>OU862910.1:29696110-30931973 GCA_917880885.1 Limnephilus marmoratus
CTACAATTATCCTACTCTTGATACTGTGCATTCGTCACATTCTCTCAAAGATTTCTGAAGGTTTCACTTCTACCGCGTTCGAACTGCACAGATGTTTTTTTATATTTTTCATATTTGACAGTCGTGAAGAGATTATCGAAAAGGTATCATCAGACTTCATCTTGCAGTAATGTTTTGCGGTTTACGTATACAATACACACAGTCCAAAGTACGTGTTGTTATCATCAACTTAAATTATGCGACCAGTAAGCACCTTGGAGGTAAGTACCATCTTGTACCGAGTCTTGTGTACCACTGTAACAGAGTTTCAAAATTCAAATTAGGTACAACACCGAATATATCAGCATTTTTCTGTGAATTTTCAAGAAAAAAATATTTATAAAGTCGCAATGAAATAAGTAATTTAATATTCCGCTTGAAAATATAAATTACCCTTTCCTATTAAAGATAGACGTAAATTAAATGATTTAACTTTCTTATTTATACTTACAACTCCAAATTGGACTGTTCCGAACTCCTGCAACTTATAAACTTACACATACTTACAAGAACAGATTGATACAATACTCTGTCATATTGTAGTATACGCAACTATATTGCCCATTCCCGATACGGCGGTTTCACACTATGGGAAACCAATACTTTCGAATCGAGAGAGACTGGTTGTGGGAGACCTAACCTAGACCTTTGGAGGGGACCCCACCACTTTCCCAACGGCGTTATAAGGAAACATATGGTTTCCTCCTTCACCGCACACGTCACGAATCTATTTTATTGAACGAAGCTACATTTATTTGAACGACTCTAGACCCTCCTATGTCCATGCATACGGGGTTAGAAAGCAGTATGCAAGTACTTAATTAACATAATACAAAATAATAATAAATCTGGCAGCCCGTAAAATAATTATTCTAAAATCTATAGAGAAAATATATACAGATAAAAGTGTTAGTAAATAAAAAGAAAAATAAGAGCTGTGCCCGGTTGAGGAAGCCTGGATAAGAGAAATAACGAAAAAGTAACAGTGATAATATAGTGCAAGTATTTACAATAATAACAGAGAGAAGATAAAATGCATAAAAAGAAAATATACAGAGAAGGTATTCCATAAACCACCAGGCAGTCCCAATGATAATGTGCATGGTTATCGGCCCAACCGCAGACGAAACCCGGAATCCGCGCCCTTTAGCCGGTTCCCCGATTTTGCCTCGAATAAATATATGTGGGAAAGAAGAGAAAGTTTTAGAAGACTCTGTGGAAAAGATCAGGGTTGTCGAAGGGGGGACGGAAGTAAGTCGAGACTACGCGGCTAACCTAGACCTTTCCAAACGGACTCTCTCGACCCATCGCCTTGCACCGCAGTGGGAGAGATGGATTCATACGTCGTCACTTCTGGATACATTGACAGCCAGATTCCCTTTTTTCCCGATATTTATTAAAATTTAAAAAAAGACAAATTTGCTAATTTGTATATATATATATTTTTTTTTTACATGAGCTCCACACAGGAGGCCCTGAGGAACATAATTTCCCTCAGGGCCTATGTCATCTTTATGCTCACCTATGATGCTGTGTGGAGGATTTTTTTAAGGAAAGGAAGGAGAGGAGAAAACAAAAGAAAGGCATGCGAAGAAAGTAGTGAGAAGGAAAAGGGTTTAAGGGGTGGGCAGGAATCTTGGATTCAGTATGTCCTGGTCATCCGCCTCCAAGACCTAGATAAACCTCACCCCATGAACCCGGGCACCCTGCTAAATCACCAAACGTAGCGAACCACTTGGGGTGACCTATGGCAGAGGTGTTGGTTATCCAATAAAGGTTCCCGGGGCGGCGGTACCCATTCCCGCCTCCCAAGTTAATTAATTAATATTGCATTAAACTATAATTTTTTTTTCAACAAACGTCGATTTATCGGTAGGTACCTACTGAAACTGAATAAAACTTGCTATTACTCTTCGCGACTCATAAATACGAATTGAAAAATATACATCGAACCAAAATAGCGACTAATCTATCTGTCTATTTATATAAAAGATTGATGAAATTTTGGACACTTAACATTCAAAACTAATGGAAGATCAAAGTTTGAAACGTCTGATTTTGAAGAACTCAGCGTAAAGCCCACGCAACGCCGGGGACTTCAGATAGTTGATATAAAATTCACCCTGTATTTACATTATTGTCGCTGAATCTCTAATCTGTAGGATATAAAATCAGGTTATACACGTCTATCCACTGATGAATGTTCGTGCAAAATCCGTTATGAAGTACGGGGGCGTTTCCACTAAGCGGCACTCTGTCATTATTTGTCTTGTTATTCAAATTACTCTTATTGAAGAGCTTTCATAATTACGAGTAGGTACTATGGAGACATCTTTTGCCCATACCAAGATGCATATTTCCAAAGAGAGCATGGATCACAAAATTATGATTGCATGCTAACAAAAAAGTGAAGAGTAGCGAAGGAAAAAACAAACACATATACATAACCTAACCCAAAACAACCTAACCTAGTATAATCTCACTAACTTAACCAATTATCTTGTTTTGTCACATAACCTAACCCAAAACATCCTAACCTAGCATAATCTCACCTAACTTAACCAATTATCTTGTTTTGTCACATACATAACCTAAAACCCAAAACAACCTAACCTATTATAATCTCATTTAACTTAACCAATTATCTTGTCTTGTCACTGCTTTGTTTTACTCGGTTGGTTACCCGGAAGGAATTTATACCTAATGCTAACTTTACGGTCTGGCCGTTGTGAGTTTATAATCTCTATTTCTGTTGTAGCACCGTTTATGAGGGAGAGGTTACAGTGTTACAGAGAGACTATCAGCGATATACCTTAAATTTTTCTTCTTCTTCATAAGCCTACAAACATTTAGCTTCAAACATGAGCCTCTTTCAAGCGTTTCCGTGAAATATTGTGGACGGCCTCTGCTTCTCTTTCTCAGCCAAGAGGATGTTTGAACTCCAATGGTTACTTCTGGGTCATATTTTGTGGTTACATAGTCCCCTTTTAGTAGGGATATTGTGACGGTAGTGTTATCATCTACGTTTGACTTACTTCTATTCATACGCTATAAGAAAAAAATTTTGCACCCTGACAATGGTAGTTGCCGGAATATTTTATTTTTTCTCTTGTTTTATATCGTGTTCTTGTTTGATGGTAAGTTTTGGTTGCACAAGCAGATTTTTTTAATCGGGAATGCTGCAATCCCACTAACTCTGCCCCACTGTTATTCACTGCCCCAGATTCCTACCCACCTCTCATAACTTTTTCCTTCCCAGAATTTCCTCACCTTCCTTTCATAAAAAGATACTCCACACAGCATCCCCAAAGATTACGTAGGCGCTGAATGGAATTATTTTCCCAGTGGAGATAATGTAAAATAACTGCAAAACTGCAGCCGGAAGATCATAAAAATCTTCTTGTGGGGACATTTTTTCTCAATGGACAATAAAAAAGCAATTATCACGACACTGCAACGACATCACGTATGTGATTCTGACGTAATGATTCCAAATAGTCAGATTTTTTTAGTTATTCTCTGAGAGTTATTATTATAATTTTTAATTGTGTGAACGAGATAAAAAGTGAAGTGACGGTTGTGTTGCAAATTCCAATGGTATAAAATTAATGTTTTATTTGAAATGCACAAATATTAAAAACCTACTTAAAAATAAAACAATTTAAATAATAAACTTTTTCTTCCAAATCTGTAAAGAAATGTCTCCATATAATACCAGGCAAAATACATATTATTTCTCAAGGTTGGGACCTTATTTGAAGAAACCGTATGAGAATTTTATTTCGTTATTTGAAAAGAAGAAACTACGCTTATTAAAATAACATGAATATTACGAATAATTATTTTACTTAAGACTAATAGAAAAAATCGCATTCTGGAACGAACAAGTTCTTTATCCTGGTCTGTCATATTTTGACGCACGGTACTTACACGGTGTGCGGATTATTAAGGGGCCGTTCAAGTATTACGTAACGCACTTGGGGGGGGGGTCTTGTGAAACGTTACTGTGCGTTACGAGGGGGAGGGGAGGGGGGGTTCGAACAACGCGTTACGTAAAATGTTTTTCTTTATTTAGATAAAAAAAAAAAACTAGGGAATTAAAATCTTTCAAGTTGGCAATCCTTTTCGTTCTCGAAATCTCTTGTCTTATTTATTACCGCAAACGCGATTAAAGAAAGAAAAAAGCTATTTAAGCGACTTTCCAGTACTTTGCGCAACTTGCGTGACTTTCAGGTAAAAATTGTCACTTGAGCGTTACGTAACGTTTAGAGGGGGTGGAACGGAAAAACGTTACGGCGCGTCACATGGGGGGGAGGGGGGGTCAAAAATCTTCAAAAATTGCGTTACGTAATACTTGAACGCCCACTAATGTGTTATCATAAAACTATATCAAAACAAATAAATCTGTCGATTATAATTATATGTATAATGTGTTTTACACTTCTTCTATATTTACGGCCGTTCACCCACTATTATAAGTACTATTGAAAAAACTTACATAACGTTTCTGTATTTCCCATTATAACGTTATTTCAATGAGTTATTGACACTAATTGTTTAGTATTTTTACCGAAATAAAGAAAAACAGCTTGCAATAAAAAGATGTCTCGAGCACGCCGAATGACGTACGCTGAATAAAAACCCAAGGCGTGCAGTCTGTCATTTATTTTGTTTGGAGGCTTATAACTTGAAAGCGCCTAAGATGATAAATTAGAATCATTTATATACAGAGTGTAATAAAACACGTTCGACAGACTTAACATTCGATTCCTGAGCGTGTTTACAGTAAAAAATATAGATGTCGTTTTAGTCAATGGTGAATATACAAATTTAAAAAAAACATATCTAAAACGTTAATAACCACCATCCCTTATCTATCCAATACTGTAATGGGTACCACGTGGCTCACATTAAGCGACACATTTATTTATTTATTTAAACGCCCGTACATAGGGCTATTACATACATAATACAGGTGTATCGAACATTTACAAACATTATATATATGTAGAATAACATACAGTACATACATACGATGCATATTAGTACAACAAATATTTATCATTTTACAAACATATCAGTTACATAAATAACTACTTATTTTTGCTTTGATGCAAGACGGTGAGGTTTTGAAAAAGGTCTGTATACGTATTGGCAGTTCGGTGAAAACGCACTAGCGGTGAATGATAGGAATAGTTAGTGCTATGATTGTCACTGTGGAAAAGGTGGTGGAGTCGAGTTGATTTAACAGGGACACGAATATTTATAACACTTAACATTTGAGGGCAGTCTATGAGATTGTTCAGTAATTTAAAAAGTATAAGAATGTCATTAATAGTACGCCGGGTAGAAAGTAGTGGTAGGTTTAGATCAGACATTAATGCATTGTAGCGGATTTCAATTACAGGCTGTCTCAATTTGAATTGAACGTATCGAAGAAATTTTCTTTGTACTCTCTCCAAACGGTGTAAGTTACAGGTATAAATCGGAGACCATACAGGAGATGCATATTCCAGCTGCGATCTTACAAGAGAGCAGTAAAGTAGCTTAATTGACTCAATGTTTTGAAAAGTCCTTGTGTTACGTATTACAAAACCTAGAATTTGCATGGCCTTATTGGAAATTTTTTCACAGTGACGATCAAATGTAAGTTTCCGGTCAAAAATAACACCAAAAGACACATGAAAGTTTATTGTTATACCGCACCAGTTCCATGAAAAAAGAGAAATTTTTTAAAAAATAATGCACCTACATAACCCACTCGAACCTGTACAAACCTATACTAACCTAACCTAACCCACCATGTTATCGTGTTCTGTTTTGTGACTGTTATATTTTATCCGGTTGCCTTTTACATCCTGTATCCATGTTCGTGTTTCATGCATGAGCAGGCTGAAGTTCCCAGTGTTTTTATAGTATCCCATTGTGAATAAGCAACATATATTAAAGTCAGTAACTTTAAATTCAACGTTGGGAACTTGAAAAACATATTTGTAGTAAATTAGGAAAACCTTTGTGCTTCCAATTGATGTTGATATTTAACTCGATTTTTTTGGCTATTAAAAATATTGTCATAACAATACAAATTGCATTGTTGAATTTTGTTTCACATATTGTACTCCGTAGGTACTTAAATAATTCAATATATGAATAAAAAAATTAAGTCATTACATTTTTATTGTTGATTCCTAGTTAGCTGAAATTCTACTAACGAATTTTTTTGATAATAAATAAATGCGTGTTATGTTTATCCAATTTTGTATTGACAGAATAGACATTTTTGCTTCATAATAGCCATTTTTAATAATGTTTTTTCCTTTTTTTATGTGAATACTGTCTCCGTCTGGAGCCAGTGAGACCATGGCATCCCCAATTGGGGTGTATTGCAAGGGGGAAGGAGATGGGGTAGAGGAAGGTGGAGAAGTACTTGGATTCCAGGTTAAATCTATTCATTGCCTCAAGTAAGTTTATATGATGCATGATCCTAGGATAAGCCCGCACAAAGACAAATCTAAAGATTTTTTTCCAACATATTTGAATCGAAATTTGAGTTGTGTGTGCAGTTATATGTAAAAGTGTACCCTCTCTCTGGTACAATACTCAGATACCCTCTATCTGGTACTAATTCATAAACACTACCAAATCAATTACTATTAATTATTATCGGATGGGGCAGTGCAAATAAAAACATACTAAATCCACTAATCAAAACTCAAAAAGCCATAATGAAAATTATACTGAAAGTTCCTATAAGAACTAGCACTGACGAAATCTTCAACAATCTTAACATCATGTCAATTAAACAACTATATTCTAAAACTATACTCATTTACATTCATAAGTACAAAACCCAAGAAATAACAACTAATACGTACATTAGAAACACTAGATCTCAAGGTCAAAAACTTATCCAACAAGTAACTACTAACACAACATTTGGGCAAAAAAAGCTTCTTATATTATGGCATTAAACTCTACAATAAAATACCACTCTCGCTCAAAAACCTCAACATTATAACATTTAAATTTCAAATAAAAAGCTGGATACTAAATATAGGGAGATCAGAAATAGAAAATATACTGATATCAAATACAGACTAAAACCAAATCTTGTAAACTGAATAATAAAAAAACCACTATCTTATTTACTTTATGATTATTTAAAAACAAAATACTACATGATATATGTTATGTCTAATTCATATTAATTCCTTATAATTAAATTATATTATGTAAATGAAATCCTCAGCACGGGAGATCCCAGAAAGGACATCATTATCTCTACTGTTACTAAGAAATGAAGACAATAAATCATTCAATTATATTATAATTATAATGCCGAAAAACTTATAGTGAGTTAAACAAAATGTTGATGTTTTCCGTGTCACTAGTACGATATTTTAAAATTTCATACTAATGTTCCGGACCGTTATGCCTTCCGGTGTTACGTTACAGCATATTTAATATGTAAAATTCAGACACGTATAAACAATATTTAATTTATGGTTGGCATTCGAAAATTGCTGTACTCATTATCTCAAAACTTATTTTTCAGAGATGTCTGACTAATCAACTGGACGATCGGTATTGTCATACAGCTTGTCGGATCTGTGCATTTTCATAGTGGACGAGCAACTCTTCTATTAGCAGCCATAGGGAGACTATAAGTATGCAATGCCTATACCAATTTCAGACACCGGGCTTTTGCAAGAACATGTCCAACAGCTTTGAAAACAAAGATCGAGTGAGCAAAACTAACTGTTTGACTATTCAACTGGACGATCGATATTTAGTTTGAAGCGGAGTCCACACACCACTAGCATACTCCAGCTTACTTACAATGCCACCGAACATGGCTATCAATGCATCAATGTCACTAAACTGTTTGGATGGTCTGGTATTAAACTCCAGGAGTTTGTAGCAAGCTGGAGTGAGCCATGACAAATATTTCGTCCGTGAACATTAGTTTATGATACCGAGTTCTTTAATGCTATTAACTCGGTATAATCTTTGCGCCTATGCTGTAATAAAAAACTATTGGCTACAAATACATATCGGATATGTTCAGAACTATTTATTTTTGTTGTGATGCAGGACAGAGAGAATTTGAATAATTCAAAAGGGTCAATTCGATTATCACAAATGAGGCGGCTTCTTTAGATTGCATTAAGGTCAAGTAAGAAGTGGATAATAAGTACTGGTTCCAAAGGCTAAATCTGCACATCGTACGCATTGATGGCATCAACCAGAAATATGTCATGGCTTTGGACTTTTTAATATCTGTCCATTTGAATAGGTTTACACACTAAAGAAACGATGAACCTGCAGAAAAAGCAAATCCTACGTGCTATATTACCCATGACTGAAGGCAAATAATCTAGTGTCAAATAAGTTACGAAGCGTTTTAAAAATAATGGCCTTATTGACTCACTGCGATGCATCATATAAAAATCAGAGTATGCAGATCACATGCGGTAGAAGGTAAACAGTAAACTAAAGTAGACAAGAGTGGGGAGGCTACGAAGCACCGCATAAAGAGGAGACCGATAGGCTACGAAGCACCGCACAAAGAGGAGGCCGATTATACTATCTCATTCTCTCACAAGCTAAATCCTATAGATGTACGGTCTTGTCTTTTTTTAGTGTCGCTATTTTTCGTTTTATCAAATGCTGCTGAAGAAGTTTTCACTTCAATAAATAATTTTGACAGAATACACTTTAATAATACCGGCATCATAGAAACAGAAATTAATATAACACAGATATCATGAAATGACATCATACCTGAGTGTGTTGGTATCTATATGTACAACGTTCATCAGGTGGATAGATATATAAATTAGAAAACCAATACGAAAAGGTCTAACTTAAGTTAATACTCTTTTTTCGGCTAAGAGGTAGATCGTTTTTCCGTGGTTGAAGAATGTGAGTAATAGAGCTAAAATGCAAATGTTCATATGGTTGATGATCCCATCAGAATAAATGATACCTTCTAAATAAGGTAGCATGAATCAGTTGTATACTACGTCATTATGTTGATGTGTGTGTGTCACGAGTTGATTGGTGTGTTAGTTTGGTCCCCTCCTCGCAAACTGTAGGCGAAAGTCGAACAAAGAATAGATTCAAGCCCAGTCCAGTACCTTGGTGAACACCGACGAACCTCGTCAAAGGAATTGATGCTCAAGTGAGCTAGACATCAATGAACGAATGTATCTAATATATTATTATCCCACCAATCGGCAATTTTGACGGTTTACCCGTTTAGTGTGACAGATTTTTTGATAACTATTTATATTGTTTAATTGAGTTAGTCTGGTTGTTTGAAAAACGAGTTTTTTTTTCTTTTGATGGGGTCTAAAAGCTTTTCATATTTTTGATAGTGAAAAATTATTATCTAATATTTTTATATCGTAATATTTTCATCAATAAAAATATGAAAAACTTTCTAGGTAACATAAATTACGGAATTAAATTTATGTTCGATCTGTTCCTGATTGAAGCTTTTTTTAATGGTTGGATTTAAATGCAAGCAAGGGCGGATTTAGGTCTGGAGTCGTCTGGAGGGGGGGGGGGCACGTGCACCCGTGCCCCCCCCCCCTCCAGACGGTATTTTTGTGTACTGTGGAGATTCCATCACAGTACATACTTGGAAGCTAAAACTGTCTTTTTTAAACATTTAATTTTTCGATTGTTTTGACGCTTTCATAAACCTTTCTATACATACTTGAACTTGTAGAAATTATTGTTTTTTTTTGCGCGTCCGTGCCTCTTGTGCCCCCCCCCCCCCCCCCAGTAAAAAATCCCAACAGTAATAGTTGATTTTAATAGTAATAGTTAATAAATCCTAATAGTAATTGTTGATTTTTTTTTGCCCGTCCGCCCCTCGTGCCCTCCCCCCCCCCCAAAAAAATCCTAAGAGTAATTGTTGATTTTTTTGCCCGTCCGCCCCTTGTGCCCCCCCCCCCCAGAAAAAATTCTGGATCCGCTCCTGCATACTAGCAAACATATACCTACATTCAAAATTTCAAGTTAGAGTCGTTTGCAAAAATGTTACATGCTTACTTTAAATAGTTAGGTACCATTTAGTTTATGATTTGGTTAAAACTTTTTTCCAACAAAGAAAGCGTTAGTTCACGATAGCATTATGGAAAACGATTGCTGTATAGGTTTATTATGAATAATTCATAAATTTTCCGAAGACGAAACCATAGATAAAATAAAACCTTCTGCCATACACTGAAAATGGGGCTAATACCTTTTAAAGCGACGCACAAGAAAGTGGTTTGTTCACAGGCCATAAATAATTCTAGGAAAAATGACAGCTTATCAGGGTCTTTACTTTTTTCCACCTGAATGTCTACTTCACAAATCTAGAATTACTGGATACTACTCATAAATCAATATCAGTAGAAGCTATTTGAAATACAGATTCATGGGAATCTAAAATGTTGAAACGCATTTTAACGAGTACATAGTTCACTTACTTTGTTATAATATGTTCTAATTATTATAACCACTTTATCTAACTCTATAAATATCGGTGTGATAAATATCAGTGACTGAATTGGCAGCGCATCTGCATTGCATCGATCAGTGACTGAATTGCATCGCGTCTGAACCCAGGTGTCCCGAGTTCAATATTCATCTGCTGATTAAGTTCTCCATGACGACACGAGCAATACTTTCCGCTTTCTGTGGTGCAAATATCTAAAACAAATCTGAGCTATATATTTTATTTGATTTTATTTTAAACTAGCTTTTAAAACCCGCCGCTTCGCTCTCGTGGTTTTAGGGGGAAAGATATATATTTATTTATTTATTTACGGACAAATAGTCCAATTAACAATATAACAATAACACGAACAGAAAAGAAAAAACGAGAGATCACAATGAAAGGAGATTACATATAGATGAAGAGCAATGACAAAATACATATAATATAAAAGTACATAGAGAAGATAACTACAAGTAGCTTGAAGATGGATTTAAAGAGACTTTAAAAAGTAATTTAGGCTTACACCAAAAAATTCAATGCTTTGATTTGTGTTGACAAGTCTCGACATTCTGGATAAAGGAGAATGATATCCATAATTAGTAGAATGTTGATTGAGGAACAGCAATTCATTATTTCGGAGTCTACGGGAAGGAATGTTGAACTGGATGAGTTGTAACAAAGCAGGTGTGTCAGTAATACTGTTGATAATTTTGAAAATGCATATTAGATCAGAGTCCTTTCTACGTTTTTCTAAAGAGGAAATGTTTAAAGTTTGTTCAATTTCATCATACGAGTATTCTCCTCTTTCAAGTCAATTCCTCGTAGGAAGCGATGTTGTACAGATTCGATGTAACAAATGTGGACAGCATAAAAAGGAGACCAAATGACACTAGTATTAAGTGTATTTATATGTTTAAAGTCAGAGGTAATTTTATGAATGAAGCCGAGTAGTTTAAGTGATTTGTTTACGATGTTATATGTATAAAAATCAAAATATGCTAGCTTGCTACGCCACTTAATAAAGATATTCTTTCTCCCTGCGTGTCCTTTCCCTTCGTCCCATTCTTCTTCCGCCTCGTATTCCTCTTCCGCATCCCCTTCCCCTTCTGCCTTCTCCCGCTTCCTCCGTCCCACGAACCCCCCTCCCGATTTACCTCAACCCTCCCGCATTCCACACATTCAGTCCCTGTACATTCAGTTTTCAAACAGCTCGCGTGCCACATATTGCAATTTTTATATATATAGAAAGCATATATATATATATATATATAGAAACCTTCGTTGACGTGCTCACAATAACTCACCAAAGTTTCATCGCAATCAGATGATCGGTTTAGCAATGCATAATTTCATGATGCCAGAGTTCACTATTGTATACAGAAACCATCGCGGGCATGCGCACATAAAATCACCAAAGTTTATCGCAATCGGATGAATGGTTTAGCAACGCATAGCGGACATACAAATATACAAACCCAGAAACAAACATATTTTGATTTTTATATGTATTGTATTATGTATATTATAAAATGTGAATCATTTCATAAATAATTCAATTTTTCTTTTTTTGTTAGAGGCAATTTGGCAATTATTTGTGAGTTAATAGAACCTTAGTAATTATTTTTTTAAATGACTCAAATCAAAAAAAATGTATGCAAAAGGACGTGCAAGTGGTTCCTTGTCAATAATGTCTGACCGAAGACTAGGAACTAAGAATAGATGTCTGAGCATATCTCAAAGAGTTGTTAGCGAGGAAGGTAAACGTGTCATTGACCTGAGAACTGTGGATGCTGCAAGATTTACGGAATGAGAAGTGTTGACATCAAAGTTATGTTGCCATCTGCTATTATAATGAACCCACTGACATTAATGGATTATTTCCCAAAGTTTCGGATCCATGCCTAAACAGAATAGTGAAAAAGCAGAACTTTGAAGAAAAGTGATGAAAAAGGAACTGATCCTAACCTATTATTTTATTTTGCTCTGTTTTGTCACTGTTTTGTATCTGATATTGATATTTTATTTGAAATCAACGAATTGCAGATATTGAACTTTGAATTGTATAGGGGAGACCGGGGCTAGCAGACTATAGGTCTTATACTTATCGGTGATAACTCGTCCAGTTTTCAACAGAGGGCGCTCTAATGCGCGGGTCACATTATGCTGGTTGCCAGCCGCGAGTTGAAGAAGCCGCTTCTGCCAGCGGCAAATTCGGAGCTGGCGTCGCCAGCCGGCGAGTATTTGTCAGCGGCTGACGAAGTTGGACATGTTTAACTTTTGGTAGCAGGCAGCGGCGAATAATCAATCACGTGACCGCTGGCACCAGACGGCAGCGCAGGCTCACCACTATTGCGTCTATCAGCAACGAGAAAGCACGTGTTTTTTTTGTGAAGTTGTTTAGTTGTGACTATTTTATAATTTGTAATTTTTAATTGATATAATTAAAGTTATTTATAATGTCTGACGATGCCCCTAATTCTTCCCTTCTTTGTATCCATGGCCTGACCCACCATCGTCTCTGTTTGCGGTGAAGCTGGTTAAGCATTTCTAAACTAAGTTCCCTGAATCCCTCTCTCAACAACTGCTTAATTAGCTTTTTACGTGAAACGACAGACGACATATAGTGAATTACTAACTGGAGAGCAGCAACAGTAGTGTGACCAGATTGCCCGCCGCTGCTAGCTGGTACTACTACCAGCCGCTGGTAAGCCGCAGCTGGCAACCAGCATAACGTGACCCGCGCTTAAGTCCTTCCCGTCTGGAACGTTACCGGTACGGATTAGTATTTATTTTCCTCTTCACGATCGCGTATTTTTAAATACATTAATTTTAAACAACTTTTTGGAATACATATATTTGAATTTCGATTTTGTTTTCTTGAATGAATACAAATCTTGGAAGTGAAAATTAACCCACTTCCCGTCATCTGATCGAGCTGAAACTCGGCAGATAGACTCTTTGTAGATGACAACTTATCTAAACCTAAAAATCCTAAAAATATTACGGAACGTGCCATTTCTGCAGTTTTAATTGAAATTGGAATTGATGAACTGATTGATTTCTCATTTACCTACCTAGCAATGGCGGTCCGTGAGTTTTCAGTGAGCTAGAGTGGTAAGATTAGAAAATACGACGCTATGGATGTTTTTGTAGCTGAAGTATGTATATTTTATTTTTAAATTTCAACTTTTGTATGAAGCTGTACTGAAATGTGGATGCGGCGCATCCCCAAATTGAAAGAATTCTGAAAATCTTTATACAAAATATTGAAAGTTTGAAAAAAATATATCGTTTTCATCAATAATGTTGTATTTTTCAATCTTAGCACTCTAGCTCACTGAAAACACACGAACCGCTACTGCTACCTTTTTTATCAATCTTAATAAGAAGTGTATTTTTTAAATTATTTACATTTGAAATTGTAATTTTCTATTATTTTCATGTTAGGTACTTACTTTACAGGTTAAAAATTGTAATCGAATAAAAATAATCTTTACATAAACGTTATTATTTTATTTTGGAATGAGTCAACTAAATTAACACCATTAGCTAATAGCCCCACACCCAGATTGATTAACCGAGGAATATGAAGATTTTTTAACATTTTTATTGTAAGGCCACATAAACAAGTGTGACAATTGCAAATTGGATTTCAGTCAGTTTTTTAGGCTCAAATTTTTTTAAATCACGTTTAAAAGTGGGTCAACTAGCCCCGGTCTCCCCTACTGTATGTAGATAAGATGACCAAAGTACGGAGAAAACATGTAAATTATACAATATTTTAAGATGACGTTAATTTTGAAGGCATGAATAAATCAATCAATCTTTAATGTATTTTACGTAAAAATGGATTAAGTAGTTGCTTTTACTTAATATTTTCATATGAAAATGCAGTGATGACAATAAATTTGATTTGCTAAACATTTCAATGTTAATATGATAAATTTCAAATGCAAATCAAAAACATGTTTGCTTTGTGATGTCAACATTCCGTCTTATCAGATGTCTACGATCTTGAACGAAAAGTGTTAAGTGAAGTATCGACAGTGGATGTCTTTGAAATATTTCTAATAGGCAAAAGAGACAATAAAGTATCTACGTAAGTAATATAATTATGCAGTATTTCTACTAACGCGATATCTGGATATAAATTATGATATAATTATGATATTACTTCCCTTCCCCAACAAAAACCTTTGCAAAATGATGACGATATCTATCTACTATTTTCATTGCTCTCCCGCCATGGCCAATCTAGACATTATGACTAGGGCTTGCAATTTTGCATCCTGCAAATCCCGCGGATTTGCGTGATTTTGAAGTGCCGGATTTGCACGATTTCGGGTTTGAAACAAACTGAATTAGCACTAAAAATATACCGTTTTGATTTACACGCGAATTTAAACATTTTACTGTGTATCTCTCAAAATAATGACGATGGCTGTATATTTATCGCTGTCTCGAGCTACCATCAAGAAAATGTTGTAAAAACAGTGTAGATGAGAAGAGCGCGAAATGTGTAAGTAGTGGTCATATTTTTGACAGTGAAACAGGACTAGGGTTGCCATCTTCTAAAATAAAAAAGCCTGACTCTGCGCTCTGTAAGGCCGGACATTTTGCCCCAAAAGCCGGACGTACGTACATAATTTTGGACATAACTTTTATACATAATAATAAAAAATCTGTTACAAGAAAAAATTGTTTATTAATCACACATTAACCAATTTAATGACAAACAATCATTAATCAGTCTCATCCTTGTCATCGTTTATCATTTGTATAGAATATAATGTCAATAACAAAATAAAAAATATTGAGTCTTCTGTCTGTAGACATACTAAACTTATAAAACAAACAAACAAAACATAACTTTTTTCTGGTTAAACAGTTGACTAAAATTTTTCGTTAAATAGATATAAAATGAAACATATTTATCTTTGTGGACAAAAAACGAAAAACATAAATTAAAATGAAATCTCGACTTCTCCAAATTATTCAAAAATTACAAAAATCTACCATTTTGTATATTTGGCGTTTTCACCTACTTTATCCAAAACGTCGTTTTCTTTGGAAATCATTTAATAAAATCCTTACATGTCATTTTAAATTATACAATGTGTACACCATCTTAGCAATTGTTTGCAATTTATTGCGTTCCTTGGTCCACTGGGTGTTTATTAAAGAGAAAACTCTTTGAAAGCAATATTCCGCCAATTTCAGAAGTTCGGAAGACAAAACCCGTGCGAACCAAAAAAGCCTAACAAAAGCCGGACAGGCCGGACATATAAATATTTAGCCGGACACGACCTAAAAAAGCCAAACATGTCTAAAACGGCTAAAGCCGGACAGATGGCAATCCTAAACAGGACTCAACTTGACGCTAGGAAGAGTACAGAGAGTTTCATCTCAAGTCTGGAAACTTCAAGACTTACAATCTATTTTGAAAAAGATAATGTCTATTTTTGAGAACGGAGGTATCAAAGGGAGTTACTTTCAGTTAGCTTACATATTCTTGGTGACTGAATGTGGAAGCAGAGTGTGTTTTCCGCTGCTGAGATTTTGTCCACAAAGAGTGACAGAACTCTCCATAAACTATGTTTTTATGATCTTATATTTTTTTAACAAAGACTTCTTGAATTACTTGTGATGAATGTTACCTTTTCAATGTGTTTTTTTTTAATATTCTGGTAACTAACTAATCTACTTATTTTCAAAATATTCTGGTAAATAAATTTAAATTTATGTGGAAATAGAGCGAATGTGCAATATTTCAATTAAGCATACCTACCTTGGTAAAAATCCCGCAAATTCCGCAGGTTACCGTGAAATTTCTAAATTTTATCCTGCAATCCCGCGAAATTGAAAAAGTGCTGGATTTGCCAACCCTGTTTATGATTAACAACTTCTAATTCTTGGTAATGCGCAATACAAGTTATTGCTTTCACTTCACTGAAGCTCGGTTCATCTGAGGCATGTACGAAAACAAATGACCTAGACCCAGTGTTAGACCAAGATATAAATGTTTTGGATTTGTGAATAACGGCTTCGCTTTATTTATATTCGGGTACCGACGTAATAAATAATAATAAACAAACGGCCGCTATTTTTATACAATAGAAAAAATGTCGCGAAGGTTGTAGAGCTGTGAGGTTTATTGACCGACGTCCTTTTTTATTTGTTTTTTTCCTGGCATAACAAATTCAATGAAAACCGATGAATCCAGAACCTTTTTATATCTTTTTGAAGTGAAACTCCTTTAGCGTCGTTAGTGACTTGAAATTCGGGTGAAAAGGAAATGCGTCACAACTCAGTTCTACACAAATACTCAGTTCTAATATAATGCGGTAAATTCGCACCTAGACGCGTGCCTTCCATAGCGTAGTGGGCAAGGTGCCTGACTTGTCTCAACGGCCAAAGAGACAGACATCAAGCGAACGGGGGTTCGAATCCTAAGAAATCCAAAAAAGAACATTTTTATTTTGTGTAATCAATACCCAATCTTCAAACCACAAAAACAAACAAATGAAAAGAAAGCGACATCTGGCGACATTCTAGTTTCACTTCTACCGCGTGTGAATTAAACACTTTGATTTTTTTATATCTATTTTTTTTACGTTAGACCCACACAGGATGCCCTGGGAAAAATAATTCCTCTCAGTGCATATGTCATCCTTGGGGATGCTGTGAGGAGGGTTTTTTGAGGAAAGGAAGAAGAATAAGTTCTGGCAAGGAAAAGGGTATGAAGATGGGTGTGAATCTAAGGGTTAGTGTCTCCAGGAGCGACTGGCGTATGAACCCATCCCTCCCACTGCGGTGCAAGGCCATGTTCCGAGAGAGTCCTATCGAGAGTTCAAAAGGTCTCCCTCAACCAGTCTCTCTCGATCCAACTTGCCTCGCAGCTGGTGGGCAGATGCATCCACCGCCAAGACATGGCAAACCTCACCGGGCACCCCTGCTAAGTCACCAAACGTAACGAACCATTTGGGGTGACATAGGGCAGAGGTGTTTTTTATCCAAAAAAGGGTTTCCGAGGCGGCGGTACCCATGCCTGTCTCCCAAATTAGAAACTGTTCAATTATATTATGCACTAAGCAGAATTAAAAAGAAAACTAACCTTTAAATTTATCAAGAACTAAAACTGAATTACCTATAAATGTATCAAGAACTAAAACTGAACTACCTGTAAATGTATCAAAAACTAAAACTGAACTTACCATAGGTTTTCTTACAAGAGTTCGCTACGTTTGGTGACTTAGCAGGGGTGCCCGGATTCATGGGGTGAGGTTTTGTCCAGGTCTTGGCGGCGGATCCGTGGCGAGCCGGATCGAGAGAGACTGGTTGAGGGAAGCCTTTTGACCTTTCCAGCCGGACTCCCAACCCATTGACTTTCACCGCAGTTGGAGGGATGGATTCATACGTCTGTAACTCCTGGGCACACTGACCCTCAGATTCCTACCCACCCCTCATACCTTTTTCCTTCCCACGTCTTCTCTCCTTCCCTTCCCTTAAAAGACCCTTGTAATGGTCCGCCACCCTTGGCTTTTGACACCAATTGTGATGAACCCTACCTAGCTGATTTACTTTTCTAAGCTTCTACCTCGTAGTTTAAATCTCGTAGCTCCTGTCTCGTAGCCACGCTCATAATTCTACCCTTATGTCCTACTGATCACACCACTAGGTATGATGGCCTGACTCAACCCTCCTTTCGGTTTATTTCTACCTCAGGCTCGTGATTTCTAAACCCCTATACATTATAATCTAGCTAAGCCTACCCTATCTTCTTAAATCCCTGCGATTTTTTCACAGTAATCAAGATTTAAGATTTTAGTTCACATTATTTCTATAATCTGCGTTGTGTATTTTTTGTTTTAGATTTTACATCTGTTTGCATACTTAATATGCACACATATGTAGAGAAGATAATGTATTACGTGTGGTAACCCATAGATTCTTTTAGAGAAAGGGTGAGAATCTTCCGATTTATTAATTATTATTATTTGAGTATCTTTTACCGAGTTTGATAAACTAACCCCACCTTAGACTTTGTGTCTATTTGATTTCCGTAGGAATTTAGTGTGTTTATTTAATTCTTCCTATCACCGCTGATACATCGATAACATAAACAACAGTTAACAAATTACATCATTTCAAAAAATAAAAAACCTTATCTTACCAGTGTAGAATGTTCATATTCGAGAGTCCGGTTTTCTCAATTGGAGTTCTTGTCTGCAGCTTCCTCTAACATAATGTGTTTGTAGTCATAGTTAGTGTTATTGGTTAGTATTCGCAAAATTGTTGAAAGAGCAGGAATGGATGGATATGGGGAGGGGGATAATATGTTTGCTGAAAAGTCGGCTCCTCCGCTAACCAAGTGAAAACCGATGAACAACAATTTCAAACCAGATTCTCCCAAATACGTTTGCTAAGCTTATCCTTAAGTCCGAGTTTTACTCTCTTCGACGAGCGTCTCTTGTTACGAAAGGGGCTCTTCACGCCAGATGGGGGAATACCAAGTCTTCATGCCGTTTTTCTGCCTCACTCCGACTTCCATCTCCGCCGGATTGAATTTAACTCTACTGAGTCTAGAAGGGGTATTTCATGTCTTCCCTTATCATGCCTCTATCCGTTAAATGTGGCGTAAGCTTGTGACGGGCAGATCCTTCCTCCCACGTGACCGACCCAGCGTTACACTCCACCTCTGACTAGCTGACATAAAACTCACCTCGTGAACCTTATGTTTGCTTTCAGGTTCGACAAGACTCACGGTATGCAAATAACCTGTGGCTTTAATGCCGCGTCAGCGTACTGTCCACATACGTCCTTCCTCTTCCCCGCATGCCCACCTCGACAATACCGCCACAAGATCAAAGCCGTCCGTTCGAGAAAGGTTGACACTTACATTTCCAGATGGCTCATACCTACATACAGAAGCCTTGAAGCTTACATTCGAAGACAAGTTAGGATTCAGGACTGTATGAGTATTTGAACACCAGTGTTTTTTTAAATGAGGTCACTAGCTCCTCGTGTATTAGGTTTTAGGATTATGGGTATTTATGGGTTCTTGGATACCTACTTGCTATAAGAAAGATTTAAAACGAGATAAATCAAGTTGTCATTGAATCAATGACCTCCTGAATAATTGTGATGAGCTCTCTTAGAGTTTGAAGCTAGTCGCAGTACTTTACTTTGCGAAAATTTTGCATGCTAAAACAATGTTACCTATGGGCGATCGCTCTAGTACAGATAAGTCGTTTAAATTGAGTGAATTTAACATCAATGTCGCCTTCACATTTTTGACCGCAGATTTCATCGCAAGCTATAATTGATAAACTTGTCCCTGACGTTAAGTTTTGTTTTGTTTATTCGTTAATGAATTTAGGTGACTGGGTCAATGGATCGCCTTGAACTCAAATCGAAATCTTTGTTACACTATCGAAGGTCATATAACCATACCCTAATCGTGCTAGTGAAAAGAAGCGATAGGTATTTACTTATCTAATTATGTGTTAAGTATTTGTTTAGCAACATTTCATTCTGTATGGGAGGTGTGACATGCGAATGCTAATAAATTGGTTAGTTATTAACTTACCCTTACTTGGCGTTACGTTCATCAGTGTCAGGATATCCACAGGAACCTGTAAAAGCTTAAATATTGTAAGGACTCACCAAAGCTCTAATGTCTTAAATTCAGCTCCATCGGGTAATATCATCGATATGAATTTTATTAGAGCATCCAGACTACCTGTGTAACTTATCGCACTTTTATTTCGGTTTCCCACTTTTAATGATTTAATCCTACAAGATCCGGAATTCATCTCCTTCCTTTCTCCTTTGAATAGATCCCTGATGTAAAAAAAATCCTCACATTTTCCTTTATTATCTGCCGTTATTATTGAAGAAGAACGATGCTACCTAATTAACCCCGACAATCCATACCTCCCCTCCCCTCTTCTCCCATATTTGATTTCAATCTAAAGAAGAGAATCGATTCTTAATAATCGTTCGCTCGAATATTATTTTATTATTTGATATATATCTATACCTATTTACTCTTTAATAAATTAATTTATTAATTTGAATTTTCTTTAAATTTGTATTATTCCACTTTATAAAATATTTAAGTTTTATTTATTTTTTCTCTCAATTTAAATTATATATTTTTTTTTTCCATAACAACTAAAGATTTTCTTTAAGTTTGAATTATTTCAATTAAGGACAAAGTTAAAGTTTTATTTATTTTTCCAATTTAAATTAGAATCCTTTTATAATTAATAACTAAATATTATTCGTCACTCAAATTACAACAGAACTGAAAGAACCACTTCCACTTTATTTTATAACACTTTCGTTTAGCAGCAAATTAATCACTTGGATTATTCATTTAAACTTCGGCTAAGTATTTTCCAGATTTCGGATCAATTATTATTATTGCGTTGTCACCTAACGATAATTAATATCTCGTAATAAAATTTCCGACTTTCGACTTAACGTAATTTTTTATTTAATGAAACTTATTAGACTGTAATTTTCTTTATATAACCTCGGACTAAATAACTTTATTTTAACCTTCATAGAACAAATTTAAATCAATTCAAACACTCTATTAAATTCCTTCCGCTTTGAATTTTTTATTAATTAATTAATTATTAGATTTTATTGAATCGGAGGCTATTGAAAACACTGATTTTTAGATTTATTATAAGATCATACACTCCGTTAAATTATTATTATTATAAATCAATTATTATTATTGCATTGTCACCTAACGATAATTAATATCTCGTAATAAAATTTCCAACTTTCGACTTAACGTAAATTTTTATTTAATAAAACTTATTAGACTGTAATTTTCTTTATATAACCTCGGAATAAATAACTTTATTTTAACCTTATTAGAACAAATTTAAATCAATTCAAACACTCTATTAAACTCTCCTTCCGCATTGAATTTTTAATTAATTAATTAATTATTAGATTTTTTTTTGAATCGGAGGCTATTGCAAACACTGATTTTTTAGATTTATTATAAGATCATACACTCCGTTAAATTGCACGATTAACCGTACCCGGACACTCCACTCTCTGTTTTATCAAAGTATAAAACTGATTGTAGACTCTATTTTACCACTGAATTTTTAAAGTATAAAACTGACGCTATTTTTCCACTGTATTTTTAAAGTGTAAAACTGACGCTATTTTTCCACTGTATTTTCAAAGTATGAACTGATTCTAAACTCTATTAATTAATCACCAGGGTAATTCTCACGACGCGCGCGACGTTTTAAGCAACCTTGCCAGTTGTCGAAGGACTCCCCGAATAATCCCAAACACGCTAATTTATACCCATCACAGCTCCAAAAGGGCATAATCGTATATTCCTTGACGAGGAATTATAATCTGTAATCACTCGAAATTTTTTGAAAACCCCATCTCGTTATCGTTTGTTCCTACATAAGATCTTTCGATTTTTCCTCTCCGTAATTCGGGGTTCGTCCCACAACTTTGTCTCGCTTCCCTAAGGTTTATAGTCCCGGACTTAGTAAGCTGCCATCCAGTTTGCCCATTTTCCACATGTCTTCTGTCTTCATAATATATTTTATAAACATGTTTTTAATCTTGTTTTTTTTTCTCAGTTTGAAACATGCCCATAAGTGATCTGCTAAAACTATACTCTAAATTGGCATACCTATTTGCGAAACGTAGATTTTCCGGTCTTCTAGTTTTAAACGCTAGTTGTCCTGTATGAACTTCCACGAAATTCATTTCTTTTCCCCTAGTCACGTAAGCAATTATGTCTCAGAACCGTATTTCCATTATTTATGTGGCATATTCAACTTTTCGCTTTTCCCACCTAAATTTCCTTCAAGTAACGGTGTTTTAACAACTATTCTTAAATGATTTTCCCTTCGTTGTTAATAAGGAATCATATCCTGGTTCCGTATCTACTCTACTTATAACGTTTTTGAGTTTTTCCCATTTCCTTATCTGAGTTTTCCGGTTATGTCGGTTTTTCGTTCTCTCCCCCCACTCCTAACCCAATGATCCCTTATTGAAATTTGACGTTTGCCTTTTTGCCGTGATTCCATCTCCCGCTAAAACCCTTTTTTCCTTTTTTGATATATTATTTATGGTGTTTTCCGGCCCACTAACTATTCCTATCCTGGAATATCTGTCAAGTTAACTACTTCGATCAAATTCCGCCCAATTTTCCATCTCTCTCTCGCTCAAAATCCCATAAACTATAAGCCCTGACGTGTGTATACATCCTAATTTCTACATACCTGGCGATAAATCCATTTTAATGTGTTTATAATTAAATTTTACGGAAATTCTATAATCTAAATACTAGGCAAGAGCAATGTTAATTTTTATGACCCTTTTTAATGGATAATGGGCCTTAAATAAACAAAAGGCATGTTCGAATATTCCTTGTTTATATCAACAATATACATATGGAGTCGACAACCGTTGTAATGTGTCACTTTCCCTCGCAGTCTCGTGTAACTTTATGTTATGATCCCTACTTTAATTACGTAAAATGACTCTTTTTTATGAATTAAATCTATCGCAATGTTTGCAGTATTTCCACCCCTCCCTAGGTATACTATTCCAATTCCTTCCCAAGCACCTGCTACTGCACCAAACCCTTGTTTCGTCCTCTTGTTCAATCCTTAAACTCTAAATTTTTTTGAATTTTCCTTCCCAATTCGCTTTCCTAATCTCTCCGTTCCGTCTAGAATTGATAACAATAATTTTCCATTGTGTTATGTATATTCATTTTCCTTTAGTACGTTTTTCCTCGAATTTGGCCTCTCGGCCGTCATATGTAGTTACTCTATAATTGAGAACCCTCCCGCAAGCATGCCCCGTTGTCCCCGCGTTTTCCCCTCAATATATTACTGATAAATTTTTTTTATCGTTATCCAAGTGTGTTTTCCGCAACTAAAAACGCCCTAATGCACTCGAAACTAAGGTCTCCCGACCCCTTGAAGGTACCCTTTATTAATAACATTACTTGGGTTCGTTGTACTAAAAACCTTGAATAATTCGATATTTATCTCTTAGTTCATTCAACCCTGATCTCTGTGGGAACGTCTAGACCATAAATTTCTTCACTAATCACTAGGGTCAAAGTACAATCCTTTGTGTTCAAAATGGGCACGACCCCCTTCTTGCTGATAGGCTGAGTTGATTTTTAATTGCTTTTCCTGCTATTTAATTGGTTGTCTCAACTCTCGCGTTTAAAATCGTCCCTAAACCTGGGGTTCCCGTTAAATATCGATCTCATCACCATCTGTGTATATTTAAGGTAACTATAATACATCAAACAACTTAAAAATACCTCTATTTTCGAGCAAGTTTGAATTTGACCATACAGATGTCGTAGTACTGCACTTTTCATCTTAAAAAAAAAATTCCCGTGGGCTTTCTCGTAACTTGGAAGTTACCATTCATCACAGCCCCCCTATAGTTATAATTCCAGCGGTAAACACGCCTCCTAGTGTTAGTTGATGGAATTAAAACTAAACATAGGCGATCTAATTTTCTACAATTTTTCTTTAAGTCTTCTTTATTCTTATTTGCATTTTTTTTTTCGAAATTCTAACTGGTTGTGCGCCCCTAACTTTCACTATTTCCTATCGTAGAATCCTGTTCGGTGTTCCTCTGTGCTGGAACCATTTTTCAATTTACTCTAGTCTACCCAATGACCTATTTAAGTCGGCTAACTTACGTCAGTTGCTGTCCCTACTCTTTGTCCTACCCCCCTAAGATTCTTACCCCTATACCTTCCCCCCTATGACCCTTACTCCCTCTTCTTCATCGAGACGGTTTCCAATCTTTGATTTTCCTTATTCATATATATATGTATATTTTTTTTTTTTTCGCGATTCTAGAATTCCACACGAATTTTTCTCGCAGGAACGTTTTAATGGCAACAATGCGCATATGAACATACACGTATTACACATATATGCACACATACACATCCTTTTCTTTTTTTGAATGGGCACGCCCCTCGACTCGTGTGTCCCAGTGACCCCCAACCTGTTGGACCAGAGCCTCCTGTACATGGTCAAATCAAAGATTGAATCAATCTCGCGTCCTATTGACCATATGATTTACGGTGAATTGCAGAAAGTTATTCAGTTGTTAAAAAATTTTCTCTTTAGATGTTGTTTTTTTTTTTTTTTTGACTGTACTCATGTGAGCACCCCTATTTATTATACTCCTTCGCAATTTGCCCGTGCCTCATTTGGTTTACATGTTACTATATTTAGATATATTTTTTTTTTTCAAGAAAATTTTTTTTTTCTTTTTTTTTTCTTATCCTATCTGTGTTAATTTTTTTTTTCTCTCTCTCTCTGTCCGAATTCATCCCCTTCGTTCAGTGGGTTACCCTTTTATCACCCAAGCATGCTTCTTCACTCGAACGTCTCCTTCCTCCCCCTTTTTTCTTTGAAAACCCCAAAGCTATTTAAATTTTCGTTGCAATCTTAATCTTTTATTTTCCTAAATCTCAAGTTACATTTTTTTTTGTAATTTCCTAAAATCTAATGTCACACAAACTAAATCTAAGGTTAGATTCTTAATCTTCTATGTTTCCGTTTTCCTAAACCTAATGTTGAATTCTTAATTTTATAGTTTCCTAAGCCTAAAATTAGTTGCCATTTAGCTGAAACATCTTAATATGTATTTCTCTCCTTGCCATAATCTGTATTTTAACATTTCTTAATAAAATAACCTTTGTTTTCCCGTCTCCCCCCCCCTAAGCATAACATATTATTTTATTCTCTAAACTCGCTATCCTTCCCCTTTTTTTTCCCAACATAACATAACATGGTGAAATCCCTCCTAATATCCCTAAAGGACGGTATTATAGATTAAATAAAACTCTTTTTTTTTTCGAATGTTTCTAAATTACATTTTTTTTTTCTTATACTTGTCTATTTTTTTCCTTATCCAAAATGATCACACAAAATTTCGAAATCTCGCAAAATAACTATCCCCACTTCTTCTTATTCTACACCTAACCTAACCTAACCTATCCTAACCTCGCCTTTTTTTCTAGTCAATTTCTATCACCTGTATTTCCTTCTGCTGTTTTTCCGTTTCATTAAAATAATATCTAGCTAGGTGGATCGCACTGTAATCGCCTCGTATCTCTTTTGTTTTTGGATCCATCAGCGTGTAATTGTTGGAATAGGGCACAGCTGCTATAACAAACGGACCGTCAAACAAAAGGGCGAATTTTTTTGTATGTTTCCTGAGTAAATTTGACTGAGTGTACTTTTTGAGTTTCACAAATGTTCCTACCTCATATGTCTCTAGCCTTTTCTTTATATTGTAGAATTGCTGTCTTTTTTCGGCGTTTCTTACTAGATTCTTTTGAACCGCGTTCCTAATCTCTTCTTCTGTTAATTTAGGTATGTTACTTTGACGCATATATTTATCTAAGCTATACTGTGGCTGTTTTCCAAATACTACCTCATTAGGTGAAAATCCAGTCGTACAATGTACTGTGTTGTTATATGTTCTTTGAATGTCTTTTAGAAACATTGGCCACTTAGTGTGCTTTTCATGGCAGTATATTCTAAAAATCCGTCCCAACTCCTTGTTCACCCTTTCCGTGATGTTTGGTCCAGGATTTCGCACCGACGTATGCATGACCCTTATCCCCATCCTTTCCAGACCTTGGTTCCATTTCTTTGAGGAAAATTGAGACCCGTTGTCTGTTAACATAGCCTCAACCTTTACCTGTTTTATGAAAAGCTCTACGCACTTCAATACGGTACTAGTGTTGGCAACCTTTAATTTATACAACTGAATGAATCTACTGAAAGAGTCTTGGACCACAAAAATAAACCTCACCCCCCCTATGCTCCTAGGCAACGGCCCGTATAAATCAGCCATGGCCAATTCTCCTACCCTCTTCGTTATGATTGACCTACCCGGTCCTACCGTTGGCCGAATTTCGCGCTTTGCTAATTGGCAGAGATGACAAGCTTTCACAACCCATTTAACTTGTTTATACATCTTCGGCCAGAAGTACCTACTTTTCAACGCTTGAACCGTCTTTAACCCGCCCGCATGACCAATTTCCTGATGTACCAGTTTGATAAGATCTCCGGATAAATTACTAGGTATAGCTAATACCGTACCGTCATTTCTCGTTTTGTAATATAATGTCTTACCGCCTAACTTGTAATTTTTCAAATACCTAGCCACTCCTTTTGTGGGTGTCTTGCGAGACTTACCTCCCAAATGTTCTATCACCTCTCCCAAAAACTCATCTTGATTTTGTAATTGTTCTAGATTTTCTAAGTGCGATTTTATTAACTGTTTCCCACTCACTGCAAATGCGGCCACTTCAGGGCATACTACCTTTTCCTCCTGCACATTTACCGCATCCTGAGAATAGCGAGACAAGATATCGGGTCCGATGTTTTCCTTGCCTTTTACATACTCGACTTTAAAATTGAATTGGTTTAAATATAAAATCCACCGTGTCACCCTAGCGCTGTATAATTTCCAAGTCTTTAAGAACGATAACGCCTGATGATCCGTACGTATGATTAGCTGCGCGCCTCGCAGATAGGTTTCGAATTTGCGTAACGAATAGATTATTGCATATAGCTCTTGTTCGGAAACGGTCCATTTTAACTCGGCCCCGGTTAGTGATTTGCTAACAAAACCGATCACATGATGATTATTCTCGTCGTCTAATTGATATAATTCGGACCCGATGGCGAACCCCGAACTATCAGTTTGTAGATAATAATTTTTGTTGGGGTTGTGATGAGTTAATATCACAGACTCAAGGAATAAAGTTTTTACGTTTTCAAATGCTTCCTGCTCTACAGCAGTCCACCTCCAAGGCTTATTTTTTTTTAATAAATTGCATAATACCTGTGTTGAAGCCCCATATTTATCTGCAAACCTCCTGTAATAATTGCACAACCCCAGAAATGCTCTTACCTGCTTCACTTTTTTAGGCGCTGGGAAGTTCTTAATCGCCGAAACTTTCCCTGGGTCCATGAGTATCCCATAAGGCGTTATAATGTGGCCTAACATTTTTACTTCCGTGAACAAAAATTGGCATTTTTCCAATTTGCAGGTCATATTGGCTGTTTGTAACCTTCCCAAAACTGCATCTAGATGGTTTAGGTGCTCGTCAAAATCTCCAGATGAGAACACGACTAGGTCGTCTAAATAATTAGTGCAAAACGCCTTCATTTCACTACCCAGAATTTTATTCATGGCGCGGGAGAAGCTCCCAACCGATGTTTTCAGTCCTTGCGGTAATACGTTGTAGACGTAAGACTTGCCATTATAGACGAAACCGGTGTATTTACGACTACTTTCACATAAGGGTACCTGGAAATAAGCAGATTCCAAATCTAGAGTAGTTACGTGCTTAACCCCGTGGAATTGCTGTAATATTTCCGATGTAAGTGGTGGTCTCTCCGTTTCCCCGGACATCCTCGTATTTAATTCGCGAGCATCAAGTAATATGCGCACAGTACCGTCCTTCTTCATTGTATAGGTTAAGGGACTCGCGAAAGGAGTCGCCCGCCGGCTGATTATGCCTAAAGCTTCTAATTCGTCAATTTTTTCATCTACCTTATTCCTATACGCGAAGGGGACCGGATACGACCTCTTTACAAATGGCGTTTCGTCTATCATTTTTATTTCATGAATGTACATATTTGTTAGCCCCGGTTTACCTAGGAACACTCGATTATGTTTGTCTAGTACCTCCTTTAATTTTTCCTTCTTGACGTCATCCAGTTCCAAACCGGCTACCATTGCCGCAATTCGCTGTTTAGTCTCCTCCGCAAAATCCGAAAGTTGGTTATTCTCTATGACGTTTATCGACTGGGTTGCACTATTTGTGTTTTCCTCACTCAACTGCTTTCCTAATTCACTTCTCACAACCCCGGAATCTATTAATTTAATTTTTTTTCTTCCCCGCTCAGTAGTGACTATCAATTCCCGCTTTTTCCCACACTTTACTTCTGCCGAGTAATTATCTAGCCAGTTTACCCCTAGTATTATAGATCTTATTAAACCTGATACTATGAGACATGATGTGTTGATTTGAATATCCCCAAAACGTAATGGTACTAGTACTAACCGTGAAATTTTCTGGCTTTTC
Source organism: Limnephilus marmoratus (assembly GCA_917880885.1). NCBI lineage: Eukaryota > Metazoa > Arthropoda > Insecta > Trichoptera > Limnephilidae > Limnephilus > Limnephilus marmoratus. The sequence goes on from OU862910.1 coordinate 29,724,802, forward strand.
TGTCCCATAGCCCCCTTAATTTGTACTGAAGCTACCGGCATGATTGGATATAGCGATTGATCGCTCAAATGACATTCCCAAAATTCTTGCGCAATACACGTTATTTGGCTACCCGTATCTGTCAAACAATTTACCTTTAACTCATGTATGTGAGCCCTAGCCTCTGGTAATTGCGGTAATGTACTTCCCCGTCCTATCTCTTCATAATCCTCGTCTTCAAATACGGTGTTAAATCCGATGCATTCTCTTCCTAAGTCATTTTCATACATCTCCACCTCGTTCCACACGTCGCTTAATTGTTGCAAAGAGTTCACACACGCAGTCACTTCCTCCCTTTCATACGTCTTTTCATCATCTGCACTCTCGTCTCTGCGTACCGCCTTGCATGCTTTTATTGGAGCTGTTATCCCTTGTTCGTTTTTCCCTAAACCCTTTGTTACATCCCAATTATATTTCAACATTATTTTTAAAGCTACGTTGTGTCTTGGCGTCGCTGCTCTTATTTCTTCTGGAGTCGTAATCCTCAGAGCTTCTGGACCGACTCGCTGTCGTTTCCCGCATCTTCAACTCTGCATACCTCCTTCCCGCTGATTGGTGCTGTTTTACTGCTAGCTGCTGGTTGCGTACTTGGCCCGCAGCACGTCCTGCATCCCGTTGCCTGTGGTGCTCCCTCAATAACCCCAACCTTCGGGCGTATCGCGTGTCGACGGTCTCTGTTGTCGTGTCCATTCCTGTCATCCCTACCCCTCTTCTCTGTAGTTTTGTCCTGCGGGGCGCAGACCATATTATCCAGTTTTCTCAGGAATTCCGCCGCGTCCAACTCATCTCCTTGCTCGCGTGAAAACCACAATGCCTGGGTTTCTTTCGGGAAATGCCTCATTATCTCATTAATTACTCCTAATGGTGTGTCGGTGATTTTTAGTGCTTTGGCGAGCTCCCAGTACTTCGCAAAGTGCGCCAGCATGGTGACTCACCTTTTTGGCTCCCATACTGCATCTGATAGCCTCCGTCTCATGTTTTTCTGACATATGTCACCCCAATAATTGGCAATAAAATCCCTTTCGAAATCTTCCATATTATTCCAACGTTTAGAATAGAGCTTCATCCAGCTTTTAGCACCTCCTTTTAAACTCTCCTTAACTACCATCATGATGTCAGTGCGATTCGTACGTTTTGCATAATCCTTAAGGTCCTCTAGAAAAGCTATTGGGTTCTGAGTTCCCCCGCTGAACGTGGGCTTTTCCTGCGTGGGCATCATTTCTACGAGTTGAAGTACGTTTCGCGCCGTACTTCCCTCCCCTGTCGTGGTTGCCACCGGTATAACCTCCCTTTGTTTCTCCATTTCTTGTATCTTGCTGACCAACGGACCCAAGGCCTGCTGTATAATTAGGGTAATTTGCCCTACATCCATCTGAACATTGTTACTCGCAGCATTCTCGACGGCGGCCACAAATTCTATGCGTTCCCTCTCCTGTCCTGCCTCAGGACAACGTTTATTCCTAGGCATATTCCTTCCTTCCTTTAAAACCCGATGACAGAGATTGACTTATTTAAATTTCCAATTTTCCTTTGCTTACTCTTATATATATATATTTTTTTTTTTCTGAAACATTTACATATCCATATGTATATATATATTTTTTCTATATACACACACACGCATAAGCATCCCTATACACTTATTCTTGCACTTCAAAACAGTTTAGGTATAATTCAACTTGTTTAACCGCAGGTGATTTAATCCCCGCTCCTAAAACACTTGTACCCAAACTAACTATTTCCACTCCGAAATACTAAATATAATTGCGCAATTTTTTTTTTTTTTTTGCACACCGACTTTGTTTGTTTATTTATTTATTTGCACGTATACACAAATGTATAATGTACCTAAACCCCGTTTTAAACAAGTTACCCCCTCCTAAATTCGGATGCGTTTTAAACCGCTCCACTTATTTGCTCTATATTGCAAATCGGAAATAACTCGGTCACCCGAGAAATATGCCAACCCCTGGTAAGGCTAGATTTCTAATTCATTCAGCCGACATCTATGTAATGATGTATCTAAAGGTCCAATCCGTCCCTGTTACACTTTTGAACGCAACGATTTGAAAATCACACTGTAAATATTTTATTTTATTTTTATCCGTCCTTTGCTGTGTATGTTATGTTGATTTTATTTATTTTTATGTCACCGTGTCAAAAGAAGTATTTATTTAAAAATCCTTCAACTCGAAAGAAACAATAATAAACTCGAACATAACAAACGTTATTTGTTTAACTATCGTAAGTATATCTTTTTTCACAGTAAAATATCTCGAGATGTTCCAATGCGAACATAACAAAGATTTATCTATTCTGTTACAAACATATTTATCAGTAAGACCACTTATGTTTGTGGCAACACAAACATTCCCCCGCGACGGTGTTATTTAATCGTTGTTTACTTTCGGGCTTCAGTCAATGAACTAATTTGAATGATTATTATTATTGATCACCGAAGGAATGCGCTTTTATTTATATAACGGCTTTTTTTTGTTTATCAATACGCACCACCCTTCTAAATCTGGGTCAACATTCCTGGGTGTTATGAGATTTATGATTTTTATCTGGTATAAGGCACGTTTTTCACTTTTTGTTTTAAAATATTTGGTTTTTGAGTTATTATATTTTTTTTTTCGACTGTTTTATTTAATGGTACGTTTTTTTTTTTTCCACTTGTTTCACGTTTAATGAAGATGTTTTAATGGCACGTTTTTCACTTTTCGTTTAAATTATTTTTTGATTTATTGTTATATTTCTACTGTATAATTTAATGATGCGATTTTTTTTTCCACTTGTTTTATGTAATCTGAAGTTGTTTTAATGGCACGTTTTTCACTTTTCGTTTAAAATATTCACTTTTTTTTCCAATTAATTATAATTTCATTTATTTGTTCATTTTATTTTATTTTTATAATATCTCAGAATTCTCTCAACTTGTAACCTTTACTCTCCTGGTCCGCGGCAACAGTTGTAATGGTCCGCCACCCTTGGCTTTTGACACCAATTGTGATGAACCCTACCTAGCTGATTTACTTTTCTAAGCTTCTACCTCGTAGTTTAAATCTCGTAGCTCCTGTCTCGTAGCCACGCTCATAATTCTACCCTTATGTCCTACTGATCACACCACTAGGTATGATGGCCTGACTCAACCCTCCTTTCGGTTTATTTCTACCTCAGGCTCGTGATTTCTAAACCCCTATACATTATAATCTAGCTAAGCCTACCCTATCTTCTTAAATCCCTGCGATTTTTTCACAGTAATCAAGATTTAAGATTTTAGTTCACATTATTTCTATAATCTGCGTTGTGTATTTTTTGTTTTAGATTTTACATCTGTTTGCATACTTAATATGCACACATATGTAGAGAAGATAATGTATTACGTGTGGTAACCCATAGATTCTTTTAGAGAAAGGGTGAGAATCTTCCGATTTATTAATTATTATTATTTGAGTATCTTTTACCGAGTTTGATAAACTAACCCCACCTTAGACTTTGTGTCTATTTGATTTCCGTAGGAATTTAGTGTGTTTATTTAATTCTTCCTATCACCGCTGATACATCGATAACATAAACAACAGTTAACAAATTACATCATTTCAAAAAATAAAAAACCTTATCTTACCAGTGTAGAATGTTCATATTCGAGAGTCCGGTTTTCTCAATTGGAGTTCTTGTCTGCAGCTTCCCCTAACATAATGTGTTTGTAGTCATAGTTAGTGTTATTGGTTAGTATTCGCAAAATTGTTGAAAGAGCAGGAATGGATGGATATGGGGAGGGAGATAATATGTTTGCTGAAAAGTCGGCTCCTCCGCTAACCAAGTGAAAACCGATGAACAACAATTTCAAACCAGATTCTCCCAAATACGTTTGCTAAGCTTATCCTTAAGTCCGAGTTTTACTCTCTTCGACGAGCGTCTCTTGTTACGAAAGGGGCTCTTCACGCCAGATGGGGGAATACCAAGTCTTCATGCCGTTTTTCTGCCTCACTCCGACTTCCATCTCCGCCGGATTGAATTTAACTCTACTGAGTCTAGAAGGGGTATTTCATGTCTTCCCTTATCATGCCTCTATCCGTTAAATGTGGCGTAAGCTTGTGACGGGCAGATCCTTCCTCCCACGTGACCGACCCAGCGTTACACTCCACCTCTGACTAGCTGACATAAAACTCACCTCGTGAACCTTATGTTTGCTTTCAGGTTCGACAAGACTCACGGTATGCAAATAACCTGTGGCTTTAATGCCGCGTCAGCGTACTGTCCACATACGTCCTTCCTCTTCCCCGCATGCCCACCTCGACAATACCGCCACAAGATCAAAGCCGTCCGTTCGAGAAAGGTTGACACTTACATTTCCAGATGGCTCATACCTACATACAGAAGCCTTGAAGCTTACATTCGAAGACAAGTTAGGATTCAGGACTGTATGAGTATTTGAACACCAGTGTTTTTTTAAATGAGGTCACTAGCTCCTCGTGTATTAGGTTTTAGGATTATGGGTATTTATGGGTTCTTGGATACCTACTTGCTATAAGAAAGATTTAAAACGAGATAAATCAAGTTGTCATTGAATCAATGACCTCCTGAATAATTGTGATGAGCTCTCTTAGAGTTTGAAGCTAGTCGCAGTACTTTACTTTGCGAAAATTTTGCATGCTAAAACAATGTTACCTATGGGCGATCGCTCTAGTACAGATAAGTCGTTTAAAATTGAGTGAATTTAACATCAATGTCGCCTTCACATTTTTGACCGCAGATTTCATCGCAAGCTATAATTGATAAACTTGTCCCTGACGTTAAGTTTTGTTTTGTTTATTCGTTAATGAATTTAGGTGACTGGGTCAATGGATCGCCTTGAACTCAAATCGAAATCTTTGTTACACTATCGAAGGTCATATAACCATACCCTAATCGTGCTAGTGAAAAGAAGCGATAGGTATTTACTTATTTATTTATTTATTTATTTATTTTCGGGAAATCGACAGTTTACATTTTTACAGTTTGTACATGTTTGTATAGCCAAAATAAAACCAATTATGGATTTCCTCCATGTGACTTTACCTCTGATTAACAGCATAATAAAAAAAAATTAAATAATAAATTTATAATAAAGCATTATGAGATCAAAAATTTTATAAAACAAAAGATTAAGTATATAAAACTAAAATTTACATAAAACATAAAATATCAATACATTGGTAACCATAAGAAGCCAGATTGTACATATAAATCAAATCATAACAGAATTAAAGATAAACGATAGAAACATAGACACATAACATATTCATGAAACATCAGAGAAATACTCTTTTATGTACCCCTTATATTTGGTAGGTTCGGAATTGAAAATGTCCACCTTGGATAATATGCTATTGTAACTATTGCATAGTCTGTTCAGACAAGAATTTTGCTTGCAGTTTGTCTTGCATTGATCAACCCTGAACAGGACAGAAGAGCGTGTTGTACGCGCAGGTACATTAAATTGAATTTTATTTAGCAACTCTGGGCAGTGAATATTATTGTTAACTAATTTATACAGGAATATTGCATCCTTATGATGCCTTCGTACACTCAATGAATCAATTTTAAAGTATGAGGCTGCCTCTGCATAATTATTAAATCTTACATATGACTTGTAACAAAGATATTTGAGGAATTTGTTTTGAATTGCTTCAATTTTGTTCGTATGGATTTTATAAAATGGAGACCAAACAACTGACGCAAACTCCAAATGACTTCGTACGTAGGCAAAGTAGAGTTGCTTAATGACGTTGATACTATTAAAAAGTTTTGTGTTTCTCATGATAAAACCTAACATTTTAGCAGCTTTATTTGTGATTTGTTGTATATGAAGGTTGTATTGTAGTTTACTATCAAGGGTTATTCCAAGATCACGAATATCTGAGACTGTTGCAATGTTGTTGTTATTTATAGAATAATTAAATAATGTTTTATTTTTATTTCTTGAAAAGGTAATATGATGACATTTTGAGACATTTAGAAATAGTTGATTTTGTTGGCAATAGGTAAATATATTGTTTAAATCATGTTGTAAATTGACGCAATCGTTTAGACTTTTTATTGGCTTGTATAGCTTGGCATCATCAGCAAATAATTCTATTTCAGAGTATTTAACAACATTGACCAAATCATTGATATATAAAATGAAAAATAATGGTCCGAGATGTGAACCCTGTTGGATCCCAGAGGAAATTTCACTGAAATCTGATTCGAAACCCTTTATTGCTACTGCCTGTGATCTCTTGAGTATATAAGATGTAACCCAACGAAATAAATTACCACGTATACCTAATGACCAAAGTTTTCTGAGTAATAGTTTTTGATTAATTTTATCAAATGCTTTGGCAAAGTCTGTATAAATGATATCTACTTGAGTGCGGTTGTCCATGTGATCGACAATGAATTCAGTAAGAAGAACGAGGTTACTTTCCACATTTCTGCCTTTTGTAAAACCGTGTTGCTTTGTTGTAATGATGTGATTCAGTTGTGGGCTTAGATATTTGTAAACAATTTTTTCCATTAACTTACTGAATATTGTTAGTTTTGAAATCGGCCGATAGTTTTTAACATTATTTTTTTCACCATTTTTGTGGATTGGTGTTACATAGGCTCTTTTCCATATTTCAGGTACCGTGCCTTCGTTCATTGATTTATTATATATAATGCAGAGAGGTTTTGCAAGTGTTTCCGCGCAATTAACTATAAAGTATGAGGGAATGTCATCACACCCCGCGCTTGTGTTTATGTCAAGAGCTTTTATTTCTTTTAAGATTATTTCTCGTGTGAATTTGACCATGGTGATATTTATGTTATTTGTGTTTTCTGGTATGTCGAAGTCTGGTAGGTTATTATCGTTTATGTAAACTGATTGGAAATATTCCATGAAAATATTGCATATGTCTTGGCCATTTTCTGCTTTTTTGTCATCTAGGTGCATCGTCCTTGGAAGAGACGATTGTGTTTTTTTCATGTTATTAAAATGATTCCAGAAGAGTTTAGGATTACCGTTTATGCTATTTTCAGCAGTATGTATATAATTAATGTAGAGTTGTTGTGCGATACGTTTTTGTCTAGATCTTAAGAGAGAAAACGTTTGATAGTCACGTGGATTTTGAAATTTTTTAAAATTTTTATGGTATTTATTTTTCTCTTTAATTATTTTTATGAGCGATGATGTGTACCACGGCGGATAATTACAATTTTTAGCTGGTTTAGTTGGTACGTAATTTATTTTAATGTTGTTTAATATGTTGTAGAAGACGTCAGTTGCGGGTTGAGTATTCAAATGGTTAAGTTTATGATCCCAATCAATTTCATTTAATTTTGTGTTTATTATTGAATATTCCGCTTTTCTGTATAGTAATATTTGTTTTGCGTTAGTTTTCAGGTTTTTATTTATTTTTTTAATAGGAATTGAAATTAGCAGTGTTTTATGATAAATATCTTCTGGTACTAATGAGATATTATTGTGCCTAATTTTCAGTGGTATGTTGCTTACAGCTAAGTCGAGAATGCGATTATTTATACTATTACTCTGAGAGTTATATTGTTTCAGATTATTAAATGATAAAATTATCTAATTATGTGTTAAGTATTTGTTTAGCAACATTTCATTCTGTATGGGAGGTGTGACATGCGAATGCTAATAAATTGGTTAGTTATTAACTTACCCTTACTTGGCGTTACGTTCATCAGTGTCAGGATATCCACAGGAACCTGTAAAAGCTTAAATATTGTAAGGACTCACCAAAGCTCTAATGTCTTAAATTCAGCTCCATCGGGTAATATCATCGATATGAATTTTATTAGAGCATCCAGACTACCTGTGTAACTTATCGCACTTTTATTTCGGTTTCCCACTTTTAATGATTTAATCCTACAAGATCCGGAATTCATCTCCTTCCTTTCTCCTTTGAATAGATCCCTGATGTAAAAAAAATCCTCACATTTTCCTTTATTATCTGCCGTTATTATTGAAGAAGAACGATGCTACCTAATTAACCCCGACAATCCATACCTCCCCTCCCCTCTTCTCCCATATTTGATTTCAATCTAAAGAAGAGAATCGATTCTTAATAATCGTTCGCTCGAATATTATTTTATTATTTGATATATATCTATACCTATTTACTCTTTAATAAATTAATTTATTAATTTGAATTTTCTTTAAATTTGTATTATTCCACTTTATAAAATATTTAAGTTTTATTTATTTTTTCTCTCAATTTAAATTATATATTTTTTTTTCCATAACAACTAAAGATTTTCTTTAAGTTTGAATTATTTCAATTAAGGACAAAGTTAAAGTTTTATTTATTTTTCCAATTTAAATTAGAATCCTTTTATAACGAATAACTAAATATTATTCGTCACTCAAATTACAACAGAACTGAAAGAACCACTTCCACTTTATTTTATAACACTTTCGTTTAGCAGCAAATTAATCACTTGGATTATTCATTTAAACTTCGGCTAAGTATTTTCCAGATTTCGGATCAATTATTATTATTGCGTTGTCACCTAACGATAATTAATATCTCGTAATAAAATTTCCGACTTTCGACTTAACGTAATTTTTTATTTAATGAAACTTATTAGACTGTAATTTTCTTTATATAACCTCGGACTAAATAACTTTATTTTAACCTTCATAGAACAAATTTAAATCAATTCAAACACTCTATTAAATTCCTTCCGCATTGAATTTTTTATTAATTAATTAATTATTAGATTTTATTGAATCGGAGGCTATTGAAAACACTGATTTTTAGATTTATTATAAGATCATACACTCCGTTAAATTATTATTATTATAAATCAATTATTATTATTGCATTGTCACCTAACGATAATTAATATCTCGTAATAAAATTTCCAACTTTCGACTTAACGTAAATTTTTATTTAATAAAACTTATTAGACTGTAATTTTCTTTATATAACCTCGGAATAAATAACTTTATTTTAACCTTATTAGAACAAATTTAAATCAATTCAAACACTCTATTAAACTCTCCTTCCGCATTGAATTTTTAATTAATTAATTAATTATTAGATTTTTTTTTGAATCGGAGGCTATTGCAAACACTGATTTTTTAGATTTATTATAAGATCATACACTCCGTTAAATTGCACGATTAACCGTACCCGGACACTCCACTCTCTGTTTTATCAAAGTATAAAACTGATTGTAGACTCTATTTTACCACTGAATTTTTAAAGTATAAAACTGACGCTATTTTTCCACTGTATTTTTAAAGTGTAAAACTGACGCTATTTTTCCACTGTATTTTCAAAGTATGAACTGATTCTAAACTCTATTAATTAATCACCAGGGTAATTCTCACGACGCGCGCGACGTTTTAAGCAACCTTGCCAGTTGTCGAAGGACTCCGCGAATAATCCCAAACACGCTAATTTATACCCATCACAGCTCCAAAAGGGCATAATCGTATATTCCTTGACGAGGAATTATAATCTGTAATCACTCGAAATTTTTTGAAAACCCCATCTCGTTATCGTTTGTTCCTACATAAGATCTTTCGATTTTTCCTCTCCGTAATTCGGGGTTCGTCCCACAACTTTGTCTCGCTTCCCTAAGGTTTATAGTCCCGGACTTAGTAAGCTGCCATCCAGTTTGCCCATTTTCCACATGTCTTCTGTCTTCATAATATATTTTATAAACATGTTTTTAATCTTGTTTTTTTTTCTCAGTTTGAAACATGCCCATAAGTGATCTGCTAAAACTATACTCTAAATTGGCATACCTATTTGCGAAACGTAGATTTTCCGGTCTTCTAGTTTTAAACGCTAGTTGTCCTGTATGAACTTCCACGAAATTCATTTCTTTTCCCCTAGTCTACGTAAGCAATTATGTCTCAGAACCGTATTTCCATTATTTATGTGGCATATTCAACTTTTCGCTTTTCCCACCTAAATTTCCTTCAAGTAACGGTGTTTTAACAACTATTCTTAAATGATTTTCCCTTCGTTGTTAATAAGGAATCATATCCTGGTTCCGTATCTACTCTACTTATAACGTTTTTGAGTTTTTCCCATTTCCTTATCTGAGTTTTCCGGTTATGTCGGTTTTTCGTTCTCTCCCCCCACTCCTAACCCAATGATCCCTTATTGAAATTTGACGTTTGCCTTTTTGCCGTGATTCCATCTCCCGCTAAAACCCTTTTTTCCTTTTTTGATATATTATTTATGGTGTTTTCCGGCCCACTAACTATTCCTATCCTGGAATATCTGTCAAGTTAACTACTTCGATCAAATTCCGCCCAATTTTCCATCTCTCTCTCGCTCAAAATCCCATAAACTATAAGCCCTGACGTGTGTATACATCCTAATTTCTACATACCTGGCGATAAATCCATTTTAATGTGTTTATAATTAAATTTTACGGAAATTCTATAATCTAAATACTAGGCAAGAGCAATGTTAATTTTTATGACCCTTTTTAATGGATAATGGGCCTTAAATAAACAAAAGGCATGTTCGAATATTCCTTGTTTATATCAACAATATACATATGGAGTCGACAACCGTTGTAATGTGTCACTTTCCCTCGCAGTCTCGTGTAACTTTATGTTATGATCCCTACTTTAATTACGTAAAATGACTCTTTTTTATGAATTAAATCTATCGCAATGTTTGCAGTATTTCCACCCCTCCCTAGGTATACTATTCCAATTCCTTCCCAAGCACCTGCTACTGCACCAAACCCTTGTTTCGTCCTCTTGTTCAATCCTTAAACTCTAAATTTTTTTGAATTTTCCTTCCCAATTCGCTTTCCTAATCTCTCCGTTCCGTCTAGAATTGATAACAATAATTTTCCATTGTGTTATGTATATTCATTTTCCTTTAGTACGTTTTTCCTCGAATTTGGCCTCTCGGCCGTCATATGTAGTTACTCTATAATTGAGAACCCTCCCGCAAGCATGCCCCGTTGTCCCCGCGTTTTCCCCTCAATATATTACTGATAAATTTTTTTTATCGTTATCCAAGTGTGTTTTCCGCAACTAAAAACGCCCTAATGCACTCGAAACTAAGGTCTCCCGACCCCTTGAAGGTACCCTTTATTAATAACATTACTTGGGTTCGTTGTACTAAAAACCTTGAATAATTCGATATTTATCTCTTAGTTCATTCAACCCTGATCTCTGTGGGAACGTCTAGACCATAAATTTCTTCACTAATCACTAGGGTCAAAGTACAATCCTTTGTGTTCAAAATGGGCACGACCCCCTTCTTGCTGATAGGCTGAGTTGATTTTTAATTGCTTTTCCTGCTATTTAATTGGTTGTCTCAACTCTCGCGTTTAAAATCGTCCCTAAACCTGGGGTTCCCGTTAAATATCGATCTCATCACCATCTGTGTATATTTAAGGTAACTATAATACATCAAACAACTTAAAAATACCTCTATTTTCGAGCAAGTTTGAATTTGACCATACAGATGTCGTAGTAATGCACTTTTCATCTTAAAAAAAAATTCCCGTGGGCTTTCTCGTAACTTGGAAGTTACCATTCATCACACCCTCCACACAGCATCCCCAAAGATGACATAAACTAATGTAAAAAAAACTGCCTATAAATTTATCAAGAGCTAAAACCGAACCATCTATAAATTTATCAAGAACTAAAACTGAACTACCTATAAATTTATCAAGAACTAAAACTGAACTACCTATAAATTTATCAAGAACTAAAACTGAACTACCTATAAATTTATCAAGAACTAAAACTGAACTACCTATAAATTTATCAAGAACTAAAACTGAACTACCTATAAATTTATCAAGAACTAAAACTGAACTACCTATAAATTTATCAAGAACTAAAACTGAACTACCTATAAATTTATCAAGAACTAAAACTGAACTACCTATAAATTTCAAAACGATATTAATCTTTTTCAAATATTTTCAAACAAGAAAAATTGTTTCCTTATTATTTAGCAGAAGAAATCAAGAATGCTGTACTGTGAGAAACTATAATTTAACCACAGTGCATTTACACGAAGCATAAATATTATGTTGGGAGTCTTTAGGTAGATCTTAGGTGGGTACCTTTCGTTTTCACAACAATCTCTTTGTCTGGCGAATGTTTAAGATGAAGACGTTAAGAGAAACCGTGTCAAACAATACAGGGGCATAAGTCATTTATAGATCAGTACCAACTCTCTTGTCATAGATCATCCCAAGTGGTTCGCTACGTTTACTGACTAAGCAGAGATGCCCGGGTTCATGGGGTAATGCTTGTCTAGGTCTCGGCGGCGGATGCGTTTGCCCACTTACCGTGTGGTGGGCCGGAACGGGTGAGACTGCTTGAAGGAGACCTTTTGATTTCTGCACCCGAACTTTCTCAACCCATCTCTTTGCACCGCGGTGGGAGGATTGGATCCATATGTCTGTCATTCCTGGACACACTGACCCTCAGATTCCTAATAACGCCTTATACCTTTTCCTTCCCAGAACTTCCTCTCCTTACTTTCCCTAAAAAAATCCTCCACACGGCATCGCCAAAGATGACGTAGGCCCCGAGCGAAATTGTTTTCCTCGGGGCCTTCTGTGTGGAGCTAATGTAAAAAAAACGTTAACTTTAAAGAGATGCATATTTTTTTATTTTTTTAAAGAAATAAAACATTCCCAAGTTACGAATAACCTGAAAATATTTGAAAATCGTCTACTACCACCACATTAAGCAATAGGTATTGCTTATGTCGTAATGGAGGACTTAGCCAGTCGAGGAATCGAACACGCGACGCGCGACGTCTGTCTAAGGATTGCAATTCTTTTGAGGATCTATCAAACGGACTGCCCGTTTCTGCACAGGGTCAAGAGTTTTTTTCAGGAATTTTTAGGTTCCAGACCAGAAATGGCTGCCCTCATTCAAAAGTGGGTTAGCAGTTGTAGTAACTGCGGGCCTTGTACAGTACGCCCAGCTTCTGAGAGGTAACTAATACTGGCTTCTGTCGAGTGTTTAGTGTTTACCTGTGACCAGTGACTTACGTGCATACATACATATATATTCGCATCATAGCGGTTCAAGTTAGCAAAGGCAGTTGTAGGTATTTGACTAGACTCTAGAGCAGGGTTTCCCAACCAGTGGTCCGCAAGAGGCTAGAAGACGGTCCACGATGGTCCGCCGGTCAATAAGCAAGCCAGCGCGCGGGCAGTCCCTGGTCGAGAAGTCTGAATAAAAAAAATCGGGACAATATTCAGTTTATCATTATTGCACCTTGTGGTCAGTGGCCATTATGATATTCCGTTTCGTAACACAAATTTCGACTACATAAAAAATTGGTCCATCCTGGGGCGGGGGGTGGAACACAGAATTGTGCTCTTGTGGGGTGAAACTCGGTCGGGTGGCACCCGGGGCGCCGCTAAGCCACTGCTTGTGGTCACTGTCCAAAAAATAAACGTACAAGTGGTCCCGGGTCATAAAAAGGTCGGGAACCACTGCTTTAGAGCAAGCACAATTAATAATAACATCTTCATGCGTTTATTACTTTTGTTTGTAAAATTTATATGATTATGATATTTGAATATCTAATTCAGAGGTTCTTAACTTTTGAGAACTGACCCCTACCAGTTTTATATGCGCATTCACCCCTTCTTAATTGGAAAACGAACCGAATCACATGAGTCGGGGGTGTCTTGACCTCCGCCGAACCCACAACTCACCGAACCTCTGGGGTTCGTTCGAACCCAGGTTAAGAACCACTGATCTAATTTATTGTTTTTGTGTTTAATTTGTGGAACTCAATTAAATAATTATTTTTTAAAATTTAAAGTAAATCAAATAACAATGTTAAATATTATAAAATTTCATTTACTTTTAAAAAAATAAAGAACTGTATTTAAAATCGATAAATTGGGAAAAACAGAGTTAGGAGCTTGATCTGATGTCTTCCTGTAAGTAAATTGCTATGATGACAAATTCTACAAAAGTTTAATTCACAAAATAAATATTTGCCAACAAATTAATACGATCATTTATAATCTGGCGATGATATCACGGTTTAGAATTATAAAGATTTCCGTGATACTTGAATCGTTAAATTTGAATTAAAAATGTTATTTAATGTTGTCGCATATTTGTACCTATTGTATTATACCGCGATTATTTCATATCTAAATATTATGGCATGTATACATTCTTAGATTCGAATTTTAATACCTTATTAATATTAATAGACATTGGAAAAATTGTATTTTTAGTTTTCTATTAATAACTTAAGTACCTACATAATAAAACATTAAGTTTTTTTGTAGATTTAATTTAATTCAATGCAATGGTAATATTTCAGCGAATTAATTATATTTAAATATTTAATTCCTCATCTAAATTCGATTATCTTCTACCTCATTTATTACTCCGATCGCATTCCTTCATAGGTTTTTAAGGGCCCGCAACCCGAATTTCTACCGATTTCTAACATATCACCCTTAAATACTTGAATTTTTTAAGCTCTTAAAAAAATATATGTTATTTTTGAATATAATGTCTAGATGCTGCCCGCATCGAAATGCAAATTATATGAAATTTCCACGATAGAAAAAAATTGCAAAGTATGCTCCAAAAATTATTAAAAACAAGTCTGTTTCTATTATTTTATAAATAATATTTGTGAAAAAATTCACAATGTTTATTTAAATGATACTTAAGATGCTCCCCGCGAGATTTTTGCTCTATTTTAAACGAGTCGTGTTTTATAAAACATTTTCACAATTTTCGCATCGATTTAGTCGCTGTAAATGTTAGCGCTCTCCTCTAACATTCGTAATTTCGTATCTCTCCATCTTCTTCTTTTCGAGCCCGGTTGCGCTACAACATCTACATTATCTGCAACAGCGAAAATACTCAGATACTTTTTTATTTGAATCCCGCACAAGACTCAACTGCTCTCAACTGTCCGGATTCAGTGGGACTATGGCATGCCAATAAACATAGCATGTTGTGAGGAAGGTTGAGAAGGGGTAGTACCTGAATATTCAAATCGGCTAAAGCCATTTCAAGTAACGTTTTGATTCTGAAAGGAGGTCATTCGCCAGGGCGATACATATGCATATGCACCTACCTACCGATCAATATTATTTATTTCTATTCAAAAATATCAAGAAAATTCAATGTAATGGAAACTGCACTTAAGTGGCTGACAAAACTTGATTCAAAATTCAACGAATAATTCCGAGTAAAATACTTGATCATTGTATACATACATTGTATACCCTCTAATATACTCTCGTCATTTATTGAATAGAATTATTTAACATTGGCGGGCCAGCTTCTCAATATTGCAAATTACGTAACTCGGTAACACGAGGTAAATTTTACAAATAAATCACCGTGCCAAATTGACAAATGAAAAAGGGAAAGTTTAACATCAAATCGCTTCTAGAATACAAAATACGAGATCCCCACTGATTGCCGTTCTATACCAAATACTTAGAAACAAAACGTTATCGTCGGTCGTGCAAATCTGATTGACATGCTTGAACTACAAGAGTCACACCACTGACAGCTCTTTTATGACCTCTCTTTCTGTTGCATTCACAGTTTATGAGAAAGAAGGCGATATTATTGACTAACAACTGTACGCTTAATATTGCTTCGGTGAAAAGCGACAGTTAGCCGATTGATTACTTCGATTACGAAATTCAACAAAGTGAATATTGTCGCTTGTTTTTCAGCTGCCTGCGCCTGCGGTCTGAATGAATGCTCTTGTCTTTGCTTGTTATTTTTGATTTGAGGTTTTGAATGTTGATATCAACCGCAAGAAACGTTTGCCAAACTGAGTGTGATTTATTTACCTGGGTGATCATTTTGTGAACCTTGAGAAAATTGTATATCTTAGATAGAATTGCGAAGTTTAAAATTTGAATCTTACTGTATTATAAACTCGCTTCTCTGTGATTAAATTAGGCTCATCTAATAATTATAGTAATATAACGTCACTCCGAGAAAATCATTTGTTAAATGGAAAATGTTTTGAAGAGATTCGATCAAAGCCAAAGCTTAAGAGCGTTTAACCAGCCAGCAGCCAAAAATCCACATTTCGTCGAAAGTTGTTCTTACGATCGTGCAGGGCGGTTACAATGAGAAAGATTAATTATTCTCCGTACTAGCTTTTTAAAACTATAACTCGATATCGATTTTATTTCATTCCAAATTTGCTTTAATTTATACCTACATCCAAAAATGCTGAAAGGCGTGATGATAAAACTATTAAAATAATGTAATTTTTGTAATTATTTTTTGATTATAAGTATTTATCATTTTTTAATAATGTCTGATTTAAATAAGAATGTTAAAAAATCTTAAAAATATTAGTTTGTAAGTGCGCAAATATATACACAAACGGACCAATTTTCGTCAAGAAATACATGTACGTATATATTTTTTAATGATTTTATTTAAACTAAAATTAAAATTCTAAAACATGCGATACCCAGATAATGCATTACTTTATTTTACTGCATAATTATATGATTTGAAATGGGTGTGGAATAATACAAAATCTTTTTTGAAAATTTAACAAATCTGCCAAAGACCTATGGTATATCCTTATTATACTAAAAATAAACATTTTTCTCAAAATTTAAAACATGCGAATGCTAGATAAAAGAACAATCTTTCGAAATCCATTTAAAATTTTTTGTCGAAAAGAGGCAATACGTCTAAAATCTGTTTTAAAAATGACATATTTCTGGTTTTCTCTGGTAATGCGTGAACCCTCTTAACGTGAAATCCCTATTTTCATTTAATCTTTACAAATCGGTTTACATTATGAATATTGAAAAATATGCTTATGATAAATTAAATATTTTTCCAACGTTTCGCTTGAGTATAATTAAAATAAAATTATCACTAACATAAAAAAAGCGCAAACTATTAAAAATGTATTATTTCGTTAGAAATGTATAAACACCTATAAGAAACAACTTTTAAAAAATACAATTTTATGGCAAGTTTACCTGTGACAGTTTCCCTAGATTATTTTTTTTCTTTCTTGTAAAATTATAGACAAAAAGTAAAAACCACTTTGCGCCAAAATCGACCATTATCAGACTCCCTTTTCCAAGCTATTTTATGCATATTACCTACATTTGTGGTGATAAAGTACTTTGATCAGTTCAAGTGTTTCAAAAATGTTTATTAACGATAAAATAAATATAAATACTGATTAAAAAGATCTTTTGTCATTGTTTGATTATTTGTGTGTAATCATGTTATAATCTGAAAATCTTTCATCTACTATCAAAACTCAATTTCTAGTTTTCATTGAATGAGCTACGTGGCAGGCCGGATCGAGGGAGGCGTCTACTAATATCTACAGGAATTCCAAAAACTGAAAAAATCGAACTAATATCTATGAGAATCAAAGTTTTGACGAATATCTACAGCTCTGGCAGAGGTTGGATTTGCAATTATGTATAGCATATTGGAATTACGTAATATTGCGTATGCAGTTTAAAAAACTTAATTTATGTAAGTATGTATGTAAAAATCCCTAATATCGGACTATTGGACACATTTAGCTGATTAGTCCAACCTACGCTCTGTAGATATTAGTCAACATATGAGCTGTAGATATTCGTCGGACATACAGGCTGTAGATATTAGTATCTGGAGTCGGATCGAGAGAGACGGTTGAGGGAGACCTTGTGACCTCTCAAGCAGAACCCTTTTGGAACATCGCCCTGTACCGCAATGGGAGGGATGGATTCCTACGTTCGTCATTCATAGGCTCACTGACCCCCAGATTCCGACCCAACCCTCGTAATTTATCCTTCCCAGAGCTTCCTCTCTTTCATTTCATTTAAATAACGGAGAGGAAGTGAAAACCCGCCACACAGAATCCCTACAGACGATATAGGCCCTGATGGAAAATATTTTCCTCAGGGTAAGGTGTGGAGTTATTGTAAAAAAAATATTAAAAATTGCCTACGCGATAGGTCCCGAATAGGAGAAGGGGAAGAAGATGAATATAAATAAATATACATCTTCCTACTCCAATAATAAAATCCTCAATTGGTTGCTTGTGTAATGGCCTTAGCCTGCAAAAGATTGAACCAGTGACTCCAGGGTACGAAAGATGCATTGGCCCATTCGGCTACAAATCGATTAACTCGATCTACAACCTTCAATCTCATCAGAACGGCATGATGCGTTAAACCCGTATTTTTTTGTATTTGATTTGTGAATGCAATAATAAAACATTAAAAATATACAAAAACAGGTTTTGCCCGTCTCCAAGTGCTTATTATTAATAATAATTGGAACGGGTTATCGCGCGAGACCAAGGTGAATTTCAAAAGCCTTCAACCTTGCTTCTCGAAGAAATCAAGAATCTACCTAATATATGAGAGGAAGATTGATGGTAAATGCAATACTAAATAATGTTTTCAGTATGGACCGGTCGGTGTGGAGAATATAAGTCGATAAATTCGATTTCCAGGAAGATTCGAAGGTCCTATGGCAAACAGAACTGTGACAAACCAGAACAGTGATAAAACAAAACAAATTGACGGCCGGCGTAGTCCAGCGTAAGGCTCTTGACTCGCAATCCGAAGGTCGCGGGATCGAATCCCGGCGAGGCAAAAATTTTATTTGATTAGTTTGTGTTATTTCAAAATTTATTTATATAAAATAAACAAAAATTTCATCAAAACAAAAAAACCATTTTAAAAAATGCACTAAAAAGTAAAAAAATAATTTTGTATACTTCTACAACTTAATAATCAACTTACTTTTTCTACTCATCAATATGTAGGTACGATTGTTATTTTTGGAGTCGGTGTCAGCCAAGGTTGGTTTGTAACTACGAACACGCTGGGCCGGGTACCTTGGCTGACACCGACTCTAAAAATAACAATCATACCTACATATTGATGAGTAGAAAAAGTAAGTTGATTATTAAGTTGTAGAAGAATACGAAATTATTTTTTTACCTTTTAGTGCATTTTTTGAAGTCGTTTTTTTTTGTTTTGTTATAATTTTTGTTTATTTTTTGATTTTTAGTGAATCTGAAGTACACTAACTAATTTGTCTGAATATGAGTAGACCTACTAAACGTGCTACTCATATGAGACAGACATTACTTGACCATAACGATGTTACGGTAGGTGACTTAAAGATCCTGAGAGTCTATAAAAGATTCTTCCGAGTATCGTTAACTTGCTCCTAAGAATTGAAGAGTTCCGTTACTTTGTCATGGATCCTCTCTCAAACTACCCTTGAAGTATATCCTTTCCAAAAACAGAAGAATCATCGAAATCGGTTGGCGTGATATTGAGTTATTCGTCCATTTGTCGCGCACATACTTAATGCAAATTAAAGACTAATATGGTTTTCTCATGGATACCATTATCAAAACTGGACCAAATTGAAATGGGACGACACGGAAAGCACCAACTTTCAAAGAAAAAAAGAATCATCAATATCGAAAGTTCTGAGGTAACAACCATAAAAAAAAATAATTAAAAAAATATAGTCGAATTGAGAACCTCCTTTTTGAAGTCGTTTAATAATATTATAGGTATATTATATTTACGGCACGTTCCAGAGAGTGGAAGATACTCTCAGGATCGTCCTGGTGTAAGACCACCATTCAGAATTGAAACGTTGCTTGAAATGGCTATAGCCTTATTTAGTGACCAGATCTGAATAGTCAGGTACATCTCCATCTTCTACTTCCCTGTCTCTTTACTCTCCCCACTACCTTTACAACCCCCCATAGTCTCACTGGCTCCAGACGGGAGCAGTTGGGACTCTTGTGCGGTATTCACATTATTTTTTTTATTTTTTTAAGTACAAACAGAACAGACTCAAAAAAAAAGTCACAAAAAAGAACTGTGACAAAACAGAATTGTGACAAAACAAAACAGTAACAGAGCATAAACGGAATTGTGACCAAACAGAACAATAACAAAACATAACTGTGATAAACAGATCTGTGACAAAACAGAACACAATGAGAAAAATTCTAGCCTAATTCTAATTCTAACTAATCTAACTTAACCTATTATTTTATGATGTTTTGTTTTGTCCGGTTATCGACTCGAGTAGGCCGGGTTATAGTCCTCGCCTGGGCCAAGGAAACTGGTCCGAGCGTACACTGAACCTTATCTTAGAGCTGATCTGCGGGAACTAAGCCCTAAGCAACAAGCACTAAGCACTAAGCACAGCACTAAGCACTAAGCACTATGAATACTGAACAGCGTTCTATGTTTGACATAGTAACGGAAAATCCATTACAAAGAAGAACTTTTTGCTTTCTTCATTGGACATGGCAACAGACGAAATAAATAAAATTTATGTGTCACAAAACAAGGCATTATTTTATTTACGATATGTACACATATTCAAAATAAAATAAATTTCTGTTATTTTGCTTTCAGTATTTTGTACGTCAAACACAAGTGATTTCTACATTACCTATTTGTTCGTGCAATTATGTGTTAACAGCAGATATTATTTTTATGTTCTTTTTTACTATCAATATCTGCGGTTTTTTTTATATTTTTTTTCACGTACAATTATAATTAACCTGCTTTTTCTTTTTTTATCAAATATTTTGTGTTTGCTGTATGATTTTAAAACGTTGATTTTAATTGCTTGACATTTGATTTTAAAACGCCTGGTTGATTTTTGAACACATCCTAAGTCGATTTTTAACGCGCGTATAGTGTACGTCATAGGTTGATACGTTTGAGACTTTCAGGGGGGCAGTAGAAGACCCAGAGAAAATCAGGGGGCGTTGAGATGGCACAGTGAGGGCGTGGGTAGGTTAAAAAAAATGGTCTAAAATGACGAAAGAATACGCTAATCACTTATAATAAAGCAAAGTAAACGTTAATATTGAATATTGTTTAATTTTTGTTATTGTATGTATTGTAATCATTTTTATCACTTGTGCGAAAATTCACATATTTCGGTACTACAGGAAGTGAAAATTGAACTGAAAGATTACATTAAAATCTATTTTAGATTTTTAATCCACATTGTCATATGTGGCCCTTGACCAGAAAAGTGTGACAACCGCTGATATACAGGTAAGGTATGAAAAATGGATGTAGGTATATTTCCTCCAGTGAAGTGAACGGAAATATGTACCGTACCAATATGCCTACATACATAAAATAAATATATATGTATATACGTTTGCGTAATTCCCACTTGAGGAAAACGTACCGATAAGATATCTATCTATTACCTAATGTCGACATCCCGTTAGCGAATACGTACTCTGATACGTATTTCTTAATTTTTGTAAATTATATCAAACACCTCCTCAAACCCAACTGACTCCGTATACCTACAAATGTTCCTTCATCACGGCAGATTAAACCCGGGTAAATTAAAAAAAAATACGTTTTGAAAAATACGTCATTTGCTATAACTTGGCTAGGACAGCACTAAGCAGACAGACACTCCAAGCTAGGCCACGCAGCCAACATGATCTTCAAATTTGTGGGAAAATATATTCAAGCGAAGACAGAAGGTAGCCAAAGATCGCCGTCTACGGGAGTCAGTAGATAATTGGTGATGTCAGTACCACTAACTAAAATGTACCCATGTGGTTGTGTGCCTGGACAAGTTGCAATTATTTTATACATTTTTTCGAGCTATTCATTGCATCTGCTGAAGAACGCGACTTCTTGAGGCACATATAGGTACATGTACACGTACACGTACACGCGTGGCGTACAGGTAACTAATGGTGAAACTCTGCCCTAATGCCCTGAAGAAGGCACGATTGCGTCCGAAGCGGGTTCCTTTTAACCTTCCTTAGTGATACCGTGTCTACATAGATGGAAAATTTTATTTCAAAAACTTAAAACATATATTTAATCTGTTTGTTTTTTAGTATAGGGTGGTGCAAAACTATCGTTTTATTTTGAATCTTATTGTAATGTGTAATAAGATTCAAACCATATCGGTAGTTTTGCGCCACCCTTTAGATATGTAGTTACTATGAAATGTTTGTATATATATACACAGTGACGTAGCTAGCATGGGCGGTACCCGGTGGTCCATTCTGGGGGGGGGGGGGGGGTGGCTAGAGGATTTCAGATTTATCCACAAATATAGGCTATGTTCGCCTATAAAAAGACCTAGACACAAAATTCGGGGCATTCCACGAGGAATATGTGAAAGAAAATAATAACAGACCGTGTTTTCATGTATACAATACTTTGGTGACAATATCCTTCGTGAATTTTTTCCCACGGTCGAGTGTCACCCCCCTATCGGGTGGCACCCGGGGCGGACCGCCGCCCCCCCCCCCCCCCTCTCCCTACGCTTCTGTATATACAACTATGGTTTGTGTATTTGACTGTAAATATACTTACATTCTTATATTTTGACAACTGAAATCTACCTACCTAGATTGCTGCAGTTAAAGCATATTCACCGATAATCAAATAATAAGGTCAGATCTATTATAAAACCAATGCAAACATAAAACAGAAAGCTTAATAATGAAATTAAACCAAACCGACGATTATTAGCAGCTGATTGAATACCTGGAAACTTGCAATTTATACTCTGGTGGATGGTTTTGACTTTCTAAGTTGAAAATACGAGCTTAACGATTCAACAAGCTTCAACGAACATCGTGCAAATGATATTTATATTCAACTTCTAGAATTAAGTCAATATTTAACACTTAACAGATAGATTAATGATTAGGTAGGTAGGTACAGTTTACAAATTACCGCAGCTGAGCAAATGATTCGGTCATCGGATCAATAAAATCGATTAAAATAACGGCTTTCCACAAGGACGTCAATCCGGACCTCACGCAATTCATGCGTAATTTAGGTGCATATTTAACCATTCGAGGGGTACAATTCGAATTACCCATTAAAATGCATTACCTATTTTAGACAATAAATTTAACTCAGAAATAGAGAATTACACCGAAAAACACAATTTATTAACACTAATGGATGGAAGACATAAATGTTTTTTTCTGAAATTTTTATTGTTCGTGATGGAGATGGAGATGTTGGGTTCGGTTACCGGTTACAGTTCTTGTTTTATACTTAATATGACGCGTATGGCTTATTTATGAGCATATTATTTATTATATGTACATGATATTTTTCTCGAATATTTAAATAAAAAGTTGATTCTTTGGTATTTCGACATCTATCAATCAATAATTTTATAAGCAACTAGTTTTTCTCGCGGCTTCGCTCGCATGGTGGGGTTCCCATTCCGCCTCCTCCACCCCCCCCCCCTTCCGCCCCCCCCCCCCCCTTCACCGCCCTCCCTCCCCCCTCCCCCTCCTTCCCCCCTCCCCCTCCTTCCCCCCTCCCCCTTACCTCCCCCCTCCCTCCTCCCCCCACCCCCCCTCCCCCCACCCCCCCCCCCCACCCCATCTTTCCCTCCTTCCCTTCCATACATTCAGTTTTCAAACCTCGCGTGCCAATCGCGTAGCAATTTTTTTATACAAATTTCATAATGCCAGAGCTCACCGGAAGTTTTATAAAAACCTTGTCCTGACAATAACGAACACACAAAAAAAATAATTATCCAATTTGGTGCAGTCGTTCGAAAGTTATGCGCTTAGCAACACATTCAGCGATTCATTTTTATTTTTATATATATAAGATATAGTGAATTTTTAAAATGTGAAGAGAAAATAATATTATTTGAGGAAACACTTTTTATACCATTTTCGGAATACTGGTAAATCCACCCCTTTCTGAACCGATATAAATATTTTCCAGTTAAAAAAATGCAATGTGCGTTGTAAAACTACAGCAATGCCAGCAGACGACAGATGAGTTAAAACGTTTATATTATGTACTTGATTGCTAACCTGAGGACACCGGCATTGTCTTGGCACGTACGTCGTACATCGCCAAGAACCCAAGGACATTTCGTACGTATAATCTTCGCTTCACCCATTCCACCCATAATAATAAATGGACACGTTCTCCTTACACGAATCCAATTCATCTTAAATCTATATGCAAAACATATATATGCATTAAGGTAGCGGTTGCTTCAGAAGCTGTCTTCAGAAACACTAATTCAGCACATTAAATCCTGAAAAAGGCTTGAGAAATTCATTATTTTTTAAATTGATGAGTCATACAAACAAGAAAAATATTTCTACTGCCTCAAAAGAGCATAGTATGCAGTAATCGCTTGGGAGATAAATAATGATCCATCTACCTGGACACATGGATAGAAATACCGACAGATAAATATTTTGGACGTACATATGTATATATGTTAAAATTTTTATAAGAAAAACTCTCTTTTATAACTTTTGAAGGTTATTCCCAAAATTATTACGAGAGGTCTGGGTTCGAGTCCCAGTTGCGACCATTGTCTTTTTTCTGTTTTCTGTGTCTTGTTCTCTTTCATATCTTCGTTTTGATTATTATTGTTATCTTCTTCTTCAATGATATATTACGTTGATGGAAATAACCTTCAAAAGTTATAAAAGAGAGTTTTTCTTATAAAAAATTGAATATTCATTTAGACTTTTATAAAAAGTCAATAGTTCCATATGAATAAATTCGGATACTTTTATCCGAGACGCTATCCAGGATACAAACCAATTCTTAGAATGATTGTTTCCGATAAAAAGGGTAGTTGCCCATAGTATGGAAAAATAATTAGTTGAAGATAATATTATTAATTCTAAAATTTTAAATATGAGATTGACTATTATGACGGCTTGACAGAAGGGAGCAATAGCGAAATTGGTTAGCGTGCACGTCCCGGTTATACAAGAGGTCTGGGTTCGAATCCCAGTGGCGACCATTGTCTTTTTTCTATTTTCTGTGTCTTATTCTTTTTCATATTTTCGTTTAGATTATTATTGTTATCTTCTTCTTCAATGGTATATATCTTACTTCTGCTGAAATCGATCAAACATTACAGAATATCAACATTTTTCATGACCATAAATCAACTTAACTGATCTCTGTAAGACCTCAGAGTTGTATGTAAATTTTTGTTATCAATTTTTTCTCAATCAATTCTTTGAAATCTGCCAAAATCACAATTCAAGAGTTTTTTTCTGTTCAGTGTTTGGAAGGGTATTTTTATTTTATTTACATGTTGACAAGTGTATTTTCTATAACGAAGTTCCATTTTCGTTGACGTAATGTTCGTTTTAATTCGTAAATTCGGCGGCGTTGACGTCACGCCGGGCAACGTCGGTGACAGCCGTCTTACCAGATATTGGCATTTTCTATGTACGTCATAACGTCGTTGTACGTAGTTGGAACAGTTTCGGAATAGGCGGGTAATTTTTAGTACAATGATCAGAATCAGAAAAAACACTTTAATCTTCACTTTAGGACAAAGCACTCTTTTTAGGATGAATTGCCAAATAAAAAAAGGATAGGAAAGGTTAAACAGGTTTGATTTTATGGATCTACTAGCTTTTGCCCCCGGCTTCGCTCGCATAGTATTAGGGGGGTTCCCACTCAGCCTCCTCCACCTTCCCTATCCCCAGTCCACCTCCTCCCCCTCCTTTCCCTCCTTCCTCATTTTTCAAACAGCTCGCGTGCCCCCTATTAAAGCGTAAAACTCAAACACACGCAGTTTCGCATGTATATAATATTAGTATAGATTAGTATAATTTTAACTATTAAAGGGATCTCCAAAGTAACCTAAACAAATAACAAAATGACAGCGCACGTCAAATAATTACGAATAGTTTACCAAGCGACGCTTTGTTTTTCGTCTGGAGATAAACGTATAATAAATAATTTCATAACGCCAGAGCTTACCAATATATACAGCCTATATTACTCGCAAATAATGTAGCTTTCTATTAGAGAAAGAATTTTTAAAGTCCATATTGTATTTTTTGCGTGAAAGAGTAACAAACATACATCCATACAAACTTTCGCTTTTATAAGGTTAAACAGTTTTGATTTTATGGATCTACTAGCTTTTCCCGCGGCTTCGCTCGCATGGTATTAGGGGATTCCCACTCCGCCTCCTCCACCTTCCCTCTCCCCACTCCACTCCCCTCATCAGTCTATACCGATCTCGCCTGCCACGCAATTGGTGGGCAGACGCATCGGCCCCCAATACCCGGACAAACCTCACCCCATGAACCCGGGCATCTCTGCTAAGTAATCAAATGTAGCGAACCACCTGGGGTTACCTACGGCAGAGTTGTCGGTTATCGAATAAATGGTTTTCGGGGTGGCAGTACCCATAACCGCCTCCCAAATTGATAAGTCCCAAATTATGACCTAATGGGATAGCTTAGTGGCAGAGCAGTGCCCCAGCAAGGCCAAGTTATTGGATTCAATTCCTAGATGGGACTGTATCTTTTTCTGTTTCAAATTTTCGATTGAGAGTCGCTAATATTGTATTCAGTGATTAAATAATAAATAAGTGTTACATATCTCTACTATAAATAGTAACATTTAATAATAAAGCAAGTTTTACGTAACACATAAATTAACATAATAATATAAATTAATTAAATAATAACTAGTCTACGCACGTCTAACGTACAGTAAAATATGCGTTTTACATGTACATAATTATTATTAATACCTGTAAATGTAATAGAATTTCTGCCGATTATACGGCTGTGCAAATCCAATAAGTTTTATTAGAAGTATTACTTATCGCTTCTTGCAATCGGACAAATTATCGAACAGTAAAAAATCTTAACAATGGCATACCGAGCGGAAAGAAAAACGTATTGTTTAAATAATATTATGAACTAGGTAGTCTCACAAAGACATATTTGCAAAATCACAACAAGCACGTAATTATAGGGCACAGTTAGGTATGTACCGACGATCTACGTATTATTTCAGAATGATGAAGCTAAAAAATAGCTGTTGATAACTAAATTTCTGGCGAAGATTTAATTGCATTTTCGTAAATATAAAATCAAAGACTAGCTGTCATGACGGTATCATAATATATTATTATGAATCTTTGCGGCGGATGAGTGGCACCAACTGCGTGGTAAGCCGGATCGGGAGAGACTGGAGGAAGGCATTTTAATCTCGGACTCTAGGACTCTCTCGGAACATCGCCTTACTGGTGGGCACCGTAGTGGGAGGGATGATCCATATCTCCGTCACTCCTGGACCTACTGACCCCCATATATATTTACATCGCCCGATATACATTTTTAAACTGTTTGCGTTTGTATCCTTCGTATATATGAAAGCCTGAACGGAAACGAATATTAGACTCCGTGGTTGCAAATAACTACGGTGATATGTGATAATAGAGTGACGGGTAATATAATATAATAATAGACTCGTAGTCACTGTTGGTCATTTTATAATATCATAATAATAATAAATCAATAATTCAAAGAATTTATGTATAAAAATGCAAAAATCAGTCATTTTAAATACATGTAGGATTACAAAAGATTTTTAAAATATTATTTATATTGAGGGATCAGTAGGATTTATAGGTCCAATTAGGAGTTCCACAGAGCCGAACCCTCTGATATGAAAATATCTGGAGTCGGTGAATTATTTTCCCATTTGGTCTCTGGTAGGTTGACATGTTGTTCTTGATTGTTTTGTATTTATTATACTTATGTAGTGCAATTACATAACGTGGATTGACTAGATGATCATTTGAGGAAGTGTGTGAAAGGGTTTAGTTTTTCCTGTGGGGAAAATTTAACCCGGACATTTAAATCTGGTGCTTAATAAATTTGGAACCAAAAACGAATTATAAACGAGAATAGTTTTCATGCAGGAAACCAATAAAAATGAAGAGTTGATATAATTTTGGTACGTCAATTTTTTTTAGATTAACGCTACACACGAGGCTCTGAGTAAAATAATTTCCCTCAGGGCCCATGTCATCTTTGTGGATGCTGTGTGAGGGGTCTTTTAGAGAGAGGAAGGAGCGAACACGGGACTTGAGAGAACGAGTTGTAGAAACCCGTTCTTATGTGACAAATGTCAACTATGTATATACATGTTTGGCGTGTTTCCCTACTAGGCAGATCTAGAAGGATCCGAAGTCCGAAAACAGACAGCTGACCACGTTAAAGTGTTGAAGTGTGCCCACATACCGAACCAATCTGCCGACCTATACTATATTTCATTATAAATATATTTCAAATTAAAAAATCTAAAAAGTAATATTATCTGGTTTTCAAAATGGTAGGTAGGTACTTTTTTTTACAATATCTATAAAAATAAGAAATTTAACCTCCTCACCCCCCGACTGGTGTGGGCGTCATAAAAAGTATCCGAAAAAGTGATGTGATTCCAGAATTATTATTAGATTCGAACCAGTTGCTAAAACCCATCTTCTCCTACAAGCGATGTACGATTTTGGAAAAACTATACATAAATTTTTTGTTTTAAGAAAATTCGTTTCAGTAATTACAGTAGTACCAAAAAAAGTTAGTTTTTTAAAATACCTTAGAAATATTCTGAAATTCGATGAGGAATTTCAAGATTATTCAGCAGATAAGCATCTCTCTTTGGATGGATAAGCAATGTATATAATATATCTTCAATTGTAAAAATCATTCTACCTTCAAAAGCATATATTGTTTGCTTATTAAAATCACCCGCCGTTCTCCCCTCAGTAGTCCGTATTTGCTATCTCTCAACAATTCTAGCTTTTTTTCAGTTCTATACGACTTGAATGACTTCAACATTTGATTTGTCCTGTCCCCACAGATTATCCTCAAAATTGTAACTATCTTTCTTTACTTTATCGGCACAAAGCACTCTGTTTAGGGTGAATTGCCTATTTCAAAAAAAATGTATATAACTTTCCATTACCTATTTTATGTGAATTTCTACTTTACTTTTCTATTAGTAAGATTATCACTTACACGGTTATTTATAAATTATATTAAATTTTCACAATTTTATTAATAAGGCTGAATGTCCGTTTTGATTATTTTAGTTAATTAGTAAGGGTTTAACGTAAACTGTTGTTTATCAATTGTATAAAATTTACGCCACTTCATTGGTAAGGCTGGCGATATTTACCTAGAATCTTTTTTTGTTAAATTCATTTTCATATTCGAATTCGTCGTGAAAGATTTAGTGAAAAAATAAGATTCAGTTTAGTGGATCATCAAGGAAACAACACACAATCACCAACATTAATTTGAAAACGCATCAGTTACCTTAGAGTGCATTTAAAGGTTAACTTCGGATAAACCATAATCACATATCACGATGCGTTTTAATTATGAAGCTAACATTGTATTATTGTAATGCGATGGAATTATGGCCTTCATTTGGTATCCTTTCAGATAATAAGTTGGTATTTAATTAAAGAGCAATTAACTGGAATATGTTTCAGATATAGTCATTGGCTCGGGTCGTTCGAGTAGGACGCTTGACTGGTATTCTAACTGGTTGGTAGTTCGAATCCCAAGGCGGGTATCAACCTACTTCATTTCGATTATTTGATAATTCCCACAACATCATTCAGTTTCATGACATAATACAACAGGACAATTAATAAACAGAAAAGCGATAGAACAGAACAGTGAAAAAACATAACCTAACGTTACTATTATAATAAAGTTGTAAAATTTCGCTTAATGTAAAAAAAAATCACTTGGTTTTATCGTCATTACTACAAGAGACGACTATTTATTAATCTCTGAGGATATTAAAAAAGATGCATTAAAATTCCATTTTTGTTCAATCATTGTTCAAAATTTCACTTGTTTTGACAGTTCTACGGCCATGTTTTTTCTTGTGTTTTTTTTGCGTGATCTCAGTCAAGTTTGAAGGTTAGGAAAAACGCATACATAATTTAAACAACCCAATCTAATAACCTCTTTTGTGTATGTTTTTTCCGTCTCCCCCGGCGTAAACAGATGTTTCTTGTAGTAATTATGTTAATAAGGTTTGCATTTAGGAAGCAACAAGTCAAAAATGTATGTATTCTTAGTGTGCATTATGTCGCCACGAATATAGGTAACAGCATGGTATTAGGCATAAAAATCACCTGGCAAACGGAATCTAAAGGTCACGATTTGATGGAAACTGTCACAGATAATTTTAACCATAAGATAATATTTTAAGAAAGTTGTTTCTTATGTGTTTACGTACATTTCTAATGAAAAAGGTAGTGCTTTACGCTTATATTTTTTATAAAGTGATTAACAATTTTATTTTAATTCGAATTAGAGGAAACGGTAGAAAAAACATAGTTTTGGTATTTGTAATGTAAACCAATGCTTAGTTAAGTTCGTAGTTAATCTAAAATAGGGACTTCGCATCAAGTTTCGCCTTAAATAGTGAAGCGTAATTCTGCAACGAGTTTAAATTAAAAAAACTTTATTTTTTCACTGCCCTGTTTTAAAAATGTTCTGTTTTATAGTTAATCTGTTTTATCGTAATGTATTTGTTCCGATTACTACATCAATCAACTGAAATAAACCGTATTTGTTTATTGGAAAAAAATCGTGGTAATAGAAATAGAAAACGTGCATTGAATATAAAATAATGTTTCTTTCTTCATGAATAAATCACTAAAACCTATCTACACGTGGAAAGATGTCGCAATTAGAAATTTGAAGGTATGTCGGTTACTGATAAGCTTAGTAAACAATTATGGTAATATAACTATTATAAATATAGATATATCTAACTTATATGTCTACGTTGGTGTAGTACGTAGTATGTAGACAAGATAATAATAAGAATTAATTGTTATTTTATTACGGACAGAGTTTACAGTTTTTATTTTATCTATTTATTTTGATAGAGAATTTTATTTTTTGGTTATATTTATTCCCAACACAACTAGGCCCGGTGCATAAATGTACGAAGGTATATTTCACCATCCTCCTCATAGATCATCCAAATGATAACGTATATTTTCGATACACTAAATACGGATGTATTTATTAGAAAAAATATTTCTTATTTCTTTATTTCGGTTTAAGTACCGAATAGTAAAATTCGGATATGACTAACGATAACTAATAGTTAGTTAGAGATTTTTCCTGATGAGAGTAGTATTTATTTATTATTATTCGTTATCGTGTGGATAAGTTATCAGGAGGATGGTGAAATATCCCTCAAGCCTTAGACATTCAAATATTCATAGAGTAACGAAATTGGGTACCTACCTACCTTGCTATTTTTTGTAATTTTTTTTCTGAATATGATTTTATGTAAGTATAAAAGTGTTTTATTTTTTAAGTACAATACATTTGCCAAAGGAAGGGAATCCCAACCAGACACAACTGGAAACATCTCATTTTTAAAACAAATTCTAGACGTATACCTACTACTCTTTTCTAAAAAAAAAAACATGAATTGATTTCGAAAGATTATTATTTTATCTAGTAAAGTTATGTTTTAAATTTTGAAAAAAAAAATTATAATAATAAGGTTATACTGTTGGTCTTTGGCAGATTTGTTGAATTTTTAAATAAAATGTTTATTATACAACACACATTTCAAATCATATAAATCATACTGTAAAAAAATCAATAATTATCTATGGAATGATACTTTCATAATTTAAATTTTAGTTCAAATAAAATCATTTAAAAAAATTCGCACTTAACAAAATATATTCTAATTTTTTATTGACTTATTTTGCTTAGACATTATTGAAAAATGATAAATACTTATGATAAAAAAAATAAAAATTATAAAAATACATAATTTTGTCATCAGGCGTTCAAACATTTTTATTACTAACTCGAATGTAGGATACCTATTAAAGCAAATTTTGAATTAAATAAAATTGGTTAAGTTTTTAGATTTTCACGGCCAAAAGTATTTTCGTTATTTGTTTTGGGGTGTTATGCCGTGTTGCGCTACCTCCTTCTTACACAGCGTTACAGTGTCCATCATCAGGGCAGATGTGTCACATGAAGGAGGTGTCACATCTGCCCCGATGATGGATGACGCTGTCCAATACGTTGGCTTAAGAAGGAGGTAGCGCAACACGGCATAACACCCCAAAAACAAATAACGAAAAAAAGAATTGATATTGAGTTATTAGTTAAAAATGCTGTTACGGATAATAATCAATCTTTCTCATCGGAACCGTCCTGTACATTTGCAAGGGTACGATCGCAAGACCATCTTTCGACGAAATTTGAATTCTCGGCCGCTGGTTAATGAACCTTAAGTCGGTATCACTCCTGATCTTTTTGCATGATCTATTTAATAGAATCTATGAAATAGATCAATGTGAACAGGCTTTTCTATCGAATAGAAACCCAGAGAGGAACTTTCGTCCTATAATTTGACCACAGATTCACATGGAATAGATCAGGTGGGAACGCTCCAGATTTTTGTGAATAAAGAATCATAGTAATTTAAAAATAATAAATCATGGAGTGAGATAAAACGGAGTATTAAGGCTCTGCAACCGGGCCCGAAAAGAAGAAGATGGAGAGATACGAAATTACGAATGTTAGAGGTGAGCGCTAACATTTACAGCGACAAATTCGATGCGAAAATGTTTAATAAAACACGACTCGTTTAAAATAGAGCCAAAAATCTCGCGGGCATTATCTTAAACAGCATTTAAAGAAACACTGTGATTTTTTTCATACATATAACTTGTAAAATAACTGAAACAAAAGTATTAATAATAATTTTTGAAGCATACTTTGCGTTTTTTTTTCTATTGAGGGAATTTTATATAATTTCGTTTTGGCGCGGGCAAAGTCTAGATATTATCTTCAAGAATAACATATTTTTCTTTTAAGAGCTTTAAAACTTCCGTATTTATGGGAAATATGTAATAAATCGGTACAAATCCTGGTTGCGGGCCCTTAATAATTAAAATTTGGTGTAATAAAATTTGTATTTGTAATTTGTGTGTTTCCCATAAACCGTGTTTATGGGAAATATGTAATAAATCGGTACAAATCCTGGTTGCGGGCCCTTAATAATTAAAATTTGGTACTAACATATCGATTAAAAATGGAGAAAAGAAAACAATCAAAAGTTTACCGCTCGCGAGATACGTGTACTAGTACCTAACCTATGTTTGAAGTGCTAAATTAAATTTTAATAAGAGGGATAAGAAATAAGTAAAGATTGTATTTAACACAATAACAGTTTCAATTCATGCGTTTGATATGAAAACCGCACGATGTTTAGGTATTATCGCCTTATCGCGCCATTAGTTCACGATATGAATGCCGTTTCCACAAGCGACAGTAAACATTCAATAATGAGCCTCATGCATGCATTTTAAATTATTTGATTGGTAATAAAAATATTTTAAAATTTATGCGTATATTTTTTCTTCTGAGAATACGGAAAAGCTTAAATTTAGAGTTTATTAATTAACTCAGTCAACCTCACGTATTCAGCTCAAAGCATCAAAAGTGTTGTTTTTTAACGATTGACCTTTTAAAAACGATGACGAAATTGATACTTACGTTGTTTTGGGAATTGTAATCCAATCTTGGCTTAAAAAAGGAGGTAGCGCAACACGGCATAACACCTCAAAAACAAATAACGAAAAAACCATCTTTAATTATTTCAATTTTCTATAAGAACTACTCTCTTTTTTTATAACTTTTGAGGGTTATTCCCATTAATGTAATATATCATTGAAGAAGAAGATAATACCAAAAATCTAAACGAAAATATGAAAAAGAAATAATAATCTATAATTTATCTATCTTCTATCTATCTATCTATCTTCTATCTATCTATCTATATCTTTCTATCTATCTATCTATCTATCTATCTTCTATATATCTATATATATATAAATAAAAATGAATCGCCGAAATGTATGTACGCTCATAACTTCCGAACGACTGCACCAAATTGGATAATTCTTTGTTTTTTTTGTTCTTTATTGTCAGGACAAGGTTTGTATAAAACTACTGGTTAGCTCTAGCATTATGAAATTTGTATTAAAAAGTTAAATACGTGGCATGCGAGCTGTTTGAAAACTGAATGTACCGGGACTGAATGAGGAGACAGGTGGGAGGAGAACTCCGCTAGGGGGTTCGCGGGATGGGGGGAGGGGAACCCGAGAAGGAAAGTTTATTAAATGGCATAGCAACGCATGCCGGAAACCAGCAAGTAATAAATAAAATAACAAAGATAAATATTTTCTTTATCTTGTTTTAAAAATATTATCTTCTTTCTATTTTTCTGTGTCTTTTTCTCTTTCATATTTTCGTTTAGATTTTTAGTGATATCTTCTTCTTCAATGTTTAATTATTACAATCTTAATTTCATTAACCATTGTCTATTCATAGTTAGTTAATTTCATTTTTTTAATATTATTCGAATTCAGTTATTTAGAGAAAAAAATATTTTTATTCTGGCCAATAGCTACGGTCTATTTAAAAAAAATGATTTGGCTGTTCAAGCGTCAATAAACAACATTTTTGGTCTTAATTAAAAAATGCTGCAATTTTCAAGTATTGAAAATATAATTTTCAGAAAAAAATTAGGTGAATTTTGATAAGACAGTTGAAATTTTAAAATATGCCTTACATCCCTTATTCAACCGAGAAGGAGCATCATACAATTTATCATGTACGTTGCTTCTTGGCACTAAATGCAATATTATGCACTTTTATACAACTTGGAGCTTGTAGTTAAATGCACCATTTCAA
The DNA here is from genome assembly GCA_917880885.1 of Limnephilus marmoratus. NCBI lineage: Eukaryota > Metazoa > Arthropoda > Insecta > Trichoptera > Limnephilidae > Limnephilus > Limnephilus marmoratus. Next base: position 29,759,448 of record OU862910.1, read on the forward strand.
TTTAATTTTGATGACCAATTATTAATCGATTGTCCATTACAGCAATTATATGTTTATCTTCCGGTTACCGTCATTACATTGTTTAACAGTTTTTATGTAGCAATGAATCGTAAATTATAATATATTTCATTAGTCAATTGAAAATAAGACTCGCATTTTGTAATGCTAACTTAAAGTAGACTTATTTAAGACTATTTTTTTTAATCACTGAAGTAATTTTAATAACTCTCAAATAAAAATGTGAAACAAAAATCTATAAAAGATTCAGTCGCGTCTAGGAATTGAACACAGAACCTCAACCTTGCCGTGACTTTTGCTTTAACACTGTGCTAAACCAACCCTAATCCCTTCTGTCCGGTTATAATTAACTGTACTATACGTCGCCAACATAATCTTCTATTGAATATTGATGTTTAAAATAATACTTCTTATCACTTTATTTGTCAATGTTTTTTATCGCATCCGGTACTGAAGCAATTTCATTTTCATATGTACAAAAAAATAATAAACATTCTTTTTTTTTCAATTTGGGAGGCGGGTATGTGTACCGCTGCCCCGGTAACCATTTATTGGATAACCAAAACTCCTGGCACAGGTCACCCCAAGTGGTTCGCCACGTTTGGTGACATAGCAGGGGTGCCCGGGTTCATGAGGTGTGGTTTGTCTAGGTCTTGGTTGCGGATGCGTTAGCGTGGCGGAACGGATCGGGAGAAATGGTTGAGGGAGACCTTTTAACGTCTCCAGCCGGACTCTCTCAACTCATCACCTTGCACCGCATTGGGAGGAATAGATTCATACGTCCGTCACACGCTGACCTCCAGATTCCTACCCACCCCTCATAACTCTTTCCGCCCCAGATATTCCTCTCCTTCCTTTCCCTAAAAAGACCCTCCACACAGTATCCCCAAAGATGACATAGGCCCTGAGAAAAATTGTTTACCCCAGGGCCTCCTGTGTGGAGTTAATGTAAAAAAAAAACACTGTAATTATGCATCATTTGTAGTTTTATAAAATATAACACCTGTTTTTAAGAAATGTAAACACAATAAACCTTTTCGCTTACTTGCCATTTATTTAACGTTCTACGTATAAATACATATTTTATATGTATGTATTTTGTAAAGTTTGTGTGTTTCTATAATAAATAAATTAATTAATAAAACTTACCTCCACAATCGGGATGAAGCCCATTTTTTAGTGGTAGGTAGTTGCTTAGCTAGACTCTTGACGTATGACTTACAATATTACTACGTAAATATGAAGATCTTCGAATTTCCATTAAAATGTTATACTTTTTTAAACAAAAACTAATTTAATCGAGCAAAAACCTTATGTAGATCATTGACCGTTGAAGGTACGTGTATTCGATGTGGACCGAAGGTTTGCGAGAGAAATGCAATGTCACTGCACCAATCAGTTCAATGAAAATTTTATTTTTATTTGTATATATTATATATAATAAGCTGAATGTTCTTGTTTTCAGAGTTCACTCTCCCATTCTTTGGCAGAATTTAACAATGCGTGTTTAACTTAACGATGTTTTGCAAATACCCAGTGATATTCACTGCCATATTACAAAAAATAAAATAAATATTACTAAATGTCGTCACTGAACATGTTTTTTATTGAACTAAAAAATACTTACGTCGTGTATCCAATTTTTCGTCGGCACAAAAACCTTTTAAAATAAAACAACTTCTAACACGATATTACAAAACATTTGAAATCAGTCCGACAAAAACTTATTCGAACACGAATAGAAAATATTGCAATAAAATAATTGAATTTAGAACACGAAACCTGTCAAAAACAATTTTACACAGATTTTTTAAGTTTTCGAACTTGAAATGTTAAATTTTTTCGAACTCCGGTTTGAATTGTTTTTAACTTTGAATTGCGCGCGTTTTCGAGAGCCGTCGAGTTCGCAGTCGATAGCTTACCGGCCGACTGCTAACTGCTAACTAGGTGGTCAGGTACTGGTAACAGCACGCAGCACTCGGTGAAGAGTGAAGACCCATTGTGAGACACTTAAGAGAGGGGCCGATTCGCGAACTTGCGGACTAAACTCGATTAGGTATAAAATTGCAGTGGATTTATAAATTAAAAATTGCACGAATATACCTATGCGCACTCGTATTTGAACCAATGTAACGGATTGGGGAGATTCGGTGTAATAAGAATAAGGTGACATTGTTCTTCTTTGGGGGAATACATTAATTACATGAACTCATCGGGGGGGGGGGTCCAGCAAAATCTCACGTCTACTTGAAAAGAATTACGAAGCAGTCCAAGTTTATCTCACCAAGGGAGGGGGTCTAGATTGGACGAAAAACTGCTCACAGCCGTTCAAGTATTACGTAACGCACTTTAGGGGGGGGGGGGGTTCGAACAACGCGTTACGTAACATATTTTTCTTAAAAAAAACTAGGGAATTAAAATTTTCCAAGTTGGCAATTCTTTTCGTTCTCGAAATCTCTTGTTTTATTTATTACCGCAAACACGATTAAACCCAGAAAAAAGGTATTTAAGCGACATTCCAGTACTTTGGGCTACTTAATAGTGACTTTCAGGTAAAAATGGTCACTTGGGCGTTACGTAACGTTTACGGGGGGAGGGTATGGAAAAACGTTACGGCGCGTTATATGGGGGGAGGGGGGGTCAAAAATCTTCAAATATTGCGTTACGTAATACTTGAACGCCCCCTGTGCCCCTTATGAAATTCTGAAATTATATTTCATGATCATCCTGGATTTTGAAATTTTCATGTAGAAATTCTGAAAAATTATTATTGACCCCCCAGGATTTTTTTTATTATCATATGAAGGGGGAGGGGGAGGGCTTTCCTCTAAAATTAGTAGGTACATAAATCTCTTTAATTATTATATTTTATACATAAATGGGTAAGCAGATACTTATATAATATTATTACAAACCATATTGTTTCCGTGTTTTTATTGCAAATTTTGACTCTACGATTATACCTATAGGTATATAAGGGGGCATACATTAATAACGTGAGTAGTTTTTTTTTCAATTTAGATCCTATTTTATTGGGAGTTGACTGACGTAAGATTTTTATTGACCCCCCTCCCCCCCGGTTTAAATGATATTTGGTGAGATTTTACTGGACCCCTCCCCCCCGTTTGACCTCACGTAATTAATGTATGCCCCTTAAATGATTTCAACAAAATATTATTGAATATTAATAAAATACTTATCTGTACATATTATAAAAGTCCTCCGCCGCGTCTTTCTGTATGTTCGCGATAAACTCAAAAACTACTGAACGGATTTTCAAGCGGTTTTCACCAATAGATAGAGTGATTCCTGAGGAAGGTTTAAGTATATAATTTTTCATGGTTTTGTGTAAATTGGTTGAAATATATAATCTGTATGTGGTGGACGAGCGGGCTGGCAAGCGGGCGGTGTGGATTTGATTTGTATGCAAATTAACAGATGGCGGTGTGAGTTAATTTATCGTGGTTATAAAGGTTGGGTAACCATCCAGTAGATAGCGTTGAGTTTTGTTAGCCACAGCAACGCATGGCCGGGTCAGCGAGTAAATGATAAAGTAATTATAACTGAAGATTAATATTTGATTTTCTCGAAAATAACACATATTTTATCACAAGATAGTTTTAATATTGGACAATATTCACCACCTTTGGACAAAAACACTTTAAATACATAGCTTGCAAACTACACAATACACTACCAGCTACGATTAGAAAAACTGAAGCAATGACCAAATTCAAACAAGATATAAAGAAATGGATTATAAGTATTGGTCGTCACACTACTGCTAACATCTGTAAAATAGATTACAAATAGACAGAATTACCATCTCACGTATGTCTTTACCCTTATTAAAGAAATTAAAATAGTAAAATCCTATATGTATAATATATATAGATTCGACAGGATTTACTACTTTATTCATCTCTTCCTTCACCTATATAATGCTCTCTTTATGGTATTAACCCTCAATTTAAATCATCTTTCTGTTTGAATTGTATAAATTAGTATGTATCTTCCCTTAAATATTCTTATGTTATAATTAAATATTCTTATGTATGATACTCATTTATGTACCTCTACGCCTGTCTCAACACAGGTATACCCTAGTGAGACAGGCATCGAATAATGTAATGCAAACATACCTTATACAGATAAATAAATAAAAAAATAAAAAATATGACCCTCGTCTTATTTTGTAAAGTGAGTGACGTGAAGGTGGGACTTCTCCTTGCTTTATGTGAAATTTTTTTTTTCAAAATCTATTTTGCTCGTTATGCGAATTACTCGTTATGGGAGATGCTCGTCATGAGATGTTCCACTCTATTTTTTTGTGGATAATTATTTAATTTTTTATCGTATGTGTTCGATTTTTTTTCCGGGCCCATGGGTTGAGGACCGTTTTTCTCGAAACTACGTTTTTCAACCTGTTGACAACATATAAGAAAAACTATACATTCGATTTGCATGCACCAAGTCTTTAACTGTTTGAAAATTCAATCACTATGGCATCACGTAGGGGTTTTTTTTATAAAGGGCCCCCTTCTGTTTTTTTTAATGAACCATTAAAATTTTCCATAAAAAATCGAAAAAAAAAATCGCTGGTCCGCCATTTTTTTCTTTTTTTATATGTATATCAAAATTCCCCCATGTGGTGCCATAGACACTGGATTTTCGAACAATTTAAGAGTCGTTGCATGCAAATCGGATACACAGTTTTTTTAATACCTACGTTGTCAAACAGGTAGAAAACGTCAAAACGTGTTAAAAAGTTTCGAGAAAAACGCATTCAAAGTTTTGCTAAAGGATAATTCAACATTATTACAAAGTGTTTCAAATGGTTTCACATAAAATGCTGTATCTCCGTCGATTTTTCGAATTTCTTTAAAACATTTGGTGAGAGCATTCTTAATAAATGCATCTTTCAGAAAATTGAATTGAAAAGAAAAAAAAATTTCAGTGTGCTGATGCCTCAAAGCCTTGTTTAGGATTTGATCAAAGGAACATGGAGGCGTTTGGAGGTCCCCCAGGACCAGAGGCCCGGGGGGGCCTTCCGGCCCTTCCACCCACCTATTAGTCCGCCACTGAGATTTTTTTTAGGCTGGGGAGGCACAGCATCCCGAAAATATTTTTTTTAAATCTATACTAAAAAAGATATAAAGAAATTAAAAGTTTTTTTTTAGCTTTTAATGACTTTATATCACTTCTCAAAGGTGTGTTGATTTGTCATGGAACCGTTTAACTCTCACATCTTTTTCAATGGTTAAGCAAGAAAAAATAGTTTAGAAACGTGACCTAACCTGACAGTTAAACTAGACACTCCTACGTAACTTAACATAAATTTGTTATTTCTGAAATTTAAAGAAAAATTTTGGTAAGATTTTTAAGAATTAAGACTTTAATGAAATTTATAAATTAGGTAATACCTTTCTATATTCATTCAGCAAAATAGCAATTATCCTTCAGCCAAACTTCGAATGCGTTTTTCTCAAAACTTTTTTAATTATTTTGTTTCGGCTGTACGTATCAAGTATGTATGTATCAAGTCTGTTATTAGTCTGTTATTAAATAGTAGAAAATATTAAAAATGGAACTACAAAATTTGTAAGCTGGCAACACCAATTTAACTGTCAAATATTATTAGCGCAATGGCACTGAAAATATAGAACACTGTAAATCACATTTTAAAAAACTATATTTTTATTCTTAAAGAAAAAAAATTAAAACCGAAGAAGCACTTTTGTTGACTCCAGTTACTAATATCTACAGCCTGTATGTCGGATGAATATCTACAGCTCATATGTTGAACTAATATCTACGAACTTCAGAGTGTTGACTAATATCTACAGAGCGTAGGTTGAACTAATATCTACAGAGCTTAGGTTGGACTAATCAGCTAAATGTGTCCAATAGTCCGACATTAGAGATTTTTACATACATACATACATAAATTAAGTTTTGTAAACTACATACGCAATATTACGTTATTCCAATATGCTATACATAATTGCAAATCCAACCTCTGCCAGTGCTGTAGATATTCGTCAACACTTTGGTTCCCATAGATATTAGTCAGCAGTTTGAGCTGTAGATATTCGTCAACACTTTGATTCTCATAGAGACTCCAGATACTAATATCTACAGCCTGTATGTCGGACGAATATCTACAGCTCCTATGTTGAACTAATATCTACGAACTTCAGAGTGTTGACTAATATCTACAGAGCGTAGGTTGAACTAATATCTACAGAGCGTAGTTTGGACTAATCAGCTAAATGTGTCCAATAGTCCGATATTAGGGATTTTTACATACATACTTACATAAATTAAGTTTTTTAAACTGCATACGCAATATTACGTTATTCCAATATGCTATACATAATTGCAAATCCAACCTCTGCCATATTAGACAACAGTCTGAGCTATAGATATTCGTCAACACTTTGGTTCCTATAGATATTAGTTCGATTTTTTCAGTTTTTGGAATTCCTGTAGATATTAGTAATTAGTAGACGCCTCCCTCATAGATATTAATTCGATTTTTTCAGTTTTTGGAATTCCTGTAGATATTAGTAGACGCCTCCCTTTTGTTAAGGTACCTACTTAATGACATAAATTTGATAAAATGGTGTTTTACAAAGTGACTTGCTTTCATTTAATAAATTTAAATTCAATCGGTAGAAAGGAAGAATCACCAATGGTGAGTTTAGTTACACTACTTTTAGACTGAATGAGTTAAATATGTTTTATTCAGATCTAAAATTAGACACATGATCTAAAGCCCGGGCAACGCTAGGTACTTAAACTAGTATTAAATAAATGTGAGCAATTTCTAAACTGTGCTTTATATTTTATTACAATATCGTTTTTCTTCATTATGTTAACACAAAATTGCAAAGGTATAATAATAAAAAAAAATCGATTGCAGTTTACACGCGGTAGAAGCGAAAATTTACCAAAATAACCCAAGCAATACATGAAAAGCGAGGTCATAATCAAAGCGACTAATGAGCGCAGACCTCGCGTAATTTCTATTTCATATCCCAACCAATAGGAGCCATTAAAAGTGACATCATTATCAAAGCGGCCGATGAGCTCAGTTGATGCGTTGCAGGTGCACTAATCGTCGTTTCCGTTTCATCCTAAATCCAAATCACAGCCGTGCTATAGAAGTTTCACTTAAATAAACCTATATACAGTTCTAATTTTGACATCAGTGGGTATCTATAATGCAATGAAAAAAAAAATTCACTCATATGCCTTTTTATTTTTATATAAAAATGTAGGTTACACTGCTTTACATTTCCACCATGATTTATATTTTTAGAATTGCCATTTGAACAACAGTTGCGCCCTCCCTCCTATATTTTAAACCCTTATTTGACAAACTGAACGTTATAGACAATCGTCCTCTTCCTTCAACCCGTTTAATCACAGGAGACCATATTTGTCCCAACGCACATAGGTCTCACATAAAACGCTGTAACTCACTTACTAGCCCAGTCATTCCGTAGTTAAAAAGGCCTTTAGCTTGCAAAAGGTCATGTAGTAGCGATTTTGATATATGTTGTTAAGATTGGGACTCTAAAGAAAAAAAAAAGTTTTCGACCTCGGGAGGGTCGAGCTCGATCCGCCATCTTGGATTGAAGGTTCCAAAATTTGGTTTTTTCTAAATAATTATGAAATGGTTGATTTTACAACCAAGTTGTTCAAGGTGAACTTGAAGAAAACTAAATTACGTACATTTTATGTATATAGTTTTTTTTTGTAAGTCTAATAGGTAACGAGTTACGGTGGAGGAAATGTGAATATTTTTCTAAAAAATGATGAAATTCCCAATTTGTGTTATTTTTCGGGTTATTCATTACATAACTAGCTGTTAAAAACCCGCTCCGTAGGGTTTTACTGCTAGGCCCTGTAGGCAGCTTTTGGGTTGGCTTCGCCCAGTTAGTGTTGGTGACCATTTTATACATAATTATATTATATAATTTTTTTTTTCATATAATTATAATAATTTTGTTAACTCATTTCCACACTACTATGAGGTAGAGAACATGGCGCATTTTTTATTGTGGTATCCCCTGTAGGTCTACTCCACAGATATACCAGCGATGGTAGATTTAGAAATTATTTTATATATTGGTTATTGCCTAATGATATTTTTTGTTGATGCCGGTTGGTTGATATCGACATCTTAATAACACTCTTCATCAATGTCATCTTCTAATTCATTGCCTGTGGTACTGAGATTCTGGGCTTCCATTGATAAAATCTCTTCATCTTCTTCCTCGACATCGATATGAACCTCTGGCAAATTTCGGCATGTTTGACCATTACAGCACCCACACACAATAGAACAATTCAATCCAGCTTTCCTGCAGCCACATGCAACGCCGCATCCTTTTTTACAATTACATGAAATAAATTTCAATAAAGTCTCGGGTGCTGGTTTCTTTGTCATTCTTACTGGAACAAGCCCGTTGGTGCCACGTTTCCAGCCCCAGTTTTCTGGATTTTTTTGGATTCCATACCATTTTTGGACTTGGTGGTACGTCCTAAATGCATGGTACCGTGCAGCGTCGTTCGTTAGTGGCAAAGAGGCAAGATTGAATTTGCTTTTTGTTGTTGACTTTGCGAAACGTTGGTAGCGGACTTCTTCCAAGGTTTCCTTATCCATGTCACCCCCGTACAAAGCAACAAGAAAGCGTGTTCCTGCATCTGCTATGTCTTCTGGTTTTGCATCATGTTGTTTGAAGATTTCTATCATGGCATTTAGTCTTGTGTCGTTCTGTACAAGTGAACAAAATTTTGTTTTTCCTTGGTTGAAGAAGGACGATGTTGTATCGCAGCCACTAAAGGCATGGAGAAACAGAATATTCTCAGCCGCTTCTTTGTATTTCACACTATTCGCGGAATACAGTCTTTCAAAAGTTTTGCCTCTCCCGGGTTTGCGAAGATATATACTACTTTCGGGTGGTGCCAATGCTGTTAGCAGAACTAGGAGATCAACGTCTTCGCCAATAACGAATACAGCGTCAAATGATGAACACAAGGGAATCGCAGTATTTACAATCAACTCATCAGCATCTTCTTCAGCCTGCTTAACTGTAAAATCAGCCTGTATAAATTGCTTTGTAAGCATCGAAATCAGACGGACTTTGTTATTTTCATTGGCTAAAAAACGTTCTTGTGAAACTTGAACTGGCATTGTTTCATCGAAAAGAACATCTGCAGACATATGCTTCTTCGATCGGCGAAGTCTTTCTGCGGTTTTTGTGTTTTTTTTTCACCATCATCTAGCGGATATCCATCGAAAACAATAACTGCATGTGATCCATAGTGATGTCTTACATAGTGAACGTACTTCTCGCAAATTGACCCAAAAAAATCATTACCATTCCATACAACTTTATGTAAAAGGTATCCTCCATCCACAACATTAATTTTGCTACCTTCAAGTTGCACGCCTTCTGGAAGTTGTTCAAAAACACCATAAAATGATGATTTCGTACCTTTGCGCATTCCTTCTTCAGAGAAAAGCGACAAAGGAAATGGGGCGAGTTCGAATTTAAGGTAATCCTTCAATTCTTCGTCGGATTTCTTCAAAATACACACTCTCTGGAACAACATTAGCGGGTTGATGGAAATAGTTGTTTCGCCGATCTTGATGCTGCTGTTGACTGCTACTAATGGAATAACTTTGTCCTTACGTTTGAATTTAATAGATTCAAAATTTGTATACCTGGTAACCATGTTCGACATCCTCCGACGTCCGATAGACCGAGCGTCCAGGCATCGTCCAGTAACCAGGACTCAATCAGTGTTGCCAAATCAGCTATAGACTAGGAGCCCACTATAACAACGTCAATCAACGTAATCGAGCACACGGATGATGCTATATAAGTATGTTGTTTGTGGGAATACGTTAAAATGATATTTTGTAATATGTTCTTACAAAAATTTATCAAGAAAACTTGAGTTTTACAATTTTTTGTCAAAATTGTCTTCTTTCTTCCGCTGTAACTCGTTACCTATTAGACTTACAAAAAAAACATTGGACATAAAATGTACATAATTTAGTTTTCTTCAAGTTTGCCTTGAACAACTTGGTTGTAAAATCAACCATTTCATAATTTTTTTGAAAAAACCAAATTTTGGGACCTTCAATCCAAGATGGCGGATCGAGCTCGACTCTCCCGAGGTCGAAAACTTTTTTTTTTTCTTTAGAGTCCCAATCTTAACAACATATATCAAAATCGCTACTACATGACCTTTTGCAAGGTAAAACTACGGAATGACTGGGCTATACTATCATAGTTAGAAATATGTTCTAATCGGTGTTAGAAAGGAAAAACACCACGCTTTATATTCTAATCTAAAACATACCTACCAAAAAAGTAAAATGTACACTTTTATGTACACAAAGTTTTGAATCGCAAAATGAAAAAAAAAATTTAAACTTCGAGAATTTTTTATAAATTATTTTTACATAGAGCGACAAAAAAGTGAGGTTACAATATGTGTTTGTTGTACATTTTTCTAATAAAATATGTATGTGTTTTTATTTATTTTTATTATCCGTAACTTTAGTTGGAAAAAACGTAAGGTGAGCCATTTTGAAAACTTTTTTACTTTTGCATGCAAAATTTTTATAATAAAAAAAAATCGTTTATTTCGAATTCTATAATTTGAAAGCATATTTTATCACTTTTCTAAAACAGTTTTTGGTTTTTGAATATACTCAGAAATATTCCAAATATTTGTAAAGCGAAAATATTTTACCATCTGAAAAAATGCCAAATTTTTGAAGGGTTAAATAATGTCTTGTAACAAAACGAATGAGGCAAAAGATACAACACGTGCGACCTCTCGCTGGGACTAGAATATTACGTGTGATGATGTGGAAAACTATTTACAATCTTATTAAACGCTTGTGCTTCAAATTGATAAGTTTTATCAATTTTTGAATAATTTAGGTCTTCAACAATTTAAACAAAACATAGCAAATATCCTAAAAATTCATAATACAACTCTAGTAAAATATCGGCAGTATTAACAACTCTGGCCGCTAGAGGCGCTAGCCAGCGCTAGCGCGGCATATTTACGTTGACATCCTTCAATGGCGGCAAATTGAATTTATTTAGTACTTGGCGGCGGTGTTTCGCGGTTTTTAATTTTGATCATTAAGGCAGTGGCGGGCTAAGGGGGGGGCGGCGGGGGCGGTCCGCCCCGGGCCCCCAGTCTTGGGGGGCCCCCAAACGCCTCCATGTTCCCTTGATCAAACCCTAAACAAGGCTTTAAGACACCAATGTAAAAAAAAATGTAATTTTTATTTCATTGTTCGATAGATGCGCTTGTTAAGAATGCTCTCACCAACTTTTTAAAAGATATTCGAAAAATTGACGGAGATACAGTATTTTATGTGAAACCGTTTGGAAAAGATTGTATGTTGAATTATCCTCAGCAAATTTTGAATGCGTTTTATTTTTGAATGAATTTTATTTTATATTTTTTATGGTAAATTTTCCTCGTCTGGTATACAGCCAGGGCCGGATTAAACATGTCGGGGCCCCTACTCAATGCACGTGTCGGGGCCTCTTTACCATAGGGGCCACTATCCGATGCGTGGCCCCTAGGCATGGGCCTACACTGCCTTGTGGACAATACGGCCCTGCCAGGGTTGGCTTAAACACGTCGGGGCCCCTAGGCAATGCAAGTCGCGGGGCCCCTAATTTACCCTAGGGGCCCCTACCCGATGCAGGGCCCCTAGCTAGTTGCCTACACTTTTATGGATATTACGGCCCTGGCTAAAGTGACTGGATTTTCGAAGGCGGTGGCCTACACTGCCTTATGGACAATACGGCCCTGCCAGGGCCGGCATAAACATGTCGGGGCCCTTAGGCAATGCACGTTTCGGGGCCCCTTTACCCTAGGGGCCCCTACCCGATGCGGGGCTCCTACCCGATGCGGGGCCCCTAGCCAGTGGCCTACACTGCCTTATTTTTTTTTTTTACATTAACTTCACACAGGAGGCCATGAGGAAAATAATTTCCCTCAGGCCTATGTCATCTGGGATGCTGTGTGGAGGGTCTTTTTGAGGAGAGGAAGGAATGAACATTGGTCATGAAGAGACCTATGTTGTAGGAAGGAGGAAACACAGAGGCCGGCAAATCATTCCACAGCCTTATCGACAAAAGGAGCCTGCCAGGGCCGACTTAAACATGTCGGGCCCCTAGGCAATGCACGTCTCTTTTACCCTAGAGGCCCCTACCCAATGCGGGGCCCCTAGGCAGTTGCCTACACGTCTTATGGATAATATTTTAATGACTATAGTGACTGGATTATTGAACAGTTTAAGACTTGGTGCATGGTGCATGCAAATAAGATGTATAGTTTTTCTAATATGTTGTCAATCAGGTTGAAAAACGTTTTGAGAAAAACACATTCAAAGTTTTGCTGAATGATAATTTAATATACAAACGGTTTCACATAAGATGCTGTATCTCCGTCAATTTAACGAATTTGGTGAAAGCATTATTATTAAAAATTGTAAAATACCGGTTCAGGCTGTACATATTTATTCCTATTTTATATGTATAGGATGATGTTTGTACGGGTCCTCCCAACTCTAAACCACCTCTTAGATAGGTGCTACGCATATTTTAAAGGCACCAGGACACAAAAAATTTTCACGTTTTATTTAATTTTCTAAAAGATGCATTTGTTAATAAATTATTAACAAATGCATATTTTAGAAAATGAAAAAAAATGACAATTTTTTTTACAGTGCCCTTGTTTAGGATTTGTTCAAGGGAACATAGAGGCACTTGGAGGTCCCCCAAGACCAGAGGCCCGTGTGAACTGAAAAAAATCTCGTAAAACTACATCAACTTTTTAAACTAGGGGGGGGGCCTCATTCAGCTTTGCCGCCCCGGGCCTCTGACGGACTTAGTCCGCCACTGCATTAAGGATTAAAAAATATCCAAAAAGAGGTTAGGTATATGTGTGCAGTTCATGGATGTAAAATTACAAACAACAAAAACACTACAAGCAGTCTTTCATGATGCAAAAAACGTTGACCGGTTAGTTGGCGAAATACGATACGAGTTCGTTAAATCCCAGCAAATACAATGTTCTTGATTACATAAAAAGTGGATTATACCATGAAAAATATGATTACAAAAAATGATAGGTTAATTCAATAAAGCTGTGTTAGTTCCATGTTCCATGTAGGTAGCATTCTGTGTTCAAGTTGAAGTTATAAATCATCAAAAAAGCAGGTTCAGGTTGTACGTAGTTTCTTCATTTTTAAAATTTTCGATTTCTTTTATTAATGTAAAATATATATATATATATAAAAATCAAAATATGCTTGCTTGGATGTATATTATACAATATATACCTACACGTATATGAGTTATCTATGTATTGCTAAACCATTCATCCGATTGCCATGAAACTTTGCGGATTTTATGTGCACATTTTTTTTTTTTATTTAATATGAATACCGCACAAGAGTCCCAACTGCTCCCATCTGAAGCCTATGAGACTATGGCATCCCCAATTGGGGTAAGTATGTTGTGAGGCTGAAGGTAGTGGGGAGGGGACGGAGATAGGGAAGAGGAAGGTGGGGAAGTACCTGGCTATTCAGATCTGGTCACCAAACACGGCTAATGCCATTTCAAGCAACGTTTCAATTTTGAATGGTGGTCTTACACCAGGGCGATACTGAGAGTATCCTCCACTCTGGAACGTGTCGCAAATATACCATATATTATTTTAAATGAATTAATTGTGAAATAACACAAATTAATCAAATAAAATTTTACGAAATTCACCGAAGGTCGCGGGATTCGATCCCGCGACCTTCGGTGTGCGAGTCAAGAGCCTTACCGCTGGACTACGCCGGCCGGCGCATGCCCGCGATGGATTCTATATACAATAGTGAGTTCTGGCATCATGAAATTATGCATTGCTAATCATTCATCCGAATGCGATGAAATTTTGGGGATTTTATGTGTGCATGCCCACGATGGTTTTTATTTCTATATATAATAGTAAGCTCTGACATTATGAAATTTGTATTAAAAAGTGCAATATGTGGCACACAAGCTGTTTGAAAACTGAATGTATGGAATGCGGGGGGAGACGGGAATCAGGAGGAGGGTTAGCGGGACAGGGGATGCGTGAGAGGAAAGCGGGGAGAGAGAAGGCGGAGAGGGATTGCGTGAATGGAAGGAGACGCGAGAGAGGGAGGGGAGGCGGAAGGGAATAGGATGAATGGGAAAGGACACGCAAGGAGAAACAATTTCTTTATTAATTTTTCAAAAGAAGCAAACACATTGTGACTTGACATTTTAAATAAATAAAAAGAAAATACTTTGTTTTAAGTCACCTTATTGTTATTTTTTTCCATCTACCGGTTTCAGTACCTCCGTACCATCATCAGGACTGAATATAAAAATACTGACAAATACAGGATAATACACATATATATATACAAATTGTGAAAGAAAGAGACAGTAAATTAGAGTGGGACAATGCAGAAATATCTTGAAAGAAAGAGACAGTAAATTAGGGTGGGACAGTGCGTCAGTTGTGGGAGGGAAGTGGGGGAGGAGAGAGTGGGATAACGGGAAACATACTTATAATAGGGCTGAATGTTAAATTTGTCAGTATTTTTATATTCAGTCGTGATGATGGTACGGAGGTACCGAAACCGGTAGATGGAAAAAAATAACAGTAAAGTGACTTAAAACAAAGTATTTTATTTTTATTTATTAATTTCTTTATTAAGTGGCATAGTAACGCATGTCGGGAACTTGCTAGTTAAGAATATATTTCAAGAATAGGCAAGGTTCGTAGAAAATGCGTTTAACAAGTTTAGCTCATACGGGCCCTTTTCGAAAAAAAACTCTTCGGGCCACTTTCGAAATTTCGAACGCATGATATAGCTTGAAGTAAAACACTGTCACTTGTATTGAAGTTAATCCAAATCTCCCAGTGGAACATGGACTTCAACCTACGTCATGATTTTTTAGCCAATCACCGCTCTACCCCCTCGATGAGCTAACCTTGTTAAACGCATTTTCTACAAACCTTGAGGGCAAGGTTCGTAGATAATTATAGGATATTTGCATGTAGTTGCACATTTCGAATAAAGAATTATTTTTATAATAAAATAATTTTGGTAAGTAACTACTTTAATGCTTGCTTGATATGATCTATCCAATTTTGAAATGAAAAGTTCGTTAAACTTGAATTATGTTACGCTTTACACAGGAATATTTCACACAACCCATGCACCAACAACCGAAATTAGTATATTTATTTAATTATTTTATCCTTATATTCTTCAAATTTGCCATGGACTACTATTTTTTTAAATATATATGTATTTTAAATTGTTTAAATCGTCTAATTGCCTGACGATTTATGAATTAAAAAAACGCAAAAAATGAATAATAAAAAACATATATTTATTTTAACATTACAAGAAGTAGATAGCACAAATTCCAGTTCTTTTTCAAAGAGATCACAATATAATAGAAAATATTAAGTATATCGGTAGGTAAGTAGGGAGGGCGTGCAGTTCATAAAAGCCAGACTTCTTTATTTGGGGTAAGCACATTTACAGCTCCTATGGGCTGCACGCTCCAGGTATGTAGGTACAAAAGGTTTATTAATCTAATATCTTGAAGAAGTACTCCACTTCTAGCAGGCCGTCTTCAGGTAGATCGCTGCAGTGAACTCCATTTTGGAGTCTGGTCTTCCCAAACCTGGCTCGCAGGGTGTGGGGCCTGAGCTGGCGGGCTATATCCTGAACATATAAACAGTTCAATTGAGTACATGCTGCGCTGTGTGCTCTCCATGCAATCAATAGAAAATCCATGATTTACACTGATTTCAAAGAAAACTAATGTCACCTATTCTGGTATAAGACCTTCTAACAGAGAAGTAAATGAGATTGATTTTCTTCTGTTTAAAGTTTCATCAATTGCCCCACAAGTAAGGGAAAATTATCCCTAGATCGGTTTAACTCTCCAGTGTCTCCTTGTGTTACAAAGCTACTTCTCATCAAAAAGCAACCGTTCCCAACAGGTCGATCGCGGAGGAAATTTTGGGATGATTGTGAATTTTGAAAATAATTATTATTTCCATATTTTTAATTCACTACCATTAATGAAAAAAATTATATCCTGGACATAGGAAAAAACTGGTTTTTCTAGATGTTTTTTTCCAAATTTTAGAAGTCAATCCTCTAAAAGTAAAAAGATAAAGTAGCTCCCAAAGTCGAAAAGGTCGGGAACTTTGTCATTTTCTGTTAGATCTATTGAATCTGAATTATTTAGATTTTTTTTCTAAACGGAGTTTAAAGGATTTTATAAGTTCTGTTTTACAGCTGCAGAAGGCTCAAGAAAAACCTAACAACTAGATTAAAAAATATATATATACTGAAAACAAGGATCTGAAAAGGCAGTTCAAGGCGGCTTTCTTCATCACAACTACAAAGTTGTTTTTCACAAATTAGGAGGACATTAAATATCAAAATTGATACTATTATTTTTTTGCACCACCCACATAAATAAATGTAAAAATCTCTTCTGATAATAGGTGACGGATTCTTATTGAATTCTGCTTTAAAAACAAGAACCCATTGATCAACTTACCGGATCAGCGGGGCCAACAAGTTTCCTGAATTCCACAGGAGTATTGACTTCCGGAGGGCCAACTATTTCCAAGGCCACACAAGGACCAGATGTCAGCTCCACAATCATTCCCTGAAACAAATTATACTTTGTTTTACAGCCAGTGACCTGACATCAACGACCAACAGACCCTTCGTAAAACTAAAAAGCAGTTAAAAAAATTTAATTAAATGAAGACAATATTAGCGAAACTCAATCGAAAATCTGGAAACAGAAAAATCAGAAAAAGATATTGGCACCTCTGAGACTCCAACCCAGGACCTTTGGCTTTCCGGGCCATTGCGCTACCAACTGCGCTAATGTGTCCTTATTCATGTCCCGGTCTGAACCCAGGATAATAAATATTCATCCTAGACTTGCATAAAAGTCAATAGATGTCGCATATTAAAAATAAAATGGATAAAAATTTATCCATACACTTTCTAGATGGCATTTAGTTCGGGTTTGAATCTTGCAATCGTACATAAAGACAGCAGCCAGTAAAATATGCGTTAAGAAAAATGAAGATAATGTGGGTGGTTCTTAGTCGAAGTATGATGCAGTTAAAAATGACCGAACTGGATAGGAACACCTTAGCGCAGTTTGTAGTGCAGCGGCCCGGAAAGCCGAAGGTCCTGGGTTCAAGTCCCAGAGGTGCCATCTTTTTCCGATTTTTCTGTTACCAGATATTCGATGGAGTTTAGCTAATATTGTCTTCCTTTAATTAAATATTAGGTACATTTTGAGATTTACTCATAAAAGTTAAAAATTAAAATAAATATTTAAAAAAACTCTTTAATTTATATCTATCTGGTTCAATTAGAATATATTGTAAATCACAAGTTACTACATAATTCTATTAACCTGTGACGAGCCGGGCCTGAAGGGGCCTCCTTCCTTCCCCTTGCCCTAACAAAGCACCACTTTGAATTTTGAATTGAATGTTTTGTTGATAAATTTTAAGCTATGGTATATTTTATTGACTGCAACACGTTCACAACACAATAAACTATCCACTAAAACCACATTACTTGCATTTATTACGTAAATTAATAGGTTTTACGACGTTTTATTCGCGATACACGCAGTAATTGCGACCGTTAATTCCGCGCCAAAATCTGACAGCGCATCATCATAGAAGAAATCGTCTTAAAAATAATCCAGTGTGGCAATTCGAGTGAAATCTTTAAGACTACCAAGAATAATGATGGCGCAAGCGATTTAGACACTGTTTTCCATACAAATTCGTACATATAAGGGTCAAAATCGCAGACCAAAAGTTTTTCAGAGACAATTTATTTCAAATATTTGAATTATTTTCTCGCGCATGCGCAAATGAGGCCCGTGTTTTCGAGTTCCTGGCACGTAACCGGTTAAAATGTAGTTTCATTTGAGAGACTTGAAATATTAGATTCAATAAGAGTAGATCTTTGTAAACATTGGCCTAAAAGCTAACAACAATTTAGAAACACCAGTTTAATCTTAATATATATAAAACAAAGTCGGGTTAGTTACATCATTTATAACTCGAGAACGACTCGACCGATTTTTATGATCTTTGATTTGTTGGATTTGCTTCCGCCCCGAATAGCAGAATAGCTATTAAAACATGGGAAAAATTCACAAAAAAAAAATTATTAAGAAAATTCTTTTCCTCATACATTTCGTATGGAACGAATTCTCATCTTTTGAAAGAGCTGCAGAAATATTGTGATAAGTATAATCTTGAGTAGTGAGTGAATCCAAAAAATTCAAAAACGTCAAATGTCAATGCGATGATTGTTTTGCTTTTGTTCTTAAACATGTAATTCTGCCCCCTATCTTACACACTAAATGTCAATATTCGAAAATGGAACAAATGGTGAACGTATTTTTGCACCCCTCCAAAGGAAAAAACGATCATTATAATAAATTTCTCTAACACGTATAAAGAAAATGAAACATAATTCCCGTAAGTAAGTGGAAAATTAAGAAAATCACAAAAATTATAAATCCGTACACAACGCTATCCCTGATACTGACAAAAACAAAACACGGACAGTTGCGCATCGATAATCGTTTCATTGTGTAGTTTTTAACTTATAAAAAAACTGAATTTAATTCAGCTAATAAGTTAACACAGCAGTTATTGATTGTGAGGCGGTAAGAAGTTTCTGGGTCAGCTAGTTTGATCTAAAACAAACAAAAAATTGACACAAAATTCCAAACTGGTTGTGTAGGATTGAATAAAAATAATGTTATGTTAATTGCAAATAATAATACAAAATCTCCTTGGGCACAACTGGCTGCTAAACAATCTAAAGTATGTTGAAAATCTACAGAGCAAACCAAAATATTAATCTATTGAAGAATACACGTAATTGTTTTTACAGTAACCGAATATAACACAACAGTAACGAAAGAGAACATGATAGGAAAATGTACAAATGTAAGGTTAGGCACAATGTTAGGCACAACTGGTTGCTAAACAATCTAAAGTGTGTTGAAAATCTACAGAGCAAACCAAAATATTAATCTATTGAAGAATACACGTAATTGTTATTACCGGTAACCGAATATAACACAACAGTAACAAAAGAGAACATGATAAAGGAAAATGTACAAATGTTCGGTTAGTTTAAGTTAGGTTAGGTTTGTTGTTTGATATTTTTCTTCACTTTTCTTCAGTGATCTGTTTGTCATGAAAGGGTTATTGTTATTACCATATAGTCTGGCACCACTCCTTTATAAACTTCATAAAACTCTGCGGCATTAGCATTTTCCATGTAGACCATCTTCAGAGCGGTGATAAGATACCCCTCCTGGGCGATGGCCGACAGGACACTTCCCAGCCTGCCCTCCCTCAGGATGTGGGGTTTGATTATGCAGCAGGTGCAATTGCTGAACAAGGCGTTCGTAGGAGGACCCATGGACTTCATTTTACCAGTGGGAAAGAAATATGACAGATCCTGTAAGCAACCAAACAATACACATTCAATGGGGTATTTTCACAAACTATGAAAACTGTCAAAAATGTGAGGAAGAATTAAAGCTTATTTTTCTGATTATGATTATTGTACTAAAAATATCTAATTTTAATATTTTCATTCATAATTACTGATTTCAAAAACTGGCTACAGTGTCATTGTGACATAGAAAACGCCACTGGCTGTTAAGACGGCTGTCACCATGATGTCAACGCCGCCATATTCACAAATAAAAATGAACACATCATTTTGGCAGGAAATCGAAAATGGCACATTTTAAATCATTATAGAAAGTTTATTCATCGACATAAAGATATCTTCATTATCGTAATTTTTTTGAGAAAAAAAACAATGAAAATACCTTCCTGTTCAGCAACCAGTATTTCAGCGTAAAATTCAATGAAAAATCTTTGAATCTTCACTAGAAAATTAATATTTCAGGATAAAGATGAATCAAGAACTTGAAAATCTTGAGTATGAGACCAGGTAGTTTTGTAGGTCATAAAGAATGTGAGATGATAGAAC
This sequence comes from Limnephilus marmoratus, assembly GCA_917880885.1. Taxonomy (NCBI): domain Eukaryota; kingdom Metazoa; phylum Arthropoda; class Insecta; order Trichoptera; family Limnephilidae; genus Limnephilus; species Limnephilus marmoratus. The sequence goes on from OU862910.1 coordinate 29,779,642, forward strand.
ATCCAAAGTAATGACTGTGTGGTTGTCCCAGTGGAAGCAGACCAGAGGCAGACCGAGGAAGATTGCATGTAACAGGACGGGAAGGACGATGGACTGGAGGCGAGTAGTGAGGGACCACAGCCAGTGGAAAGCATTTATGGAGGAGGACAAATTCAACCCTGGGGTGTAGCATCGTGATGATCTAATAAAATTATTGTAAGATACAATTCAATACTATGGTCCTGCCACTAAGAGATTCGTTAAAACCTCTATTTTTTAAGATATGTTTATGAGACAAAAAACAAATTGAGATGAGCTGACTATGGACTTAGCCAACTAGTCGACGCTCAAATGGCCGATTAGTCGACCGACTAGTCGGCGACGCCGATCATTGATTTCGTTTAAGTTCAGGCGTCTTCGGAAACCTTCGTTTTGCTTCAATCATCGTGCCACTTGTCACATGTTCGTGTTCTGACCTATGACGTTACATACTATTAGACGAGGGGTAGAAATCTCAAAGTGGGAAGACAAGAACAAGACAATTGTAACGATCTCGATATCTAGTATTTTAGTACTAAACTGCTACACGTCGAGTAAGGTTGCGTCTTACCAGCACTTACCAGTAAGTAAATTGCGTTTTAAAAAGTGCCAAAATGCCCTCCTGTGTGATGAGAAAATGTTTCAATTACACGGCAAATAATAGTAAAGGCGAATGAATAACATTAACATTTGTAAGTACACGCAAATTACTTAATATTATCGATTCTTATAAATATTACAATTCATTTTCATGTTTCCCGCTCGCGTTTTTACATGTCATTAGAGAAAATTCAAGTCCTACTAAAGTAAAGGGTCTGGACGCGCAATAGCCAAATTTCTGTTGCTAAGTAAACTTCACTGTTTTAAAGTAGACCATTCAACCTAAACACCAAGGGCGGATCCAGGATTTTTTTCTGGGGGGGCACAAGGGGCGGACGGGTACAAAAATGTTTGATAGAGACAGTTTTTTGTACTGTGATGGAATCTCCACAGTACAAAAAAATACTTTCTGGGGGGGGCATGTGCCCCCGTGCCCCCCCCCCCCCTAAATCCGCCCTTGCTAAACACTCTGTTTATTTGTTTGCTTGCGGTAAAACAACACATAAATCAGTAGTTCTAACAAGTATTGAAGACGATCGCCACCATTTGAAAACTGTTGTTGCCTTATTGTATTTATTGTATAGCTCGACATATCAAACTCCGACAGGCAGCCGGACCTTTTATTCTAATGGGCCTCAAGAAAAGAAGACAGCGAACGTTCCATCAAAAAGTGACAAGCAATACGCCGCCCGCTCCTATATTCATTGCATTCATACACACACATTATTTGATTGTCCATCTTTATCACACAGGAATAAACTTTTGAATTAAGAAATTATACTGAAAATCGCTGAAAACAAAAGTGTTCCTTACTTTCCACATTATATTGTGAGTATATGAGACTATGGCGAGTCTATTTATTTATGTAACGTCATTGGTTCTAACAAGTTTTGTTTACATTTTTCGTGTTTCACTTGCTTCACTGGCGCATTTTATAATGTAGTAGTATTAAAGTACAATGTTTAAAAGGAATCGGCGTGTGTAGATATTTTTTGAAGAAGTAAAAGGTGGTTTAAAGTGTAACCAGTATTTGTATTTGTTTTGTTTTTTTATGTTTTAGAAGAAATGCTAATTATTTTTTATTTTAATTCTAAATAAGTTTTATTGGCTAAATTAAAAATTATAGTTTGATAGTAAACACTGTACTTGTAAAATTGATTCGATTCTCAAAAATATAAAACGCACAGTAAATAGCGATTTATTTCCTGTTTTCCTGTAGCTAGTCTAGACTAGTCGGTCCATCTCTAGTCACAATGAATAATTCAGTGGTATAGGAATACCACTGAAAGATTTATGGAAGGATCTATAGGTATAGTTCAATTTAAAACTATTCTGCAAAATGAAAACTCAAAGGTGGCTGTTTCACAGAAATCCTTCCATCGGAACTTCGGATTACTCATAAAGTTAATATTGAATTGGTGAATATTTCAGAGAAGACTAATGCCAAGGTGTTCACGTTCAACTATTGATATGTTAATCAGTGTCAACATGTTTATCTTACTGTGGCATATGCAAATCTGCTTACATGTAATGTAGTTAAAATATTGGATGTATATGATTCTGCCACTGAGAGCTCCATTGGAACCTCATTTCTGTTACATTTGTTATTAATGAGAAAGAGGGAGAGGCTACAATGGATCTGTCAGGAGTATAAATATAACTTCTTTAAAAATTGCAAAACTATTTTGTGGCATAATTTTTTTAAATGAACATAACATTATATTTTCAAAATTCTGTATAGATGTAATCATACATACTTGTAATGCTTCTGTAGCACTGGTTGAACCATAGACAGCATTTTGCACTTTATCGATTCCATATTTATTTCTCAAGGAGCCTGGTTCAGCCAGCACAGGGTCCTTGTTCCCAATCTGCTGGGTCCATTTGCTGAGGGCGTTTTCGCTGACAAGCTCCATGGCGATAATTGGGCCGCTTGACAAATTTTCTACTATTCCACTAAAACATTATTTTTTGTAAATATATAATTTATAATTGCGCAACTAAATATTAATGGAAAATGCTGATTTATTTTGGGTCTCTTAAACAAGGAATATAGCATAGACTGTCGCCTAGCTTCTACTAAAAAGCACAGAGTATCAAGGCGGTAGAGCCAATAAAGGTTTTGTGGTGAGTAAGTAGAAACACTACGATTTAAAGTACTATGTATGAACGATGTTGACGACATGCATTGTGTGCGCAGTTTCATACTAATAATGATTCATGACCCATCTCCCGTATTTCTATTATCTATGGGGCTACCAGTGAAAAACAAATTGTTCCTTTGTTTCATGGTTCCTGTTTTTTCTGACAAGTTTTCACATCTTTATACATAAACCGACAGTTTAAAATAATTCCGTAATTCAATTATTAGCGACCGAAGTAATTTTTTGTAAGGGAATGTGTGTCTAAATGTATGAAAGAGACAACCATGTATGAATGAGAACAACATGATTGGGCATGCGTTATAAAAAAAATTGACTGCTGTGTTCCACGTCTTTATTGCAACTTGTATTTTAGAACAAATTAAAACGAGCTTATATTTTACCTACGGTGTTGTAAACTCAGTTTTTACTGGGTGGGAATATGCTTCCTGGTGTCGCCGATATTGTTAACCAATACTACTGTACACCTTCAAAAAATCAACTAAATGAATGAATTCTTTCTGTATTCAAACCATATTGTTAACCAATACTAAAGCACATCTTAAAAAAATCAATACTTTCCGTATTCAAACTATTCCCATTAGAAAATAATCCATAAAGACACCACAGAATTTCTCTTGTATTTGAATATCTTTGTGTATACCCATCAATTGCTTGGTGTTCGTCTCATCACACAAAACGAGCAATCACCACATCTTTTATGAATATTCTATTCTAATGTAGAGAACGATACACAACAACTGGGTAATCGGGTTTTGTACGCTGGCAACTCAAGCTGACGGATCTTGCGCTGTGTTCCGTTCGGCAAATGTATCGAACTTCATTCGTTTTCTAGAGGCAGATCAGCTGATCGCAGCTGCTCACGCGTAGAGTGTCGTTCCCTACTTAATTCTTCTGATAAATACTTGTCGTGTTTTACAAGATCGAATAAACTTTAACTTCAGTGTAAAATACTTTCTTTCATTTAAAATATCATGGTACACTTTGGTAACCTAATGTGGAGTCAGATAAATAAGTAAGTATCACAGGCGGATTGCGTTTGTTGCTAATTATATACATAAAATAATATCTTACAAAATTATTGAGTATCGTTCTCTACACTAATATATTATTTTTGTAAGATATTATTTTATGTATATTTTTGTACAATATTCCAATGAACAGTATACTGGAGGAATACTTGTTATTTGAATTAATTATGAGCTCTGTAATATTAGTTCCAATAACTTTAACCTTAACTATAATCAATACGGTTTCAGAGATAAACTTAGCACACAAGACGCAATTGCAGAATTAACTAAGCTTATTTACAAAACATTAGATAGAGGTAAAAAATGCTTAAGTATATTTATTGACCTCCGTAAAGCTTTTGATAGTGTCTCACATTCAAAATTAATTAATAAACTTAATAATATAGGAATAACTGGCAAAGCTAAAGCATGGTTAAAAAGTTATCTCCATCAAAGAACTCAACAGGTAAAAATAAACAACGAACTAAGTGAAATAGAAAATATAGATTTTGGAATTCCACAAGGAACTGTTTTGGGACCTTTACTATTCATATTGTATGTAAATGAAGTTTTTGAACTCCCAATCATTGGAAACATTATATCTTGCGCAGATTATACAGTGATAACTATTGAAGGAAATTCTTGTAATAAGGTCGAAGTATCAGCTAACAATGCAATTAATATCGTAAAACTATGGTTTGACGAAAACTTATTGACACTAAATGTCGAAAAAAACCCCATTTTATACCTTATAGCTAACAGGGAATATCTCAAATATAAAAGTAAACATAAAAATTCACGAAAAAAATTGCCTTCTTAGGATTGCACCCTGTAACTCAAACTGTGTAAACATTAGTAGTAAAATAAAAATAAAATATCTTGGAATAATTATCGATAATAACATCAAATGGAAAAGTCAAATAAATTCCAAAGTATAGTGTTGAGTACCTCATACAAGAGGCACCTCAAATGTCCCATGCAAATACGTAAAATGTCCCCCCACCTCACAAAATGTATTTGTACCAGCTCTTTTTCTTTGTATTACTGCAAATGTCATGTCACGTTGTCGCTCATGGGACAAATACGAAGGGGGGACAAATATGAGGTGTGAGGTGGTTGGTTTATTGGACAAAATTCATGTCATGTTACGTATGGGACGAATATGAAGGGGGGACAAATTTGAGGTGTGAGGTGGTTGGTTTATAGGACTACATTCATGTCATGTCACGTATGGGACAAATATGAGGTGAGGTGTGAGGTTGTTGGTGTATTGGACTACATGTCATGTCACGTTGCCACGTATGGGACAAATATGAGGTGAGGTATGAGGTGGTTGGTGTATTGTATGACATTTTTGTATTAGAACCGTGAGGTGGTTGGGGTGAGCCATTCACATATATATTGTGAATACCGCACAAGCGTCTCAACTGCTCACAATTATTATTTTTTTAAATGTATTTTTTTATTCTACATTCCTGTTAAGTGAATACCGCACAAGAGTACCAACTACTCCAGTTTTTTTAATTTTTTATTGTAAATTAGTGTTAGGGAACGTACCCATACTACGTGACCAACTTTTTGCAATTTTTAACCCCCCCCCCCCCCCCGGTGACCAAAGTCCTAAGCAACCCGCCGCTCATTTGTATGGAGCGTGACATTTTGAAGACCCCCCCCCCCCCCCTAAACGTGTCACGTAGTATGGGTACGTTCCCTTATGTGAATACTGCACAAGAGTCCCAACTGCTCAAAAAAAATTTTTTTTTTCTAAATAATTTTTATTTTAAATTATGTATTGTTATTACGTATGTAATTACGCACAAGAGTACCAACTGCTCCAAAAAAAAATTTTTTTATTGTAAATTACCGCACAAGCGTCCCAACTACTCAGCTTTAGATGTAAAAAAACACCTTCTATGAAATTCCCCCCTCCCCCCCCCCCCTGTAAGCGAAAATATTTTGTAACCTCACCTCAAATGAGGTGGGACACCTCAACACCTCCTTTCGATATTTGAGTACCTCATACAAACTCATCCTGATGTCGTGTCCTACCCAACACTACCAAAGTAGACAGAATGAGAAAACTGATCTATATATTTTTTAGACTTAGAAATACTGTATCATTAAAAATACTAAAAGATATTTATTACGCACTTGTGCACTCTGTACTATAATATGGAATCGTAGCTTTGGGAGGTGCATATAAATCATACCTACTTCCACTGGAAACAATTAAAAATATATTAATAAAAATCATCTTAAAAAAGTCCTATTACTACCCAACAATAAATGTTTCCCCACTTACAAAAATTTATTAAAAAATTGCACTACTACAATTACATAAAGATTTCTTTAATAAAAATAATATACCACAATTAAATATTAGCAAAAGAATCATATCTGTTGGAGGACTAACCGTACCACTAGTACGACAAGTACCACTGTACAACAGCACAGCCAAGGGCGGATCCAGGATTTTTTCTGGGGGGGGCATAAGGGGCGGACGGGCAAAAAAATCAACAATTACTGTTAGGATTTTTACTGGGGGGGGGGGGGGGTGGCACAAGGGGCGGACAGGCAAAAAAATTAACAATTACTGTTAGGATTTTTTTCTGGGGGGGGGGGGGCACAAGGGGCGGACGGGCAAAAAATCAACAATTACTAATAGAATTTTTTCTGGGGGGGCACAAGGGCCGGACGGGCAAAAAATCATATTTCTACAAGTTCAAGTATGTATAGGAAGGTTTATGAAAGTGTCAAAACAATCGAAAAATTAAATGTTTAATAAAGACAGTTTCAGCTTCTAGTATGTACTGTGATGAAATCTCCACAGTACACAAAAGCATTTAGGTCGCATTATGCTTTGAATTTTGCCTTTTGTTTTGACCAATCGTGACGTCACGACAGCGTGTATTCATTGTCAACTAATGTGTATACAACATCGCCATACGGCAGTGGTCTTAAAACTTTTTAAAATCGCATCCCGCTTGGTAATAATCATTTAAAATGCCTCAAACGGATCTAGATATACTTGGTCGATGGATGCGACGAACAAAATTCGCGATTCCAGCCAGAAATAGACAAGAGTTTCACGTTTCACTCATGTTATTTCTGTTATTTTATTCATATATTTTAACAACTCTGATAATATGATTTGTTTCTTAGTATGTACTGTGATGGTCGATGGAATCTCCCCAGTACATAAAAATACCGTCAGGGGTGGAGCACGTGCCCCCGCGCCCCCCCCCCCCCCCCTAAATCCGCTAGTGAGCACAGCATCACTATATATTCAATAGTATAAAATTATTCAATAAATTACCCATAGATATACGATCGGAAGAAAACTACGACAAATATAAAAAAAAATTAAGTTAAAATACTCTAGTACCACCTCATAACTTTACTTATTGTTTAGAAATATGTTTTTGCTTTATATGTTTTTTGAATCAATTTGTGGCGACACATCATTATAAACTTCGCCATCAAAAGAGGAATCGAGAAACATCTCCTAATATCGCGCGCATCGGCAAACCTACTTGCCTAGGTACCTTCCTACCTATACTGGTCGCGATGTACTTTCTCGTCTGCCGTGCTGGCTGGACGATAATAATATCGCCCCGCCTAGAAAGGTCTAGAGTTTACAAGCCGCCTGAATATTCGGCACCGCGTATGTTCCAGTACCTTCCAGTGTGCACATTGCCGGCGAATGGAACATTACTCCCACCGGTCGCGCTGGCTATATAAGCGACTTAACCCGGCGCTAGCACAGTCAGTCTCACACTAACCGTCGGTCAACAGCTCGTCGTAACAGATCTCCGCACAGGTGCTCCTGCATGGCATCTCCGCTCTCTCCAGGGCAGCTTCCTCGAGGTCCATCACCACGTCTCAGCCACAAGGCCCATCGTGCCTTCAGCCCCGCAGAACAGCAACATCCCGCGACTTACAAGGCTTGCGTCACCTTCAGTCCGGGGATCAGCTCACCACTTCATGGCACCCCGAAGCCACCGTGCTTCGCTGCCATGGAACGCGCTCCGCCTCGCCAGGACTACCTGCTGGTGGCTCAGCTCACCGAGCCACACACCGTTTACCTCCGCGACTTAAAGCGTCGAGCAACGGCCTGGAATATAGGTCATCTCCACCGCCATGGTCTCGAGCAACTCGCTGACCTTCACCACACCATCTCCACTCCGTACGCCTGCAGAATCTCATCACAGCACCCGCATTACATCATGTTACCGACCACCGACCATCTGCTACGTAGCCCAATAAATGACTGACTCACCACTTCGACATGACAACTTTCATTTCTGTCTCCCGCTCCCTCAAATTATTAACTAACTTATAATTTTATTACTTGTATCGTATTTACTCATATTAATAGTTTTTGTAATAATATTTTTAATTTATATAGATGTAAAAATATTTGGTTGTCCTCTCCTAAACACAAGCAGCTGCTTTATTAGGATAGTGATTGAAATATTATTGTTATATTATGTTATAAAATTGTAACTGAGAGATAAACGGAGATTATGAAGGTTATTCATAGTATTCATACGGACGCGCGGGGCAAACGTTCGAGGGTCTGCGGTGATGCCAAAAGGCAGAAGGTCTGTGAACCGATACCCGGCGACCCGCGAATTGACATGCACACGCAAATGTCCTAGATGTAGGAGATGTTGCATCTGTTTTTGGAAAAGCGGTCGGATGTCCCTATCCGTGACGCCTCGGAAGTCGATGATAAGGATAGCATCTACCTGGACACCCCCGCGTCGCTCAGGGAAGAATTGGCGAGGAAAGCTGACAGAGATGAATGTCTCACCTGTCCCCTGCTATCTCGTGCCTTGGATCTCGGGACTGGACGAAAGAGCTAAAGCAGCCGAAGATACCGTCGGCCGACCCAGGGAGGGTGAAAAGAGTAGAATTCCTTCAGCATCTGGGGTCAGCTAATTGGAACAATGTCCGCTACCTCGAGATCCAGAACCGCAACCCCTCTCTTCTCAATGTTGGCATTGAAACCGGAGTTGAAGCGCGTAGCCCAGGAAGAATCGGCCAGTACGTCAACGGACTCCTGCGTATCCCTGACCAATGCGCTTTCACTGCATGCCGATCTCCTGACGGCCTCACTGCAGGAGTTGGTCAACTGGAGCGCGGAACCGGGCATGAAGCTGAGCACTTCCACTCTTTATGAGAAAGTACAGTCTCTCTTCGCCATGATTCCCAGAAGGTGTCCAAAGACATTGTGCAGATGGTGGGTGGAGTCTTTCATATGGCCAAAATATTCCATCATACGAAGGATTCCACCCACATCAGAATATCTCTTCAACCCAAACATCCTGTTGGCGCAGCTGGATAGGTTGGGAGGAGTGAAGAAGTGCTTCGCTCCTCAGCCTAGCACATCGCGATCTGCTCCACCCGTTAAACCCGTTGCAGCACAGAACTTGCAGCCCTTTTCGTCCCAGAATGCAGCAGAGGAGGACCATCGCGAGAAGGGAGCAGCCAGAGAGCCGAGAACAGGAACCAGCCCAGAACTGCTAAAGATTTCACTCGCCGAAACAGGTTTAGGCCCATTGAAAGGGCGGGGAAGTCAGATGGTAAGAGGTTTTAACCCAGCCCCCTTTTCAGGAGGGTCAGTTGCAATCATTCGCAGGTAAGTGGAGGAACCTTGGCACCCCTACTATCATTCTTAAGATATTGGAGGGCTATTGAATTCCATTTTCTTCAAAACCTCCGCTGAATAAAAAGGGGCGCAGCCTCTTGGGTTCTTTCAACTTTGCTAGTTTTGCAGTTCCAAGAGGCAGACTCAACAGCCGGTATATACGGAAAGGGTGCTTAGGACTCTGACACTATCACCCTTGGAAGTTATCACCACGATTCCTGCAGCTACCGCTTGGGAATTGAGATGGTGGGTTCGATCGCTCACCCTGACGTCACCTATACATCTGCCGCTGTTTGAGCATTACCTGAAAACTGTGCCCAGCTAGACGAGAGACTTCTCTGTGGTGTGTGGACTTAAGATCAGCTGAATCTTCACTCCAATATAAAGGAGATGCTCGCCGTGTTGGCTGCCTTGTCTCCTCACGCGCTCGAGCTATCCGGCTCGGGTCTTCTGATCCAGTCGGATAACAAATCTGTAGTATCTTACCTCCACAAGGAATGTGGTACCAGGTCAACTCAACTCCTGAGCTGTACTTGACTTGAAGATCAGCTGAATCTTCACTCTAATCTGAAGGAGATGCTCGCCGTGTTGGCTGCCTTGTCTCCTCACGCGCTCGAGCTATCCGGCTCGGGTCTTCCAGTCGGATAACAAATCTGTCGGATCTTACCTCCGCAAGGAATGTGGTACCAGGTCAACTCAACTCCTGAGTTGTACTCGACTAGTGCTAGATGTTTTGGACGAACACTATATCTCCATGACAGCACAATACTTACCAGGTCGCTTCAATTAAGTAGCGGACTGTCTATCTCGTCATCGTGCTGTACCCAAATGGCACTTGCTACCCTCTTTTACAGAGGTAGTATTCAGAAAATGGGGACGATCCGAGATAGACCTATTTGGCTCTAAGACAGCACAGAGGTTCAGAGGTAAGTTTCTCTTGATTTTCAGGTTGATAAAGCAGATACCACAATGCTTGGACCAGGGATTGGGACTATCAGCTGGCTTGGATCTTCCCTCCCCCATGCCTCTTGCTAAGGGTTCTTTGCCACCTGAACAGAGCAAGGGAATTATACCTGATAGTGGCTCCTCGTTGGGAGAGGGCATTTTGGAGAGCGGATCTGAAGTGTCGGGCCTTAGGTCCACCTCTCACGATTCACAATCTAGAAGAAGCACTGGTAGACACCAGGACCAACAACCCTCCTCCTCAAGTAGAATCCTTCATTCTGGAGATTTGGCTTTGTGGGGATGGGACAAAAGGACTAGGAAGATGGTCAACTCAGCAGAAGGAACTTCTTAGATCTGGGAGGAGAAGTTCTATCCTTCGCACTTATACTCTGGCATGGCAGAGGTGGCAGCACTGGGTGTCAGAGAATCAGCTCGATGCCATATGTCCCAACCTGACCAGGTTCCTAGCCGACCTACACATTAAGGAAAAGCTATCGCTATAGCTGAGGACCATTTTAGTTCTTAAGTCAGTGGTGTGTAACTTAGGCTCTCCAGAGGATAATAGAAAGCTGAACTCCAATCCGGTAGTGAAAAAGATATTAAAAGGGAATATCTTTAGCTGCAGTGAAGCCTTCGAAGTCCCCAACCCCCCCATTTGGGACCCGAAGATTGTATCATCTTGGCTGGAGAAGAGTTTGCCTCAACACATAACACTCTTTGAAGCATCAAGGAGAGCAGCCACAATCCTGCTTTTGGCATCAGGGCGCCGAGTCCACGATCTCACCTTACTCCACTGCACAGCTGAAAGACTGTCAGTGGACAGAGAAGGCATCTCCATTTGGCAAGTGGCTGGTGCCAAGACAGATTCGGTAGACTGGCAGCAATCAGGATGGAAGCTGGCTCGCTCTGAGACAAGGAACATAGACCCCGTCTATTAAACAGATAAGGTCCTAGAACTGTCAAGGGGACGGAAAGCGCAGGCGATATTACCTAATCTATTTATTACAACTTGTAGGACGGTGAAGGCGGCCTCCAGGGCAGTAATTGCAGGTTGGATTAGGACAATCCTCAGGGATGCCGGAGTAGAGGATCCACCTGACAGAATCCGTTCAGTGGTGACATCCCTGAACTGGTTGCAGAAGTATTTACTGATATAAGATGATGTACTGTCGTGTGGCAACTGGAGAACTCCTAATACCTTTGCCAAGTTCTATAGAAGGGAAATTGCAGAATCCCATCTATTGCTGACCTTTTTCAACCACTGTAACTGGTTAGCCGATTCCTAGAAATCTTGCCCCAATTTCTAATATTGCAATTGATTCACATTAGCATCATGTCACCAGGCGATAACAAACAATATCTCACTATATAGGTTTTAAATAAAGCCTATGCTACATAATGAAAAAGTTTTACCTTACAATAAAACTTATATTATGTACTTAGCTTTATTTAAAACCTAGGCAAGGGCTGCCTGATGAGATCTAATGACGCATAATCATTGGCGTCCCCACGCCGTGCTGGCAACGCCGCCTAGCGGATTCTTGTGGGACTGCCAGGTGACATTGGCGGGAGATTTGAACTGAGAATTTCACACGAATATTGGTAAGGAACGTCGATTTGGCTGCAAAATGGTAATGTTTATCTCACTATATAGGTTTTAAATAAAGCTAAGTACATAATATAAGTTTTATTGTAAGGTAAAACTTTTTCATTATGTTATAAAATTGTAACTTTAATAAATGTTTCAATAAAATAAAAAATAAAAAAACTTGCTACAGACAACTCTAAATAAACTGAACAAAATATCTCAGTTATAAAAATTAAATATTGTATATCAATAATTAACAGGGTTAAATAATATACTAGTGAAATCACAGCGGAGATGGTTTTCGAGGATTAATATTGTGATAGTGACAAGTGTCAATGTGTTATAAGGAATTTGAATTGAATAACTCCGAGTGCGCAAAATATTATACATGTGATGTGGATGTTAAAAATAGAAGTCGGGGCCACCCGAGGAAGACACAACACGGTCAAGTGAATCAAATACTTAAGTCGGATCATGTCAAGAGTCAGAACAACATAAGGGTATGCATGAGACGTTATATGAAAATGTGAATGAAGCTAGAATCGTGTGGCAGTTTATCCTATCTGTCTAAGTGAAACGCCTAACTGACGAAACAGCGGCAGATATTACTTCTTAATAATATTTATTACTTAATCGAACAGTATGACGAAACAGCGGCAGATATTACTTCTTAATAATATTTATTACTTAATCGATCAGTATTATTATGTTAGCGTCTGCGTGGTTGAATTTGAGAACCCAGCCACAAGTGCATGTCGGACGCCACGCTTAACGGCCACGCCTCAAATAACATCTGTGTAAATGGAATTTCACACAAAGCTACTGTTATAATTCGGTTTTAAATTCAAGATGTCAGTACTTCCGTCAGCAGCTCACATGTGGATGTTCCCCCTTAGGCATAAGTGTTACGGATTTGGAAAGATTGACGGCAAGTCTTGACGAAGTTGTTATTAATTACATACAACGTCATTGCGTGTCTCGGTTTTGTCACGGTTACTTTGTCACTGTTACTTTGTCTTGGTGAGTCACCGACGGTGACTAGCTGTCAGTGGATCACAGTGGATCCGAGGAAATGGCTATTTTAGAAACCAGTTCCTTCGGATTTATAAAATGGTCACAAACACTCAAACCGAGCGAAGCTGAACTAAAAACCACCCGCAAGGCCTAGCAGCAAAAACCTGCGGAGCGGGTTTTTAACTGCTAGTTATTATTATTACTTAATTAATAATTCTTCAAAACAACAACAACAAACAGTACGGCAGCTTGTCCGCAAGTTCTACTACTTATTTAAAATTTAATAAACATAATGTCATCTCAAAACTGCAGAATGCACAACTTTTGAAGCCGTTGAGGTGCGGGTTAGTTAGTTAATTAGTTACATACTGAATATCTGGGTCTTCCTTCAAGTTTTCAAAGGCCAAAGAGACGGCATCTTTGGTCAGCTGTACCATTCTCATTTGCATTATCCTAAACTTATTTTGCTCAATGGCTTGTATTATCTCTCCAACTTTAACACTGGAAAGTGGTTTGATCATAGCAAATGTCCTGAAAACAATAAAAAAATTCATTAATCTGGAACACTGTCATCAATAAATTAAGGCGATCCACTAGTTCAGGAAAAAATCGAAATCGGAATTCACGCCCTTTATGAGAGGAGTTTAAAAATACTTGAGGAAAAGCTTTTGGAAAGGTTGGAAAAGGTGTTTGAGAGTTTTGTTTTACAGGTTGATTTCGTAAAGGCCTGTAAAAAATATTAATTCCTGTTTTACGCTTATTTATTGCAATAAAACAGAAATTTTAAATTGATTTCACGAAATCAAGCGACACGTCCATCTCCCGCTCAGTTCGGGGCGTGACTGAGGTTTGGCGACTGTGGCGTGAACAGTAGTTCTTCGGTGGACGCCATAGGGTTCACTTTGAAAAACCGAATTCGTCGACTAGCGGCCGTATTGTAAAATAACAACGCGAAAATGCATATTTTATTTTATTTTGGGAAGATTGGGTGTAAATATCAACTTTTTTTGCGATCATTATAAAATAAACTGAATTTGCCACATTATACAATAAAACCATAACCGAAAAGGGGTTTATAAATAGGAGAGTTTGGACTTGAAAGTGTGTTTTTTAGACCTTATACTTTATTTTTTTATAGGCTTATTAAAAGACTTATAAAAAAAATGACCGATATTTTTAAGGGCCAAGGTATGTTCTACACGCAGTATTTAATTGAAGCATCTACAATACTTCTAAGCGATAAAATTTTCAAAACAAAAACATATGATTTTGTATGATTTTGCATTATTTACTATGGCTTCATCTTAATCAGTTATGTACACGAAATTTGAACAAATTGTGATGTAAATAAATAATATGAATGCTGGAACATGTCAAGAATCATAGAATAGTGTGTACTCGTATGCAGAAATGTTTGGATAAGCAAATAGTGTGGCCCTAGGCTGAGATGTGCGGCGTTCCGTCGACATCGTACCTCCTAATTGTTAGTTAGATTAAATGCTGACGGATAATTAAATAAATCAAAACTCCAAAAACAACCAAACTGTGAAGTAAATTTGATTTTAACTTTCTCCCTGAACCTTCATTCTATAATGTGATCGAAGCTACGCAATTTCCATACGCAGCAAAATCAAATCTACCAAGTATAAATAAGCTTCTTTTCAAATGAGCCATGGTATAGATGAAATATAAAATGAGTCATATATATGAGCCCAGCAATGAAGGCGTTAAAAATATATGTAGAATTAATAAAAATTACCTTTCAGTGGACTTGACCAGTTTTTTCCTTGTGTCTTCACATGCAAAATCGTTGATATTAATCTGACGACCAAACACTCTCACAGACCCTCCGATGTAGAAGTCTTTCAGTGTCACATCTTCTATTGGGGTTCGTTTCAGAAAGGTTCTCTTCAGTTTTATGTCAAATAAGCTGATGGAGTTATCATGGGGGAAGAAGTGCACGAGAAATTGCTTAGCAGTGGACAGCTCAGGGTCCAACCACTCGCCGACAAATGTATACTTTTCTTTACCACTGGTATCATCCTGGAACAAAAGAGTCAAAACAAAGTTCCTTTTACAAGTCTCTTTAATAATTTTGATGGTACCTGTACGGTTGGTATTTGTGCAGTTATCATAATAATTTATAATATGTTCATTAGATTTAGACGCTAAATTGTATAAGTTAAGTACACAAGTTTGAGAATGATACATTATTGATAGGTTATATTTTTTAACATAGAATTTTGATAATCTACACCCCGGTACGACGAAATAGAATATGGAAGAACAGAAGATAGTAGAATACGAAGATGATTTGAACGGATACTATCGTTTGACCGATCATTTTACTGGCTGAGACACATAATTAACCAAATAAGACCTCAAATAATTGTGGATTTTTACAAACAATAATATAAAGCTTGATCGATATATTAATTTATGAAACACAAGCTGAATAATAGATACATTCGTGAATAATGCGCATGTTGTAAGATCTTATTTATCTAGTTATATTTTCCATAATTTATGATCAGCCGGCGTTATCACTCGAACTTACCATAATTTCGTTGATTTGAGCAAATCGAACATACTTGTTTGGCGGTTACTAGGTTACGATCTGTCAAACGGAGCACGGTAGGAAACATAAGACATTGTTTTTGAAACGGCCGATAAAGAAGGGAATCTGGAAAACTCGCGCTTATTTTTAATATTATATTTTTCTGAAACGGTATTATTAAATTATAAATAAGTACGTACCTATTTCAGCTACAATATAAATTCAAAATTTTGCGGTTATTATAATCAAAAGTTTTATAAAAGTCTGTAATAAGATTTTGCGGTTATTATGAACAAAAGTTTTATAAAAGTTATCATTAAAACTATTGGAAGGAAGAAAAAATTTGTCGCAGATAATAAATTAATAATATAAGGTATATTATATTATATGTTTTATTTGATCTAGTTATATTCGAATATAACATGAAGGTATCTACCTACTTAAATGGTAAATTATTAATATGGATTCATATTTTTAGGCAAGCAGCATACAAATAGAAAACTGATAAAGTGTTTTTTTTTAAATCGAGAAATTCACTTTGGTGTCACCTCATCCTTTACGGATGAGGTGTAACCAGGCCCGGACTGGCCAGGTCCGCAGGTCCGCGATCGCGGAGGGCCCCCGGCGTGAGGGGGCCCCGAAGGGGCCCCACAAAACGTACAAATTTTTTTTTTCTTGTTAGTAGTTATAATGCCCGGTAAAAAACCAAAAGATGAAACTGACTATTTCGACAGTTAAACATTATAAAATTGTATATTTTGATATTTTAGACTGTGCGAGGATGAGTATTGAAGAAAAATTTTGAGCAAACAAAGACGTTTTTACAGGATTGCTCTTGGTTGGACTATCCCGGATTATCCCTTAGGCAGATTAGGCAACTGCATAGGGGCCCCACATCGGCTAGAGGCCCCGCGTCCCGAGAAAAACTGACTTGCTTCAATTGGTGAGCAACGAAGTTTCGGAAAAAGTCAGTTTTCAAGATGTTTTCATTTTTTTTATTAGAAACATTTACAGGTTAATAACATTAGGTACACGCATTAAAGATAACAACAAATTATAATAATAATTAGCTTATAACCCAATAAATAACTAATGTTCATATCATGCACAAACAATAAATAAAAAGTCTACAATTAAAACAAATATATAATCATAGTTGTATTTTACTTTTCTTTCCTTCTTTTTGTAGCAACATTACAACATTAAGTATCTGAAATGATTGAAGGTGCCGTGTGTGGTTTATATTGGCATTTGTTTTGTTTTATTTCTACTTATATGTTTAAAATATAAATGTTGTACAAGCTTCCCCCCTTAGTGAAGTTGATGTAATTTTACAAGTTTTTTATTCAGTTCACACGGGCCTCTGACTCTGGGGGCCTCTAAACGCCACCATGTTCCCTTGGCCAAATTCTAAACAAGGCTTTAAGGACACTGCAAAAAAAAAATTATTTCATTTTCTGAAAGATGCATTGTTGATAATGCTCTCACTATTTGAGGAAATTGGTAAAATTGATGGAGATACAGCATTTTATATGAAACCGTTTGAAACAGTTTGTATGTTGAATTATCCCCAGCAAAACTTTGATTGCGTTTTTCTCAAAAGTTTTTTAACACGTTTTTCAACCTGGTTGACAACACATTAAAAAAACTATACATTCGATTTGCATACACCAAGTAACGTAATATGTTTTCGTAGCTAGTCAGAGGGAGTTTTTTTCGATTTTTTTTTGGCAGCATTTTGAAGTGAAAAACGCGATTTTCGCTAAAAAATTTCGGTGAATTTGTAATTATAAAATGGTAAAAAAAACTCATCGCATCGGTCAAGTCAAGTCAAGTCAAGTCAAGATTTTGAGTTATAATAGTTATGATGTTCACAAACTTCAGAAATATTGTTTGCGAGAAAACCGACCCGAGACGTGTGTTGCCTAGGGGCCCCGACATGGTTAATCCGGCCCTGGTTGGACCCCAAAAAGTTTGACTTTATCTTGAAAGTCCAAACATTTCCCACAGAAGCTGTGCACATTGTTTATAAACTGTGTAAAATTGAAAGAATTCGGCTGTTGATAGAGCTAAGACGGTAACACTACAGCAACTTCATAGCGGCAGAGTCCACTGAGAACTACGGAGACAGATGCAATGACGAAGAAGACGATTTGGACCCAACGGCAGCGGAAACAAATGCTGACATTTACTGCTCTGAAAATAGACAATGTTTCCAGTGTTTGACATGTGCTTTTTCTGTTCTGTTTGAAATTACTCAATCTGGACTGTTTACCAACCTGTATATTGTATATAAATTTGTTCTTTCCATACCTTGTACCCAAGTCACATATGTGAACGAGTTTTTTCTAAACTTAAAATCGTCAAAAATCGACTTCGGTCGTCCTTAGGCCAAGACCTTATGTCCAGTCTGCTTTTTATTAATGTTGAGAGGGATTTATTTTATAATTTGGACAAAACTAAAATAATAGATGAAGTAGCTTTAACAAGTGAGTTGCTTAAAAAGAAACTGTTACTTTAGGGCTAGGGAAGCAAAATGTCGAATCATTTCAGTTAAGTTAATCCCCTTCTATTCTAGTTTACAACATTGTAAACTGTTAAACACACAGGATTTTTTTTTAAATGTTAGTATTATTTTTCTAATCCCTAAAATCCATTTGTCATTATTTTTACTACACAAATAATTTTGACATAATTCATTAATGCTTTGTTGTGAATAAAATCCTGCCCTTTATTTTGATCTCCGTTATAATTATTGGCAGTTCTACAGCATGTGTTTAGTAGTGTTGTGGTATCCTAAAAATACTGTGAGTTTCTAATTTCAATAAATAATAAAGTCAAAAAAAGTCGAAAATCATAATATTCGTATAAAAATATAGTATATAAAGTATCTGAATTTCTTCTTCTTTATAGGTGCCAATATAGCGTAGAAACGCTTTTTCATTGTTTTCAAGCACCTAATTTTCAAAAATTATCCGGGGGAGGCCCCCGGACCCCCTGTTTACTGGAGCCCCCCCCCCCACCCCACGTTAGGGGGCCCCTTTACAGGTTTTAGCGGAGGGCCCCAAATGGTCCCAGTCCGGGCCTGGGTGTAACCGAAAGATTTGTTGATAAAATTAATCATTTTGCCGCTGGTGAAATTTTCCGATCCAGGGAGAAAAGAGCCCGAAAAAACATATTTCTTATTATGGCTTTAAAAAATATGTTCACATAGAACATAGACCAATGAACGCTGATTCTGAATATATAAGTTTTATTAAATAATATTAAATGTAGAGTTTTTAAAAAATTATTAAAAAGTCCATTTTAAATCGTGTCATTAAAACACACTGTCAAGTTGGTATTATTGAATGTTAATAGTGCTGACGTCACTGCTCTTCATAATTTTCCGGTTACCTGGTGATAGCACATTGAAGTTGTATTGAAATGTATAACGGAAGCCATTCAACATTTCATGTTATTGGTTTATTTACATATGTTTATAAAGATTTATACATATATAAAAGTTGTTGTTTTTATTGAAACATTATTTAGGCCTAAATAATTCAGTATCAAAAATAGAGGTATCTCTATTATTTAAAAATTTCAAAAACTTTAAACAGTACAAAAAAATCGTAATGCTACTCGCAACCCTCCAACTCTGAACTCCAAAATGGCGGACGTCGAACAGCTGATTCAGCATTGTATGCTGTATCTTATTAGTTGCCTCCTGGCGATGCTTCGGTTACAATAATAATGATTCTTAAAGCTTAAAAAAATAATAATTTCAAACAATTTTTATACCACTCTCCCGTAATAGAATAATATAATAAATAAATATAATATCATAAATCAATAATTCCACCTAAATAATGTTATTAATATTAAATAGTTTCTTCCATACAAAATGACATCACCTGTTGTAAATAAATAAAACTTTTGGAGAGTGATGACGTCAGACGATTCACCATAGATTACGGTGGTTTTCGGGGGATCTTGAAAAAATAAAACTTTGACAATTATTTTAACTATTAAAACTAACTATAAAAATAAAAATGCAGATATTTAGGTTAGAAGGTTATTGTTCATTAAAAGAAATTTAAAAAATGAACTCATTGTGGATAAAAAACTGTGATATTTTCGTTTCCAGAAAAACTATTTAAACTCAGGGGGGAGGTGGGAGGTGGTCCGCCCCGGGTGCCACTCCGACGGGGGATGACACTACACCCGATGTGGGTGTTACCCGACCGTGGAAAAAAATATTACGAAAAATATTGTCACAAAAATATTGAACACGGTCTGTTATTAATATTTTCGTAGATCTATGGTTCCCCGAAACCCCCGGGAGAATTTTGTGCCTGACGGTCTTTTTATAGGCGAAAATAGCCTATCCGCCCCGGGTGCCACCCATGCTAGGTACGCCACTGAGTACACCCTCATGGTCTATGCTTCTTTTACCACTTTCTTTACTGAATTAATATATAATTTATTAAGTTGTTTTGTGTAGTGTTCATTGTTCATGTATGTAGTGTAGGTACTTGTGATTATTAAGCATATTTTATTATTCAAAGAGTTTTCTGAAGTCAGTATAGTTCAGTACAGTTCGTTTCTTGGTATACTTTTTTGGTGGGATTATCAGGGATTATCTAGGTTATAGTTAAAAAGCTTTTTTACAACTTTACTCCTATTTGTAAGTCGTTTAAATATTTCTCCCCTAGGGCTAATTTGTTCCCTTTTGGTAACAACTCATGTAGGATCTCAACTCATGGAAATCGATGTGAATACCCTACTATCATAGTGAGAAATGTGATAGAACGAGAAAATATCACGTTGTATTCTCAAAGCTGAAAGTTAACCACAAAATAATTAAAATGTAAGTACCTATATCTTTATGAAACTAAGTTTCCGGCCGCAAGTTGAAAAAGATTTATGAAACTTTTAGAATTTTTACATTATTAATTATTTTTACATGAAAAGACAAAAAAGTGAAACGTAATGATGTTTATAATTTGTCTAATAAAATACGTGTGTTTTTTTCCTTATCAGTAATTTTAATTGGAAAAAACGTAAGATGAACCATTTTTCAAACTCTTTGTATTTGCATTCGAGAATTTTGAATTAAAAAAATTATATCTATTATTATTTTTAATAACAATTTTTTTTGTGTACCTTGTCGCCTTCCAAAAACGGTTTTCGATTACGTTCAGGAATATTCAATTCGTTTGAATTTTATTGCAAAGCGGAAATATTTTGTCCTTCTAACACAGGGGTGGGGAACCTGCGGCCCGCGAAGCTTTTTGGTGCGGCCCGCGAGCACTTTTGGTGCAGCCAGCTGAAAAAAAAATTACACTCAAAATGCACCACAAAAAAATTATTCTCAGATAGCGAGAATAATTTTTAGCGATCCAACATCCTTTTATAGGTTTATTTCTTATTGTTATACGATAAGGAAATTAATATCGAAAAAACGTCTCAGTGTTGAAGACAATTTTCAGGATGGAAAAAATGATGTGTTCTCTCTGTATTGCTACACTTCTGTCATAAAAATTAGTTCCATATATAAAAATTCCATATAAATTATTCTAAATAGTTAAATAAATATAAAACAATAAAAAATGATTGCAGCCAATAAATTTGCTGTAAAATGCAGGAAAACCATTCGAGTGTTCTGAGTACAATTGTTCTGATTTAATTTAAACCAGTTTTGAATTCAGAATATAACGATAAATTAAATAAGTTGTAGATTCACCAAAATAAGCCATTCTCATGTACCGAGTGCCACTAGTATTTAAGATTATGGCCTCATACGCAGCAGTATCAATCTTTTTAAAATCTGCATCGTATTCGAAACATAATGTAAACATTCAAGATATACCATTCTCGATTTCCAAGAGCAGTTATAAATTTGTAATTGCAGAATTTGTGTACAAGAAGAGTAGTTACGTTTGTTATGAAAATGCGGCATAAAATGAGGTCATAATAAAAAAAAAGGATCTCTACCCCCCCCCCCCCCCCCCCCACCCCGCCCACATTCCCCCCCGGCGCTAAAAAATCAATGTGCGGCCCGAGTGTGATACCAGAGACATCCAAATGGCCCACGACGCCAAAATGGTTCCCACCCCTGTTCGACTCCAGATACTAATATCTACAGCCTGTATGTTTGACGAATATCTACAGCTCATATGTTGAACTAATATCTACGAACTTCAGAGTGTTGATTAATATCTACAGAGCGTAGGTTGAACTAATATCTACAGAGCGTATGTTGGATTAATCAGCTAAATGTGTCCAATAGTCCGATATTAGGGATTTTTACATACATACTTACAAATTAAGTTTTTTAAACTGCATACGCAATATTACGTTATTCCGATATGCTATACATAATTGCAAATCCAACCTCTACCAGTACTGTAGATATTCGTCAACACTTTGGTTCTCATAGATATTCGTCAACAGTTTGAGCTGTAGATATTCGTCAACACTTTCCTTCTCATAGATATTAGTTCGATTTTTCAGTTTTTGGAATTCCTGTAGATTTCCTCTCCCCCCTGTTCTAACAGAATATGCCTGAGGCCTGAGGAACTGGATTAAATAAAGTAACATCCCCTCTTTACTTGCACTGGTGGAAGATGAGATATTCTACCAAATAGCATTTTAGCTCTGGTAAGAGGATGAGACCACCATTCAAGATAGAAATGGCTTTAGCCGTGTTTGATCACCCTATCTGAAGGAGGCGTCTACTAATATCTACAGGAATTCCAAAAACTGAAAAAATCGAACTAATATCTATGGGAATCAAAGTGTTGACGAATATCTACAGCTCAAACTGTTGATTAATATCTATGAGAACCAAAGTGTTGACGAATATCTACAGTACTGTCAGAGGTTGGATTTTCAATTATGTATAGCATATTGGAATAACGTAATATTGCGTATGCAGTTTAAAAAACTTAATTTATGTAAGTATGTATGTAAAAATCCCTAATATCGGACTATTGGACACATTTAGCTGATTAGTCCAACCTACGCTCTGTAGATATTAGTTCAACCTACGCTCTGTAGATATTAATCAACACTCTGAAGTTCGTAGATATTAGTTCAACATATGAGCTGTAGATATTCGTCAAACATACAAGCTGTAGATATTAGTATCTGGAGTCTATCTGAATACAGTTGGGGCTCTTGTAACTTAATCTCATAAAATGAAATTAAACAGGCCTTATCCTGTTAATAGCGTACATAAAAATAAATATGTTGTGCTGACGTCTCCACCTACTTATCAAGGTCAACTAGAGTACAGACCTGGGCGCCAACCGCCAAACTACAAATTCAGTGCTGTCACTAAGTAAACTTCACTTACAAAATAGTCTAATCACTCAAACTATACATATAATTGCTGTAAAATAACAAAAAAAAGTAACAACGAGAATCAATAGCAATCGCCGCTATTTGCAAACTATCGTTGCTCGATGGCACTGCCTTGGATCACGTGACACTTCAAAATTCGTCGTGCGCCAAGGTCTGGGGGTACTAACTGTAGTCGGCCTTGCAACAGTTGCTACACAATGTAGGTAAGTCATTTATAGATATGCTCGGTCCAGAGGTCTAGGTATTATAATTTACTAGCCGACCCGGCCACGCGTTGCTGTGGCTAACCAAACGCAACGCCATCTACTGGTTGGTTACCCAACCTTCATAACCAAAGCCATCTGTTAATTCGCATACAAATTAAATCCACACCGCCCGCTTGCCAGCCCGCTCCCTTTATATATTATACATTTCAACCAATTTACACAAAATCTTGACAAATTATATACCTAGACCTTCCTCATGAATCACTTTATCTATTGGTGAAAACCGCATGAAAATTCGTTCATTAGTTTTTGAGTTTATCGCGAACAGACGGACGGACAGACGCGTCGGAGGACTTTAATTTATAATATATGTAGAGAAGTTCAGTGTGTCGGTTAATAAGTATACATTTCCCTCAAGGTTAATAATTTCTTCAACAAAATAATTGAAGGTGAAATATTCTGAGAACTCCAAACTGATTTTTGGAATTTATTCATAAGAACGTGTATGTTAAAAACAAAACTCTTAAAATCTGACCAATTATTCAACATATTGCAATGATTTCAGCCTTCATTTTTTCTAATGATTATGAAATTGAGGTCGTATGCGGAAAAAACAAAATCATCATTCGGAGAAAATAATACCTACTTACACTTTGGTTGTTGTTATAAAAACACCTTCATTGAACCGGCTTTTAGATGTACCTACATATTATAATATTTTATTTGGATCATGTCTGTTGAGTAATAATTAAATGGAAAATTTAACTCGCACAAAAAAAAAACAAAAAGTTGGTGTTTGGCTTTCCAACGCCATCTGTTAAATCAAATCCATACCACGCTGCCCGCTGCCCGCTGCCGCTTGGCCAGATATAATATGTATTTCAACCAATTTACACAAAACCTTGACAAATTATACCTACATATATTTAAAAACCTTACTCATTAATCACTCTATCTATTGGTGAAAACCGCATGAAAATCCTTTGCGTAGTTTAAAAGATCTAAGCGCACATACAGTATGAGCGACTTCATCTTATACTTACTAAAGATTTAGTGTAAGAATAGAACACCACATGAAATAGAACACCATGTTTGAAAACGGACAGAATCCTTGCAAATATACGCTTTTATAATTACCGTCACGATTCACGGTAACGGTACGACGATGGCAAAAAAAGACAATAAACATACGTTCCCTATCGTTATAATGCTGCAGCTCTTTCTTACACGTTAAATAATGTATAGGTGAGACACAAAAAATACGTGTGACTTTTTTTCTCCAAAGTACCCCATTTTGCGACAGGAATTGCGTTTCATTTTCTTTATATGCATGAGGGAGATATGTTTCCTTTGGGAGGGTGCAGACATACGTTTACCGTTTGTCTCATTTTCGAGTGTTGTTATTTAGTGTGTAAGAAAGAGCGGCAGCATTATATATTTAAGAACTAAAACAAAAACATCAGCGCATTGACATTTGACGTTTTTTGAAGGTTTGGAATTCATTCACACTTTAATATTATCCTTGTAACTATATTCCATACTTTCAAAATTATCGTCACGGCTAGTAGTATTGGTAGGGGTCTACGGAGGTGTGTGAGAGAGTTGCAAGAAAATGATGACTTTTTCCTTTGGAGAGAACAAACCTACGTACATTGTGTATCTCATCTTTTGAAAGTGCTGCAGCAATATTGTGATAAGGAACTATGTTTATTACCTTTTTTATGCCATCACGATACCGTTATCGTCAATCGTCACGGGAAATATAAGTGCGTCCAATGATTAAGTACAGATGAAAAGGAACTTGGAAAGGTCTGACAGCAAAACCCTTGCAACCCGAAAAGGAACAAAAATGGAACGAAAAACATCAACGCGTGGTCAAGAACGAAAAGTGGAAAACAAACTTAACTTGATACAAGACGCATTCCATCCTGAGACTGTTTCAATTCCAATTGAGAATCATTTAGTTGGTTGACATAATAATAACCCATAAATAAAAACCTTTGATCTGAAGACAAGTCAGATAACTTACCTGCTTACTTTTTTACTTTCACGAGGACGTGAAACTCAATAAAGTTAATTAAAATTTTAAAATCGGGATCGAAATCAATATTCGAAATGCAAACGAAATGACGTACCTACTTTTAAAATTAATAACTCAGGAACGCCTCGTTCGTCATTAATGTTGTAGGTAGCTTGAAAACCAGCTTATAGGTCAGAGTAGTTAATATACATAATTTGTGGTAGGTACAACTTGTAATAATAATAATAATTACCTGCTGTAATTACATCAAAACGAAAGGCAGAATATTTTTATAAGTAGTAAGGGAATGGATATGGTACAATTATAATTTCAAATTGAGATGTTGTTGAAGCTGAAAACGATTTGTTTGTTTGTTTTGTAGGGATATATGAAAACAATAAAAGAATCAGGAAAAATATTTGGAAATCAGCAATTTACGTCACCAATTCGAGAAGCAGAAAGATCAGCGCAACCTTTTGTGATCTTCCGTAGCCTGCAGGCGTGCAGACTTTAGAGGTGCAATGAAAAGATCTGCTGACTTACATCATAATCGAGAAGAGTTAATAATCAAGAGGCCTTATTTGCGTCTTTTCACGTAATAATTTCAACAACCTTGATTGTAAGTGTTCGCGTTGCAAGTAGGTGTAACGACGACTGTAACAAGAAAACTGTGACCTACCAAAATGCTTTTAGTTTGTGGCTGAGAAACAACATCAATAATTTGCTGGTCGTTTTTGAGACATTGCTAATGTTGCATTGTGTTGTTATTTATTAAATTACATTTTATCAATTGGAAAAATGTTGATTTTGGTATCGTATCCGACGATACTTCTGCTGTCTCAATCATTTATTTTCTTTTTAACCAAATTTATTAAACAATTTACAGGATACACCGGCTTATCCCGACAATCAAAATCTTATTTTATTTATTTTACTATAACTAATTTACTACGGTTATATGGGATAGGTAGGTACTATTCAAAAACACAAAACGTGAGCAAACTAGTTGTTGTTTTTCTGTAAAAAAAATCGCCTCAGGTGTGCATGTTTCAATGATGGACCTAATAAAATTCATAGCATGTGAAAATCATTTGTCGAAGTGTTCGAATTTAAAATTAACTATGAACCGTTTGCAATTATTTATTTAGTTAAGGAGAGAAAATTGGTAGCCTATGTCGAAAGACAAGCTGTTTCTAAAAAGAATTACCCAAACTCTGATAATTTAGAATAATATTTTTTTTTTAAATTAAAAATAAATAGATCAGAAAAATGTATTATAAGTTTAACAGCAATAAGGGCTAATTATTATTATATTCTAGATACCTATACATTTTCGAAATAGTTTCGATTCTCTATTAAGATTTTATAGAAGGAAAAAGATAACTCACCTTTAGATAATTTAGATTTAGTTCATAACCTCACCTTTAGATAGTTCTATTTGTACCTACTAACTACGCTACCTGCCCTAGATTTTTCTACAAGTGTGCTGCTATACGGGGTGTCCGGGGTTAAAGTGCATTAACTTCGGGAGGTAATTCTACATGATAGTGTAAGTAAAAAAGATAAATAACTTTTTTCGAAATTCCAACTTTTAGGGGTAGTTTTATGGTAAAAACGTAAAATTTGACCGGCGTGCGCGGCCAGCTTTATTATTTTCCGCTGTTACGATACGGGCCAGTCACCACCATTTATTGTTGCCACGATAGTGCCCGACAGGCTCCCGGCAAGTAAGATCGTACCTCACACTAAGGATTTTTAGTAGGTAGATCTTTTTGTATGGGAAAAAAAAGTTGGAATTTCGAAAAAAGTTATTTATCTTTTTTACTCCTACCATCGTGTAGAATCACCTCCCGAAGTTAATGCACTTTACCCCCGGACACCCTGTATAATACCTAAGTATTTATCAATAGTTGTTTCGCTCTTTCAGAACTAAACGTGAAAAATTATTACATAATTTTTACGGTCTGTGTTGCGCGAGACTAAAATTTTTATTTTTAGAATCAGGCGATTCACCCTAAATAGAGTGCTTTGTGAGACTGAAATTTATTATAAACACTATAAAATAAATATTAGGTGCCCACTAAGTATTTTTAATCGGCATAATTTTATTAAATACCTTCACTTTCATTGCAAAGCGTTTGACTACACTTTCTCAAAAATCAGCAATCAAATTTGCAATCCCTAATGACCCATATTTTTTTAACATTTTTTTTTATATGAGAGACCTCACAAGAATCCGAGATGCTCTCATATGGAGCGAGTGAGACTATGTCACAATAATTGGGGTATGTTATGAGGCTGAAGGTAGTGGGGAGGGGAAGGAGATGGGGAAGAGGAAGGTGGGGAAGTACCTGGCTATTCAGATCTGGTCACCAAACGCGGCTAAAGCCATTTCAAGCAAAGTTTCAATTCTGAATGGTGGACTTACAGAGAGTAGCTTCCACTCTGGAACGGGTCGCAAATATACTACCTATGTATTATTTTTAAACGAATTAATTGTAAAATAACACAATTAACCAAATAAAATTTATTTGCCCACGCCGGAATTCGATCCCGCGACCTTCGGATTGCGAATCAAGAGAATTACCCCCTAATATTATTATTTAGGTTGGTACTTACATTTACCTACTAATCGTGTAGTGGGTAGGTACTAGGTACCTACCGTTGGAATTAATTATTATGAATCATCACTTCAAGGGCTCTTAAAGGCCAAAGAAATTTTGCAAGGGGCCTTACATTCGTAAAAAAAAAACAAAAATTTAAAGTGAACCTATCCACTTTAAATTTTTGTTATTTGTTTTAATTTACAGCGCAAATAATGCCAATAAAATTATTTAGGTTAATCCATGCGATATGCATAAAACGAATGCCGTATTGAAGGTAGGTACTTATTCGCGTATTGGTAATCAGTACTTAATAAAACAAAATGTATGAAGTTAGAAGAAGGCTTTTAAAAACCGTTAATTAATAATTCAACCATGATAATTATTGCATTTTTTGGAATAATTAACAACAGACGTGAGCTGCTCACCCCTTACTTACGTCCATTCACATGCATACTTAAGAATTCGACATGTGCAAGTGTGCAAAGCAACAGTGTATGAAAACTATCTGACTTTTCTTATTCAAAGGGTAGATATCTTAAGTAGGCCTAAATATTTCTGTATAATATTTTTCTAAGGCCTAGGAAAAGTTTTTCGGCTTTTTGTATAGACTTCAATGCCAACGTCCTCCACATTACAACAAAACTGCTAACAAAGTTCAAAGGTAACCTAACATTTTTATGAATTTTATGTAATTTTTGTATTAACTTGATTCTAATTCTAAATAGTCAAGTAAGGAGCTACCAAAGATATAGGTACTATTTTACTAATTAAAAATATATATTAGTTGCGCCCATTACAACTTAGAACTGCACCTTCTAAAGACAAACCAGTTCAATCGCGTGATAGATTTTGAACGAACTTGGGCAAAGAGGCCCGCATCGTGAATAAAATAATATACTAATATTAGAAATGACCAATTATAAAATAAATTTGAAAGCAGTGCGAAATTTCTGTGGCTTAGAATTCGAAAGATAATCCAATTTTAAAGTGAAATCCTAAAAAAATGTGGATCGAAAAACTGACATTGGCCCTTTTAGAAGTAAGTCACTTTAGTTCGGGATACGTCACGGTTACATTTGCCACAACGGAGGGGGCATGACGGGATACTATGACGGAGGGAGTGTAATGGGATACCACAACGGAGGGGGCGTAATGGGATAGGGAAAATATTTTTGTGGCAGTGGCATGTGTCGCAGTCGTTTTGTGCGTGTGACGTCACAAAGCTCATGACCCCTCCATACCCCTTGTCACACTTCTCTAGGTACTCCCCTCCCCACACTTAAGGTATGACGTAATTTATGGATGGCCCCTTAAGCCGCCGAATTTTTACCGATTTCTTATATATCTCCCGTAACATTTGAAGTTTTTAAGCTTTAAAAAAAAATATATGTTATTTTTGAAGATAATATCTAGACGTGTCGTTCATTTCACTTATTTTAGAAGTTATATATTTTGAAAAAACCGAAGTGTTTCATTAAATGCTATTTTAGATGTTCCCCACGACATTTTTGCTCTATTTGAAACGAGTCGTGTTTTATTAAACAATTTTATCGTTTTAAATATTAGCGCACTCTCTCCAACATTCGTAATTACATATCTCTCCATCTTCTTCTTTTTGAGCGGGGATACGGAGCCTCAAGTCCGTGGGCAAGAAAACAACAAGATGAAACTCAAACCACCGACATCTGTAAATAAAGATGGCGGTGCTCGACCTCAATGACAGGAAAAGTTTAGTGCAGTAGGTCAAGAATTGAAGAAATTCGGCCCTGCTCGGCGGAAAGTGGGGAGAACCACCGACCAACACATTGCGTCATAAATACATTAAAGGCTGTTGCATAAAACTGTGATGTCAGATGTTGCCATTGCCTTCTCGCCGCATCGCTCAGGGCAAACGAGAAAGAGACGGACATACCGTCGAGCGGCTAGTGTGTCTCCACGCAACAGAGACTGGAACTCCTTCGGCAGTCGTGTTTCTTGTATCCAACTGGAAATATCGTTTTTCTTCACTTTTCTGCTCAAATATTTATGTGCCTATACAGTCAAAACATAATTCGTTGAACGAAGGTCGTGCTTTATGCAAACAAAGTGGAGTGACAACACAAAGGATTAACTGCTGATTGTTTTTAACAGGATTGCCTACTGGGTATCATTGATTTGGTAAGTTCGTTTATAAAAGATCGCCGTCCAAAGTACATTTTACTAAATGATTTAATATTTCAGCAGACTGGTAAGGAACACGTAGGTAGGTACCTAAGATTTTCACACAATCTCTGAGAAAATGATCGGTAAGTTTGTCGTACTTGCGGGAATTTGGGTAAACCCCTCAATGATTACAATTTTAATACGTGCTACCTTTATAACATACTAATAAACCGATCTAGTAAACCGAATTGCCCGGGCTTTACACCGAGTTTTCCGAATTCTTAAGTAGACAGTGACCTTCCTCATGTGTTGAAGGTAAAATATGCAAAATTTTATCAGTCTCGGAATAAAACTATAGATTTGTAAACAAATTAATCCGCCCGCCACAGACACTGTTGTTTATATAAAAATAGATAGATATACGTATTATTACGTGCGGACTGCGGACATATGCATTTCATAATTTACCATGAGTTGCAATAAATGCAATCACAATTTTATAATGATTTTTAAATCACTGTGCAGTTGAAAAACTACATTTCGTATTTTCGGTCGATTATAATAATCACCATTACGCAGTACTTACCTCCAGCGGTTTGCAACATAGAACATAGATACATTTTTAATAAATCTTTCGTAATAATTTCCTATCTCCTCTACAGAGAATACGCTTGTGTCTTACATTATACATTAAGTGGTGCAATATTTTCTTTCACAAATATTTTGGAGAAGATGGAGGAAGATAAAACAAAAAATGATGTTATTTCGCGCCAATATGTCTACAGTTTCAGGTACCTACCAACTACCTACTAACAATCCTTTTTACAAGAAAAATACAATGGCGTGCAATGGCGATACGAACAAAAACATTGATATCATACCTACTACCTAATTTCGACGTTTTTATTGTTTATTTGTGTGTGGGCTCAGGAGGGAGGCGTCTACTAATATCTACAGGAATTCCAAAAACTGAAAAAATCGAACTAATATCTATGAGAATCAAAGTGTTGACGAATATCTACAGCTCAAACTGTTGACTAATATCTATGATAACCAAAGTGTTGACGAATATCTACAGTACTGGCAGAGGTTGGATTTGCAATTATGTATAGCATATTGGAATAACGTAATATTGCGTATGCAGTTTAAAAAACTTAATTTATGTAAGTATGTATGTAAAAATCCCTGATATCGGACTATTGGACACATTTAGCTGATTATGCCCACCTACGCTCTGTAGATATTAGTTCAACCTACGCTCTGTAGATATTAGTCAACACTCTGAAGTTCGTAGATATTAGTTCAACATATGAGCTGAAGATATATAGCTGTAGACATACAGGCTGTAGATATTAGTAACTGGAGTCCTCAGGAGGACTCCAGATACAGCCTGTATGTTGGACGAATATCTACAGCTCATATGTTGAACTAATATCTACGAACTTCAGAGTGTTGACTAATATCTACAGAGCTAAGGTCGGACGAATATCTATGACGGTCCCAGTGTTGACTAATATCTACAGAGCGTAGGTTGAACTAATATCTACAGAGCGCAGGTTGGACTAATCAGCTAAATGTGTCCAATAGTCCGATTTTAGGGATTTTTACACACATACATACATAAATTAAGTTTTTTAAACCGCATACGCAATATTACGTTATTCCAATATGCTATACATAATTGCAAATCCAACCTCAGCCAGTGTTGTAGATATTCGTCAACACTTTGGTTCTCATTCTCATAGATATTAGTCAGCAGTTTGAGCTGTAGATATTCGTCAACACTTTGGTTCTCATAGATATTAGTCAACAGTTTGAGCTGTAGATATTCGTCAACACTTTGGTTCTCATAGATATTTCGATTTTTTCAGTTTTTGGAATTCCTGTAGATATTAGTAGACGCCTCCCTCAGGAGAAATAAAACTAGAAAAATCTCAATCACTACCATTTTCCATTGAGATTCCACAAAGATTTGAATACTTACTGGCACACAAAAAACGACTTTTAAAAAGTTTCAAAAATTGTGGAAAAAATATTAAATCAATTTAAGAAATGTGTAGAAATACATTATTAAAAAAAATTTAAACATTTTCCTCTTTGTTTCTGCAAGTGTAGTGATATTTTGAATCTAAACAAATTATTGACCATATAATGGAATGTTGTTTTTTTACATTAGCTCCCACATAGACCCTGGGGAAAAAATTTCCCTCAGGGCCTATGTCATCTTAGGGGATGCTGTATGGAGGGTCTTTTTAAGAAAGGGAAGGATAGGAAGTTCTGGTAGTTAAAGTTGGGAAGGAAAAAGGTATGAGGGGTGGGTAGGAATCTGGGGGTCATTATGTCCTGGTCATCCGCCTCCAAGACCTAGGCAAACCTAACCCCATAAACCCGGCACCACTGCTAAGTCACCAACCGTAGTGAACCACTTGGGGTGGCAGAGGTGTTGGTTATCCAATAAATGGTTCCCGGGGCGGCGGTACCCATTCCCGCCTCCCAAATTGCAATTGTAGTTCTCTCACAAGATGCATTTAAGGGTTAATGAAATACCGACCTACAAGTTAATTGATTTTATATGCATTGTGCAAAACATCAGAATTTCAAAACCTTGAATCTAAATTGTCACCAATTAGGTTGATTTTATTGACCGGTTGCTTCAGCCTCCTTGAAACAAGTTTACCTTCGCCATACACTTTCATGGCTATACACGGATACTTCGAGCAAACACAAATAACTCATGTATTGCACAAAACAGGTCAGGTGTGGGTTTTCTTAGTCCTCAGTTCTCATGGTTGAACGTTGAACGGATTTAATTAATATTAATAAATGTTTTAACTAAGTATATAATGCTAATTTCTTACTTCAAGAGAGTAATCAACTTAACGCCTAGATAATTATTAAGAAGTAGGTAGCAGGCGCGGTCCCTCCATACATACTGTGGATGCGGCGCTTCCCTTCCTTTTGAGGCGTATAATAAATATAATAATAATTGTTATTTATTTATTCAGCATTAAAAAGCTTTGAGTTTATTTTTTTCTAGCCGTAAACAGCAATAAATACTGCAATTTAA
Organism: Limnephilus marmoratus; assembly: GCA_917880885.1. Lineage (NCBI taxonomy): Eukaryota > Metazoa > Arthropoda > Insecta > Trichoptera > Limnephilidae > Limnephilus > Limnephilus marmoratus. The sequence continues at coordinate 29,812,580 of OU862910.1, forward strand.
CGACACCGTCCCGGGTATACATGGTCGAAGCACCGTCCCAACCTCATCGGTCAAAAACAACAAACACGACGCGCGGACCGGACCGAAATACATAATAATAACACCATTCCAATGCTAGTGTGTCCAATGTCACGTAAATGCACCAATACCAGCAACAGTGGATTTTCTGCTCCATTCCGCATCCACGATGTTAGAAAAAGTTTGATATTTGCCCATGCGCGTTTAGTTCTGTCTGCCAAGTTTTGCCTGAAGCAGTATACGCATTCGATGGGAGCATCCAACGCGCAGAAAACGACTTTAATGTGCGTAGTGGCATAGTGCACACAAAGCGCGTGGACTAATTCCGTAGGTTTTAGAGAATTTGTTCGCGCGACCATTTTGACAATTTGGCTTCAATAACGGATGCCGATTGATACATATCTTTCGAATATGTATTTAATTTTAGAACTGTAATAATTGACGTGAAGCATAAAGGATTTATAGAGCTAATTTGACAGACTATTTTTGTCAGTAATCGCATCTTGTTCGTGGGCTAGTCTGTAGGTATTTACATTTGATATTAGGTAGGTATATACTTCAGCATCCCTAGGTGGTAGGTACCTACTTCGAAATCTTTCAGAGATTTGTCAAAAAGATACTAAACTCCAATAAAAACGACTGATTCTAACAAACAAGGTAGTGTCCAGTTAAGCAGGTCGAGTTTAAGTTATCGTGTGTGGTTTGGTTTATTTATGGGTTTATCTTTTCATTATTCTCCATGCACATATAGCACGTATTCTTAAAGATGAAAACGATATTTATTTATTTGTGCACTACATTTTAATTTAAAGTTATTTTTTTGTAATATTTAATAGTGTTATTATTTACTTTATTAAAAAATCATTTTATTTATAAACAAGTTCTGATCTGCAAGGGCGGATCCAGGATTTTTTCTGGGGGGGATACAAGGGGCGGACTGGTAAAAAAATCAACAATTATTACCGTTAGGATTTTTTTCTGGGGGGGCACAAGGGGCGGACTGGTAAAAAAATCTACAATAATTACTGTTAGGATTTTTTTCTGGGGGGGGCACAAGGGGCGGACTGGTAAAAAAATCAACAATAATTACGTTAGGATTTTTTTCTGGGGGGGGGGGGGGGCACAAGGGGCGGACGGGCAAATACAATAATTACTGTTAGGATTTTTTTCTGGGGGGGGCACAAGGGTCGGACGAGCAAAAAATCAACAATTACTGTTAGAAATAAACTTGAAGTATCATACTTTAAGTTTATTTCTACAAGTTCAAGTATGTATGGGAAGGTTTATGAAAGTGAAATAGAAAAATTAAACGTTTAATAAAGACAGTTTTTGCTTCTAAGTATGTACTGTGATGAAATCTCCACAGTACACAAAAATACCGTCTGGGGCAAGGGCGGATCCAGGGGGGGGGTCATGGGGGTCATGACCCCCCCCCCTGGGCTGGGTCCAGGACCTAGGTGGACCTACTTTTTACTTGTATCTATTATTATAAAAAATAAATTATAACTTCTAGTGACTTAACCACGACTATGTGACCCCCCCCCTGGCGCCAAAGCTGGATCTGCCCTTGGTCTGGGGGGGCCCCCCCCCTCCCTAAATCCGCCCTTGCTGATCTGTAATCATTATCACGCGTAATACCTGTTTTGCCTCCCAAAGTCATCATCAAATTGTGGCGAAGTCACTTACAATCTGCTAATATTACTTCTATTTTAGGTAGGTACTATTAATGAAAATCTAATCGCTTAAATTTTTTTTATCAATGCCCTTATTGATTTCCGATTAAATTATCGGAAAATAAATGGTTATTACCCTGTAAAGTTTTCCGTTTTGTTGTTGCATCTGAAACTGTTTCCAAATTACAGCCTCAAATGCAAAAGGGAAATGGACTGTAAATTGAATGAAAACGAAAATGGTGATTGTTGGAATTGGGTGATTATATGTGTAATGGTAAAATTATGGATTACAAGGAGATAGGGATAACCAGTCACTAACCTCTGAGAAGCCGAGCCGTCCACAACGCATAAAAACGAATAGTATATTTTACTTCCACTGGAAACCAATAAGTTGCTTCCTTACAATGTTGTCCAAGATGTGTTCGGGTTTTTTCACAATGCACTTCGATTCCAGTCTTGTTGTGTTCTTTTTTTTCATATGCTTTCTTCAGCAGGGTGACATGGTTAGGTGAGGGTAAGACCACCATTCAGAATTGAAACGTTGCTTGAAATGGCTTTAGCCGTGTTTGGTGACCAGATATGAATAGCCAGGTACTTCCCCACCTTCCTCTTCCCTATCTCCTTCCCCTCCCCACTACCTTCAGCCTCACACCATACCCCAATTGGGGATGCCATAGTCCCACTGGCTCCAGACAGGAGCAGTTGTTACTCTTGTGCGGTATTCATGTAAAAAAAAAAAAAAAACACGGCTAAAGCCATTTCAACAGGGCCGGATTAAGCATGTCGGGGCCCGTAGGCAGTGCACGTCTCGGGGCCCCTACCTACACCTTTTTCAAACTATCAAAAATATTTTTCTACCACAACGTATTTTTATTCATTATTTTTTTATTTTATTTTTTTTTTTCATTTTTTTTTATATGAATACCGCACAAGAGTCTCAACTACTCCCGTCTGGAGCCAGTGAGACAATGTCATCCCCAATTGGGGTATGTTTTGGCTGAAGGTAGTGGGGATGGGAAGGAGATAGGGAGGAGGAAGGTGAGGAAGTACCTGGTTATTCAAATCTGATCACCAAAAACGGCTAAAGCCATTTCAGGCAACGTTTCAATTTTGAATGGTGGTCTTACACCATGGCGATACTGAAGGAATCTTCCACTCTGGAACGTGTCGTAAATATACTATATGTATATTATTTTAAATGAGTAAATTGTGAATAACACAATTTAATCAAATAAAATGTATTTGCCACGCCGAGATTCGATCCCGCGACCTTCGAAATGCGAGTCAAGAGCCTTACCGCTTGACTAAGCCGGCCGGCTACGAAGTAATGCCATCATCCCATCCAATAAAAAAATTGAAACGAATATAATACAATAATTCTTTATTAGACATAAAAAGGCACAGATATATACGGTGTCCGGAAACTCGTAGTACAAGCGGGAAACTGGTCAATCTACATCACAATTGGAGTCGATTCGTGATATATTTTTTTGATTTGGGCTTTCGTTTTCGAGTAAATCGGGTCCGAAGTTGGAATTTTTTTGGTCAAATTTGAAAAAATCGAACACTAGGGGCTAAATATCAGAAAAAAAGTTTTTTTTGTAATGTCTTTTAAAATGCATCGAATGTTAAACCAGGCTCAAAAGTTTTTTTAACCCTTTAGTTGCCGAAAAAATTGAAAAAAGTAAAAAAATAATAAAAAATCGATGCTCAGATCGAAAAAATTTTTTTTTTTGAGTTCTCTGTGTGATGTAGATTCACTAGTTTCCCTCTTGTACTACAAGTTTCTGGACACGTTGTAGAAACAAAAATATATTTAAAAAAAAATGGTACTATGAGCGGTCTTATCACTCTTGTGATCTCTTCCAGACCACTTTGGTATGGAGATAAGCTTGTATAACATTTATATTTTAAACACATAATTAGAAATAAAAAGTAAAAAAAAAACTGAAACAAAATAAATACCAATAAAAGCCACACTCGGCACCTACCTGATACTAAGTAATGCTGCTTAACGAATAAAAGTAATGTAAAGAAAAATACAACAATGTTTTTAGATGTTCACGGACAAAAGTTTTTTGTTATTAGTTTTTGGGATGTTATGCCGTGTTGGCCTACCTCTTTCTTTGGTTACACGGCATAACACCCAAAAAACTAATAACAAAAATACAATGATGTTTAAATATTAATTCTTCTAACTTTTTTAGATACAAAATCGTTTAAAACATCTTGAAAGTTGACCTTTTCCAAAATATCATTTTCAATCGACATTATCGCCAATGAATTTAACTTACTACTTAGGTAGGTACTATTAGGCGGACGGAGAGAAAATGAAAACGGCACGAGATGAAATAGTAAGAATTTTCATAATATCTTCACAAGAAAAACTTAACAAAAAAAACTTCACACTCGTCAAATTCTATAATATTAAATGAAATAAATACTTATGTTAAATAAAATCTGGTCTGATAGAGAGTCAAACCATTGAAGCAAGTCATTTTTTCTCGGGGCGCGGGGCCCCCAGCCGATGCGGGGCCCCTAGGCAGTTGCCTACTCTGCCTTAGGGATAATCCGGTACTGCATTTCAAGCAATGTTTCAATTCTGAACGGTGGTCTTACCCTCACCTAACCATGTCACCCTGCTGAAGAAAGCATATGAAAAAAAAAAAGAACACAACAAGACTGGGATCGAAGTGCACTTGTTATTGTGAAAAAACCCGAACAAATCTTGGACAACATTGTAAGGAAGCAACTTATTGGTTTCCAGTGGAAGTAAAATATACTATTCGTTATTATGTGTTGTGGACGGCTCGGCTTCTCAGAGGTTAGTGACTGGTTATCCCTATCTCCTTGTAATCCATAATTTTACCATTACACATATAATCACCCAATTCCAACAATCACCATTTTCGTTTTCATTCAATTTACAGTCCATTTCCCTGACTGTAAACTGAGAGTATCTTCCACTCTGTAACGTGCCACAAATATACTATATATTAATTTTTATTAATTAATTGTGAAAAACCACAAATTAATCAAATAAAATTTATTTGCATACGCTGGGTTCGAACCCGCGACCTCCGGATTGTGAGTCGAAAGTCTTACCTTGGGACCACGGGGGCCGCCTGTGCCGCCTTAATTTCCAATCGCTCTAAAATATTTAGTTTGTTTAGATGTTTGGCAAATTATGACTATATTTAATAAAATATTTTGAATTTTTAGTTTGGGTACATTTTAAGAGATGATCCTAAAAATTTATTTGTCCGGATGGCAAAATCTAGGCCTTAATTTTTCATAATTTTATTAGATGTTGGTCCGATGAATCCCAATCACTTAAATTTGTTATTTGTTTTAAAATAATTATCAACCACTGGGTAGATTAAGTTAAGTTTATTGTGTTTTTTATAGTTCATTAATTTTTCTGTATCTCTATGGGAAGCCATTATTTATAGCAATCGTTAAAATTAAAAATAAATTGATATCAGATTATCTTAAATAACATATTTTTGGGTTTAACTATTTGGTGTCACTTTTGTAGTGGTAGACATTAAATTGACCCCTGATTATCATGATAAAAATGGTTTTTAAACGACTTCGAAAAGGAGGAGGTTCTCAATTCGACCGTATTTTTTTTTTTTTTTTAATGTTTGTTACCTTTGATGATTCTTTTTTTATTTGAAAGCTGGTGCTTCCCATGTGGTCCCATTTTAATTTGGTCCAGTTCTGACAATGGCATCCATGAGAAAATCATATAAGTCTTAAATTTGCATCAAGCATGTGCGCTACAAATGGACAAATAACTCAATATCACGCTAACCGATTTCGATGATTCTTTTTTTATTGGAAAGGATGTACTTCAAGGGTAGTTTGATGAGAGTTTGATTAGGTTCTGATTATGGGATCCATGACAAAATAACGGAACTCTCCAAATCTTAGGAGAAAATTTACGATACTCGGCCGAATCTTAATCGAATTAGTTAGTTTACTTCAGATTCACTAAAAATCAAAAAATAAAAAAAAAAATGCACTAAAAAGTAAAAAAATTATTTCGTATTCTTCTACAACTTAATAATTAACTTACTTTTTCTTCTCATCAATATGTTGGTACGATTGTTATTCTTGGAGTCGGTGTCAGCCAAGGTACCCGGCCCGACGTGTTCACTCGACAGCTCCGCTCCCGCCGCGGCCCGCTCCCGCCTCTCACCTCGTCAAATCACGCGTGCGACACAAGCACATCTTACCTATAACTATGTATGTACCTAGTTACAAACCTACCTTGGCTGACACCGAAATAACAATCGTACCTATATATTGATGAGAAGAAAAATTAAGTTGATTATTAAGTTGTAGAAGAATACGAAATTATGTTTTTACTTTTTAGTGCATTTTTTGAAGTCGTTTTTTGTTTTGTTAATTTTTTTTTGTGTATGACTATTAGGGGCAACTTTTGTAGTGTACAAATGTAAAATTTACTTTAGATTTTTGTGATATACATGATTTTGTGTTTGACTATAATAGAGAACTCCAATCCAATTTTTTTAAATTTTTTTTTAACGAATGATGACCTTCTAACCTAAATAACTGCATTTTTATTTTTAGGGTTAGTTTTAATAGTTAAAATAATTGTCAAAATTTAAATTTTTCAAGAACCCCAAAAACCACCTTATGTACGGTGAATCGCGTGACGTCATCACACCTGAAAAGTTACTATGGAATGTGCAATCAGCTGATCAACTGCCGCCATTTTGAATTTCTTTGTTCCAAGTATTCTCCCTAGAAGTAGCATAACTATCTTTTTTGTGCAGTAGTTTTTGAATACTTTCAATAATAAAGATAAACTAATAAGAGATACCTTTATTTTTTAAACATTATTTAGGCCTAAATAATGTTTCAATAAACACAACAACTAAATCTCTATAAACAGTATGTAAATAAACGAATAAATTAATACGATGGCTTGTGTCATACCTACATTCCCATACAATGACTTTACGGTGACGTCACGACACGACGAACACTGACGTCACCACTAAACATTTCGATAATGCCAAATTGACGGCACGTTTTTACGACCCAATTAAAAATGGACTTTTTAATAATTCTTTTTAAAATTTGCATTTATATTATTAAATAAAACTTACATATATATTCAGAATCAGCATTCATTGGTCTATGTGAACATATTTTTTTAAAGCCATAATATTTTTCACTGGAATTCCTTATTAGGTGCCACTTTTAAAGCGATTAAATTTGAAATTGAGCACAGATTTCCGTGATAAGACGGTTTTGTATTTAACTTTCAGCGCCACTTTTGCAATGGCCATACAAATTGATTAAGATTAATATTTCGTAATAGTTAATTAACCTGTCAAGTCTAGTTCTTCAATTTTGGGAACAACTCATGCAGGTCTCATAGAAATCTTTGTGTCTCCCTTAACTACCATGGTTAGAAATATGATCTGCCAGTGATTCCCAAGGTGGTCCAGGTGGACCCCCAGGGGTCTATGGGAGACTCAACGGGGGTCTACGTTGGGGTGATAAAAAAAATGGGGGTCCACAAGTTGTATATGGGGGTCCATGAAAATTTATCTGGTTTCGATAGTAAAGAACAAAAATGTTGGCTTGACTTTAACTATCAATTTAGGCAGATTTAGAGAAAAAATTAAGGGAGCCAAAAAAATCCAATTTTTTCATTAATTTTTGACAGGCTGTATTTCGGTAAAAAATGGTCGTATTGAGACTTTAAAAAAAGCAATTTGAAGCTTTAATGTTTTTTGGAAATTTTTTTTAGGAACTACGGTTCTCATGCAATCCTAATTTTTTGCTATTTTTTTGGTATACGGGCTTGAAATTTTTTTTTAGTTAGGCTGACTTATGAATCAGATAGCCTTAATATTTAGCAATAATTTCTTTTTTTAAAAACCTCCCTTAATTTTTTTCAGTAGTGTATTTTAGAAGATCAGCGACTGTTACTTGTAAAAATTTGCACATTCGATAATTAATTCTAAGGTGGGAAATGCAGGACTAGTTTTTTTTTAATGATTTTCACGATTTTTTTTGGCATGGAAGAAATGTGTATAATTTATTGAAACTTTGAGGTCATTTTATACATCTATTTAAGAAAATATTGTAAATTTTTCGAAGTATTTCCTCGGAAAATATAAAAAAATTATCAGCTGCTATACATCGAACGTCATCATCAGACGTAGCTTTTGTATGCATTTTGGAGGCCACAGTTTTCATTTCAAATCAATAGGGTTTTGAATTTAATTTAAGAACATGTGCCTCCTCTATGTAAACCTAACTTTTTCCAAAAAAATGGAAATTAAATTTTTTACAGGTGTGTAAACAGGAAACTTTGATTTTTTACCATTTTTTTTTTACTTTTTTTTGCAATTATAAATACTTTTGACAATGATATTACAACGAATTTCGGTTCACGTAGAGCGTAATTATATAAATAAGGTATCTACACATTTTAAAAATGCTTGATTGAAAACTTTCTGAGCTAGAGTGCACACAAATTCCAAGTCATTTCGAGAAAAATGAGTTTCAAGTTTACCACGCGGTTCGGCACAAACACCCTCATAATACCGGAACGAATTGAAATTTTTATTTAAAACTTTGGGAACATATTCTATGAGATATTAAGAGATAAAAAAAAATTTAAAAATTTTAGTCATCTACATGTATTTCCCCCCTAAGTCTGTAATATATTATTTTAATAAATACACTATTTTTCTTTTTATTTATACAACTCTGAATTTAGGGTTGGAACTTAACCGCGATGCAAATTTCCATCGTTAAATCTAATCTTCACATTTTTGATCAGTTTTATTTAGCAAGTTAAAAAAAAAATTCTTTTGTATTTAAGTACCTGGTTGCTAGTGTTGCTATCTCCTTCCTTCTTGGATTCATGAGATAACGTAAGTTTCTAATATTTTGCCGATTCCGAGACTTCAGAGTAAGAATATAAACACTCTGATCTGGGTGATATATTTCTTCTGAAAACTAATCAGTATAAATGTTGTTTAATCTATCACTTCTAGCAGTTTGACGACCACCGCTACAACGGGTCGAAAGTAGAATAAGAACATTTTGAGAGCCTAGAGCTAAAGCAGAGAATCTTTTCTCATTAAACTAACAATGGAATTATTTGTACATTTTCCAGGTAGCAGAGCAGACCCTTGGGATGGTGGTGCAATCCGGAGCTCTTGGAACGTGAGGTTCCAGATTTCTCAATGATGCTGCAATGAAACCGGATGTACATCTCGCTAAAAATGATGGCTGCAGCGTCTTTATGGGTCATGTTCGTATGGATAGCCCTATTTATTTTGTTAAGTCCTTTGACGGTGTTCTTCGTTGTCTGTCTCCCTCAATTACCTCTGTTATTGGTGCGAAGGATATGCTACATTCCGTTTGATTACATCTAGATCATAAATTTAATTAAACACATTTCAAGTGCCTAACTAAATCATTAAATAATAAAACTGAAATAATTTTAAAAGATTCCATATTATTGAAATAACTCGTTTAATTTGATTTGTAACAAAATGTAATAACATTGTAAATCCCTCAGTAATAATTTGTGACCATTGCATTGAAAAGATATTAATTTGCTTGCTAACATATTATTTAAGTTGCCTAGCTTTTCAATTCCTAGATCAATCATTAATTTATCAAAAAGAATAAGTAAAAAGTGAAAAATTGTTTGAGAATTGCGAAACACTCAGTTTTAATTAACAATCTAAAATTATTATTGATTTGAAAAATAAGTCACTCATCATTTGCCTTCATGTACTACCTCGTCAGAAATTTGCAATAGTCTGCATTAAATAGTGAAAAGATTAACCGAATACTTTGTACAATCAACAAGTTCAATAATAATTATATAGTAAATAAGTGTATGTACAAATATGAATTGTTTTAAGAAATACAATTATTATCTTATGAAATCTAAGAAGATTATTTATTGAATTATATGATAATATAAGATTTTCAATAATTTTATAATAAATTGACCCTTAGTTTTATTAAAAAAATGAATTCAATATTGTTTTGCATTATTTTAGTAAATAAATGAATAAAAATAAATTTTATAATTTTTTTTTCACCAAATTTTCAATAAATGTTTTTCGACCAAAAATAGTACAGTGGTCCCAAAGGATAATGTATATTGATATAAGGGAACGTACCTTCGACCAAGTATACCCTAGACAGGCCCTGAGAAAGGCAAAATGACGCCGTGCTGAAAATAAAATTGGCTGAAGGTCCATTTATAAAAAAGTCCGTGCATTGTTTTGAACCGTTTAGATCGCAATGAGCTTTGTGTTTTACCTTTTTTCGGTCTTTAAGGTCTACACTGAAACTAATTTTTGTGTTAGCCGTCCGGACGGCGTTAATTTTTTTCAAACACAAAAATATCACACTTCCGAGTATTGTACAAGATGCACGCCGCGGACTTTAATTTTGAAAATGTAGTCAGCTATCTCAATATAAAAGAAAATATATGTCTTACAGATAGCTTTAAGGCACTGCATTCATGAACGTGACAAAGGGAAAGTTCTTAATTTTGTTTCTGGCAATTTTTCTGACGTCATATCAACTCACCGCGATGCTTGTGACGTCACGATAGACCGAATACATACCTACAATGAGTGCTGCGTCACAATATGGCTGTGGTATACAAACTTTTTCAAAGCGCGACCCGCTTTTAAATTCACCACCCGCTTTTTTAGGAATAATCAACCTGTTTAGTCGAAGTATTATTAATGTATCCATTATTAGTTTGTATGCGGACCTTGGTGGGAGGGTGTGTACAATATTACTTGTTTTGTTGTCGGTGGAGTCGCAAACCTACTTTATATATTGTAAAACAAAATTTGTTTAATAAAACTATCTAAGTGGGTAAAAATAAAGCGCCGCAGGTGAAAACATTATATCCGCAAGAACCAAAACAATGCTCTCGATTTTTTCATTTGGTCATATTAAAGAACTTATAAAAGTACTTTCAATTTTGGCGGTTATTTCAAAAAAGTTAGTAAAAATTGCCAGACAAAATTTTTATTACGTTCAAGGTAAAACCAATAAATGGTGTTGGTTTATTTTCGTTCGGAATTACAATATTTATAAGTACAATATTTCGTCAAGAAAATTTTAGTTATTTTGTAAAACGGAAACCTTTAAAATACATTAAACACAGATCTCAACGAAGAACAGATGCACTCTTCTTCAATTAAGGTAAAGTTAACCTATCTTAAGTCACGGCATTCCGAATTTCTACCGTTTTATAACATATTTCTCTTGAAAAAGTTTTTAAATTTCAAAAAAATACATATTATTTTTGACGATAATAATATAATAGATAATATATGACCGGTCAGTGGTTGAGTGGGCACAGCGCTTGGGTCCCACCTGGGCGTCGCGTGTTCGATTCCTCGGCAGGCTAAGTCCTCCATCACAACACAAGCAACATTTTCGGCTTTCTGTGGTGGTATTAGGAGATTTTCAAACATTGTTGGGCTATTCGTAACCCGGGAATGATTGTCTTTCTTTAAAAAAAAGAAATATCTATACATTTGCCACGCCGAAAGGGTTATTATATGAAATTCCCCCGACAGAAAGAATCGTAAGATATGCTCCTATTATTATAATTATTATGAATTTCATAATTCATTGTTTCTTTAAATGCTATTTAAATATTTCCCCCAAGATTCTTGTTGTATTTTAAAGAGTCATGTTTTATTAAACATTTTCACAATTTTCGCTTGAATATTATCGTTTTTAATATAAGCGCGCTCCTTCTAACTTTCTTATTAACATATCTCCCCTTCCTCTTCTTTTTGAGCGCTTACTGCCGGGTCACCACGAATTTTTGTTATTTTTTATTTATTATACGCAAAAAAACTTAATGTTTTCAGTAACCGATTCAAAACTTTAAAGAAAGATTATAGTTTTTGGCTAATACCTTTTGCAAAATAGAACAGAATCCTGTGAATAATTTCGACGCATCCGCCGCCAAGACCTGGACAAATATCACTCCATTAACCTGGGCACCCATGCTTAGTCACCAAATGTAGCGAACCACTTGGGGTGACCTATAGCAGAGGCGTTGGTTATCCAATAAATGGTTTCCGAGGCGGCGCGGGCGGTACCCATATTCGCCTCCGAAATGAATCGCTTGTCACAATAAAGTAAAAAAAAATTAATAAAATTTATAAATGTCTCGTGTCCCCCTTGAAAACCACTGGTATTCATACAGCTTGTCGAAACTGTCCATGAGACCAAAACGTGAACGAACTGTTGATGTGTTAGTGCGAAGAATTACACAGCAGGATAACTCGGTGGACAGTTGTATATTGCCGGGAACGCGTATGCAAGATGGCGGAATTCGAAGGAGAGTTTTGTTGCGAAATTAATGTTACTGGTGTTACAATTTATTGTGGTGTTCTCTATGGAAGGGCGTGTCTAGATATACTTGGTCGAAGGAACGTACCCATACTACGTGACCAACTTTTTGCAATTTTTAAACCCCCCCCTGGTGACCAAAATCCTAAGCAACCCGCCGCTCATTTGTATGGAGCGTGACATTTTGAAGACCCCCCCCCCCCCCTAAACGTGTCACATAGTATGGGTACGTTCCCTAATCTGTACAATATACATTATCTAATTTGAAAGAATACACAATATCCAGAAAATACAAGCAGGAAACTGGTGAATCTACACCAGGTGGTTCGCTACGTTTGGTGACTTAGCAGGGGTGTCCGAGTTCATGGGGTGGAGTTTGTTCGGATCTTGGTGGCGGACACGCTGTCCAATAAATGCATGGTAGGCCAGATCGGGAGAGACTGGTGAAGAGAGATCTTTTGACCTCTCCAGCAGGACTCTCCCGGAACATCACCTTGCATAGCAGTGGAGGAATAGATTCGTCCGTCACTCCTAGACACACTGATCCCCAGATTCCTACCCACTCCTTACACATTTTCCTTACCAGAACTACCTTTCCCTCCTTTCCTAAAAAGACCCTCCTCTAAGCATCCCCTTAGATGACATAGGCCTTGAGGGGAATTATTTTCTCAGGCCACCTGTGTGGAGCTAATGTAAAAAAAAAAACTGGGAACCCAAAAATTTTTTTTTTCGATCTAAGCATTTCCATTTATTTTTTTGGAGTCAGTTCTATGCTTCCTCATATTTTATCAAATATTAAACAGATGATTTAACTCCCTAGTGACCAATTTTTTAAAATTTGACCAAAAATTCCAAATTGAGACCAGATTTACTTGAAAACGTAAGCTCAAATCTAAAAAAGTTGTACAACAAAATTGACCCAAATGTGATTTCGATTCACCAGTTTCCTACCTTATCACAAGGTTCCAGACATTGCGTCTAAATGATACATTTAAAAGTTGTTACAATGCCTGAAGAGTGCAATGCATTATAAATATATGTGTTTTAAAATATTTAAGCACATTAATAATAGGAAGTAATTTTGAACTATGGTTGGTTAAAATTAGTATTAAAATCTGGAAAGAATTCCATCGGGAGAGGTTCAATATCCATCTGTTTGGGAAGAACAACCATATTGGCGGGGAGTCTTTTTGGTACTAGTTTAATAACTGTGGTTTCTGTCGGTACATCACTTGTATTTTCCAGCTTACGAACAGCACCTGAAATATTATAAGACCATTGATATTATCTCACAGAGTCGAAAAATATCTCAAATATTGGGAAGGCTCCTGGCGTGTTAAAGATAAATTTAATAATAAAACATTGGCAGTAATATCAGCTTTGACCAGCAAAAATAATCTATCTATATAAATAAAAATGAATCGCCGAAATGTATGTACGCGCATAACTTCCGAACGATTGCACAAAATAGAATAATTCTTTTTTTGTTGTGTTCGTTATTGTCAGGACAAGGTTTGTATAAAACTACTGGTGAGCTCTGGCATTATGAAAATTGTATAAAAAAATTGAAATAGGTGGTGTTGTTTGAAAAATAAATGTACCGGGATTTAATTTATGGAACAATGGAGAGGGGGTGGGGAAACAAGGAAGGGGGAGGGGGGAAGGGAACTCGGGAGGGGGGTTTGCGATTGTCGATGACACACATACAAGCTCTCACTGAGAGTGGTTTATGCATCTGTTTGTATAAGTTTAAATGAACTCCAGAACAATGAAGAGAGTTTTTAAAAGTTGTGACAATATAATGTGTGTATGTGTTACAGTTAAAACCCATACTTAGTTACAACGCGTTTTCTCTAGTATAAACTAGTTTGGGGACATACATTAATTACGAGAGCAGTTTTTCTTCCAATCTAGACCCCTCCCCCCCTCGGTAAGATCCCCCTCGGTAAGATAAATTTGGGCCACTTCGTATATTCTTTTCAAGTAACACAAGATTTTGATGCCCCCCCTCCCCCACCCCCCTCCCCTTTTGATCTCACGTAATTAATGTATGCCCCCTTTTCACTAAATGCCTTTGTTACAACTAAAATTAACTGCTGTTCAAAAATGAATATCAGTGAAAACTAGTTCTAACTAGACAAAACGCGTTTTCTCTAAATGATTCGGTTGAAACTGTTTCAACCGATGTCAAAGTTCATTGTGCTTTATTCTGATTGGTCGAGTGACGGTTAGGTGAGTTTAGGTTAGGTTAGGTTTTTAATTAAAAGTTATTAAATATTTTAATAAATAGTATTTGTATTTTCAATACCTAAAAACTTTCTTTAATACTATTTGTAACAAAGGCAGTTAGTAAAAACTAGTTTTAACTAGAGAAAACGCGTTATAAATAAAAACGAGTTTTAACCGTAACATATACATTTAATACATTTACCTTTAGGAGGGCCGTTGGTTTTTTCATATTCCTTTAATTCCTTCTTGTGCATTCTCAGTTTGTGATCTCGCAGGTTAGAATTGTCCACAAAGGTTTTTGGACACCAGAGACAGACGTAAGGCCTGTTTCCCGTATGTCTGTGCATGTGGCACTGAAATTAAAAATAAATACAATCAAGACAAATAAAAGCAGAAGTAATTATAACTGGCTAAGGATGTGTGGGTATAGTGTGTGTAGAGATTAATTAAAAGAACTTCGTTTAAATCACTGAGTAATTTATTAACGAAAGTTACAAAGTATATTACTAAACAAATGTGGAACGTAGCACTGGGTTCTGTGTTTCTTGAAAGGTAGGAGAATGTCGCGCCGTATTGACTGACTGTTGTCCGCCGGTTCATCATTTATATAGGCTCTCGCACGGTGCATTATCAATGGAATATTCGGGAAGAATCTCCAGGCTTCTCGAAGGTCGGCACTGATCGCTGAGCGCCTGGAATTTGCTTATCAGCGAAATTTGATACTCTTGTAGCTTCTAGCAGGTTCGTTCGTCGCTGCGCGCTGCAGGGCTGCCACAGATTTATAGGGCTGCCACAGATGCACATGACACAAAAGAGAGTGCAATAGTAATTAAGGTGATTGTCAAAAGAATTCATATTCTACTATTATTTCATAGATGCACGTATAATTATTTTACGGAAAAATGCTTTTTAAAAGTTATGCTTTAAAATATTAAGCCCATACATACGCAATATGAATATGAATAAATAGTTTTTTCAATAAAAAAACTATAATCTTACAAGAAAGGCTAACAAATTCAATACAATTTTGGATTGAATCACCGATGCAATATTGTATTTGTAAGCCTTTCTTGTAAGATTTGAGTTTTTTTTTTATTGACAAAAATATTTATTCATATTCATATTGCGTATGTACGGGCGCAAACAATTAATTATTCTTATTATTTTAAAGCATAACTTGTAAAAAGCGTTTTTCCAAAAAATAATTATATGGCGCGATCTATAAAAGAGTAGAATATAAATTCTTTTGACAATCACCTTTAGTATATACTACAAGAAACCAGTTGGTTAAGCAAATTTTTATTTTTTTTATTTAGTAACTATACATTTATTTATATTTTTGAATGTAGCTATTACTTTGTGGTTATATAGTGGGTAATATTAATAATAATAATTTCTTCATATAAATCATAAAGGAAAACGTTTAGATAACTTAGAAGCCTTGGAAATTAAAAAATCCCTTAAAAATAATGAATCTATTATCAACAAACAAAAAATATTGTCATATAGCCCAATCATGGATTTGTTCCCCTACCCACCCACTCTACACTAATACCTACCTACCCAATCTACATTATTATCTAGCAACAGCTCCACCCCTACCATAATAAAACATTGTTCGAAACTGTCAAATTAGTATAAGCTTTCCCTGACGAAGGAACGTTTGTTCCGAAACCGGTCAGATTTGCACATCAAATAAGTGGTTTATACAAAGTAAAATTATTTCATTATTCTATACATTTATTTCTTTACATTTTTATATCAAACATGTTAGGTATATACATATATAAAATAGAAAATATATTCGTAGTCCTCCTCACTAGGAGATCCTGTGCTGAGAGGGACTATGCTTTGGATAAGTTTTCAGCGACTTCTATGGTTTAACTTCATTGTTCGGATAAGGTTTTCCAGAAACTTCTATGACGATGTTTTAAATATACTAGTAAGTTCAGCCAACATTTAAATTGAGGTTTAAAAGAGGTGGCCAATTTAATGAGGTAAAGTGTGTTCATAAATACAAGCACACATAACAATACTTACAGACCAACTGGCTCTGTATGGGCTCATGGGTGGTCATTGCATAAAACAGGGTTATTGAAAATAGATCAGAAAAATGTCTACAGTAAGGCCTATAGTAAAAAAATAAATTTTCAAACATATAAAAATGGAAACTCACAGATAAAGCTTTTTTCCTTTTGTAGGCTTTTTGGCAAAAACCACACTTGTATCTGAAGATATCTTCATGGACCTTCATGTGACAGCGGAGGGTGGCTTTGGAGTTCAAGAGAGATGGACACTGCGGACATTTGTAGGAGGTATCACTGTGGCAGTCGTTGTGCACTCTCAAACAGTGACTCGTCTTAAATCTGAAAATAAAAACATGCCAAAAATGTTATATGTTATTTTGGGAATAATCGTAAGTGTCTTCCGTACAAATGTGAATGGAAACAAATGACCCATTTAGCCCAATAGCACAGTGCTCCATCACACTTACACTCGCCTAACATTGTAAATCTCCATCCCATTTTAAGGGAACGTACCCATACTACGTGACACGTTTAGCGGGGGGGGGTCCTCAAAATGTCACGCTCCATACAAATGAGCGGCGGGTTGCTTAGGATTTTGGTCACCGGGGGGGGGGGGGGGGGGTTAAAAATTGCAAAAAGTTGGTCACGTAGTATGGGTACGTTCCCTAATTATGTAAAAACTGTTTTGTATTGGAAAATTAAGCATCGATTTGGCAAATATTTGGATCACGAAAAACTCCCACAGGGCATTTCTTTCTATGGGTATAATATGTAAAAGAACGAAATACTTCAAGTGGGTGTAAAATAAAAAATATTTAAGGTGGGCATAAACAATAGACAAAGGAAAAGGTATACACCAAGATGCAATACAGAATGTGCATAAGTAAGTCAAAATTTACAATATTGTTTTAAAATTTTTATATGCATATACAAACTTTTTTGGGCATTTGGAGCAGGCGTAATCCCTTTTATCGGAGTGTGTAGATTTGTGATAGGAAAGACTGGACGCCGTTAGAAATGTACGTCCGCAGATGTGACACACAAAAGACACTAATTTCTTGTGCACAATGTCAACGTGAGATTTAAGTAAAGTCTTATTCACACATCTGAAAAATAAAAGTCTATGTACTACTCCCTTATTAATACTTGTTAATTAGGCAAGTACTGAAACATATCATTTTCTCTTGTAGATATTAATAATAATAAATAATAATAATATTATATACATATGGTTACATAGTATAATAACTAGTGACCGACCGAGGGTTCGGTTTCGGATTCGGCAAGTTTTGGCCAAAAAATCTAGTTTCGGCATCAGTTTCGGTTTCGGCAGATTTTCTGCCGAACCTTCGGCCGCACCGAAACTCTTAAGAATGTTGTGATTGTAAACGCAACATAAATTAAAATACTCAATTAATGAGGTCCTTCATTTATAATGTACATAAGTGTTGATTATTGACAAATTTTTGTTCCAAGAAGTAGTTAACATGTTTGTTAATTTTTAGTAATATCAAAAAAAAAAATTGTCACATACTTCAATTATTGTTTTTTTTTTCATTTCAACACATGTTAACTGTTTGTATAAGTGCAAAAAATAAGCCAAATTTCAGTAAACAATAGATTTTAAACATGTCTAAAAAAGTTTCGGTTTCGGCCGAAACTGAGAGAGCTACCGAAGATTCGGTTTGGGTAGAAAGTCCTGCTTCGGTCAGACACTAATAATCACCATATTTCATGATGTCCATTACTTTTTATAAACACCAATAATGGACTATAATGAAATATGTAGGTTACATAGTATAATATCTAACCATATTTCATGATAGTCCATTACTGGTGTTTATAAAAAGTTTATGCTATTGGACACTTGTAATAATTTTATTGGTCCCCGCGTTCCTAATGTATGAAAAATAATGGAAACTATATCACGGGGTAATTGCTACACCTAGGTGACTCCAAAATCAACATCTTCACACGTTACACACAAGACCATACCTTTATTTCCCTGTCCATGTACGCCAAAAACAATTCATAATGTATATATTGTTGTGAACATGGGTGAGGAAATAAAAATATGCTTTTGTGGTAACTAGAAAAAACTGATTTGGGAGTTACCTAGTTGTAGTAATTATCCTTCGATATTATATTTACTTGGTATCACACAATTCACATTTGTGTATTGCTCTTATTTCAATGGGAAGATGTGTTACTTTGTGTTTATCAAGGTGGCAAAGTCTTTTAAATTCCTTTGGACATTTGTCACATTTATGCATGGTGATAGAAGAATGAAGGGCTCTCTTGTGTGTCTTGAATGCTCTCAATGTCGGGAACAGAATATCGCAAGGAATACACCTGAAAGAAACAGACATTACATTGTTAATAATGGTAATCATGCATACGAAATACAAAACAAAATAAATACATACATGTAAATTACATTTTTTTAAATGAATATCAAACAAGAAAATTGGCATCACCGGCTACAAGAGTGCACCTTTATGTTGTGGCACCCTAAATAATATTCAAGACAACCCTTCGCTCTCAATTCAATATCGCTTGATGAGATTTGATAATTTTAAAATAGCCGGTAACCCTAACCTAACTTAACCTATTTAACCATTTTTTTATCATCACTCTTAATGACCTTTCTGATGTGCTTCTGAGTTGGTTTCATTCCGAGTTTGTAACAGTTTGTATTTACACTGGCCAAATATTCACTCGAAGTAAGCACCCTTTAATAATCACCTAATAAGTAGGTTGCTACGTATCAATTCAAATTGAAATTTGAATTCCTAATTGAAATGATTCTACGGGCAAAATGAATCGAGATTTTCGTTTGTTGCCCAAAAACATACTAGGAACAAGAAAATTTTCCTTCAGAGTTCCAAGCTAGCGGCCAGAGGATTCGGCAGTCTGTTTCAACGTGGGAAAGCACATACTTCGGTGAAATCATAATTACTGTGAGCTTATAACTTCTGTTAGTTTAAATTCAATTGATTTACCATTTAATATTTTGTTCTACTTGAACTGGCGCCCTTATAATAATTTTAACATCTTAAGATCATTTTTAAAATCATAACAAGCTATCGATTCATTTATTAGATTTTAACTATTTAGTTTCTTCTTCTAAGGACTAAACACGCCCCTGAAGAATTATAATTTTATTTTATTAAGAGTCTCATGTTCTGTTTTATTTATTTATTAATATAATTTGATTGTTGCCTCAACTCTTTTATTTTTAACTATAAATATTCTGTTTTACTCATTCTTTTATGCAGTATTATACTTATTTTATTTTTCAACCATTACAAGTTGTCCGGTCACCGACGTATGTGCACCCTTTCTGAAAACATTGACATTTTTGCTTCCCAACAGTTTCCTCGGCAACGGGATAGAGAACTGAGAAACAGGATGGAAACTGAGAAGCAAATGAGACAGAGTACAAAGATATAGAACAGAGTACCGAGATACGGGACAGAGTACCGAGATAAGGGACAGGTACCGAGGTACGGGGCGGTACCATTCAAAAATAGTTTTTAATAATAAATTTTGCAAAATTTACAGTGCTATAAGTATAAGTTGGCGAAAAAGGAGGGCGCTGTTGTCTAAGACAATACAATATTAGATGTGAGTCATTTAATTTCTATATCCGCTATATCAATTTTTACTAATTTGGAGAAAACCACAAAAAACTGTCACATCTTTAGCGTAAATAAGTAATTGCATTTCAATTTTTTATATTAAGTCAGGTACGATTGATATGTCATTACTAAAGACCGGATTGTATGCAAATGCATATTTTCATATGCATTTGCATATTTAGACCCTTTTCAGCGGTAGTTGCATATTTTAGCAAAAAATTTGAGATCTTGCATATTTACGCTCGATCTCATTCATCGTTCAGATGCCTCACATAGTGACACTATAAAAGTCAGATAGCCAAGCGCGAGGCTAGCGAACTGATCGCTCCGGCGGCCAGAGGCCGCCATCTCTTCCCCTGCGCTCGCGCCTACTTGGCTTAATTCAGCAAATTGTCAGAAAAAATTCATTCATTCAGTGAATTACTAATTAATTTTGTTGTTGGTTGGTCGCACAAGCTGTTCTTCAGAGTTTTGTCAAGTCTTTTGTTTATTTGCACGAAGTTGTACATTGTGAAAGTGAACCATGCCCCCTGATAATAAAAGTGCCCATACGTGGATAGCTGAATATCCTGGAATATTTACATACGGCAGAAAAGTTTTATACTGCCGCGTTTGCGAGAAAAACAGAGCATAAAAAAGTTCCAAATAGACCAGCATGTCAAAACCAGTGTTCATATCGCAGGAGTGCAGAAGAAGGACCCACGACAATAACTTTTTACAGTGGCAAGTAGTAGTAACAGTGATGTAACCTCCAAAGGTAAACAAAAAAATCACTTTAGCACGGATCTATCACATGAAGCATTTCTTGCAAGCAATATCCCTCTATACCAGGGTTTTCCAACCAGTGGGCCGCGGACCACTAGTGGTCCGCAAGAGGCTAGAAGATGGTCCGCCGGTCAATAAACGAACCAGTGCGCGGGCGGTCCCTGGTCGAGAAGGTAAATATTCTGCTAGAACCCGTCCTACCCTATCCCATTACGCCCCTCCCGTTGTGCTATCCGTCCCGGGTGCCACCCATGCTAGTCTACGCCACTGACCACAACTGACTACTAGCTTAGGCTAGCATGGGTGGCACCTGGGATAGATAACGTGGTTATCCGCCCCACCCTCCACATTTGACAAACACAAATTGGTCCATCCTGAGGGGGGGGGGGGTGGCTAGAGAATTATGGCCTCACTTGGGTGGCACCCGGGGCGCCACTGCTTGTGGTCCCTGTCAAAAAATTAAACGTACAAGTGGTCCCGGGTCAGAAAAAGATTGGGAACCACTGCTCTATACAAACTGACAAATCCTGTCTTGAAGGATTTTCTCAGAAAATATTGCATAAATCAATGAACCGGATGAATCTATTTTAGGTAAAAATTACATACCATCAATTTATCTACATGTCATGGAAGAAATACACAATGAACTCAAGGATAACATCATATGGATTTCAGCAGACGAAACCACCGACACTTGCGGCCGTTACATTGCAAATTTGATTGTTGGTGCGTTAAAACTTGAGCCTTCACCTTCCTATTTGGTGGCCTACAGAGAACTCGAAAAGACAAATCATTCCACGGTCGCCAGATTTGTGAATGAGGATATAAAAAAAATATTTCCTGAAAAAGTTTGCGAATGTAAATAAAGTGATTTCATCAGCAAAGAAAGTTTTCCTTAAGGCGCCTGCTCGTATAAAGGCCTACAAAGAATAACTGCCAAATGTCCCTTTACCTCCAGAGCCAGTAATAACAAGTTGGGGTACATGGATCGAAGCTGCAATGTTTTATCATGAACATTTTGAGGCAATGACTTCGATAGTGCAGAGGCTTTGGCAGTTTTCCAGTGCAAAGAAGCATTTGACGATGCTAGTATTAAAAAAATTATTAGCACTCATTTCACCTATATACCTGCAAGTATAAAAACGCTTGAAACTCATGGATCGGCATTGAATGAATCTAGTCAGGTTATGAAGAAAATTCGCCCTATGAATTCCTCGTTGCCAAAGCTATTCCCGAGTAAACTCAAGAAAAATTTGAAAACTTACTGAACAATAACCCAGGGTTTGAACCCTTGTGCCAAATTGATAGCTTCATCAACGGGGCAGGTGAAATTTTGCCTGGCACAATAAGTTCAAAAATCGCACCCAAATTTAAATTCTGTCCAGTCACATCAGTAGACGTAGAATGCTCCTTTTTCCGCTTACAAAAATATATTAAGTGATCGTAGACCCAATTTGTCTACAGAACATTTAGAACAGTACCTAGTCATATACGTTTCTAATTGTAAATTTGATTGTTAAATACATTTTGTAATTGATATTTTCGAAAATACGATTGTTATCCTTGAGAACTAATAGCTTACTAAAATAAAAATATTTAAAAATAAGACTTCCTGTATTATTTCACATTGCATATTTGGCCCTTTTTATGGATTTTCATGCATATTTTAGCTATTTTTATTGCATATTTGCATGCATATTTGCATGCATATTTTGGGCTGCTTTTGTTGCATATAATCCGGTCTTTAGTCATTACATATGCCTGGTAATGTTGTTCGTAGCTTGAAAATAAGCTTATGGGTCCGAGTGGATATAATGAATTGGAATAATATAATTTCGAAAAGTGTCAATTTTTCTATGCATGTCTGGCAATATTTAAATAATTCCGATAAACAAAATGGATATAGCGGATTTTGATACTCACTTCGTGACATAGTGGCTTTTGAAACTCAACTGGACTGACATAGCGGGTTTAGAAACTCACTCATAGATAATTTTGACATACGATCCCAGAGATTTCATGGGAGTCCCAATTTTTTTTTTTTTTTTTAAATATTTAACAGCTTTCATAAAATAATAAGGAAATAGGAATTTTGAAAATAAAAGATTAATTGGCTCCACCTTTCGAACTTTTATTAAAAAAAAAATGTAATAAAATGATAATAATTTCAAAAATATTAATTAAATTAAGCATTAACATCACTTTCTTCATAAACGCAGTGTGAATTATTCATATTTTCTGGAGAATTAAGTCCCATATTTAATGGCGTATTTGTACGCAAGTCACCGTGGTACAATTATTTGCAAGTTCGACAAAATCAAATGAATTTTTTTCTTAAAAATGTTTTTAGCGCAATTTATTTCGGCCCTGTATGCAACTTCTCCTTGTATTTTTACAGAATTTAGGTTTTTTTTAATTAAAAACCCTTTAGCCTTATTAAATTGGAAATGCAAAGATCCATTATTTTTATTTATTTATTTATTTATTTATTTCTTTGATTCTTGCTTCCAATTGAAAACCTGAATTTGAGAACACAAGTTCCAGGCGTTACCGTGGTCTTCCAGGACAGCAACGTATTCTTGTGGTTTTACCGGTTCCGCAGAACCTTCTCTATTCGGGAAAATACTCCGTCCAGAGGGATGAACGAGTATCCAAGGAAAATTACCTCAAGTAGCATGGAGTTTTGTAGTGTAGCCAATAATTAACATTAAAATCAAACTAGTGTTTTTATTCTGTCCCCCGCACCCGTCAGGTACATGCCGAACTTTAGTTATGTTGTTTCCAAAAGTAGTATCGCACAAACAATGGATACTGCATTCGCTATCTCAAAGGAGCTCTTTGGGCGCTCGGTCTCTACCCAATAATATGAATGGACACTTTCATGGTTTGGGAGTGCTTTTGCATTGCCAACGACTACAGTAAAGTTATAAAAACTCCACTGTCGGCTAAAATATGCGCTTTGATCGGGGACTTTCGGTAGCGACATGTTTTTTTGGTAGTCGAAAGAAAATGTAATTAATTTGTCTTGTTCTTCCCACAAAATTTCTTAGAATGCATCCGATTTCTTCTTGTGAATAGTTTTTTCAATCATTATTTTTGACCGCTCAGACACATTTCAACTTTCAACCTTTCATCCAATTTGAGGCATTTAGAACAGATGTCCGTCCTGGGATCCGAATCCAATATTAAACTTCTTATTGAAAATATTGTGGAAAGAGTTTTGTTTCACTTGCAATTCAGGATTTTGAACATTATACATACAACCTAATTTCCGGATATTCAACTCTGACGGCAGATAAATACGGTTGGGGGTTTTGCTCCTGCAATAGTGGGATTCTCCTTTTCTCCGATTCGCCTTTTAAACTTTTAAGTAAGGTTATCACACTGTCTCTCTTTTCTTCATAACGGGAACTGCGATGATCCCCGCCTCTGGTTTCTTTGGGCAACTGCCCTCCACTTTGGAAGTACCTTGTGACGACACCTTGTACACGATCTTTTTTTATTCCAAGTATGCCCAAAAACGCACTTTGGCATACGGGAAGCAGTTTCCCAGTTACTTTGCGTACAAAATACTTTGTTGATATTTTTTTCTTTTTACTATCGGTCACTCTGCGGGATTGCACGTTTGTAGTGCAAGTGTACTTAACAATATAAGAATCTTGTTTTATTTTATCTTTAACCATGTAAAAACCTTCGTGAAATATTCTAACGTCGTTTTCGCTCAGTTCCGTACATCTGAATGCATTTTTTTTGTTATGGCGGCATGTCGGCATTTTCGGTAGCATTTTTGACGAGTACCTAAAAAAATTACAAATCTCCATAACGCGGTTTCTAAGAAATACTAAAATATAAAAAACACAATATTATTATGTACCTAGGTTGAAGTGATTTAAATCACTTGATTTAAAACAGTAATTTAAATCACTTGATTTAAAACAGTGATTTAAATCGCGATTAAAAACAGTGATTCAAACCGCAACTAAAATTAAGTGACTTTTTAAAAAAAATTGTTGATTTAAATCTATACTTTTTTACTGCAAATCACCCGCCTAAAGTACAAGGGACTTCCCCCAGCATAAACTATGGCATGCACACACATGCAATGCTATAAATGTCTACACAGTTTGGGGATTCCCTGAAATATAAATATATTGGTCGATAAACAAGTCATACAGAAAAGCGCACCTACTGATTGATGATTAGCAATACACAATATAAAAAAATGTATAACTGAAGAAGAATTGGAAATAATCAAGCAACTGCCAAGTGCAGTTGCATCTTCCACTGAAAGAATATTTTCAGTATTCAATTTGGTGCACAGTAAAATAAGAAATAGAATAGGCGTATTCCTTTTGAAAAGGCTAAATTTGGACAAATCACAAAACCAATATAAGCAAGATACCCAAATGGTTTAATTTCATTGTTTATATTCTTACTTTTAGAAGTCTTTTTAATTTTCTTAGTATGTAGTTGATTTTTATTGAAGAAGCGAATATTATTGCTAGTGTTAAAAAAATAATCTCTCCAAGCACATATTGCAGGTGAGTTGGAAGAAATTTCTTTAAAAGACAAACCCCCACTTTTTGTACTCTTTTGTGTTAATTTTTTAATGTTATAATGTAAAAAAATGTTTGTGTACAGTAAAATGTTAAATAAATGAATAAAAATAATGATTTTAGAAACACAGCTATTTTGATTTTGAAATTTATAAATTAATAATTAAAATGAACAACAATAGTTTTTTTACCATAGACCGACTTCCGAGTTGAAATAGGCTAAATATTAAAAAAAAACTGATTTAAATCAAATAAATCCAATTTAAATTAAATAAATCCGATTTTTATGATTATTTTTTTTTTAATTTTATCAACCCTGCCTGGGTTTAATTTGGAATTTAACTTTCATATTTTCAACAAACAAATATAGCAAATCAAACCAACATCCGTCACTGCGTCGGTTTCATCAAGAAAAAGGGCTTATTAAAATTACATTTTTTGACGATTCTTATTAACTTTCTAGGTTTCAGGCATTCCAATTCGTTTCCTGGCTTTGTTATTAAGTAATAGTACAACATTTTCACACAAATCACTAATTATTTCATGGTAAAATTGTTAAAATATGTGAAAGCTAAAACTCGCTTGACGTTTGTAAACACAATGTTCGAGAAGAGCGGCGGCCATATTGCATTTTGACAAAATAACTGCTCATGATTGGTTGAATCCGATATAGTGGGTTTTGAAAGTAACATCTCGAATGATGTAGAGGATTTTGTTTCTCACTCGCAGTTTTAACATGGTTTTTGGTTGTGATAAGGGAGGTTTTAAAATTTAAAATTTGAAATTATAAGATTCATGTGGTTACCAAAATAAAATATAAAGATTTAGCATTAGTTAGTTTATGCCACCGCCAACTTAATTTTGTATCACTGTAATTGGATTCGTTGTTTTTCCCAATAAATAAAAAATAAAATAAAGGGGGACATTAGTTCTATGTAAAATGTTTTAAATGTTGTTCCATGTTGCTTAATCATTTGCTTTTGTCACCACAAATCCAGGGACTAAACATAAGTTTCCCTGTGATACTTAAAATAGTGTACTTTGAAAATGCAAGTTTGCAAAGCTAGACCTGTTGTCAGATTCCGGAGAGGTGTGATTTCGTATATGACGGATGACAGTAGTTTTGCTAGTCAGGTATTCTCCGCAGGTGCACAAGATCTTCAAGTTGGTGGAATGGTTATCCTTTGTGTGACTTTGCAAATGGTCCAAACGCTGAAACTCTTCAGGACACAGGTGACATTTATACCTTCAACAAATTAAATAACATTTTTTTAATAAATTTATGTTAAGAGCATGTCTATATTAATAAAGCATGGGGAAAATAAGCATTGGGTAGAGAGATTAGAGCATAAATAATAGACCACTTCAGCACATTTTATTTCCAGTTCAACAAAAAATTCTTATACATTTTTTGTTTTTTTTTAATTGTATTTTTGAAACCAAGGCAATTTTTTGAAAATTTCAATCTGCAAAATGGGAACATTTTTTTATAACCCTAAAGTAACGGGCATGATTGTCACCTGTGCTCCAATCTTTAGAGCATGGGCGACAGGTAGGTATGCTGTCCTTGTTCTACTTGTATTACAATGGAAGATAATCCAATAGCGTCATTGATCCCTTCGGCGCGGTGCAGTTGGGAAACTCACCAAACGCACGCCCAACATATGTACATGGTTGGCATTTGCGACACGAGTCTTCGCATGGTCTCTTCAAGACCCATGTTCACTCCTTCATCCTCTCAACAAGACCCTCCACTCAGCACCTTCAAAGATGACATAGGCCCTGAGGGAAATTATTTTCTTCAGGGCCTCCTCGTGTTTAGTGCCATCTAGTGTTTTAGAAAAAAAAAATTATATGAATACCGCACAAGAGTCACAAATGCTCCCGTCTGGAGCTAGTGAGACTATGGCATCCCTAACTGGGTATGTTGTGAGGTTGAAGGCAGTGGGGGGAAGGAGATGGGGCAGAGGAAGGCGGGGAAGTACCTGGCTATTCAGATCTGGTCACCAAACATGGCTAAAGTCATTTCAAGCAACGTTTCAACTCCACAAATGGTGATCTTACACCAGGATGATACTGAGAGTATCTTCCACTCTGGAACGTGTCGCAAAAATACTACATATGTATTATTTTTAATTAATTAATTGTGAAATACCACAAATTAAGCAAATAAAATTTGTTTGCGCACGCCGGTTTCGAACCCGCGACCTTCAGATTATGAGTTGAGAGTCTTACCCCTCGACCAAGGAGGCCGTCAAGGTGCCAAGTTAATGTAAAAAAAACATGACAACCCTGTTTCAGAAGCCGTGTGGGTCAAAATACTAATCGCGGGGAGCGCGAACGCCGTTTTTTAATGCTTGAAAATGAATTCTTATCTAACTTTCGCAGGATTTAATTAATCAAAAATATTGCTGTATAATTTCGCTAAACAATGATTTCTGGTTGTAAACACAAGTTAAAATGTTAAATGTCAACTTTAAACCTTTGACAGTAAACACAGTGTTCCTATATCAGAAAAAAATCCATGTGGAATTTTGTATAAGACCGAATAAACCGGATAACTATAAATTTTTATTTTTTAAAGTGATATTTTCCAATCTTGATAGTAACATCTACCCACACGATTTTTACAAGTCTTTATAAAATGCATGTAAGGGGGCCCATTGCGCCGAAAATAATTTTGAAATATATACATTTTTTTTAAATAAACTTTTTAAGTAGTTATGTGTGTAAATAATAATAATGGGACAGTTTGTACAGCGCCATTTTGTGAAAAATCATCTATAGGGTTCTGATATAATATCTGTCATATTTTATCAGAACCCTGATATTTTTACTTTTAACATTAGTTCCACACAGGAAGCCCTGAGGAAAATAATTAATCTTTTTAGGAAAGGAAGGAGCGGAAGTTCTGGGAAGGAAAAGAGAATTAGGGGTGGGTAGGAATCTGGAACCGGTGTGTCCAGGAGTGACGGACGTATGAATCCATCCCTCCCACCGAGGTGCAAGGCGATGTTCTGAGAGAGTACGGCCGGAGAAGTCAAAGGGACTCCCTCAACCGTTCTATCCCGATCCGGCCTGCCATGCAGCTGGTGGGCAAACATATCCGCCGCCAAGACCCGGACAAACCTCACCGCATGAATCTGGGAACCCCTGCTAACTACCCTGTTAACCAAGCAAACCACTTGGGGTGACCTATGGCCGAAGTATTGGTTATCCAATAAATGGATATAATATGTGTTAATAGGAGGTGTCTACTTATATCTACAGGAATTCCAAAAACTGAAACAATCGAACTAATATCTATGAGAACCAAAGTGTTGACGAATATCTACAGCTCAAACTGTTGACTAATATCTATGAGAACCAAAGTGTTGACGAATATCTACAGCTCAAACTGCTGACTAATATCTATGTGAACCAAAGTGTTGACGAATATCTACAGCACTGGCAGAGGTTGGATTTGCAATTATGTATAACATATTGGAATAACGTAATATTGCGTATGCAGTTTAAAAATCTTAATTTATGTAAGAATGTATGTAAAAATCCCTAATACCGGACTATTGGACACATTTAGCTGATTAGTCCAACCTACGCTCTGTAGATATTAGTCAACATAGGGACCGTCATAGATATTCGTCCGACCTTAGCTCTGTAGATATTAGTCAACACTCTGAAATTCGTAGATATTAGTTCAACATATGAGCTGTAGATATTCGTCCGACATACAGGCTGTAGATTTTAGTATCTGGAGTTGTGTTAATATAGTAAAAAAAAGTCACAATCGTGATTGCCCTCATTATAAACGAGTCGAAAAATGTGATGAATGAAATTGTTATGTGATTTAAGCTGGTATAAAACCTGGTCTATTTAAAAGAATCTTTGCAATAGACTATTGAGGATAGGCTTTTCTATGGAATAGAAACGCAAAGTGGAATGGACTTCACCTTTCATTCTATAAATTCACTATAGATTCTTATTGAATAGATCAACAGCTTCAACAGATTATTATTACTGAATTAATGCAGCATTAGTTAAATTGATATTTAAAATAAAACCAATGTTATTTTATTACTGACAAAATCTTACTTGAAGTATGTGTAGTCAGTTATGCCCCTTCTTGTTTTGTATTCATATTTTCGAGTAACTTTATTTTTCTTAATTTTCTTTTGGTTAAGCTCGGTGTCCAAACTTTTCATTTTTTTTGGTTTAGAGATCGGCTCAAAGTCAGGGTCCTTCTCCTTTTTTGCTGCGCCATTTTTTCCCAGTTTTTTAACAGCTGAAATCATAAATAAAACTCAATAATAATTTTTGATGATGGCCTCTTTTTTCTCCCATTTTAGAGATGAAAAAAAATTATGACATCAGCCTAGCGATTCCGTATTTTTTGCGAGATCGTTATTGGATAACGGACATAATCTCCTGTCAGATTCGTGTGATTTTTATGGCTGTTATTTGCGTTTTCTATGTACAACGTACATTGAATGAGTAAATAATCATGCGTACTTGCAGGAATTCATGTTTAAATCGATCTAAACTAAAATATGTGACGTAAAAATCACACAAATCTGACAGAAGATAACGTCCGTTATCCAATAACGATCTCACAAAAATACGGAATCGCTAGGCAGAGCTCTCAACGAAAGATAGTACCTAAATATCACAAACTTTATTATATTTATATTAACTCCACTTAGGAGGCATCTCTGGGGACGCTGTGTGGAGAGTCTTTTAAAGAAAAGGAGCGAAAGTTCTGGAATGGAAAAAGGTATGAGGGGTGGGTAGGAATCTGGGGGTTAGTGTCCAGGAGTGACGTATGAATGTATCCCTTCCAATGCGATGCAAGGCGTTAGGGTCGAGATAGTCCGTCTAGTGAAAGCCTCTCCTGAACCGGTCTGCCAAGCAGTTGATGGGCACACCCATTCGCCACCAAGACATGGACATAAGTCACCCCAAGAAACCAGGCACTCCCGCTAAGTCATAAAACATCGCGAACCAGGGGTGTTGGTTATCCAATGAAAGGTTTCCGGGGCGGCAGTACCCATACCCGCATCACAAAATGTAATTAATTGAATCAATTAGTATTCAGTGAAAACTTGAAAAAAACGTAATGCCAACAGAAAAGGGTGTACATACTATTACAGAATAATGAATATTTAGGATGAAGTCAAGGTCTACTTTAGGGCGAATTGTTCCACAGAATTTGAACAATTCATCAAATTTATAAGTTTATTTTCAAGTTCTGTAAAAGTACTATTCAAGTTCCGTTATTATATCATTACGAGCCAGTTACTTTACAGAACTGAAATAATATCAGAACTTTAACAAAACCTGAAAATCAACTTTGAAATTTGATGAATTGTTTGAATTCTCTGAAACAACCCATCCTTACACTGTTATGAATGGATGAACGGTCGGAAAAACATAAAATAAAAAAGTGGAATATAAAGGTGTTAATCCTTAGAAAAAGTTGGTTAACTTTTACATTTTTTTTAAAACAAACCTTTGATGACAATAATAAACGACTATTTGAATTTGTGTTGCTACGGAAATGTTCGTGGAGGGACTAGTGCCCACATTCAGAGCACTTCTCCGGGAAGTTTATGGGCCAATCAAAGAATGCGATCATTACTGCCATGATTGCCTGGATGAAGTCCCCCCTGATGGCCCTCTGGAGAAGGAAGACGGTGAAATACCCTCCGTAAATTTTATTTTATGAATGTATTGTTAGGGAACGTACCCATACTACGTGACCTCTTCGGGGGGGGGTCTTCAAAATGTCACGCTTGGTACAAATGAGCGGCGGTTTGCTTAGGATTTTGGTCAAAAAAGGTCACGTCGTATGGGTACGTTCCCTTACTAACTTATTACCTAATCTTATTTCTTTATTTGTCTTTCTTTTGTTATTTTGAAATATGGAATGTATTGCATTGGACTATCCCTGCATACATTCTGGAATAAACTATTATTATTATTATTATTGACAATTGGGGAAAAAAGTGATATTTAATATTATGTTCGTAGATATTAATATACATGTAAAATCTTTCATATCAATGTGAGGTTCGGTGGGTAGGTACTGCCAACCTAAAAAATCATTTTTCTCAATGTTACATCAAATACAAAAGATTTTACGCGTATATTAATAACTATGAACATAATAAAAAACATCACTATTTTCCCTAATCATAAATGGAAATTGAAGTTTCTTATTGTCATTAAGTTGAATCGAAGGTTTGTTTTCTTTATATGCAAATTAAAAAACGTTTGTTGTATTCAAAATAATAATAATATTTGGCTAATTTATATCTTAGCGCCATTTTTGTGAAAAATCACCCCTCAAGGGCGCTGTACAAATAAATATATAAAAGAATTAATATTACTGGCTTACAACTAAGATTTACAATTACAACTAGTGACTTACATCTAAGACTTAGAGTTAGTGACTTATGACTTAAGACATTTAAATGCTGACATAAAGCTAGTGAATACTAACATACATATTTACAACTAAGATTAGCGCCAGAAGAAGTAAGAAGTATTTACGTATTACAATTTAACCTTTTCCACGCGATCGTAACAACAGTTGATACGGCAAAAGCCATGCCTCACACGCGCCCGTATCAGCCCTTGTTACGCTAACTTCGACTGCCGATATAAAAGCGCTACTATGTCACAGTATTTTTTCCCGCTCGCTAGGATATTCGTGTAACTATCACGATGCTGACATATTCAGGCATATTTCGAAAGTAAAAATTTTTTTCGTAAAAAACATCTATAATCAAGTGAATGTGTCCTCGTGCCTCGTGGTACTTGAAATATGACATATACATACCGCGTATGGGTATTGAAAAAACGGAGTAGATCAACGCGGGTAAAAAGTTAAGAACACGGGGGCTAAAGTTCGGTGTTTGGGCGAAATTCCTAAAAAATAAAACTAGTTATTTTTATACTAATTTGGGGTCGGGGAATCCGAATCTGAAAGAATTAGGCGGCGGCAAGCAATATTAACTGAATTACACGACTTTAAAATTTTTTATACACATACAGGAAAATAGCCATTTTGGAAGCATTTTGATTCCTAGAAAATCAAACTAGTTATATTTATACTAACTATGGGCCGGGGAATCCGAATCTGAAAGAATTAGGAGGCGGCAAGCAATATTAACTGAATTACACGACTTTAAAATTTTCTATACACACACACACGAAAAAATCATTTCGGAAGTATTTTGACACACGTAGTACAAAGATCATAGAAAAACAAGATAACATAGATGTTTTTACCACACAAAATTAAGTGTTGCCATTAAGCAGTAATATTAATAATGTAAAATAACATGTTTATATTTTAAGCACTTATTTTTTATAAATTTTACTCACTTTTGTATCACAAACCATGTTACATAAACCCAGCGTAGCTGCTAAACTACTTGAAAACAGGGATGTTTTTTTGCCGTGACGCGAGCAGGCGGTATAAAGGGGCACAAACCATGTTACACAAACCTAGCGTAGCCATTAAACTACTTGAAAACAGGGATGTTTTTTTGCCGTGACGCGAGCAGGCGGTATAAAGGGGCACAAACCATGTTACACAAACCTAGCGTAGCCGCTAAACTACTCGAAAACAGGGATGTTTTTTTGCCGTGACGCGAGCAGGCGGTATAAAGGGGCACAAACCATGTTACACAAACCTAGCGTAGCCGCTAAACTACTCGAAAACAGGGATGTTTTTTTGCCGTGACGCGAGCAGGCGGTATAAAGGGGCACAAACCATGTTACACAAACCTAGCGTAGCCGCTAAACTACTCGAAAACAGGGATGTTTTTTGCCGTGACGCGAGCAGGCGGTATAAAGGGGCACAAACCATGTTACACAAACCTAGCGTAGCCGCTAAACTACTTGAAAACAGGGATGTTTTTTTGCCGTGACGCGAGCGAGTAGCGTTAGGTTAGGTTAGGTTAGGGACGCGAGCAGGCGGTATAAAGGGGCACAAACCATGTTACACAAACCTAGCGTTAGGTTAGGTTAGGTTACGCATTTTTAAGACTACGAATTTTCATACTTTTGGTTTAAGAATACGGCCGTTGAGATAGTCGTAATTCATCAGGTTAATGTGTTATGTGAGGAATTATCGTGTCGGAAATTATTGATATAATGTTTTTCTGCTGTTTTTTCTGCTGTTATCTATTTTCATATTGATATAGGGATAAATATTTTTGAGAGCTGGTAACACTGCCGGCACATGTTTTTGTACATTTCTTGTTTTTCTATGATCTTTGTACTACGTGTGTCAAAATACTTCCGAAATGATTATTTTCATGTGTGTGTGTATAGAAAATTTTAAAGTCGTGTAATTCAGTTAATATTGCTTGCCGCCGCCTAATTCTTTCAGATTCGGATTCCCCGACCCCAAATTAGTATATTTATTTTTTTTTTTTTTAAATAATCGAAGACGGTTTACATATATATATAGTTCCCGAGAGCACTTAGGCTGTAGACCCATTGTACTATCTCCCATTTTACCTCATTCCTTTGACAGTAACCCAGTCCCTTTTATAAAGTTCACCAGGATTGTCATTCGAAATGAAGCTATATCTTCTGGTCCGACAATGTGTCTTCCCAGGTCTCATTTCCCCTCTTCACTCCTCCTTGGTTCCCTGAAGGCCCCACGACGGAAGAGGGCTTCATCTCTCCTCTTCACTCCTTAGTTCCCCGAAGGCTCCACGACGGAGAGTCCACCTCCCCTTGGTTTCCTAAAGGCCCCACAAGGGAAGAGTCCACTCCACCTTGGCTCCCCGAGGGCCCCAGGAGGGAAGAGAACTTCATCTCTCCTCCTTGGTTCCTCTAAGGCCCCACAGAGGAAGAGTTCACCAAGATGGCCTCATTTCTCCTCTTCACTCCTACATGGTTCCTCGAAGGCCCCACATGGGAAGAGGACATTATCTCTCCACTTCACTCCTCCTTGGTTCCACAAAGGCCCCGCGCTGGAAGGGTGCCCTTCCCCTTGGTTCCTTGAAGGGCCCACAAGGGAAGAGTTCATGGAGGTGGCCTCAGCTCACCTCTCCACGGTTTCTCCTCTTAGTTCCTCCTACGGCCCCAAGAAGGAAATCTACAGAGGTGGCCTCAGCATTCCTAGGTTCCCAAAAGGCCCCTAGTTTTCGAATTGTCCAATTTTTTTTTTTGTCCCACGAGTTACCAGGGAAATAGAAGGTCCACTCCAGCAGAGCCCTGAGTGCTGGCCTCATTTCTCCTCTTCACTCCTACATTGTTCCTCGAAGGCCCCACATGGAAAGAGGGCATTATCTCTCCACTTCACTCCTCCTTGGTTCCACAAAGGCCCCGCGCTGGAAGGGTGCCCTTCCCCTTGGTTCCTTGAAGGCCCCACAAGGGAAGAGTTCATGGAGGTGGCCTCAGCTCACTTCTCCACGGTTTCTCCTCTTGGTTCCTCTTACGGTCCCAGGAAGGAAATCCACAGAGGTGGCCTCAGCATTCCTAGGTTCCCAAAAGGCCCCAAGTTTTCGAATGGTCCAATTTTTTTTGTCCCATGAGTTACCAGGGAAATAGAAGGTCCACTCCAGCAGAGCCCTGAGTGCTGGAGTGAGGTCTAAATACTCCAAGATGCGACCTTGTTTCTCGGAGGCACCGTTCATGACGCTGTTCCCCAGGACATTCAGCCTGAGCACGGTAGCTCACACCTTGGCTTGGGATGGCTATTGCAGGTTTGTGTTTTCCACTCCCTGAGCGATGGGTTCGCCACACTCCCTACGCTAAAAATTAGTATAAAAATAACTAGTTTTATTTTTTAGGAATTTCGCCCAAAGACCGAATTTTTTCCAACACGGGTGCAAAAATGATCTTAATGGGTTAACTGGTAAAAGTTTGCCAAAAAGTCACATTATAATGTAATTCCACCATGAATTAAAGGTAAATATAATATATTTTAATAAACTAACTTCTTGCCAGGGGACGTTCATCAGAAGCATCACTATCTATAACAACTTCATGCTTAAAATCATCCAGAATGTCTGCATCGTGGTCAGACATGGCATTCGCAATCATAGGGTCTTCAATCATTGGATCAATCATGGAGTCATCAAACTTTATATCTTTCTGCTCTAGGAGAGATTGTAATGCTAATTGGGCAGCAAAACATTTGAAAGCAAATTGCTGAAATGCTTCCACAGTGATTTTGCATTGTTCACACACACTTAACGGCAAAGAGTCTTCGGCATTTATCTGGAAAATATAAAGAATAAGTATCTCCAAAATGTCAATATTCGTGAACACTCTGAGAGGACTGAGTGAGAAGTTAAATGTAACCCACCTTTATAGATAAATATGTATTAATCGAATCCCACAACTGCGTATCATCATCCCGGACGGAATGCATTTTGAAATCGGAGATTTCCGCGCAAAGGCGGCAATATTGTGTTAAATCTATCATCTTTCTGCTCCACAAATCCTACTTCGCAAATAAAGCTTTCAGTTTTCTAGCGATGGATAAGCGGACCGTTTTATGAAATACTAATATTAATCCTCTGTATTCACACTGTGTCATAATAATGCCAAAATAAACATTTGAATACAACAATAGCGACTGCAATAATAAATTAACAATAAATAGTATAATTTGTATAATTGTTTCTCACTGACAGATGACGTTTGGCCATAAATATGAAACCAATCATCGTTTATCGTTTAGCATTTTAATGTGTCTATGGAATATGAAAGAAAATTTCATGCCATGAGATATTTTAAAATTCTTCATACATTTTTTTTTGTGACGGTAATCGATACATCGTCGTCGCGCGCACAAAATATCGTATGTGGATTTAGAAGATAATAAAAAAAAACGTTTAAAAAAAACAATGTTTTTAAGTTTTTTTATTAATTGTAGAGTAAGATTAGACACCTAGTTTTTTTTATAGTAGACGTTTTGTAAAATTTTCGATAAACATTCCATAAGCCGCCACACTTTTAATAGGTACATCAGTGGCGTAGCATGGGTGGGGAGGGGGGGGGGGCGGCCCGCCCGGGCGGCACTTTTAAGGGGGGCGGCAAATTTTCACAATAAATAATAATATTATCTTGGAAGGGGCGGATGTGAAAAAAATCAACAATTACTGTTAGGATTTTTTTCTGGGCGGGCAAAAGGGGCGGACGGCAAAAAAATCAACAATAAATTACTGTTAGGATTTTTTTCTGGACGGGCAAAAGGCGCGGATGGGTAAAAAAATTTACAATTACTATTAGGATTTTTTTTCTGATGGGGGGGGCGGGCACTAGAAGTGTGTCGTTCCGGCCGGAACGAATCCAAAGATTCCGAGTCCGAATGCGTTTGATTCGTTCCGAGTCCGCAAAATGTTATGAATCAGTTCCGGAGTCGCTCGCACTCGGGCGAGGTTGACGCGGAAGGAGGTGTGCGACGCGGGCCGGGCGGCAGGAATCATTTACGGGAGGAGGTGCGCGGCGCAGGCCGGGCGGGGATTTGTCACTCTATCACTCGGGAACGAGTGACAGAGTGAGAATACAGGACTTATTCACGGGATGAGGTGTGTGGCGCAAGCGGGGCGGCGTTGTATTGCTCTAGCGGGGCGCGATGACAGCGTGAAAACATTTTTCGAAAAGAAATAGCATTATATCTTAGTCAAAAGATAGCAAGGAGCACTGCTTTTTACCTTTTGTCGGTCATCACGGAGCAAATTTGCCTTCCCGCAAGTTCGCGCCGGTGATACTCTGGTGAATTACTAGTTTTATGAAGAACGTAAAATATCTAACTAACCATCACGCCGTTTCTCCGCAGGGGTTTTTCTCATTCCTGAGAGGAATGACCGCCAAACAACTCGATCTTGGCACACACTCCTTGCCTCACTCACATTCATACATCGTCTGAAACATACTCTTCTTTTATTCTGACTTTTGACATGGCCCGACTCAAGTATCTGATTCACTTGATCTTGCCATGTCTTCCCCGGGCGTCCCCAACATCTTCCACCATTCACATTTTGGCATATATTCTCCTTACACTACTTTCTTCGTTCATTCGCTCTACTTGCCCAAACCATCTGAGGGTCCCCTTCTTAATCTTACTCATTATGCTTACATCAGCCTTACATTATTTGCGGATCTCCACATTTCTCTCACGATCATACATAGTTTCACCACATATACGCCTCAGGGATCTCATTTCAACAGCATTCAGTTTACTTTCATCCTTCCTCAGCCGGTTCCATGGCTCACTGCTATACAAGGACTCCACTGTTCGTAAGTTTCAAATTTATCGTAAATATCTTACACGGTTCTCATAAAGCCGACAAAGATATCACTCATGTCAAATACATTATTATTAGCTATATAAAGATAAGACTTCTCGCTCGCAATAAACAATAGCATGTTAATGTACACACGCCCGGCTACTTAAACACATGATTCCTTAACTCCGTAACGTTCCACGATTCCACCGAGTACGGCGAGTTCAGCTGAATCAACTCTCGGCATTGAATCAGCAGGAGTCAAATTGAGTTTGGTTCCGGCCGATTCAACGACTCCGGCGGAGCGCCACAATGAGTTTGGTTCGGCGAGTCCGGCGGAATCAACTCTGGCATTGAATCAGCAAGAGCCAAACTGAGTTTGATTCCGGCCGATTCAACGACTCCGGCGGAACGCCACAATAGCGCCGTTTACACGCACACTTCGGAGCGACCGAGTCCCGCGCCACTTCAGGCCGCCGCGCAGAAAAGTAAAGACCGATAGGTTTACTGCGCAGTTCACTGTGAGACTTTTCTGCGCGGCGGCCTGAAGTGGCGCGGGACTCGGTCGCTCCGAAGTGTGCGTGTAAACGGCGCTAATGAGTTTGATTCGGTGAGTCCGGTGGAATCGCCGGAATCAAAGGAGCGAGTCCAGTGAATCGAGTCCACTCAGTCGAATATAGGTCCGGAATTGATTCCGTAAAATGAGTGAATCAACCCACTTCTAGCGGGCACAAGGGGCGGACGGGCAAAAAAATCAACAATTACTGTTAGGATTTTTTTCTGGGGGGGGCACAAGGGGCAGACGGGCAAAAAATCAACAATTACTGTTAGGATTTTTTTCTGGGGGGGCCCAAGGGGTGGACGTGCAAAATCAACAATTACTGTTAGTTCAAGTATGTATAGGAAGGTTTATGAAAGTGTCAAAACAATAGAAAAATTAAATGTTTAATAAAGACAGTTTTAGCTTCTAAGTACGTACTGTGATGGAATCTCCACAGTACACAAAAATACCGTCTGGGGAGGGCACGTGCCCCCGTGCCCCCCCCCCCCCCCCCCTAAATCTGCCCTTGATAGCAGTAACAATATTATTAAACAGTAATAGAACAAAAAATAAAATACTTGCATAACTTAATAATATATAATACTAGCTGATATCCGGCATACGTTGCAATTCCATTCAGAGAAATAAATTAATTCTCCCTGCATGTCCTTTCCCGTGCGTCCCCGTTGACTTCCCGGGTCCAAATACCGCACAAGAGTCCCAAATGCTCCCGTCTGGAGCCGTGAGACTATGGCATCCCCGATTGGGGTATGTTGTGAGGCTGAAGGTAGTGAGGAGGGGAAGGTGATAGGAAAGAGGAAGGTGGGGAAGTACCTGGCTATTCAGATCTGGTCACCAAACACGGCTTATGCCATTTCAAGCAACGTTTCAATTCTGAATAGTGGTCTACCAGGGCGATACTTAGAGTATCTTTCAATCTGGAATGGGCCGCAAATATACTTTATATTATTTTAAAAGAAAAAATTGTGAAATGACACAAATTAATTAAATAAAATTTATTTACAAGACAGAGCCTTACCGCTGGACTACGCCGGTAGTCAATTTTTCTTTTCGTAAGATCTTTCCACAAAGTATTGGAAGACTTTAAAAAAACTTTCAATTCCTTCCCCTCCCTTCAATTTTCTTACTTTTTCTTTCCGAAAGAACCTTCTACAAAGTATTAGAAAACTTTAAAAAAAAAGATGAATGATATATAGGCAAAGTTGTTCTGAAGTTATGGCGTGACCGAGGAAAAAAGGGATTCATTTATATATAAATAACTTAATATTTATAATAATTTAAAAGAAAATTCGGTAAATTTTCGATATTAGTGTCCTTGGTTATTACGAATAATTTTTAGAAAAAAACCTTAGGTTCGCCTCACTATAAAAGGAAACTTTTTGCATAACGGGCGGCGGAAAATGATGCATTTTAATTATCAATTGCGTAAAATTAAATTTCACTTCGCGAACCGACACGTCGTCAAACCGCGGCCATTCTGTTATTTTGGTATCCCTGATAATATTAGCGAAGAGCTAAATATGACTGTAGCCGACTTCGTGGGAGCGTAATTATGAAAACCCAACAGAATTATAATGTTAACAAACCTCTATTCGTATATATTTATTATTACCATAAAATAACGATTAGCTAGAAGTTACGTAAAATAAAAAAACATGCATATTAGGTAAGCACTACTTAGACGAAATTCTGAAAATAAGATGAATAAAGGCCTTTAGGAAAGTTTTTTTAGATTGAAATTTTTTTTGTTTATTAAAAAATTAATTTTCATTGTAAAAAAAAAATTTCTATGTAAATTTTTTTTTCCTAAAAGCATTTATTCATTTTTTTTAAGTTAAAAATCATGGTAAATACGCATTTAGTCCACCTCACGGATAATACGGAACTTTGAGGTTAAACTACGAAAGCTGCATGCCATCATAATTTTAAAAAACATCCCAGGTTTTGAATGGTTTGTTTGGCAAAGCAGGGTTTGTCTAGCGGGTACCTAACCTAACCTAACCTAGCCTAACCTAACCTAACCTTACCTAATCTAACCTAGCCTAACTTGTTTTTTGTTATATTTTTTTGTTTATTATTATTATTATTTCTATTCTTCAATTATAATGACGATGAAATCCAACATGATTCTATTCTATTATTATTTCTATTCTTCAATTATAATGACGACGAATACCAACGCCTCCAATTATAATAACGATGAAATCCAACATGATTCCAGTGCCTCAGCTAGACTCTGAAGTGATTCTGATTAGAGGTTCGTTTACATTATATTATTAATTCTGTTTTTCATAATTACGCGCCTTTTCATGTATCCCACGAAGTCGGCTACAGTCGTATCTAGCTCTTGTTTGTATCAGGGATACCAACATAACAAACAGTGACGGAATGGCCGCGGATTAGCGCCTTCCACACGCACACTTCGGAGCGACTGATCAGGGGCGTTAATCTCGGCTTTGACCTTGGAACTGACAGGAGCGGATCAAATTCTTATAGATAAAGCTTAATTATAGATAGGTATAACTTTAAACGTCAAATTGCATCATACGATTGTCAAACGTCCAAACGAACATGAATTCGTATTTGAATTTGTATTGTTGACATCGCCGATGGGCATATTTCATTCAAAAATCGTTTACACGAATTACAAAGGTGGAAAAATGGTTAAATTTTGTCCGCAATTGATCCAGAAATCAGGTAATTACATACGACATTAACATTCAGCTTGATTTATGTTTAAACCTATTTGAGGTTAAATGACATGTGTTTGTATTGATAAAAATAATATGCTTTCAATTTTACTTTAATAAGTTACGTACGCCTCGTACGTCATTCATATGTCTGTTAATGTTATATTATCGTTAAAACAAGCTTATGGGTCCGAGTGGTTAATGTTTCACAAATATTGTTTCAGAAAATGTTCCAGACTTTGGATGATTTTGAAGCTTTACATTAGGAACACCTTATAACATTGTTTGGCAGACCATAACATTTGGCAAGTAAAATTAATAATGCTTTAAGTAACTAATTGTCATGCTGGACGGACCGCCAAACAACTCGGTCTTGGCATACATTCCTTGCCTCATTCACATTTATACATACTATTCTATTATTCTGACTCTTGACGTGCCCCAAGCAAGCAAGCAATTATTCACTTGATCGTGCCAAGTCTTCTTCTGGTGTCCCCGAGGAAGACTTGGCACTTCACTACCACTCACATCTGCGTTATATATACTTCTTCCATTCATTGTACATTCGCTTTTCATGCCCAAACCATCTGAGGGTTTCTTTCTCAATCTTACTCATTACGCTTACATCAGCCTTGTATTTTTTGTGGATCTCCAACGATCTTACGTGGTTTTTTCGTTCTTCATATGAACAGAAGGGAGAATATTTTTCCCTTGTGATAAACAAAGTATGTCATCACAAGGGAAAAA
The DNA here is from genome assembly GCA_917880885.1 of Limnephilus marmoratus. Taxonomy (NCBI): domain Eukaryota; kingdom Metazoa; phylum Arthropoda; class Insecta; order Trichoptera; family Limnephilidae; genus Limnephilus; species Limnephilus marmoratus. The sequence goes on from OU862910.1 coordinate 29,854,152, forward strand.
TATTATATATTATGTTCACAAACTTTTTTTAATGTGATATATTTTTTTCAGAACACGTGATGCGGTTTTTACTGTGAGGTGGCTGAAATGGGTCCTCGATGAAGGTATACTCTGTTTAATTTCGGTTGAAAGGAAATTTAGAATACGCAGATTTTTTATTTCATTCTACAAGAACTAAGATATGTACGGTGACTGCTAGAAAGGAAAAATGGCTAAAGCGCCATATAGATGTGACATTAAAGATGAACATACGTAAACAAACAATACAGCTTATTGAGTACGTTAATCTTTAATGTCACAGCTGTATGACGCTTTAGCCATGTTTCCTTTCCAGTGTCGATAGTCTTTTTCAAACCATTTATCAATTCATCGAATTCACCGAACCAGTGTTTTTATGTGCTATTATTGATTGTCTTTCTGAAAATAAAATGTATTTAAACATGTACTCCTGAGTTCTCATTTTTCAAGCAGAAAAATGGAAATTCGTTGTAGAAAACCATAATCATTATTTGAAAATGTTTTCCTTTTATAAGGAGTTCATATTTCAAGTATTTTAGGTTTTTTACTAACGCTTGATTTTTTGATTTCCTCAGGATAACAGGTTTCCATCTGACAAAGCTCCCTGCTGAGAGAATGAGCTGTAAATATTATGTAAAGCTCATTCCCTCAGGCCTCAGGCTTTGTCAGATGGAACATTGTTTTCTTGGGGAAACTAAAACATTTTTCTGCTTTCAAGCATTTTTATTTTTAAATAATTTATTTGGCTAATGAATGAATGAATGAAGAAGGTCGAGTGCGATTATATTCTCTATGGTGATAAATGGCCTTGAACTTCCTCTATGTTATTTGTTTATTGTCTTTGGTGGACCATTTTATTTTTGGTTAAGTTGGTGACAGTGATGACCAAACTGCTTAGAAGCAAAAGGCCCGAAGATATCGATCTAGGGGTTAGTTAGTATATTTATGCGACTGAGTCCCGCGCCACTTCAGGCCGCCGCACAGAAAAGTCTCACAATGAACTAGGGATGGACATTTAAAAAATACATCGATGTTTTTTCCGATGTAATGCATCGATCAGTTGCATCGATGTCAATACGATGTATTGAGAAAAACATCGATGTTTCCAAAACATCGATTGTTTTTCGCAATAGACATGTTTAGGCCTTAAAGAAAACTTGGTAAGTTAAATACAAGGAAAAATATTGATTAAAATTCACAATCACACAGCAAACACAGCTTTATTTTGTTTACAAATTCCAATATTTTTTCAATGCTACGTAAAAACAAAAGTTTACTTAATCTTTTTCCCTTCAATCTTTGCTCAGTCAAAAACCAACCCTGCCTGTCAAAAGAGTCTTTCTAATGGCACATATGTGCCAACAATTGTTAAATACTTAAAAGCTATTTTGTACAGCTTAGGGAATTGTAATTTATAATCCCTCCATTAATTTTATTTCAATTTAAGGTTTTATTTTTTAAGTTTGACTTTACCGGCTTCGCAGCAAACATAACCCATTCAGCCAAACCGATAAATGAGGCGTTTTATATTGACTAAACTGATTATTACGTTCCGATTCACGAAACGTCGTGAAAGTCACTGCAGTCAGTCACCACCATTCAGAATTGAAACGTTGCTTGAAAATGGCTTTAGCCGTGTTTAGTGACCAGATCTGAATAGCCAGGTACTTCCCAACCTTCCTCTTCCCCACCTCCTTCCCCTCCCCGCTACCTTCAGCCTCACAACATACCCCAATTGGGGATGCCATAGTCTCACTGGCTCCAGACGGGAGCAGTTGAGATTCTTGTGCGGTATTCACTGTAAAAAAAAAAAAAAAAAGTCGTGAGTCACTGTTAGTCATACTCATAGACACTCATCTCATAGTTTGCGTATTCGATGCATCGAATAAGAAACAGGGATATATATTCGATGTTGAAGTATTAACAATACATCGCTTCAATACGATGCATCGGTACTATACATCGAGTGTTTACAATACATCGATGTATATCATCCATCACTACAATGAACTGCTCTGTAAACCGATCGGTCTTTACTTTTCTGCGCGGCGGCCTGAAGTAGCGTGGGACTCGGTCGCTCCGAAGTGTGCGTGTGGAAGGCGCTATATTGTCTTATTATTTATGTATTTTATTATATTATTAATATTCCAAGCCACTATTTCAGGGGTGTGTAACTCCGACCTTTTTTGTGACCAAATCACTATCACATGGTTTGTGACGTCAGAGTAATGACTAATGACCAATAGGACTGTATCTTAACTTTTTATTGCAATCACAAATTTATTTTTAAATTAAATGTGTGGGGCATAATTTCACAGTTCTATTTTAAAATTAAATGTGTGGGACAATTTGCGTCTCCTGTGATTAGACGGGTTTAATTTAATCTGTATTTGGCGAATTAAAACTATACTCAGAATATGAAAATGGTTTCTCTTTGATTCTGTCAGCACATAAATAGTCTGCAACTAGAATTTTATAACTGCACTGATAATAAAATAATGGTCTCATTCGAAATGTATCAGCAGATGAATACACAGCTGAAATTCATTTGTTAATACATTCTGAACACAATTCTGGTTTTAATTAAGAGTGAATCTGTTTGTGAGTTATCAGCTTTAATTAGAATTACTCTCATTTTCCGAAGAATTGCGAAATTTGCAGCTTAAATAATTGTATAATTATAGATATTTTTAATAAATAATAAAAAAAGAGTTGGATTGGTAAACGAAAGTATCGTAGGACATTTTCAAATAATGATTTGAAATGGTTTAAATTTTTTCAAGATAATATTATTATTTATTGTGAAAATTTGCCGCCCCCCTTAAAAGTGCCGCCCGGGGCGGGCCGGCCAAAATAGTACATTTCCCTTCCCTTCCAAATATTCCCTCAATTCCCTCCCAAATATTCCCATTGGGAATGTATGGCGAGTGATATGCTGAAATATGCCAACCAAAATACACTGGCGCTTTTAATGCTAGGTGTGACACTAGCATAAAGCCCATGGATGACCAGATGGCGCTAGCGTTTTTGGACGTGCACATTCACATAACTTCTCACATTGTTGTGCGGGAACCAAATGACTATTTTAGGTACTTTCATTTCATTTCTCATTTTCATGGGAAAATATCCCTCACTGAGTGCTTTGCAAAAGAGAAACAATCATATTTTAGTTTTTTTTTAAATCAATAGCTTACTAAATGCTTAACAAACAAGTTGTATTGCCATGTGAAACTAGTTCGCATAATCAATATATATTATAAAAGAAAGTCCAAAAAAATGTGCATCCTGCAAAAACTCAAAAATGAGTCCCAGTACGATCAAGGAAGTTATATGGTGTGGTAGATCTCTATCCCCCCTTCAGGTTTTTACCTAAAGGGCGTGCTTTTGAAGATATAAAGGCTGAAAGTTTCGTCCTCTTGAAATTTCTAGAACAGTCTTCTGGAAAGTTGTAGAAGGTTTGATAGAGCTCTAGAAAGTTCTGGAAGGAGTGGCGGAGTATGTCGTGGAATGTTCGGGTATAGGGAGTCGGGAACATCATTGTGGAACACTCTCGAATGTTATCCTGAGCGAAGCTGGGTAACCCAGCTAGTATAAAAATAAAAGTGATTGTGTAGTTCCTCTACCCATAAAAAAATAAAACACAAAACAAGTTGCATAACTTTTCAAATATAGCCTGACGAGGAGTTTCAGCATAACATGCCCCACACTTAAAACTCACCATCTCACTCAGGTGTGACAGGTCTGTATGGGATTGTACGGCGAGCGATATGGTGATATAGGCCACGCCCAAATAATATTTGATGGCTATGGCTAAGTCTGACGGCCCTTTAATAAGCACTTTTAAATAAACAAAAAAACTCACTTTGTATCAGTGATAATAATGGGAAATAAGAATTTCATTTTCTGGAAATGAAAATAATGCATTTTAATAGTGATTTAATTAAAATTAAAATCTTTCACTTGGCAGCCATTGTTATTGATGTGAATGTTTTAAGGTTAGTTATGAAAAGAATTTAAATTATTGGTTATTTTGATGAAATAGGTGTTGAAATGCATTATTTTCGATATTCGTTCACTGAAATGGTTGTTTTTATAATTTGTGATTTTTATCGAATTGTGTGATAATCTCATTTTTTTATCTAATTTTATAATATACCTTTGGATTTATTGAAACAATTGATTTAATATTTTTTGCATGATTGTTGTAAATAAATTTTAAACATATAAAAAACATATTTTTCCACTGAAAATTGTACTATAGGTAAAACTTTGAGGGGCCTATACTGCCGTGGTAAGTAAAAATACCGTATCTTCCTTGAGACTCTTAAGGAAAACCTTGTTTTAAATACTTACCACGGCAGTATTGTTATATTTATTGTTTCTTCACGTGTATAAAATATAGGTGTTAAAGGTTGTTACTAAATTAAATAAGAAAGCTTATAAAGTTAGTTACAAGTTTATTTACAATTAATTTCAACACATAATTTAATTTGATATTTAACGAGAAGGTGGGTAACGAACACAGTAGCACTTGGTGAGATGAAGAACCGTTGACAGTCACAATCAGAATAAATCCATTTCAACCAGCTCATTTGTCAGCTCAGCTTGTCACGGCGCTGAAGGTACAAGTCTGTTGTCCGCCATTGGAGAAAATATAGATAGTGTCATAAGGGCACTGCATTGTTCGCTTGCCACCGGCCTTTTAGATCTCAGTGGGCCTCAAGAATTATTTAAATTGATATACAAGAACTGTACATTATAAATTTCTGATTTGAAAGAATACAACTCGTAATACAAGCGGGAAACTGGTAAATCAATGTCACGTAGAGAACCCAAAAAACTTTAATTTTTTCAATCGAGCTTTTAGTTTTTTTTTATTTTTCTCATTTCTTCGACAAGTAAAGGATTAAAAAAAATTTCAAGTCAGGTCTACGATTCAACATATTTCCTCCAAGAATTCAACTTATTTTATAAGTCATTAAATAGCTCCATAGCGAACAATTTTTTTCAAATTTGACCTAAAAAATTTACTCGAAAACGAAAGATCGAATCAAAAAAATTGTACTACAAAATCGACCCCAAATGTGATTTTGATTCACTAGTTCCCTAGGTAATATGAGTTTTTGGAATCCGTGAATAAATTAGATACATTTAAAAGTTATTACAATGTCTAAAGAGTGCAATGGTATCAAGGGTGAAGTGGTGCAACACAAATGACATTCCATGGACTTACAAAATAGGTACATAACCATGTAATAATTTAATTTAACATACCTTATAACTTGTATTATAATGTACTGTGTATGTTTTAATTAAAAAAAATAACAAAATACATTAATAAAATTATTATGTACAAAATAAAACTTAATAAGCAGAGGAATTATGGAGTCCTACAAAGCGACACCCAAAAATAATAAAACAATGTGTAATACTGTTATTGTTTGGTTTTGAAATGATAATATGCATAGTTCCTACCGGGATGTCATTTATCCAGTACCTACCATCCCTAAACATATCACCTTGCTGAAAAAGCATTTGAAAATGGAACAATGACAAGAGTGAATTAAGTGCTTTTGTTTCTGAAAAAACAGAAGAAGATTTTGAACTATGTATGTACATTGAAAGCGTTTTGTTGGTTGTTCGGGTTCATATATATTTGTTTATGAACTAAAAGAAGGTGTTTTGACCAATGACGTTATATACTTTAGACGCGGGGTAGAAATCTCAAAGTGGGAAGCCAAAAGCAAGGCAATTGCACTGGTCTCGATTTCTAGTACTTTAGTACTAAACTGTCACTCGTCGAGTAAGGTAGTTTCTTACCAGTAGGAAAATTGCATTTAAAAAGTGCCAAAATGCCCTCCTGTGTGATGAGAAAATGTTTCCATTACACGGCAAACAGTTGTAAAAGTGAAGAAATAACATTTCATTTATATGTACATACAAATTACTTATTATTATTGATTATTATAAGCAATACAATTAATTTTCATGTTTCCCATCCGACAATTTTATGCGTCATTAGAGAAAAAACACACATTCTTTGATTGTCTTATGGTACGGCCACACTGAGGCCAATTTCCAACTTCAAACTTTGAGATGATTGTGTAGAAGGGTATTTCGTGCGTTGGAAGTTCGAGTTGGAAGTTTGGCTTCGGTATGGAAGTAGCATATCTTTTTAACACGTGAATAACTTTTGAATTAAGAAATTACTGAAAACCGCTGAAAACAAAAGAGTGTTGCTTACTTGCCACATTATTTTGCAAGTATGTGAGACTATGGCGAGTCTATTTATATAACGTTATTGGTTTTGACCGTATCAAGATCGTTTTAAACGTATTTGTGTAGTTGTGGCGATAATTACCTCAAGTTACCACGGTGGAACTAAATAAACTATTCTTTTGAATGTAGCTACAACTTTGTGGTTATCCATTATAAATAAATGAAACAATATGTTAGAACAAAAACCAATTTGCTAGAACCTTATACATTTTATTAATGCCAACCAGTTTCAGAACGACCGTTCCTTCTTCAGGGCAAACATATATGTTGAAACATGTATGAAACCGGTTGACACTATACAGGGTGTTAAGGGACGTACTTGACTTACTTTAACCAGTGATTCCTGACATTATTTGGAGTAAAAAATGTAAATGAAATTTTGGTCTCCGGTGACTTTTTTTGACGATTTTTTTTTTTTGTCAGCCGGATGTCCGACGAACCCTTTACCCCGCCTCCAACTGTTCAACAACTACCATTTTTTTATGTTTTTGTAGAAAAAAAAAAAAAAAAAAAAAAAAAAAAAACATCAAAAATGTCACCGGAGACCAAAATTTCATTTACATTTTTTACTTCAAATAATGTCAGGAATCACTGGTTAAAGTAAGTCAAGTACGTCCCTTAACAACCTGTATAGTTAAATTGTTTCATTTATTTAAATAAACTACATTTGTAATTGTGTTGTTCGCCTTCGCAGAGGTAAGTGATTGGTTATCCTTCTTTGTAATACATTATTTTTCCCATACACATATTATCACCCAATTCCAGCAAACACCATTTTGTTTCATTTCGTTTAGTAATGTACAGTCCATTTCCAAGTGCGTCTGAAGCTGTAATTCGGAAACAGTTTCGGATGCAACAGTTATGTTTTCAATTATAACACATTGATCAATAAATTTAACTAATAATTGTAAGAAATTTTAAACTATGGTTGGTTAAAATTAGTATTAAAATCTGGAAAGAATTCCATTGGGAGAGGTTCAATATCCAGCTGTTTGGGAAGAACAACCATATTAGCGGGGAGTCTTTTTGGTACTAGTTTAATAACTGTGGTTTCTGTCGGTACATCACTTGTATTTTCCAGCTTACGAACAGCACCTGAAATAAAAGATCATTGTTATTAACTCACAGAGTTCACAAATCTGTCAAATGTTGGGCCAAGGTTCCTGGTATATTAAAGATAAATTTAATAACAAAACATTATGATGGTAGTAATATCATGAGCAGAAAAAATAATTTCAGTTTGTTATGATTAGGCAAAAAAATAATTTCAGTTTGTTATGATTAGAAAGTATAATATACTAGTTCCAGCGATCTAGTATCTTGTCTTTTTTAATGATGTTTGAGAAGGAAGAGGACGATCGTCGATGACGTATGTAAGAGCTCTCGCTTGGATAAATTCATGTATCTGTTACGTAAGTTTAAAGAACTCCATAAAGATAATGGTACTTAAAAGAATATGCGTATAATACTTCTTTTTACATTAGCTCAACACACGAGGCCCCGAATAAAATATTTCTATCGGGGCCTATGTCATCCTAGAGAATGTAGTGTGGAGGGTATTTTTAAGGAAAGGAAGGAGAGGAAGTTTTGGGAAATAAAAAGGTACGAGGGGTGTGTAGGAATCTGTGGGTCAGTGTGCCCAGGAGTGATGGACGTTCATCCCTTTAACTGCAGTGCAAGGTGATGGGTCCAGAAAGCCCAGTCGGAGAGGTCAAAAGGCCTCCCTCAACCGGTCTCTCTCGATCCGGCCCGCCACGCAGCAGGTCAGCAGATGCATCCGCCACCAAGAACCGGACAAACCTCACCCCATAAACTCAGACACCCCTGCTAAGTCACTACACGTGGCTGAGGCATTTACCTTTAGGAGGGCCGTGGGTTTCTTCATATTCCTTTAATTCCTTCTTGTGCATTCTCAGTTTGTGATCTCGCAGGTTAGAATTGTCCACAAAGGTTTTTGGACACCAGAGACAGACATAAGGCCTGTTCCCCGTATGTCTGTGCATGTGGCACTGAAATTAAAAAATAAATACACTCAAGTCAAATAAAAGTAAAATTGATTATAACTGGCTAAGGATGCACACGCACAGGATACAGTAGAGATGCAAAATACTCAGCACAGTAATTAATATGCAATACTAATACAACAAGAATCCAGTGGGTTAAGCAACATTTCTTTAAATTCGAGATTTTAAAGAGGTGGCCAATTTAGAGATAACATGTATTCATAAATACAAGCATACATAACAGTGTACTTAGAGACCCACTGGCTCCGTGGATGGTGCTTACATAAGGGGGTGTTGAAGATGGACAATTAAAATAATTAAAACTTACAGTTAAAGCCTTTTTCCTTTTGTAGACCTTTTGGCAAAAACCGCACTTGTATCTGAAGATATCTTCATGGACCTTCATGTGACAGCGGAGGGTGGCTTTGGAGTTCAAGAGAGATGGACACTGCGGACATTTGTACGAGGTGCCGCTGTGGCAGTCGTTGTGCACTTTCAAACGGTGTTTGGTCTTAAATCTGAAAATAAAAACATAATATATAAAAGAACGAAATACTTTAGGGAAGTTTAATATTGACAAATAAAAAATACTTAAAGTGGGCATAGACAAAACAGATGGTTATTGAGTAAAAAAACAATGTGTACCAAGACAGAATACAGAATTATAAGTAAGTCAACATTCACATTATTGTCATAAAAAATTTTAATACACAAACTTTTTTGGGCATTTGGTGCAGGCGTAATCCCTTTCGTCGGTGTGAGTAGATTTGTGGTAGGAAAGACTGGACGCTGTTTGAAATGTACGTCCGCAGATGTGGCACACAAAAGACACTATTTTCTTGTGCACAACGTCAACGTGAGATTTCAGTTGACTCTTATTCACAAATCTGAAAAAAAAATCTATGTACTACTACTGCTGATAAAACAAGGTAAATCTGCCACCAAACAGGCTCAGCCTAGTGAGGTGGTATAAACAAAAAAAATATTTGTATACCTGGTTAATAAATATTGTTCTATGTTACCATATTAATTAACATTAGTCCATTATTTGTGTTTATAAAAGTTTTTGCTATTGGACAAATACTTGTAATGATTTTATTTTTCCCCACATTTCTGATGCATATAGAATAATGGAATATTTGCAGGTAATTAATACAACTAGATAACTCCACAATCAGCTTCTTCGCACGTTATACACAAGACCACATCTTTGTTTCCTCGCACATGTATGCGACAAACACATAATACGTATTGTTGTATTGGATGACGAAATAAAGGTACTAAAAAAAGGTACTAGAAAAGGGTGATTTGGGAGTTATCTAGTTGTAGTAATTACATCTCGATATTATACTTACTTGGTATCGCACAATTCACATTTGTGTATTGCTCTTATTTCATAGGGAAGATGTGATACTTTGTGCTTATCGAGATGGCAAAGTCTTTTAAATTCCTTTGGACATTCGTCGCATGTATACATAGTGGTAGAAGGATGAAGGGCTCTCTTGTGCGTCTTGAATGCTCTCAATGTCGGGAACAGAATATCGCAAGGAACACATCTTAAAGAAACGGCCATTACAAGTTAAAAACGGTTAATATTCTATACAAAATAAATAGATATATTCAAGGTTATTTTATTTAAAAAAACTGAAAAATGTAATAATATATGTGATAATATGGTCCATCAAACATGGAAAATAGCATCACTGGCTTCAAGAGTGTATCTTTATGTTGTGGCACCCTAACGAATATTCAAGACAACCCTTTGTTCTCAATTCGATATCGCTTGATGAGATTGATTTTTTTAAAATGATGTGACATGTGTCCCGTTTCTGAAAACGGGACATTTTTGCATCCCAATGCTTTCCTCGGCAACGGGGCAGAGTATGAGAAACGGGACAGAGTAAAAAGGTGTGAAACCGTGTATCAAGATACAGCGAGATACTGAGATATGGAAAAGAGTACCGGAAACAGGACAGAGTACCAAGAAATAGGAAGGAGTACCAAGAAATGGGAGAGATTAAAGATACAGAACAGAGTACCAAAATACAGGACAGAGTACAGAGATACGAGACAGAGTACGGAGATACGGGACAGAGTACCGAGACATGGCACAGAGTATCGAGAAACGGCGGTACCATTCAGAACAGAACAATAATTCTATGCAAAAAATGTTATTTGATCATTTCCTCACTGCAAATCTGGGGCCCAAACAAAAGTTTCCCTATTAGATATTTACGAAAGTGAAATATATTGAAAACGCAAGTGGCAAGCCAGACCTGTTATCAGATTCCGGAGAGGTGTGATTTCGTATATGACGGATGACATTAGTTCTACTGGTCAGGTATTCTCCGCAGGTGCACAAGATCTTCAAGCTGGCGCAATGGTCGTCCTTTGTGTGGCTTTCCAAATGGTTCAAACGCCGAAACTCTTCAGGACACAGGTGACATTTATACCTTCAACAAATTATTATAAATTAAATGATATTTTTTTTATAAATAACTAGTGAATTCCCAGCACGCATTGCAATGCCACTTAAATAAAGAAATCCCTGAGTGTCCTTTCCCATTCGTCCCCATTCCCCTTCGGCCTCCTCTTCCCCAGCCGTGTTCCCCCTCCATCTTCCTTGCCTTTCTCTCTCTCTGCGAAACTTGAAGTTTGAACCGATTACACACCCTCCTTAGTCCCCCGATCTTGCGCCTTTCGATTTTTTTTTTTTCCTATACTCAAGACAGATCTCAAGAGTACAATTACACCTTGGAAGATGAGGTGTAATTGAAGGTAGCTAGTCCTGGATTCGAGAAAAGTCGGAAGAATTTTTTAGTGACAGAATGAAAAAACTTGTTACACGTTGGGAGAAACGGGTTAACCTTAATGGTAACTATGTTGAAAAATAAATATATGATTTTGAAGCTAAAAATTATACTTTTAGTATTTTTATTTTTTTATTTGAAGGTTGGAAACTTTTCGTGTTGGGCAATTTAAATTTTTGATCTTGCTAAATTTAAATATTCTGAAAAATATTCTTTTGGGAAAAAAGGAAAATTGGTCGAGAAATTGTATTAAAGTTTTTGAATCTGAGATATTCCAAGTTTTGTTAATTTTATTTTTGACATTTTCTCATCAGGGATGATGTTTGAAATTTCAATGGTTCTTTTTGAAAATAACAGAGGGCGCCACTTCCGTTCATGACAATCCAAACTGTACCAGTCATTAGATAATAATACTATTGCTAACTTAAAATCTTACTTGAAGTATGTGTAGTCAGTTATGCCCCGTTTTGTTTTATATTCATATTTTCGAGTAACTTTATTTTTCTTGTGTTTAAGCTCGGTGTCCAAACTTTTGATTTTTTTTGGTTTAGAGATGATTGGCTCAAAGTCAGGGTCCTTCTCCTTTTTTACTTTGCCGAATTTTCTCAGTTTTTTAACAGCTGAAATTATAAAACAATTCAATAAGAATTCTTAAAATGGTCACATTTTCATTCAAAAAATGATGACATCGGAGCTCTCAAAGAACGGCAGTACCCAAAAATGAAAACTTTAATTGAATCAATTCATATTGAAAGAATACTTAAAAATATATAATACCAACAGGAAAGGGTATTATTCCATATATTACACACTATTACAAAAAACTGAATATTTGGAATGAGTTTCTTTATGATCGGACGAACAGTAGACACAAGTTATAAAGTGTTTTAATCCACAAAAAGGGCGAATCAAAATGGAATTCCACCATTAAATTAAAAATTATAAATAACATATTTTATTAACCCTCCTACAGGCGCGCCTATGGGCGATCCGAAATCAGGCACACCGGCCTGAGAGGCCACCCTTCCCCCACTCCCACTATATTAATTCTAATATAAAATTCTTATCGGGTAGTCTTTACTAGGATTTATAGAAAGGAATTGTACCAAATTTAACATAAAAGAACCAGTTTATTAAACATTTCCAACCATAAATTAAAAAAAAAAAATTCTAAATCTTCAACCAAAGCTGGATCTTCAGAAGCATCATCATCGAGGAGAAGCTACAGCATATCATCAACATCATTCGGTTGATAGAGAGCATATTTTCTAGCCATTTCAAAAAAAAATCATATAAATCTGCATACAAAATGCCTGAAAAGAGGGCGGAATCCAATCGAGCGCGGGCGGCCTGAGAAGCCAGGGAGGTTGAATGTGAGTTGTGTAAAGGCCGAACCTGACTTGAGGCGGGCGCAGTGTGAGTTCCCTAAAGTTAGGCGAGTAAAAGGAGGGATGGGCCGGTGGGCCACCTTTGAGAAGTGGAGAGGTAAACAATGTCTTTTGTTGGCCTCTGAGGCCGGCTGCGCCCGACGGAAGGGTTAAACTTACTTCTTGCCAGAGGATGTTCATCAGAAGCATCACTCTCCGTAACCACTTCATGCTTAAAATCATCCAGCATGTCCGCATCGTGGTCAGACATGGCGTTCGCAATCATAGGGTCGTCAATCATTGGGTCATCAATCATGGAGTCATCACACTTTATATCTTTTTGCTCTAGGAGAGATTGTAATGCTAATTGGGCAGCAAAACATTTGAAAGCAAATTGTTGAAATGCTTCCACAGTGATTTTGCATTGTTCACACACACTTAACGGCAAAGAGTCCTCGGCATTTATCTGGAAAAAAATAAACAATAAGTATCTGCAAGATGTCAACATTCGTGCACACTCAAGAGAACTAAGTGAGAAGTTAAATGTAACCCACCTTTATGGATAAATATGTATTAATCGAATCCCACAACTGCGCATTATCATCCCGTAGTGGATGCATTTTGAAATCGGAGATTTCCGCGCAAAGGCGGCAATATTGTGTTAAATCTACCATCTTCCCGCTCCACAAATCTACTGTGCAAATAAAGCTTTCACTTTAGCGATGGATAAGTGATCTAAATCGTGAAATACTAATATTATTCCTCAGTATTCACATCGTGTCATAATAAAATCAAAATAAACATTTGTTTACAATAATAGTGACTGTAATAATAAATTAACAAAATAAAATATTATTAGTTTCCCACTGACAGATGACGTTTGGCATTATAATGTGTCTATGGAATATGATAAAAATGCGATGAGATACTAGTGATGGACATCGGTAAATTTTGGTAATCGATATATTCCATTCCGAATGGTATACAAAGTAGCGATGGGAAATATCGATGGAATATCGATATTGTATCGATCTTTTTCACCATCGATGCATTTCGATACATTGTCATAGACAAATCGATTCTTGAACAATCGATTCTTGCATCGATGTCAAATCGATTAATTCTGACCAATCACAACGCTTCTCTCACATCGATTATTTCTGACGAATCACAGCGCTGGATTTTCACCGATCCATCGTATCGATTCACAATCCGATATAATCGTTTGAAATGTCATCGTAAGAAGAATCGATTCTCGCTTATCGATGTCTATGTTCATATCGAATACAGTTCGATACAATCGTTTTGAAATGTCATCGAAGTGGAATCGATTCTCGCTTATCGATGTCAATATTCATTCGAATGCACAGTCCGATATAATCGTTTTGAAATGTCATTGAAAATGAGTGATACAATCGTTTTACAACTGTCAGAATTCATTCGTAAACGCAAATCGATTCTAGATCTGAGAGGTTGTATTCAAGATACGTCCAAATATCTCAAATTGTGATAAACTGATAAAGCGTGTTGATGTTATCATCATCCAGCTTTGTTGTAAATGATGAAATAATACTTTTAGGTAACGATCTACGTTTCCAGTTTTAGTTTATGTTTAAAGATTGCCATGGTGACTGTTTTTCACAATTTAAAGTTTATTTATTATAACTTATGTTATTTTAAGGTTATGTATCGTCTAGGGTAGTGTTGGTCGTAGTATTCAAACGTGAAACGATTGTAAACGACGAAATATTACTTTTAGGTTATGATTTACGATTTCAGTACGTGTTAAAGATCGACATGGTGATTATTTTTCGTAAGTAGGTAGATGGGTTATTTTGAGTAATTTATCGATTTGTTTAGTGTATGTTTGATTTATTGTAAATGAACAACCGATATCTCTAATTTCATCGAGTACTAACTAGTACCTCAAAATATTTTGTGTGACTATAAAATATTGATGGTTTGTTCTAAAAAGTGTTATCAGCGCTAGAATTAGACACTTCTGTTAGAAGATATCATTATTCAATAAACACCGATTGCAAAAAACGGTTTGTTTACTGTTTTAATGTATAAGTTTCCTACAATCTAAATGTCATTTTGAGATTAATCGTGTAATGACGCATATCAGAATTTTGGAAACATCTATAAAATTACATTATCTATAAGAATACGGATCTTATGAAACAGTTTCAAGGTCGGGCCAGACCATAGATTATAGATAGTAAAGTATTATTGTAAATTATAGAAAATAATGTTGCTTGTAAAGAAATCATTGCCAGCAATGAAAAATCTACGTTGCCATACCGATGTACCATGCTTTGCCCGTGAACACCCTGCCGCGAGAAAAAATACTGCCTTTGACCGCAGCTATTGCTCCTGAACTCCTAGCGATTAATCGATTAATCATTCGATCATTTTTATGTATCGATACAAAAATATCGATTATGTAAATGTATCGATTATTCCCATCACTAATACAAAGGATGCTAGCACACCTAGATCGATCACTTAAGGCTTTTTCCTCCTAGCGGTTTTCGTCACCAACTTAACCAGACCCCCCCCCCCCTCGCCCTTCCCGCACCTGCCAGCAGTAATAGACTAAAGATAGAGGAAACTTATTTGTCTACCATAGACAATATAATCGCTCTCGACCTACTTCATTAGCCCAATAAATTATTTAAGAACAAAATTATTGGAATCAGGAAAATGTTACATTCGACAAATGAAACACTCTGAGGACATCTTTAAATATGTTTATTTTCAGTAAAGACAATTGATAATAAATAACACATAAGACAATTGATAATAAATAACACATAAGACAATTGATAATAAAACATAACACAAAAACTAAGGTATCCTAACCGACCTAACCTCAAATTAATTTACGGACGAATGCTGAATGTCGATGTCCTGGTACTGGTTCTGATCCTGGTCATCTTGTAGATACTCCACTGACCAGCTCTCTTCACCTTCACCGTCAGACTCCCATTTGACATCGGAAATGTCTCCTTGCAGTGCTATAGTTATTTCTTCATGTGACAAACCTCTAACAGCCATCTATAAAAATGATAACAATAAGTTATATATAGTCTACCGGAAAACATTAAAATAAAATACATCTTGAAAGAATCAAATTAAAATACGTAAAACAATACAAAAGGCCAAAACAAGAAGCCAATGCGCCACCACATGAACATGAACGCTTTTAGCGAAAACAAAATGAAAAACCAATGTTTTTGAATGGAAATCATATTTATCGACCAGATAAAACATCTATATACAGTATAATTATTATTTTCAACAGGAAAATGCTATATCTTACCTTGTTATGCAGAAAACCAAGACCGTTAAATGCTGTCAAAAACGCCATTCGAAATAGAAATATTTTGTGTTGCCAGTACGCGATTTGTTATTTACCTTATAAAACATATCTTTCACAAGCGATACGCAAAATACGGGGCTGTTTGTTTCATAAAATCAAGAGATTTTAATTTTCATCCATCAAATGACCTGACGACCTCCGTAGTCCAGTGGGTAAGACTCTTGACTCACGATCCGGAGATTGGGGTTCAAACCCGGCATGCGCAAGTAAATTTTATTTGATTAATTTGTGTTATTTCACAATTAATTCATTTAAAATAATATATAGTATATTTGCGGCATGTTCCAGTGTGGAAGATACTATCAGTATCGTCCTGGTGTAAGACCACCATTCAGAATTGAAACGTTGCTTGAAAATGGCTTTAGCCGTGTTTGGTGACCAGATCTGAATAGGCAGGTACTTCCCAACCCTCCTCTTCCCCACCTCCTTCCCCTCCTCTATACCTTCAGCCTCACAACATACCTAATTTGGGGAATGCCATAGTCTCACTGGCTTCAGACGGGAGCAGTTGAGATTCTTGTGCGGAATTCACTGTAAAAAAAAATCCTTTTCTTCAAGATCTTGTGATATATTTAGAAAATCAAAACCAAAACAAATTGAAGCTGTATGCATCAGATGTTCTCGGAAATTAAAAAAAAAATCTACAACTTCAAGAGTCCACCAATTTTTCCAATAGAGAACTACAGTACATTTTTTTTATTCTTTTTAATAAATAATGACTTTCTAACT
This sequence comes from Limnephilus marmoratus, assembly GCA_917880885.1. Lineage (NCBI taxonomy): Eukaryota > Metazoa > Arthropoda > Insecta > Trichoptera > Limnephilidae > Limnephilus > Limnephilus marmoratus. The sequence continues at coordinate 29,870,743 of OU862910.1, forward strand.
TAAATAACTGCACCTTTATTTTTATTTTTAAAGTTAGTTATAATAGTTAAAATAATTGTTAAAGTTTTAATTTTTCAAGACCCCTCCGAAAACCACCGATGTATGGTGAATCGTGTGTCGTCATCACTCCTGAAAAATTAGTATAGGATTGGGCAATCAGCTGATCTACTGCCGCCATTTTGAATTCCGTTCTTCGAAGTATTCTCCCTAGAAATAGCATTACTATTTTTTTTTGTACAGTAGTTTTTTTAACATTTTCAATAATAGAGATAATCTAATAAGAGATGCCTTATAAACACAACAACTAAATATCTATAAACAGTATAAAATAACGAATAACATGAAATGTTGTTAGTACTGATGGCTTATGTCATACCTACATAATCAAAGTTTCAATACAATGATTGGTGACGCGTGACGTCAGCACTAACCATTTCAGTAATACCAACTTTACAGTGTGTTTTGACGAGAGGTTTAAAAATGCACTTTTTAATAATTTTTTAAGAACTCTACGTTTAATATTATGAAATAAAACTTATATATTCAGAATCAGCGTTCATTGGTCTGTATGAACATATTTTTTTTAAAGCCATAATATTTTTCACTGGAGTTCCTTATTGTGAAGGCACAAGTCGTTGCAGCAAGTTTTTGTACAATAAAAATAAATCCTCAAATAAGAAGTGTGCGAGTGCTCCGTGTATACGATGTAATAAAAATTTAAAAAAATATATGGAATCACAAAACCCCCAAAAATACCACAAAAAATACCCCAAAACACCTATTAAACCAGTAAAAAAATCCCATCTCACTTATTTTACCCCTAAGTTGGCAACCCTGAGCGAGAGATGGTGAAAATCAAAAATTACAAACCTATCTTTACAGCTCCATCTATGAAACTTTATCTATGTGTGACAGCACTTTTACGTCACGGACCACGGTTGAAAAATTTGAACGAAGTGATACGCCCCTGGCATAAATATACTAACCCCTAGATCGATCACTTAAGGCTTTTTCCTCCTAGCGGTTTTCGTCACCAACTTAACCAGACCCCCCCCTCGCCCTTCCCGCACCTGCCAGCAGTAATAGACTAAAGATAGAGGAAACTTATTTGTCTACCATAGACAATATAATCGCTCTCGACCTACTTCATTAGCCCAATAAATTATTTAAGAACAAAATTATTGGAATCAGGAAAATGTTACATTAGACAAATGAAACACTCTGAGAACATCTTTAAATATGTTTATTTTCAGTAAAGACAATTGATAATAAATAACACATAAGACAATTGATAATAAAACATAACACAAAAACTAAGGTATCCTAACCGACCTAACCTCAAATGAATTTACGGACGAATGCTGAATGTTGATGTCCTGGTACTGGTTCTGATCCTGGTCATCTTGTAGATACTCCACTGACCAGCTCTCTTCACCTTCACCGTCAGACTCCCATTTGACATCGGAAATGTCTCCTTGCAGTGCAATAGTTATTTCTTCATGTGACAAACCTCTAACAGCCATCTATAAAAATGATAACAATAAGTTATATATAGTCTACCGGAAAACATTAAAATAAAATACATCTTGAAAGAATCAAATTAAAATACGTAAAACAATACAAAAGGTCAAAACAAGAAGCCAATGCGCCACCACAGGAACATGAACGCTTTTAGCGAAAACAAAATGAAAAACCAATGTTTTTGAATGGAAATCATATTTATCGACCAGATAAAACATCTATATACAGTATAATTATTATTTTCAACAGAAAAATGCTATATCTTACCTTGTTATGCAGAAAACCAAGACCGTTAAATGCTGTCAAAAACGCCATTCGAAATAAAAATATTTTGTGTTGCCAGTACGCGATTTGTTATTTACCTTATAAAACATAGCTTTCACAAGCGATACGCAAAATACGGGGCTGTTTGTTTCATAAAATCAAGAGATTTTAATCTTCATCCATCAAATGACCTGACGACCTCCGTAGTCCAGTGGGTAAGACTCTTGACTCACGATCCGGAGATTGGGGTTCGAACCCGGCATGCGCAAGTAAATTTTATTTGATTAATTTGTGTTATTTCACAATTAATTCATTTAAAATAATATATAGTATATTTGCCGCATGTTCCAGTGTGGAAGATACTATCAGTATCGCCCTGGTGTAAGACCACCATTCAGAATTGAAACGTTGCTTGAAAATGGCTTTAGCCGTGTTTGGTGACCAGATCTGAATAGGCAGGTACTTCCCAACCCTCCTCTTCCCCACCTCCTTCCCCTCCTCACTACCTTCAGCCTCACAACATACCTAATTTGGAGAATGCCATAGTCTCACTGGCTTCAGACGGGAGCAGTTGAGATTCTTGTGCGGTATTCACTGTAAAAAAAATCCTTTTCTTCAAGATCTTGTGATATATTTAGAAAATCAAAACCAAAACAAATTGAAGCTGTATGCATCAGATGTTCTCGGAAATTAAAAAAAAAATCTACAACTTCAAGAGTCCACCAATTTTTCCAATAGAGAACTCCAGTACATTTTTTTTATTCTTTTTAATAAATAATGACTTTCTAACTTAAATAACTGCACCTTTATTTTTATTTTTAAAGTTAGTTATAATAGTTAAAATAATTGTTAAAGTTTTAATTTTTCAAGACCCCTCCGAAAACCACCGATGTATGGTGAATCGTGTGTCGTCATCACTCCTGAAAAATTAGTATAGTATTGGGCAATCAGCTGATCTACTGCCGCCATTTTGAATTCCGTTCTTCGAAGTATTCTCCCTAGAAATAGCATTACTATTTTTTTTTGTACAGTAGTTTTTTTAACATTTTCAATAATAGAGATAATCTAATAAGAGATGCCTTATAAACACAACAACTAAATATCTATAAACAGTATAAAATAACGAATAACATGAAATGTTGTTAGTACTGATGGCTTATGTCATACCTACATAATCAAAGTTTCAATACAATGATTGGTGACGCGTGACGTCAGCACTAACCATTTCAGTAATACCAACTTTACAGTGTGTTTTGACGAGAGGTTTAAAAATGCACTTTTTAATAATTTTTTAAGAACTCTACGTTTAATATTATGAAATAAAACTTATATATTCAGAATCAGCGTTCATTGGTCTGTATGAACATATTTTTTTTAAAGCCATAATATTTTTCACTGGAGTTCCTTATTGTGAAGGCACAAGTCGTTGCAGCAAGTTTTTGTACAATAAAAATAAATCCTCAAATAAGAAGTGTGCGAGTGCTCCGTGTATACGATGTAATAAAAATTTAAAAAAATATATGGAATCACAAAACCCCCAAAAATACCACAAAAAATACCCCAAAACACCTATTAAACCAGTAAAAAAATCCCATCTCACTTATTTTACCCCTAAGTTGGCAACCCTGAGCGAGAGATGGTGAAAATCAAAAATTACAAACCTATCTTTACAGCTCCATCTATGAAACTTTATCTATGTGTGACAGCACTTTTACGTCACGGACCACGGTTGAAAAATTTGAACGAAGTGATACGCCCCTGCCCCTGGGTTAGTATATTTTAGCACACTACGCCAGGTTCCCGGCCGGCCGGTGCTGATTTGTATGACAATAATAATTAATAATATACTAGCAGTTAAAAACCCGCTCCGCAGATTTTTTCTGCTAGGCTCTGCGGGCAGCTTTTGGTTCGGCCAGTTTAAGTTTTTCACCAAGTGTTGGTGACCATTTTATAAATCCGATTGGAAGGAATAGGATTTTATAAATCCCTTAGTTAAAAATCCGATAGGAAAATAACGGGTTCCAAAAATAGCCAGTTCCTTCGTTCCTTGGATCCACTGTGATCCAGTGACAGCTAGTCACCGGGACAAAGTAACTGCGACGGGCAATGGCGTCATATGTAATATATAGCCGCATGGTATTATTATTCACAACTGCCAGTTACAACAATAATCATTTTATCGTCAATCTCTCCATATCCGGAGAGATATATGAAACTACAAATCATTAGTACTTACGCCTGCCAGGAGATGCTAATCACGCAAGCTGTTAACGTAAGTAGCGCCATCTTTGGCATGGCTAATTCGGTTCTATTACAAAAGTACATTTGTATTCAAACTCTACATACGAAAACAGTTGTACTTTTTTTTTTTACATAAGCTCCACACAGGAGGCCCCGAGGAAAACAATTTCCCTAGGAGCCTACATAATATGTCTGGCCAAGCGGCAGCGGGCTGACAAACGGGCGGTGTGGATTTGATTTAACAGATGGCGTTGTTTATAAAGGTTTTTTAGCCACAGCAATGTGTGGCCGGGTCTGCTAGTATTAAATAAATAAATAAAAATTCATAAAGATAAGGTTTTCGTAATGAAAAGAAGGTATTCGAAATACAAAAATATATTGTAAATAAAAGACATCCCAAACATTGAGAATGGAAGGTCTGCAGAACATTGGCTACCAGCCAAAAGGGCCATCCAGAAGCAGGTCAGGTTGATGTCTTCAGATGTCAACCTCTAGTACATGCGAAGATCGCGAGTCACTTCCAAGTTGTATCGATCCGTTCGTATCTCAGTCCAGAGGATCGCCCAACGCTCTGAGCTGATGCACAAGGAATCAATAAACTTAATTTGAATTCTGCTGATTTGAATCCTGCCTGGAGGTTTGACAACAATTCAACTCCAAAATATTCCATGGCTTGCAATCTGATCAATTCCCAATAAGGAACTCAAGTCCATTTTTTTTAAATTAATTAATAGTTACCTTCTAACTTAAATAACAGCATATTTATTTTTAGAGTTAGAGTTAGTTTTAATAGTTATAAGAATTGTCAAAGATTTCATTTTTCAAGATCCCTAGAAAACCACCGTATGTATGGTGAATTAATTGACTTCTGATTGAAATTGTTATTAATGAAATAAATATATAACTCAACATCACGTTCATAAACTCTACAATTAGAAATTTATAATAGAGAACTCCGGTCTATTTTTTTTTACTTATTGAATAATGGCCTTCTAACTTAAATAACTGCATTTTTTTACAGTTAGTTTTGTGGCGACACATCATTATTATCTTCGCCATCAAAAGAACATACGAGAAACATCTCCTAATATTCGCGCCCATCGGCAAACCTACTTGCCTAGGTACCTTCGTACCTATACTGGCCGCGATGTACTTTCTCGCCTCCCGTGCCAGCCCGACGATAATTATATCGCCCCGCCTAGAAAGGTCTCGAGACAGCACCGTACAATATCTGTACGGCGCCGAATATTCTCGTCAACTGCCGAAGTGGCTCGTATTACCTACCGCGAGGTAGTTACTCTACCGCGGCTATATAAGCAGCCGATCGCTCGCCCGCTGCAGTTCAGTCTCACATTAACATTCGGCCAATATCTCAACATGTAACAAGTGCTCCTGCATGGTATCGCTACGCTCCAGGGCAGCTTCCTCGAGGTCCATCACCACGTCTCAGCTCTAAGGCCCACCGTGTCTTCAGCTCCAGAGATCAGCCCCATCCCGCGACTTACAAGGCTTGCGTCACCTTCAGTCCAAGGGATCAGCTCACCACTTCATGGCACCCCGAAGCCTCACCGTGCTTCGCTGCCATGGAAACACGCTCCGCCTCGCCAGGACTACCTCGGCAGGCTACCTGACACACCGTTCATCTCCGCGATTCAAAGCGTCGAGCAACGGCCTGGAAGATAGGTCATCTCCACCGCCATGGTGTCGAGCAACTCGCTGACCTTCACCGCACCATCTCCACCACCGCGCGCCTGCAGCATCTCATCTACGGCACTCCGCATTACCTCATGTTACCGACCATCTGCTACGTAGCCCAATAAATGACTGACTCACACATCGACATGACGACTTTCATTTCTGTCTCCCGCTCCCTCAGTTTGAATAGTTAAAATAATTGTCAAAGTTTTAATTTTTCAAGATCCCCGAAAACCACCGCATATTGTGTTGTGAATCGTATGACATCATCACTCCTGAAAAGTTATTTTTATTTTCAACAGGTGTCATTTTGTATGACAGTTATACGGAAGAAAGATGATACTATTCGATAAGTTAAAACATTATTTAGGTGGAATTATTTATTCATTACCTATATTATATTTTTGAATATTACGGGAGAGTGGTATAACAATTGTTTGAAATTATAATTTTTTAGCTTTTAAAATCAATATTATCAAAAACGAAACATCACCCACAAAAGTGTAGGCAAACGGTATCAGTTGATCGATTGCGGCCATTTTGATTTGGCCGTGGAGTAGTAGGTAGCATTATGATATAGTATATTTATACGATTTTTTCGTACAGTTTAAAGTTTTTCAATATTTTAATAATAGAGATACCTCTATTTTTGACACTGAATTATTTAGGCCTAAATAATGTTTCAATAAACACAACAACTAAATCTCTATAAACAGTAAGTATGTAAATAAATGAATAAATCAATACGATGGCTTGTGTCATTCCTACATTCCCGCACATTTCCCATACAATGACTTTACGGTGACGTCACGACACGAGGAACAGTGACGTCACCACTAAACACTTCAATAATGCCAACTTGACGCTGTGTTTTGACGAGATGTTTAAAAATGCACTTTTTAATAATTTTTTAAAAACTCTGAGTTTAATAATTCAATTTGGGAGGCGGAAATGGGTACCGCCGCCCCGGGAACGTTAATTGGATAACCAACACCTCTGCCACAGGTCACCCCAAGTGGTTCGCTACGTTTGGTATTTCATGGGGTGAGGTTTGTCTAGGTCTTGGAGGCGGATGACTAGGACACACTGAACCGCAGATTCCTACCCACCCCTTAAACCCTTTTCCTTCCCAGAACTCTCCCCTCCTTCCTTTCCTTAAAAAACCCTCCACACACCATCCCCAAAGATGACATAGGCCCTGAGGGAAATTATTTTCCTCAGGGCCTCCTGTGTGGAGCTCATGTAAAAAATATATATATATATATATTATTAAATAAAACTTACATATTCAGAATCAGCGTTCATTGGTCTATATGAACATGTTTTTTTAAAGCCATAGGTAATATTTTTCATTGGAGTTCCTTATTGCACTCGTCAAGACTCCACAACGTTAAAGAATAGTTAGGGAACGTACCCATACTACGTGACACTTTTGGGGGGGGGGGGGGGGGTCTTCAAAAGGTCACGCTCCATACAAATGAGCGGCGGGTTCCTTAGGATTTTGGTCACCGGGGGGGGGGGGGGGGGTTAAAAATTGCAAAAAGTTGGTCACGTAGTTTGGGTACGTTCCCTTACACACAGAACAAACAAATGGTTTTCCTTCGAATTTTGCAACTTGTGGTGTGCACCTCGAATTTAAAGCTTATCTCGAAACTGGTTTTAATTTGTCACTGGAGTGATTAGTTTAATTAAGACTACACCCAGACTCGTTTTAATTAAGACTACACCCAGAACATAAAAACTGCAACTATTCATGTTCTCAAAAGGAACATTAAAAAGTCCACGAGTCGTTTTACAGTAGAGAAAACCTTTTGTATATTCCGATTACAATTATTTATGTACTAGAAAGGAGACTTTAAAAACCCACAAATTGACTCATAGTGGAGAAAAAACATTTTCATGTTCCAACTGCAAATATTCATGTTCTCAAAAGAAACATTTAAAACACCACAAGTCATCTAACAGTGGAGAAAACCCTTTTCATGTTCCGACTGCAACTATTCATCTTCTTAAAAGGAACAATTAAAAGTCCACAAGCCAACTCACAGTGGAGAAAAACCTTTTTCATGTTCTGACTGCAACTATTCATGTTCTCGAAAGTGACAATTTAAAATCCACATGCTGACTCAAAGTGGAGAAAAACCTTTTTAATGTTCCGAAATTTTACGAAAAATTAAAAAAAAAAATTGGAAAAATGTATGATCACATGCGATATTAACGTGCTCGTGGAATGTAAACCAGAGACTGATGAACTGGCGTGGAAGTCCCGGCTCACAAGTGAGTGGCGTGAAGATGGGATTTCTCATCGCATTTTGCGAAATGGTTAAGGGAGCGTTTTTTCACAATCTGTTATGGGAATTACTCGTTCTGGGAGGTGCTCGTCAAGAGAGGTTCCACTGTATTTTTTGTGGATAATTATTTTATTTTTTATTGTCAATGTTTTTTTACGTAATTTTGATTTTTAAGCAGGGCCTTGGACGGCCCGGTACCATTTGATCCACAGACCGGTACCAGTCCGTCGGATCAGGGGTTGGGGACAACTGACGTATGGGACTCTACGACATAGGCCCTGAGGAAAATTATTTTCCTCAGGGCCCCCTGTATGGAGCTAATGTAAAAAAAATGCAGGTTCAATAGAAAAAAATTACGAAAAATCAAAGATACAAATGACCAATTGTCATAACAATCAAACGAAGAATGCGTAGTATAGCCCTCGTAGCAAAAATTGAAATCCAGGATTCCCCTAACACCATGGGTCGATCGTTTTACACGACCCGGGTCGTTCACGACACACTGGCGTCATGAGCGGTTCGCGAAGACCCGCTCTTTTCGTGACACAAAATATGAAACTCGATATAATTCACCCAGCTACTTTCTACTACCTGAGTCGAGAGAGCGGATGGCGAAACCCGGGTGTTGACAGCCCGTTAGCTCTCTCATACATCTATCTATTGTTGCTCGCCCCGCCATATCCGCTCCCGAAACCCAGGTTGCAGTAGTAGAGCGGTTGCGAGAAGTGGGTCGCGAGACCCAGGTGCTGACGAAAAAATTACCCACTCGCTCTTTGGTGGTCCGTGAGCGGGTTTCAATGAGCGGGTTATTCACGACCGACCCAGGACTGGTCGCTAGTCCGCCAGCGCCAGGAAAAGAGTATTTTCTTGCATATCAAAATGCGGGAATATCCCGAGCGTCAATAGCTAGCCCGCGCCACCAAAGTACCGTGACAAAAAATTAAGCAACCGACGGTTGCGTTCTACAATTTATCGACTTCCTTTTATTATGAATGCGTTTAAATCTTAATAATTTATTTGAATTTGTTTATGGTTTTTATTTGTGTCTAACTTTAATTGATATAAATATGGTGTGTATAAAAGGTTGTTACAAATGCTTGTAACAACATCTAGGAACAAAGGAGGCTAAAAAAGAGCTAAGAGCTTGAATAGCCTAAATCCCAGGGGGGAGGGCGGGGGGGGGGGAGTTTTGGAGCTAAATATCTAGCTCTAAAGGAGCTGAGTTGGCAACAAGAAGTAACGATTAAACATAAAGTTAAGATATTATACTTTAATAGTCCCTCTAAAGGAGCTGAGTTGGCAACGAGAAGTAAGGATTAAATATAAAGACATTGTCATTTTTAAGTTTTTTTATTTAGTTTCAAGACATTTGTTTTTTTTTTTTAATTATAAGGTTAAAATGTAATTCATAATATTTGTTCTCAGTCCTACTCTCTAGAGATTCCTGTGCCGAGGCAGACTAGGATTTATTTAATAACTATTTGTTTCAGCTCCCATGATGTTCTTTCATCTGATTCTAATTTCATCATAACTTACTTGTTTTTCGCAAAATGATGTTTTTGTAAATTGTATTGACTTACCAGATAATGTGTTTATCTCTACATATTATAAATTAAAGTCCTTCGCCGCGTCTATCTGTCTGTCTGTTCGCGATAAACTCAAAACTAATGAACGGATTTAATGGATTTAACAGTTTTCACCAATAGATAGAGTGATTCATGAGGAAGGTTTAGGTATATAATTTGTCAAGGTTTTGTGTAAATTGGTTATTATTATAAAAATCGTATATAATCGACCATATGTAGTTTCACCAGAATAGTAAGATATATTCAGAGAAATGATTTTATAAACATATCCATGTTGATATATGCTGGCATTTAACAAGTTGAGCCAGGTTTTGATTTGTGATTTTTTTTAAAATCATTTGCATTATCATCTGTTTTCTTTATTGCTGGTGGAAGTGAATTGTAGAAATTAGTGAAGAGGCATTTGTAGTTCCTTTGTCCAAAAGCACCTATAATGGGTATATATTTGTGTTTGTATATTCGGTGACCGGACAATTCGGAATGAAACCAACTCAGAATCATATCAGAAAAGTCGTTTAGAGTGATGACAAAAATATATTTAAAAAAATTGGTTAAATAGGTTACGTTAGTTTAGGGTTATGGGCTATTTTAAAATTATTTTTTCATAGCTTTTAATGACTTTTCAAAGAGGTGTTGAGTTGACTTTATTCTCAGTTGGCATAGAACTGTATATTCATGTCATTCTGGTTAGTTTTTGTTTTATGAAATAATGTGAAAATTAATTTCCTATGTTTTCAGGAGATATTTTTTTAATTTGAAATATCCACTTGAAATATTGACTCTAGATAATATTCGCATTTCTACAGTCTGTCAAATAAGAGTAGAAAACATAGGAGGGCGCCACTGTTGGCCAAATGGCAAAACTAAAAATATAATCATGGTGTTAATCTAAAGCTGTGTAACCTACATTTTTATTAAAAATTAAAAGGCATGAAAGTGAAAAAAAAAAAATTCGTTCCGCTGATATATTAATATATTATTAGTATATCTTTACAATTTTATGTTAACATAATGAAGAATAACGATATTGTAATAAAATATATATAAAGCACACTTTAGAAATTGCTCACATTTATTTAATATTTGCTTAAGTACCTACTAGCATTGTCCAGGCTTTAGATCATGTCTCTAATTTTAGATCTGAATATGTATATTTAACTCATTCAGATCTAAAAGTAGTGTAACTAAACTCACCATTAATGATTCTTCCTTTCTACCTACTGTTAAATTCAAATTTATGTTAAATTAAATGGAAGCCAATCACTTTGTAGAACACAATTTAATCAAATTATGTCATTAAAAGTATGTAGATACCTTAACAATAGTGCTTCCTCGATTTTGTTTTTTTAGGAACTAAAAAATATATTTTTTAAATGTGTATACGGTGTTCTGCATTCTTAGTGTGATTGCACTTTAAAAGAATATTTGACAGGTAAATTGGTGTTGGCAGCCTACAATTTTGTAGTTCAATTTGTTATATTTTCTACTCTTATTTGACAGACTCTACCTTCTACCTAATTGGAAATAAACTAGACACACTAGTTAAATTCAATAATTATTTTCACATTTTATGGCACTAAACTGCTTGAAAAATTATTTCCTTCCAGTATTTCCATTCAACAACCTTCTGAGGATTTAGAACTGGTCTCTCCCATTATGAGTAAATAATTATTTTCATTCGGGTTCGTTAATACCTGACTTGGCAGGGTTTAAATAATCAATCTTGGGAAATGTTTGAGATTTAACAACATCATTAAATTGAATACTTCGAATGACTGTTGTTTCGGATGAAACAATGCGCTTTATTTTTTCTGAAACAAAAAACATTGCATAAAAATTTAAACTATTTGGGGGAAAGTTATTTTTGTACTCTACACTTAATATTCCAAGAAGTCCAGAAACATCCTAGGAAGTAATATTTGTGCAGCGCTTTGGGCCAATTCCATGACATCCGAGAGTTACAAATATACACCTGGGCATGCAGATAACGAGCCTGAAGGGGTCCTGGAACTAATGCCCATAAAACCTAGGAAAACAAGCTGTATTGGGAATAAGGTGTATACAAATATTCCCCATTTCGAATTCACAATTCCTGTATAAAATGCCTCCCGAAACCAGGCAGTCTGTATGTGCTGAAATTTATTCTAAAGGAGTTATGGAGTGACCCACTAGAGACGAAATTTAAGGAATATGGAAATTTTAGGAATTCGTAAAAAATCAGAAATTAGCACAGCCAAACAACATTTTTTTAAATTTGTTTTTTGTTACATAATTACAGCTCCTTTTAAAATAGCCGCGAAGTAGAGTTTCCGGAGGCGCCGCAAACCACGGCGTTGCTGCAAAGATCACAGGTCGACCCTTACTTAGTGCTGCGCTCCAACTAAGCACTGAACTGGCTGCCCTATTTCTTCAAACTACTTTCCACATTCACTGACCACGAAGTCTTCAGGACAATAAAACCACGACAGAAATATCGGATATCTCAACAGAGGCATAATCCCATTCTCTAACAAAATTAGAGCATTCTGGTCGTTGGCTTTGGATCATGTTGATTTTAACGTGAGGAATTAGATAGAAAAACAGTCTCTATACCCAACTTACACAATTCGCAAAAAAATTCCAGCAACAAAAAAAATATCCATGCTAATGAGTGCTGTGAAATTCACACCCTGGCACCCTAGAGTAATTGGCCACAATATGTTGAAATGTTTCCAATAAAAGAAATAATTATTAAAATATATAAATAAAATAATTATTATCCATGTTATGGGTAATTTTTAAATGTTGTAGGAAATATTTTAAGTAAATTTAAATACGATTTTTATTTTCACTGGGCCCCTTCAGAGATAAGAAGTCTGGGATGCCGATGTATGTACGCGCATAACTACCGAACGACTGCACCATATTGGATAATTTTTTGTGTTCGTTATTGTCAGGACAAGGTTTGTATAAAACTACTAGTGGGCTCTGGCATTATGAAATTTGTATAAAAAAATTGCAATAGGTGGCACGCGAGCTGTTTTAAAACTGAATGTACTGGGACTGATTCTATGGAATGCGGGAGGGGGGAGGGGAAACCGGGAGCAGGGACGGGAACCTGGGAGGGGAGAGAGGAACTCGGGAGGGAGGGGTCACGGGACGGGGGAAGGGGGTGAGTGGAGTGGGGAGAGAAGGTGGAGGAGGCGGAGTGGGAATGCGAGAGGGGAAGGGGACGCGGGAGAGGAAGGGGAGGCGGACGGGGAACGGGACGAATGGGAAAGGACACGCAGAGACAAACAATTTTTTTATTAAATGGCATAGCAACGCATGCCGGGAACCAGCTAGTTATTTATATAACAACTGCTTTTGTACACTCAACGGCAGGGGGTTATGACAACTATCACTCTTGGAATTGACTAGAGATTCATACAAATATTTGGGTATCTTCATAAAGAATTCCAAGAATTCTTGAGAAAATCTCTAATCACAAGAAATTTCCGAATGAGAATGAATTTTCTTTTGGAATTGAAATATTCCATATTATCCTATTTTGTAACAGAAATAATTCTTAATGATGCAAAGCTTCAATTCTGAATACCCTATGTGCCATCAAACCTGGAAATGTTCTAGTTGGTGTAACTCTAAGTGACCAGCTCAGGTACGGGGGCTCCATCGAAACCAGGGTTAAGTTAGCCTCTCAGAAACTGGGCGTACTGTACAGGGCCCGCAGATACTTTAATAGTACACAACTGCTAACCCTGTACAAATCACAAGTGCGCCCCACGGTTGAATTTGGCAGCCACCTCTGGTCTGGAGCTCTAAAATACCTAAAAAAAACCCTTGACTCTGTGCAGAAACGGGCGGTCCGTTTGATAGATTCTCCCATCTTAACAGACAGACTGCAATCTTTAGAGCACAGGCGTCAGGTGGGAATGCTGTCCTTGTTCTACCGGTATTACAATGGAAAATGCTCCGAGGAACTAGCGTGATTGATCCCCACGGCACCGGTGCATAGTCGGGAAACACGCCAAACACGCGCCCAACATTTATACACGGTTGACATTAGTCACATGAGAACGGGTCGTTTCTATGACTCGTTCTTGAGTTCAACGGCTCGGCTGTGGAACGATTTGCCGGCCTCTGTGTTTCCTCCCTCCTACAACATGGGTCTCTTCAAGACCCGTGTTCACTCCTTCCTTTCCTCAAAAAGACCCTCCACACAGCATCTTCAAAGATGACATAGGCCCTGAGGGAAGTTATTTTCCTCAGGGCCTCCTGTGTGGAGTTAATGCAAAAAAAAAAAAAGTACAAAAGAGAAAAGAAGGTTTTAGAAAGTATTATAAACCCACCAGTATTTATTCCATGTTTTGCTTCATATTCCGCCAGCTCTACAGGGTGTGCTCTTCTTTTATGAATTCTGCAATTTGACCCGTCCGCAAAAGTTTTAGGACACCACGGACAGGAATAGGGTGTTCTACCAGTGTGAATGTTTAAATGGGCCTGACATAAAAAATTACAATACATTTAAATACAATTATTACATAAAATAAATAATAAATTATTAAACTTTTTACTTTAACAATAGTTAAGAACTATACCTCAAACGGCTGTTTCCATTTAAAGCCTTTATTGCAAAAGCCACAAACAAATCTGCAAATGTCTGAATGAATATGCATATGTTCTCGTAGATTAGTTTCATATGAAAATGAAGATGGACATTTTGAGCATTTATAGATCACGTCATTATGAATATTTTTATGTCGCATCAGAGTAAAGTTTGACTTATAGCTAGAAAATCACAAAAGTATACAATTAGAAACTGTGATATAATTATGTATCCATGATTAATGCCAGCTAGTTTAGGTCTAAATCTTGGTCGGATTATAATTATGGGTCTAAATCCTTTCTCGAATATTGAAATAAGTTTATTTTACGCACGTTTTGGGACAATGAGGGCAGAGGTAGGGCCTCTCTCCGCTGTGCAAGGCTCTGTGAGATTTTAATCCTCCCTTGGTTGACAATGATTTGCCACAAATATCGCACACACAAGATTTCTCTTTCTTATGGACTGCATTGATATGAATTTGAAGATTAGAATTAGTTTTAAATCTAGGGGGAAAAAACCAAGCATTAATTTTGTAAAGTACAGCTATAGTCAACATAATATCTCATTGCGGTATTGTGTACTTAAAATAGCATAACGAGCATATGTAATGATCTCTTGTTGACAGTCAAATATTCCCTTTGGCAAATGCAATGGATGCGTTCATGTATAGCGTTGAAAAAGCTACAGACGAAAACTGCTTATTCATCATAATATGTACCAAAATCATGTAGGTTAAAAACGACGACCGGATAAAACAGAAAGTTATAAAAATAATAGGTTAGGTGCATGGACATATGAATATATCTGGACCTGCCCTAAGTGATAAAAACATATTATTTCCCCCTCCCCATGGAGCCGGCTAGAGCTCCGCCTTGGAGCCTGTTCGCTCTATGGAGAGGGGAGAGAACCTCGCTTGAATCTAAAATATGTGACGTCATCATTCTTGTCGTGACCAGCGCGGAACTAACATTCATATATTTTACGAAATAACACGCCAAAAACGGTAGCTTGTGCTATACATTTATACCCACATATTATTGAACATAGCGAATGTGGGCGGTTCTCCAGTGTGCTCGTCGCTGGTTACAGGGGTAAGTAAATTATGAAACATTTGTAAAAGTGTCTTAACTAAACACGGCAACAAAACATTGCTATGTGAATGGGGGCGAATCTTTTCGGGGCGAGCATTTGGCCTTCGAAAATATGTTATTAACGTGGCAAGCAATTCGCGCTCCCATGTAAAAAGGTCTATTCATTCAAAGCAGATTTTGCTTTTAAGAACTAAATGGTGATATTATATACTGTCAGATTGATTTTTTAACGAATCACAGTCTCTTATTCCTCTCTTCGCCCCCCATAGTTTGGTTTTACCCCTCATCTGCATCTTCTGGTCTATTGATTTGGATGTCTATGGTTAGGTTTATACATACGCACTCTCACAATCTGCTACCCCAAAAACTGGGCAAGTGAGTACTTAACCTTGGTGATTCATAAAATGGTCAATGAGAATGAAGGCGGTATAGTAACTGAGTGTGCAAGAGTAAGATAACCCAACCCGTCAGTTTGCAAAAGCTTGGCGCTCTAATCGAATTTGACTTAGTAATGCTGGTGAATTAAAGAGCTTAATTTTGTCCTTTCAATTCGTAAAAATAATGGTTGATTATAGTAGTTGTCAGAAAATCGAGTGGCGGATTACTGAGAGAGTGCTGTAATATGTATTTTTTCTTCGCTTTTCTTCAATGTTATGTTTTGTGATAGAAAGGTTAATACCTACTTTTTCCCACAAATGCCACAAGGGCGAATGTTCCTCACTTCGCTTGGCAAATGTTTTCTTTTATGCTGATTCAGCATATAAAGTTTGTGAAAATTATCACCACAATATTCGCATTTATATTCGGGAGGATTGGTATTGGCGTGCTCTGACAAATAATGTTTCGTCAAACTTTTTTCTGCATAAAATGAACTACTGCATTGAGTACATCTGTAATCAAAAAAACAGGTATAAATTTACTGTTTTATTATGCAGTCATCGTCAAATCCAAATATCTGGTGGTGGTAATGTTAATGATTGCGCCTACTTAATATCTGATAGTAAAAGTTGTTAAGGCCCCGCAACCGCGCACAAAAAGAAGAAGATGTGAGAGGAGCGCGCTAGTATTTAAAGCGGCAAAATTGTTGCGAAAATTGTGAAAATGTTTAATAAAACACAATTCGTTTAAAATATCGGGGTTGTCTTAAACAGCATTTAAAGAAACACTGTGAATTTTTTCATACCTATAACTTATAAAATAACTGAAACAGATGTGTTTATAATAATTTTTGGAGCACACTTTGCAATTTTTTCTATTGAGGGAATTTTATATAATTTGCATTTCGGCGCGACAAATGTCTAGATATTATCTTCAAAAATAACACATATTTTTTTAAGAGGTTAAAAACTTCAAATGTTTATGGGAGGTTTGCAAGAAATCGGTAGAAATTCGGGTAGCGGCGTCTTAATGATCGCGCCTACTTAAAATCTGATAGCATTAAAGTTAATGATTGCGCCTATTTAATATCCGATAGTAGTAATGTTAATGATTGCGCCTATTTAAAATCCGATAGTAGTAATGTTAATGATTGCGCTTATTTAATATCTGATAGTAGTAATGTTAATGATTGCGCCTACTTAATATCCGATAGTAGTAATGTTATGATTGCGCCTATTTTATATCCGATAGTAGTAACGTTAATGATTGTGCCTATTTAATATCCGATAGTAGTAATGTTAATGATTGTGCCTTTTTAATATCTGATAGTAGTAATGTTAATGATTGTGCCTATTTAATATCTGATAGTAGTAATGTTAATGATTGCGCCTACTTAATATCCGATAGTAGTAATGTTAATGATTGCGCCTATTTAATATCCGATAGTAGTAACGTTAATGATTGTGCCTATTTAATATCTCATAGTAGCAATGATAGTGATTGCACCTACTTAATATAGTAATGTTAATGATTGTGCCTATTTAATATCTGATAGTAGTAATGATAATGATTGCACCTACTTAATATCTGATAGTAGTAATGATAATGATTGCACCTACTTAATATAGTAATGTTAATGATTGCGCCTATTTAATATATGATAGTAGTAATGATAATGATTGCACCTACTTAATATCTGATAGCAGTAATGTTAATGATTGCGTCTACTTAAAATCTGATAGTAGTAATGTTGATGATTGGGTCTATTTAATATCCAATAGTAGTAATGTTAATGATTGCGCCTATTTAATATCTGATAGTAGTAATGATAATGATTGCACCTACTTAATATCTGATAGCAGTAAATGTTAATGATTGCGCCTACTTAAAAATTGATGATTGGGTCTATTTAATATCCAATAGTAGTAATGTTAATGATTGCGCCTATTTAATATCTAATAGTAGTAATGTTAATGATTGCGCCTATTTAATACATGGTAGTTGTAGTATATTGTGCTTATTTAATTATTCATTTTCAACTTACTTGTGCTGAAAGGAATCACTGTCATGTATTTTAATATGCGTATATACAGATTTTTGAGATCTAAGGTATTTGTCACAAATGCACAGAATCTTGGGTATATCCTTGTGTATCTGAGTTGTATGTTTCTGTAAACTATTCCATTGCAAAAATTCTTCATTACAGATATGGCAAATAAAACTGAAATTCAAAAATAAGATGAGTTTTTTTATTTTTTAATTCAATAGTAAGACGAGTTCAATTAATATGTTTAGCTTACTCACTTGATGAAAGAACAATTACTTAAAGAACTGGGTTTTAGTTCTTTTGGTTTTACACTATTCTCATTCCCATTGAATTCAACTTTAAGTTCACTTAAATTAATATTCACATCAGTAGTCACCGTTTGAATGAGATTCTTTTTTCGTCTAGCGGAATTCTTTTTTGACAATAATTTATGTTTTATTTTTCTTTTTGATTTATCTATAAATAATCAAATAATATATATATATATATTAATACTTAGTTTTTATCATATTATTGCTTCTTTTTCGACCCTTCACACACCATTCCTAAAAATGATGTAGGCAATAGGGGAAAATAACAGATTTTCCTTAGGACCTTTAGTGTGGAGTTGATATTTAAAAATATATATTTAATAAGTCAGGTACGCCTTCTACATCGTATGTCGGGCCATGTTAAACTATCTTGAAGACAAGCTTATGGGTCCGAATGGTTTTTTAAGCAGTAAGTAGGTGAGTTACAATTTACAATATTATAGTTTATACCATCCCCTGCTGAGATAGGTGTTCAGTTGGAAAAAAGGATTAAAGTTTCATACGTTTATGCTTATCCTGAAACACACTGTTATCTTCATTTTCTGATTTGATAGAAGAATCGTCTATCATGTGGTCATCATAAATGGTATCTGTGTTGCATTCAGTTTTAACTGTTTCAAAAAATGCATCAATCTTCTCAACTTCCCTATATTCCTGAGACATTGAGGACAAAGTGATCTGCGTTGCAGAACATTTGAGTGCGTATTCATTAAACAATATGACTTTCGTCCTGCAGGCCTCGCAGACTTGGATGGGCAAGGTGTCATTCATTGTGATCTAAAATATACAAAACTTATCAGACTTGGATGAAAAGGTGTCATCTAAAACATGCAAAACAAATCGATGCATTGTTATCAATTGTATGAGTGTGACAGAATAATTAAATATGGTTGTTATTTAAATTCACAACTACCACCGTAGGTCCATTTATGAAAATTTAGGGCAATTTGGAGAATTGTTTAACTTCCCAGTCAAATAATGCCGACACTGTCTTGCACTATTACGACTGTCAATTATACAAGGTACATAAGTCGCGCAACTGAGAAAGCAACCCGTGCTTTTGTGGTATTCATACTTTTCCGTATTATTTTTTTAATGTTGG
This sequence comes from Limnephilus marmoratus, assembly GCA_917880885.1. NCBI lineage: Eukaryota > Metazoa > Arthropoda > Insecta > Trichoptera > Limnephilidae > Limnephilus > Limnephilus marmoratus. The sequence continues at coordinate 29,889,855 of OU862910.1, forward strand.
TGCCCGCTTAGTGAAATTAAAAATCCGTTCAGCTGCACAATATTACATTTTTTTAAATGTTGTCCGGACTCGGTAGGGATAGGCGTGAAACTAATAATAACCATAATCAATGCAAACTGGTATTCGGTAAAGGCCCCACTTTTATTGATAAATATTTGTCTATCAAATCCACGACAGATTTATTTCCTTCCAGTAAAATGTGATCCAAATCACGATTACACAGATCAGCACATAGACGGCATGAACTTTCCAAAGACCACTTATTTTTTGAAGACATTTTCGTAATTTTATTTTCCTGTTTCAAGACATTGTAGCAGTACAAATCCTAACTACTAAACACTGAGAAAAAATATTAACGAGGGAACTGTTTTCATCGATTTTCTAAACATTGACTTCTCAATAAGTAGGAAGTGCTATAATAAACATATTTTAGGAATCGAATTTAAGAACGACCACTGTTTATGTTTTTGACATTTCTCGTCATAGATGATATACAATGTCGTCTTCTCGAAAATTGTATTGTAATTAGAGATGGGATATTTCATTCCTGTTCCGATTACACTGTTCCGGTGACTTTTGGTCACTGGAACGTCGGATAATTTCTGAGAAATCGGTTTCCTTGGAACTTTGTCGAAGAACACTCCTGGGGGCGTTTTCAATATTATTTATGAACAAAACGTATGAATTTATTACGACTAATTCGGGAAATTATGATTATATCATGAGCAGACACGCAGACAGCATTTTGCTGATGTGCTCATATCTATTTCACAATAAAAGGAAATCGAATTATTTTTAATGTAAAAATAATTGTCAGGCGTGCCGTGTCGTGATGTGCTCTGTCGTGATGGCTAGCGTTCACATCTGTAATGTAAGTCGTGTTCTGATGCCTTTATGACGATATTTTAAATCAATACAGTCGTAGCTCTCACGAATTATCCGGTTCTGATTCAGATTATGAAGAAGATAAAATTCAATTAACGGTGCTGGAAAGTCTTCTAAAAAAAAGAAATAGAAATATTGGGTTCATCCAGTGAATAGAAAAAGAGGGGTTAAAGGCGAGTTTCACACTCTCGTTAAAGAACTTGAGAGCGATACTGAAAGATATCATCAGTATTTTAGATTTTTCAAGGCACAGTTCGAGGAAGTTCATTCTATGATTGGAGAGGAGAGGACATAAAAAAACATACAAACAGCTGCTCTAATGGATTGATCCCTATATTCTTTACATTTCGTATCATAAATCGCTTTTTGTTTTTTTTTACATTAACTCCACATAGGAGGCCCTGAGGAAAATAACATCCCTCAGGGCCTATGTCATCTTTGAAGATGCTGTGTGGAGGGTCTTTTTGAGGAAAGGAAGGAGTGAACACGGGTCTTGAAGAGACCTATGTTGTAGGAGGGAGGAAACACAGAGGCCGGCAAATCGTTCCACAGCCGAGCCATTGAACTCAAGAACGAGTCATAGAAACGACCCGTTCTCATGTGACTAATGTCAACCGTATACAAATGTTGGGCGCGTGTTTGGCGTGTTTCCCGACTATGCACCGGTGCCGAGGGGATCAATGACGCTAGTTCCTCGGAGCATCTTCCATTGTAATACCGGTAGAACAAGGACAGGATTCCCACCTGACGCCTGTGCTCTAAAGATTGCAGTCCGTTTGTTAAGATGGGAGAATCTATCAAACGGACCGCTCGTTTCTGCACAGAGTCAAGGTTTTTTTTTTTTTTTAGGTATTTTGGAGCTCCAGACCAGAGGTGGCTGCCAAATTCAATCGTGGGGCACACTTGCGATTTGTACAGGGTTAGCAGTTGTGTACTATTAAAGTATCTGCGGGCCCTGTACAGTACGCCCAGTTTCTGAGAGGCTAGCTTAACTCTGGTTTCGACGGAGCCCCCGTACCTGAGCTGGTCACTTAGAGTTACACCAAGCATATCGATGATATCGAAGGAGACTAGATTTTCATTTCGATCCCTTTTAGACGTAATCAAACATGATTGGGTCTTTGAAACATTAAATTCGACGAGGTTATTCTTACCCCAAGAGTAAACTCTCGAGGTAACCGTCCATTCTTTGTTTCAAAGCCCTCCGAGCTATTGGAGTTTGTGTGCCCTTTGGGGGCTTGTCAAACAAAAAGCTATCATAGACTGTACTGTCATCCGCGTAACAATGAATCGGTGCACATGACAAGAGGTCATTGATGTGTAACAGAAACAAAGTCGGTGACAGAACCGATCCCTGTGGGACGCCAGCATTTATCGAATGCGAGGAAGAGGTGAAACCGTCAGCAACCGCCTGAATCGACCTCTCTCTCAAAAAGTCGGCAATCCACGTACACAAGGATGCGGGAAGTCCGTAAGAAGACAGTTTGTTCGATCACACGTTCCATCACCTTAGACAGAACTGATGTGATCGCTATGGGGCAGTAGTTGGCTGGGTTGGAGCGGTCACCCGTCTTTGGAATAGGGTGAATGATCGCTTTTTTCCAACCAGAGGGCACAGAGCCAGACTTCAGGGACATTTTGAGAAGCTTCGTCAAAACTGGAGCTATTTCTGCGGCGCACCTCTGTAATACCAGGGCAGGTATTCCGTCAGGCCCACTAGCTTTATTAATATCAAGCCCTCGTAAGACTTGGAGTACATCCCGATGCCGGATCCTCAGCTTTTTCATATGAAAACCGCAATGAGGAACAGTGGCGGCGTAAGGTAGTTTGGCACCCGGGGCGGTTTTGCATTGAGCACCCCTACTTAAAATAAAACACCAAATACTAAACACGCTTACGAGACTTTATTTTACTAAAATATTCGATCACATTATCAACATTAATATAACCCTGTCTCTTTCAATTAATAAAATCGAAAGATTGGTTAGTCGCACTTGGCTCATTGTGGACTTTGCGTAAGATTTTATTAATTTTAAATTTGAAAAGTTTCTTTCATATGAAGCCACCGTAACACAAATTGTAAAAAAACATCTAAGACAGCGCTAAACTTGAAACAGACTCAGTATAGCCGCATTTTACGATGAATCTGAGAAGCTCCAATGTGGTCCATTGAATCGCTTCTTGGGCAGAAATTTTGGCGGCTTCCAAATGGCGCGACAATCGAAAAATCTCCAACACGACGTCCTCTGATGAAAATTCATCGTAAATTTTTATCTGATTTGGAACCATTCCACAAAGATCTTCTTCTGGTGATGTTACCAACGTTTTAGGCTGAATAACATTATATGTAACCAGAATAAAATCCATTGCCCTGTACCAATGGTCTAGTTCAGTGGTTCTTAACCTGGGTTCGATCGAACTTCAGGGGTTCGGTGAGCCAGTCTCAGGGGTTCAGTGAGCCAGCCTCAGGGGTTCGGTGGAAGGCAAGACACATCCCGAAAAAAAACCGAAGAATATTGTTACTATCCCAACCCGCCCCATCCTATCCCCAAGAGCGGCGCAGTTCACAGTAGGTACGATTTATTATTATTCACTCGAGTGCCACGATGGACGTTTAAGACGTATAAGATCAGACCAAACGCAACATGAATCCTTTCTTTTAGGGAATTAGAAATTATATTCTAAAAATAATGAAAATATAGTTGCGATGCGTTTCAAAATATGATATTAGTATGTAAGTCGCTAGGCACAAGAATAGGTAGTTATTAATTGATATGTCTGTATAGAGGTATAGAGGGAGATTTTATGCGCATTCTTTGGCTATACTAGTGAGTTGACGTTGTCACCCCCTTGGTGCTTGGCACCCGGGGCGGACCGCCCCCTCCGCCCCCCCCTTACGCCGCCACTGATGAGGAACCGACGCGCGACGGTGGGGTAGCACCTTGATCATCGAGGGTCGAGTTTTCCGCGAACATTTTGCCTAATAAGTTAGCCTTTTCGGCGGCGGTATTTGCTAGAGAGCCGTCAGGTCTGGTAAGAGGTGGCTGCCGTGCGGGCAGGCAGCCAGCTTTCTGCAGATCTGCAAGTCGTGCTCGAATTTTGACCTGTTTATGATCCCCTTGCTTTCTTTTGCCATTTCGTTATATACTATTCTGTTTTCGGACGTTCGAGATGTGTTGTAGGCTCGGTAAGCCACGTTTTTTCGTCGCACTGCTTCAGAGCATTGTCGACTGAACCACGACTTTGAGCCCACACTAGTTTCTTTAACAGTGGATTGGATGAAGCCATCCATCGCGGATGTGATGACTTCACCAATTTCCTGGGCACATCTTGAGGGATCCGAGGTCCGAAAACAGACAGCTGACCACGGGAAAGCATTAAAATGTGCCCGCAGACCAAACCAATCTGCTGATCTATAGTGCCACACTTTTCTCTTCAGCCGCTCATTTGTTGTCGTACTATTTCGATCAGGTCGTCCATATCGATGTATTTAATTCAATTTTATATCGAGACGAGTGGTAGCGTATGTACGGATACTGTTTTAAATAAATCCGAATGTCGTCATATGATTTCCGGACACAGAGAAATAAAAATGGCCCGCGCGTCACTACACAGCACGTGGTACGTACACTAGCCAAGATGCGGCCGTCCCCGTGCCCCTCATCTTCACCGCTCTGTCGAAAATCGAGATAGCTTCTGTCGCGTCACGACAGAACGCATCATGACACGACACGACCGCCGCCCCGGGAACCAATTAATGGACAACCAACACCCCTGCCACAGGTCACCCCAAGTGGTTCGCTACGTTTGGTGACTCAGCAGGGGTGCCCGGGTTCATGGGATGAGGTTTGTCTAGGTCTTGGTGGCGGATACGTTTGCCTAACCACTGCGTGGTGGGCTGGATCGGGGGAGACTGATTGAGGGAGGCCTTTTGACCCTTTTCCTTGCACCGCAGTGTAAGGAATAGATTGCCACCCTGACCCCCAGATTCTTACCCACCCCTCATACCTTTTTCCTTCCCATATCTTCTTCTCCTTCCTTTCCCTTAAAAAACCATCCAAACAGCATCCTCAAAGATGACATAGGCCCGGAAGATAAGAATACTATTATTATTTCTAAATTTAATAACGTCAACATTCTTCATCGCTCAAAGACCATTCTAATAAAAGTATGCAGTTTAAGAAATTACGTAGATTTCGGCGAGACGAAATTGTGCAATTTTTCAATTATTACTTTTAAAATTTGATAACCGCACAAGATTCCCAACTATTCCCAACCATTTGGAGCCAGTGAAACTATGGTATCCCCAATTTTTTTTTTCTTTCCTTTTTTCATCATAAAACTTTTTATACAGTTTTTACAGGTGATTTGACTACCATGCTAGGCACATGCCCGTATTATGAATATATAATTATATAAATGCAAGAATTGTTATTGGTTAATATATAGTTTAGTTAGGTACACTGTTTTTGTATAACAACGACTACTTTAAGTGGTTTCTTAATTAAGTAGATAATATTTATATAATATTAAACACATAAACTATTCTTATTGTAGACTGCTGTTTCGCTATAAAATAGGTACATACATACATACATACATGATAAGTAGATAAATAAATAATGACTCTACTTGTGGAGATGTTGAAAATAAGTCATCCATGCATTATTATGGTATGGTAATTGGGGTATATTATAAGGCTAAATGTAGCGGGGAGGGGAAATGAGATTGAGAAAGGTGGGGGCTATCTGGATATTTAGATCTGGTCATCAAACACGGCTAGCGCCATTTCAATCAACGTTTCAATTCTGAATGGCGGTCTTACACTGGTGAGTACTGATAGCCCTTATTTTTCTCTCTGGAGCGTGCCGAAAATATACTATTTTGAGAAAATGAGAAATAACACAAATTAATCAAATGAATTTTATTTATTTTTAACTTAATGAGTAAAACCTTAATTTGTAAATCACACGACTTTTCTGTTTTCAGATTTTCGATTGAGTTTCACTAAAATTGTCTTCATTTAAAAAAATAAAAATATTGCTAGACAATAGCCTTACCCCTCGACGGGGCCATCAAATTCAATGTCAAGCATATTTGCGTAAATGTAATATCAAATTTGATAGATGATGTATCTCCGCAATTTGTTTGCGGCTAGCAAGTTTAAATTAGTACCCTTAAACTTTAACATGGATTCCCATAACTTATTTCGCCCTTGCATTTCCGTCTACGAATCAAAATATCCTAAGAAACCCCTGCTTCGCCATCGAGAACTAGTCCCAAAAGTAACTGGAAAGGGATCCGGTTTCTTTTCGGTCTTCGGTAGCTGAAACTGCAGTGACAGCTCATTTCACAAATGGTATCACATCTCTAATCGTAATTTTTTGACAGTTCGGTAAAATCTGTGGTTATGTTTAGTGTTTACACCATGAAAAAAATCCATAGAACCTTTATTAGTCAACGGATTCAGTTTGTTTATGGGTTTGGTATATTGGTTTATGCCGTTATGGTCACCAGCACAGTGATGTTATATCTAGGGAAATTTCCCTAGATCTAGGGGAGAAAAATATTTTTTAGGGAAAAGGGAAATCAGCACAAAATTTAGGGAAATTTCGAACTCTGGCAAAATTTTTATTACATACTAGCTGGTTCCCAACAATATCATTTAATAAAGAAATTGTATCTCCCTGCGTGTCCTTTCTTATTCATCCCGTTCCCCTTCCTTTCCCGCGTCCCCTTCCCCTTTTGCGTTCCTACTCTGCCTCCTCCACCTTCCCTCTCCCCACTCCGTACCCCCATTCCCCGTCCCGCGAACCCCCCTCTCAGTCCCGGTATATTCAGTTTTCAAACAGCTCGCGTGCCACCTATTGCAATTTTTTATACAAATTTCATAATGCGAGAGCTCACCAGTAGTTTTATACAAACCTTGTCCTGACAATAACGAACACACAAAAAAAGAATTATCCAATTTGGTGCAGTCGTTCGGAAGTTATGCGCGTACATACATTTCGGCGATTCATTTTTATTTATATAGATAGATAGATGACAATATTACTGGTATTATATATATATACAAGGTGTCCGGAAACTCGTAGTACAAGCGGGAAACTGGTAAATCTACATCACATTCGGAGTCGATTTGTGATATAACTTTTTTGATATGAGCTTTCGTTTTCGAGTAAATCGGATCCGAAGTTGGAATTTTTTTGGTTAAATTTGAAAAAATTATTCACTAGGGGGTTGATTTCAGCTATGTAATGTCTTATAAAATGCATCGAAGGGTAAACCGGGCTCAAAAGTTTTTTTAACCCTTTAGTTGCCGAAAAAATGGAAAAATAGAAAAAAAATAATATTAAAATCGAAATGCTGAGATCGAAAAAAATAAGTTTTTTGGGTTCTCTACGTGATGTAGATTCCCCAGTTTCCCGCTTGTACTACGAGTTTCCGGACACATTGTATTTTTTTTTTTTGGAATTCTCACGAATCTTAATTATTGTTGATATGCTTACATGCAATGTTATTTTTAACACTGACAACTCAAAATGATATATTATTATGTATCTAAAAAGATAAATAAAAAATATTAATTTATGTTTTAAGCTCCGTTTTTTCGGTGATTGCGGTTGATTATTATTTTGCAAAGTGTTTTTTTATTTGGAATATTCCGTTTCTAATTCAGTAGTGAGTGTATACGTACTTTTAAATTATTATTTCACTTAGCAAAAGTGTTTTATTTGGAAAAGCACAGTATTATAAGTACATTTACCAAGTTCCGATATCTTTCCAATAACGTGGGTAATTGCGTAAATAGGATTATTATGTATTACATATATTAAAGTTTTATTTTTTGTACATACCTGTTTCTTAAATTTTATAAAAAAAATTAAAATTAAAAAAAAATTAAGTAACCAATGTACATAGGAAAGAAACCCTTCCCCCCCCCCCCCCCCCCGAAGCGAGTTTTTGATTTGCCATGAGGTATATAGCTTTTGAACTTCAGTATGGGTTCACAATGTCCCTTTATCCAATTATTATCTTCGTCAACAAATAATATGAATACTTATATATCGTCAATACTTTTATTAATATAATGAAATTAATATTATATCATTTAAATTTAATTAGGTATCTACACTAACGTAATTTCAAAAAGCTTTATAGCTACTCCGCTAGATGTCAGCAGGGAAGTATTTCTCCGCTTGGTTGATAGGATTCGCCTGTCTCGCCAGGCAGTTCCGAGCAGATCACATTTACCTTAGGTCGGCTAACTTGTAGCCTTATTATTGTAAAGACTTAATCTTAAATAAACCTTCAATAAACCAGATTGTTAATAACGAGACCCGAATATTTATTGAGAAGACCTACACAAATATTTAAGTGTTTTGGAGTATAAATAATTAATTAATCAACACAATAATTAATCACCTAACTGCTGTAAATGTAGAAAAAATAAATTATTAGAATTGTGGGTAAATTTCTTCACACAAATTTGAAAAAAAAAAAATTTCATTACATATGTATGGTAGTGAGGCATGGAACTGACGGAGGAAGGATGAAAGCAGACTGAATGCTGTTGAAATGAGATCCCTGAGGTGTATGTGTAGTGAAACCATGTATGATCGTGTGAGAAATGTGGAGATCTGCAAAGAACGCAATGCTGATGTTAGCGTAATAAGTAAGATTAAGAAAGGGACCCCCAGATGGTTTGGACATGTAGAGCAAATAAACGAAGAAAGGAGTCTAAAAATATATGACGCAAATGTGAATGGTAGAAGAAGTCGAGAACGAGGAAGACAAGGCCCAATCAATATTTGAGTCAGGCCGTGTCGAGAGTCAGAATAATAGAAGAGTATTATGTATGAGACGACGTATTAATGTGAATAGAGGCAAAGAATGTGCGCCAAGACTGCATTGTTTAGCGGTCTGCCCTCTCTGTCTACTTCTGCAGGGAAACGGCATGATGATTAGTTAGTTAGAGTTCTACAAATTAAACTTGTTATGTAGTAGTAAAAACACTAATTAAAAACTTTTTGTTTTATTTGAGGAACCTGGCATCACTGCCACCAACAAACCAAAGCATCTTACTTTCAAGAATAAATCTTTAGCTTCTTGAACCAGGTCTAGGTTATTATATTATTATCATAAAATTTTGACATTACACAAGTTTTCTTGAAAATTACTTATTCTTACCTCCTAGAAACTTTGATACTATTACATTATATATTTTATAGTTAGTTAAAACAATATTTTCGGAGTCATTCTATTTTATTAATTTGAATCAAAACAGCAAAAAAAAATTTTTTTTCAACAACAATCAATATTTGATTTGGAAGGATTTAAATGATCAATTTTCGGAAAAACCTGAGATTTTATTACTTCATCAAAGTGGATACTTCGAATAACTATATTTTCAGGTGAAGTAATACACTTAACTTTTTCTGAAACAAAAATAAAAATTACATTGTAGAAAAATAATATTTATATATTTTAAACAAACATTATACATTATTTTTTTTTTAAATCAACTCTACACTAAAAAATAACTTTACTATAAGGTGGGGCGAATACATTTTTTAAAGGCAGCGTCTATTCATCAGTGCGCCCCTATATACACAAATCTATTTAGCGTGTGTACTGTTTGTAAGTGCTTTGTCTACTAATCAGCTTTTTACTGGTGCTCCGCCACCAGAGTTCATGTGACAGTTTGACATTTAACCTAACCTAATCTTTACATAACATACTTAGAAAAGAAGAGATTGAAGAAATCAATGAAAATTAAAGATAAACTGTAGGACAAATAATAAAAAAGAATTAGAAGAAATCTTGTGCATAATAAGCAGGCCACCAGCAGAAGATGCTTACAATTCAAACAACCTTGCAATAGAAAATGTCATTAGGTCACACCGGTTCATAGCCGATACATAAGGGGCCGTTCAAGTATTACGCAACGCACTTGGGAGGGGGGTCTTGTGAAACGTTACTGTGCGTTACGAGGGGGGGTTCGAACAACGTGTTACGAAACATGTTTTTCTTTATTTAGATAAAAAACTAGGGAATTAAAATCTTCCAAGTTGGCAACCCTTTTCGTTCTCGAAATCTCTTATTTTATTTATTACAGCAAACGCGATTAAAACAAGAAAAAAGGTATTTAAGCGACTTTCCAGTACTTTGCTATTTTGCGCAACTTAATTGTGACTTTCAGGTAAAAATTGTCACTTGGACGTTACGTAACATTTAGGGGGGCAGGGGGGAGGGGGGGGAGGGAACAGAAAAACGTTATGGGGCGTTACATGAGGGGGAGGGGGGCAAAAATTGCGTTACGTAATACTTGAATGCCTCCCTAAGCAGAGCACTAACAAATGGGGCGCGCCGCGTAATTAATTTTTGTGCTATAATCAGGGTGCACCAATGAATAGGCACTTCCTTTTTTAAATCTTTCCTTTATCAAACCTGAACCTAATAGCGATTGCAACAAATACAAGAGAACCCACAAACGAACGCGGACTAACTGGAGGTTTAAAAACAAATACATAGTGTAATTCTATAGAACTTACCACTGCTTATTCCATTTTTAGCTTCGTATTCCGCCAGTTCCACAGGATGAGATTTTCTTTTATGAATTCTGCAGTTTGATCCATTTGCAAAAGTTTTAGGGCACCACGGACATGAATACGGTGTTCTACCAGTATGGATGTTCAAGTGTGCCTAAAATATTCGATTAGAATAGAATATTAAACACATTTGATTCTTGCAAACGGTTTTATAAAATCAATCAAATGAATGGTCTTACCTCAAATGGCTGTTTCCATTTAAACCCTTTATTGCAAAAGCCGCACACAAACCTACAAACGTCTGAATGGATATGCATATGTTCTCGTAGATTGGTTTGATAAGCAAATGAAGAAGGGCATTTTGAACACTTGTAGGTAATTCCGTCATGGATGTTTTTATGTCGCATCAGAGTTATGTTTGACTTATAGCTGAAAATAAACAAACAAAAAAGTGTCATAGACAGATTACGATATGTAAATAGATCAAACGTGGTGTAATATTATATTGTTATTTTAACTCACGTTTTGGGACAATGAGGGCAGAGGTAGGGTCTGTCCACAGTGTGCAAGGCTCTGTGAGATTTCAAACCACCTTTGGTTGAAAATGCTTTACCACAAATATCACAGACACAAGACTTCTCTTTATTGTGGACCGCATCAATATGAATTTGCAGATTAGAATTGGTTTTAAACCTGCGGAAAAAATACGGAATTGTTCATTATTTTCCAGTGTTGTAATCAACAAGGAAAGCTGACCACTCAATTCAATTTATTTATCATTTTAAAAACATTACGAAATTGTACATTTTAATGTGTTTTTAAAATACATTTGAGTGCTACATAGAACATAAGCAGTAGATATAATATCAACTATACTAACATTAATAGAGCTTGCCTTTAACCCCTCAGAAAATCGCCAATTTGCATTTTAAATGTCTTAAACGAAATGACATTTTACGAAAACTTTGTGTTATTACCGTTTCACAATTAATGCTCTATAAATGAAACATTTCTGAATGTAGCCGAATAGTAATAACTGTTTTAGACAGGTTACAAAATAAGCTTTCGAATTACTATATTATAAATAAATGTTAATATTTGTAAATATTAAAATTTAGAATGCAAACATTAAAAAAATGTCAAAATGACTCACGTGATGTATTTATGTAAAAACGGTACTAAAATCACAGATTATGTAAACAACAATACTTATTCTATTGTATAAATGTGTAATAAACATTTTTGGGAAAAAATTCAAAATGCTTCCGAAATGATTATTTTCATGTGTGTGTGTATAGAAAATTTTAAAGTCGTGTAATTCAGTTAATATTGCTTGCCGCCGCCTAATTCTTTCAGATTCGGATTCCCCGGCCCATAGTTAGTATAAAAATAACTAGTTTGATTTTCTAGGAATCAAAATGCTTCCAAAATGGCTATTTTCCTGTATGTGTATAAAAATTTATAAAGTCATGTAATTCAGTTAATATTGCTTGCCGCCGCCTAATTCTTTCAGATTCGGATTCCCCGACCCCAAATTAGTATAAAAATAACTAGTTTTATTTTTTAGGAATTTCGCCCAAACACCGAACTTTACCCCATTTTTGTCACCTCACTTTTCAATCATTTCATATAAAAATTAACAATGTCGGGAGCGGGCGACCCGCCCGTGGGGAATTTGGCGGGATAAATTATCTGTCAGACTGCGCGTCTGACAAAATGTTCTTTTAAGGTATTTCTATGGATAACTTGAATAGAGATGTGCAGCATGATTCACTATCGACCTTTCACTTTTTATTTTACGGATGTAACTAAAACAATAACGGAGTTATAACGGTTTCTATGGAGACAAACGCGTTGACGAGTAAACACGCTTATTGTACTTGACTGCTATCGTTATTTTAACGAGTATACTTGCTTACGTTGCTGAGGGGTTAATGCTCTCCATGATCGCTGAGTTTTCAAACCATCCACGAATCAGTCTGAAGGAATGTGTAGCAATGTGTACGACGTAGGCCGATCCTAAAATCAGGCAGATCATGATGTGCCTAGCCGCATCGTGAAGTGCCTGACGGCAGATTGTGAAGTGCCTGAGGCGCATCATGATCTGTCTGATTTTACGATTGATCTGCGACATTGTACATCCCTTCTGATCTGTAGATGGTTCAGAGAACTTATGAGAAATTATGAGAAGGGTGTCTCTAAAATTTCTTGCAGTGCATAGAACAAAGCTCAACATTCTTAATAAACTGCTTCCCTTCTGATCCGTAGATGGCTCAGAGAACTTATGAGAAGAATGTCTCTAAAATTTCTTGCAGTGCATAGAACAAAGCCCAGCATTTTCACTACAATGCCACAATATGAGCATGAAATTTTAGCCTAGTATCAAACATGATTCAAAGATCCTTCATGGTAGAGATAGATTATAAACTTCGGGCGTCCATTGTATACCGGTAATACCAGATATGACACACTCTAGTGAATGACAAAATTAAACATTTAGATACGTTGAACTCAATCTGATTCCTTTTAATCCAGTCAATATTCCTATTAATATCTGACGAGAATCGGTTGCAGTCTTCTAAAGTTAGTGTTTCTAAGAATAATTTTAGGTCATCAGCAGAGAGAAGAAACCTGGAGTGCAGAATTACTTCTAAAATATCTTTAATAAGTATGGAAAAGAAATTATTTCCTCAAATTAGATGTTCCTAAGAAAGGTATTATTACGAGGGTCATCCAGAAAGTAATGTTCATGGGCTCCTGAGGCGGGGGAAATTTTTTGTTTCGAAGTTGGCATACCTAGCATGAAGGGCAGATCTTAACGGTCAGTTTGTTTGGTTTCGCATGTTTGTCGGCCATTTTGTTCAGTCACAGTAAATTAAATTTTTCAATCGTTTTGGACAAGAGGGAGAAGCATTTCTGGACTCTATTGTGACGGGGGATGAGACGTGGGTGTGTTACTAAATCCCAGAATCTAAAAGACAATCACTTCAGTGGCGTCATTCATCTTCCCAAGCCACCAAAAAGATGACCATTCAGCCGGAAAAGTCTTGGAGGATTTTATGCATAAAGGGCCTACCATTAATGCAGAGGCTTACTGCAATACCCTAAAAAAACTCAGAAGAGCCATTCAGAATCGCAGAAGGGGAATGCTGTCCCGGGGAATCAGCCTCCTGTATGACAATGCCAGGCCCCACACCGCACAACTTTCACAGCAGCTGCTGACATCATTTAGATGGGATATTGATGGGATACTGACCGGTGGTTGAGTGGACATCGCGTTTGGGTCCTACCCAGACATTCCGTGATCGTTTCCTCGGCTGGCTAAGACCTCCAATACGACTCAAGCAACATTTTCGGCTTACTGTGGTGGTGGTAGGAGATTTTAAAATATTGTCGGGTTAATAACCCGGTAATGTTTGTCTTTCTTTTTTAAAAAAAAAAGAAAAGAATATTGTCACCCACTCTCTCTATTCACCCAACTTGGTGCCTTTGGACTATCACCTTTGCACCAAACTAAAAGAGTTTTAGGATGGGAAGCATTTTTCCAATGATCAGGAGGTTGAGGAAGCTGTGAAGAAGTGGCTGAAGGAGCTGGCGGCAGAGGTCTATGACAATGGCATATAAGAGCTGGTGCCCCGACTACAGAAATGCCTCGATCTCAACGGCGATTACATTGAAAAATAGTTTAATATATTTGTGAAGTATCCTGTGAATCTATATAAATAAAAATGAATCGCCGAAATGTATGTACGCGCATCCGAATGACTGCACCAAATTGGATAATTCTTTTTTTGTTGTGTTCGTTATTGTCAGGACAAGGTTTGTATAAAACTACTGGTGAGCTCTGGCATTATGAAATTTGTATAAAAAAATTGCAATAGGTGGCACGCGAGCTGTTTGAAAACTAAATGTACCGGGAATGAATGTATGAAATGCAGGGGTGGATGAGGGAGGGGGAAAGGGGGGAGGGGTAAGGGGGGAAATGGACTGGGGAGAGAAGGTGGAGGAGGAATGGAGAGGAATGAGAGGTGGAAGGGTAACGGAATAAATGGGAAAGGACACGCAGGGAGAAACAATTTCTTTATTAAATGGCGTAGCAACGCATGCCGGGAACAAGATAGTTTCAAATAAATACGCTTTTTTCGATCCTACATAAATGCTTTAGTCCTTGCTTTTTGGATGACCCTCGTATGTGGGGAGAAAAAGCAATAAATAATACATAATATATTATCAATAAAATAAATCTATGTTACTAATGAATACCCACTTTTTTCCACAGATGCCACAAGGACGGATGTTCCTCACTTCATTAGATAAATGTTTCCTCTTATGCTGGTTTAACATGTGAAGTTTGGGAAAGGTTTCCTTGCACTCTTCACATTTATATTCAGGCGGAGTTGCATTGGCATGTTCCATTAGAAAGTGTCTCTTTAAACTTCTTTCTACATAGAATGAGCTACTGCATTCAGTGCACCTATAAGTCATTAAAGATTGTCAATATCAAGGGAAAAAAATCTGCACAGTGAAAAAAGAACCTGAATTTTAAATAAGGTTTTATCATTAGATAATTATGATAAGCATTAAGAAAAAAAAAAGTTTTACTGCCCCGGAACAAAAAACAACATTGAATTTACTAGACAGCTAGAAAACACATAGTATAATGCACATAATAAATAACATATCAAGTGTTGACGAGGATAAATTTAATGATTAAGAAAAAATCAGCACTATAGATTGTGTCCGAATGATTTACTCAAAACTCAAAACATCTAGATTAAATAAATAAACCGAAATCAGTGTTTCAGAAACAGATTTATTGATTACCATCATGTTTCAATTACGCCCATCACTAATATGTATCAAGTACAATTTTGAAATTAAATATTTGGTAAAAATGAATTTAGCCCACCTCACGGATAATACGGAACGTTTGTGATGTCGAACTTCGATACACTGATATGCATGGATAATACGGAATATTCCTTTTTTAACCAATAGACAATCAAATATGAAATTTGTCGGAAGTACCAATCTTATAAAATAAATTCTCGTCAAAATAAAAATAAAAAAGCACCCACTTCGAAATAAGGTAATTGTTCGGAACAAACGTCAACGGTTAATACGCACTTTTTTTTGATAAAACTTTTAAATTCTTCTTAATTACCATAAAAGACAACTATTGGCATTGGGGGAGGTTGAAATTGTTACATTTTTAATTTTATTTACGTAAATTGAAAATTTGCTTTCACACTGTCAAATCACTCTGTTTGCAGTTCGGAACAAATGTCAACGGTTAATACGCACTTTTTTTGATAAAACTTTTAAAATTAAGATAATATACACAAGCCCGCTACACAAACCCTGCTTTGCTAGACAAACCATTCAAAAACGTAGGCTGTTTTTTAAAGTAAAGATAACATACGCAATCCCGTTACATAACTGTTGACGTTTGTTCCGAATATTTACCCGAAATAATCCTAATATTAATGGGTTGAGGTTGAAGCTGCAAAAACTGTCATCATTTAGATATACATCCCAGGTTTTGAATGGTTTGTTCGGCAAAGCAGAGTTTGTCTAACGGGTATGTGTAATTATTCTAACACCTTTCTTTCCATGTAAGAATAATGGACAAAATTGTTTTATATGGCAATAATATTTTTTCTATGATTAGCAGCATTGATTGATTGTCTATGAAATGTTAAATAAAATGATAAATATAAAAATGGCATATACCGCGTAAGCGAAATTAATTTTAACAAAATTAAAATGTAACATACATATTTTGTACATGTTTTTTTGTCTCCCCTGACATAAATACTCACTTTTCGTGATAATAAAGCTAAATTTAACTGTTTGAATAAAAAATATTCCATATTAACCAGAAAGCGGTTCAAGACATAGATAATAAATATTTTAGACATAATATGTAATAAAGTCATAAGAAGTTTAGCTCACTTGTATTGGAATGCGTTGCTGTCATGTCTCTTTATGTGTGTGTACACAGATTTTTTAGATCTAAGGTATTTGTCACAGATACACATAATCTTTGGAATGTCGTTGTGTATCTGATTTGTATGTTTCTGTAAACTATTCCATTGCAAAAATTCTTCATTGCAGACATGGCAAGTAAAACTGAAACCGAAGATAGTAAAATGATGAATTATTACATTGTTCATTCTAGTTTTATGGGTTGCTAACTGAAAATAAAACAGAAGCAAATTCTATTGGTAGACCTTCTATTTATAAGATATCTCTTTATAAACATAGTAATAAAAGCTGACTTACTTGATAAAAGTACACCTACTTATAGAACTTTGTTTTGGCTCTTTTGATTTCATACTTTTTTCATTAAATTCAATTTTTACTTCACATATATCAGCACCGACTGATTGAATGGTTTTTATTTTACCTCTGGTGGAATTCTTCTTATTTTTAGTGGTTTTGATTTTCGGCTTCTTTTTCACTCTGGGAGTTTTTCTTATTGATTTATCTAAAAACATAATTCACTCTGTAAGTTAAACCTTCTTATGTAGATTGAAGGACCTTTGGATCATTCATAGTTCATGGTTATGTCTACAAAAAATACATAACAGTTATGACATAGAATTAATAAGATTTGCTGCATGTGCCCATTGTAATAATTATATTCAGATGAAACATGAATTGACCTCTAACACTCCCAAAGACCGGAAACTATCGAATCTAGTCCCTGTGCGCCGATTATGTGTGGAACACGTTTCGACAAGATATTAGTATGCAATATCGCCTCTAATTGTATAGCTCTATGCCTAGAAAAGTATTTAGATTGATATTATTATTGATTTATATTATCATTGGAAGATTGCATCGATTTGCAAAAAGACCTATCATCACTTAACGAATGGTGCACACTAATGGTGGGTTTCTTCATTTACCGAGAATGCTAATTGTAAAAGTAAACGGTCAAATGCATAGAAAATTTTAAATTTCGAACGTTTACTTTTACAATTAGCATTGCATTTAGCATTCTTGGTAAATGAAGAAACCCACCCTAAATGATTTATATTTAATAAAAACAAATGTGCTGTAATTTCCTTCACAAAGAACAGAAATAAATTTCAAATACATGTCACATTAACAATGTCGCTTTATTAAACATTAAGTACTTCAATTAAGACTTGGGCGTGATATTTGACACGTCACTTAGCTTCAATAAACATGCAGATGCAATTTCAAAAAGTGCGTCACAAATACTAGGATTAACGCTAAGAATCACAAATTGCTTTAAAAGTGCAGAATTAACTTTAACATTACATGAATCAATTGTGCGAAGTATTCTGGAATACAGATCCATTATTTGGTCTCCCAATTACAGAATCGAATCCACACAAAGAAAATTAACCCGTGTAATTGCTTATGCGAAGGTTTATCTGATCAATCTGGAATGTATAACGACCGAATTCTACATAAACTACACTCTTTGACAGCCAGACGGAAACTCTCCGATTTATTGCTTCTGCACAAAATTATACATGCATTAGGTGATACACCAAACATTTTATCCCAAATTAACATCAACACACCATCAAGAAATTCAACATTGAGGATACAAGATATTTTCTATATATATCTACCTATCACAAATACAGGATATTTCTACCCTATACCATGAACATTAATACATTATAACACTACAAAGCTCTAATAATGAAATTGACTTTTTTAATAACCCATTTAAACACTTCAAAAAATATATTTTACCATCAGCGGATAAAAATATATTTTACTTTTACATAAAGCTGATATTGTGACGAAGCCCATTATTGTGTCAAACAACGGCAATATTGTACCTACCTACTAAATCATTGTCCCATCAGCACAGGCGCCAATAATAAATTTGTTGGTGATACTTTTGAATTTTACCTTTTAGGCAGTCATTCTTGTTTGTCATTCACTTTTGCATATTTAGCTAATTATTTTTGTTATAATTTCTGTTATACACTATATTTACTCGTTAATACGGAATATTTTTTATTCAAACAGTTAGATTTAATTTTATTATTACGAAAAGTGAGTATTTATGTCGGCGGAGACCAAAAAACATGCAAAAAAATTTGCATTTATTTTAATTTTGTTAAAATTAATTCACTCACGCGGTAGCGCCATTGTTTATTCATCGTTTTTATTTTAACATTTCATAGACAATCAATCAATGTGCCAATCATAGAAAAAATATTTTTGCGTAAAACAATGTGAATGCATTATTGACAAGTTTGTTCCTGTATTTATAACAGTAGAACATGGAAAGAAATGTGTTAGAATAATTGAGGAGCTCAGTATCAAAGTGGGACATACGCCACTTTTTCTAAAATGCATATTTTGATTGATTATGGTAGTACGTCTGATTCTCTAACTGAATAACTGAGAAAATCTATCGAAAACGGACAATTAATACAAGAAATCGCATGTTAAAGTTTGCACTTTGTTTCAAAAGCGGACACTTACAACTCATGTTTGCAACAAACTCGGACATTTAATACAAAAACCAACAAAAACTTTACAAAAAGTGTCATGGCGGCTGTTATTTTGACAGTCAAGCACCAACCGCCGAATGTGATGGTGGGTTAACAGTTTTAGGATGAAATTTGAGGTTTATTGAAATTTTTCAGCACCAAATTGACTAAAATATGATAAAATGAAGATCACTAATGCTTGAAAGCGCGTAACCAACTCTGAAAATTGGCAAACGAGCAAAGAAAAGCCGTTAAAGTAAGCCAATTCACCCACAATACTAATTCAAATCTGTGCTCATTTTAATGAAGTTTTCTTATATAAATACGATGATTAGAACCTCGAATCCTATGTTTATGAGACTAATAAACCCATTTTGATGAAAATAATTTTTTTTATTTTTTTTTATTTATTTATTTTAATTAAAATTAGAATTGAAAAAATGGCAATATATCGAATAATAAACTATTGAGTTTACGGCGCTTATTTTGCATTTATTCCGGAGTTGGCTAATTATTATCACAAAGTGAGTAATTTTATTTGTAACAATTTATTATTACATTATTAATTAAAAATAAAATTAATGAAAAAGAACTTTAATAGCCTTTTATTTCATATTATGGACCTTGGACTTTTGTAAGACTTTGTTTCAAAAACGGACACTTGCAGGCGTATGTGTTTCAAAAACGGACAATTGCTCGTTTTAGTATCAAAAGCGGACATAGGCATTTTTAAATTTAAAAATAAAATAGTTAGAGTATTAAATTATAGAATGTTATGTATGGCTTGTGATTCTTTATGCGCAGGGATTATGCAGGTAGAAAAAAAATTCAGATATTTCATACCGGTATATTCGAAACAAAAAACTCACTCTACTGAAAAATAATCCAAATGGCTTATGTCCCACTTTGATACTGAGCTCCTCAATTACACAAACCCGCTAGACAAACCCTGCTTTGCCAAACAAACCATTCAAAACCTGGGATGTTTTTTAAAATTATGATGAAATGCGAGTTTATTTTAGAGAATTTATTTTATAAGATTGGTTTTTCTGACAAATGTCATATTTGAGTGTCTATTAGTTAAAAAAGGAACATTCCGTATTATCCGCGCATCAAACTTCGACAACACGAACGTTTCGTATTATCCGTAAGGTGGACTAACTGCATATTTACCTTTAATCATCCATGTATACACATTTTTGGGCAACAAGCCTGTAGGTACTTAAATATAAATAAATGATCATAGGATAGGATGAAATATCATTACCTTTTGGGATGTCCTGAACCAAGACGTCGTTTTCATTTTCTGATTTAATGGAAAAGTCTTCCATCATATCATCGTAACTATCTGCGTTGCATTCTCCTTTCACACCATCCAAATCAGTATTAATATCTTTACATTCCTGATATCTAGATGATAAAGTAATTTGTGTGATGGAACATTTGAGCGCATATTCATTAAACAATATCAACTTCATCCTACATTGCTCACACACTTGGGTGGGCAAGTTGTCTTCCATTGTGATCTAAAACAGCCAAAGCAAATTGTTGTGACGTTATGGTACAATATAACAGATCAGTGTAAATATAGTTTCTGTAGTATTGCGTTGTGTGAGATCATGGAACCTACTTTAATTGACAAGTATTTCTCTATAAAATCCGCCACATATTTATTTTCATCTGAGAAAATGTGATCTGTATCTCGATTGCTTTGATCGGCACACAGACGGCATGGGTTTTCCGAACACCGCTTATTTTCTGAAGTAATGACTTCCATTCTTATTCAAAACACTAATGTTGTAAACAATTTTTCAACTATATAACCTTAATTTGTACATTGAAAAACTTCTGTTGAATTTCAATAAATACACCCCCCTGCAAGATTTTTTGTTTTGACATTACGTATTTGACAGTTCGGAGAGATTCTATGGTTTTAAAAGTGTTTGCAGTGCAATAAAATCAGGATGTAATAACAAATGAAAGCGAGCTATGACCTTTGCTATTACTCCCAATTTATTATACCCGCTTCCGAAGAAACTCAAACATTCCTCAGGTGCATTGAGTAAGCAGCGTCGACCCACAACAATTTCATCATCAGCATCAACCAGTTAAACCACCGGCTGATCTTTTGCGGGCGCAATTAATTGGAACAGTCGGTTCCGGGCTCAGACATGCCAAGGCACTGCTAACAACCTTGTGCCCTTGAGGTTTTAGTTTTAACTGACGCAAAGCGCCGTTTGGGTCAGGGGTCAGGGCCGGTCCTGCCAAGGTATAATAATTATTAAAAGAAAATAGATAAAAAATCACCATAGAAGAACATGTAAAACAATAATTTTGTAGTCCCCAGTCCCCAGTACAGGTATAATACCTAGTACTAATGCTAGTACTATTCAATTTAGGAGGCGGGTATATGGGCACCGCCGCCCCGGGAATCATTTATTGGAAAACCAACACCTATGCCGTAGGTCACCCTGAGTGGTTCGCTACCTTTTGTGACTTAGCAGGGGTGCCCGGGTTCATGGGGTAAGGTTTGTTCGGATCTTGGCAGCCAGCGCCGGATACGTTCAAAAACGTGCAAAAAACCTGGCGCCAACTCCGAAGTGGCGCCGTGAGAAAATAAATATTGTATTAAAATTTAGTTATAATATTCCCTGAATCGTTTAAAAATTACCGAAAATTATTAGTACGAAATAATTATTACGCTATAGCAACACTTTCCAAAGAAACAGAATGCGCACGCATCAGGTTGGTATCAACGGCTTAATTTATAGTCAGTTACAGATTTTTTTTACAAATTCCATATATGTATTTAGTTTAAACGTAAGATCTATTTTTCCATATATCTTTTACCGTCTTTTACGACGAATGGGTGCAATCCAAATTCAATAACCAATCACAGCGCGATATTTTTGTTCTAGAGAATCAAACAAACCGACTTACGTCTGTCAAAATGCTGACAATTTTAGTTAGCGTACGCTCGCTATTGTTTTATTTTGTACGATTTAAGTCTCTAGGAGAAGGTAGTTAAAGACCATTTTCTTATGAAATCTTCAGTAAATTCCATTAACAAAAACATTGCACGGTTTGCAGGATTTGCAGGTTGCAATGTGTTGACAGTTTCATCATTGATTTGACATATTATTTGAAGTTCGTTAAATGTATAATTTATCTATTAGATTAGTTATTTTACGGTGTCAGTGTAAGCGTCTTTCGTAAGCCGTTGATACCATACGTCAGTGTTTAGTGTTTGTATGGTGTTTGTTCGCTCAACACAGAACACAGGGGAAATGCAAGGTACAAATTCGAGGTTGTATTCTTATTAGATTTTTAAATTTATAACTAAATTTCTATTGGTTGTTAGAGGTTATAAAAGTACTGTGGATTACAATGAATAGAATAATGGACTGCCTGTTGCTAGTCAGAAGCTGTAGATGCTATTCTTGTGTTGTACGTTGCCATGAGAACGTATTTGTATCTGCTTTTTCTATTAATATTTGCGTTGGGTATATACATAAGCGCAGTAAATCTCAAGAATGTCTAATGGACCTAGTTCAGCGAAACCACCCGCGTTGTCTCGTAACCTATATTTTAAATCATGGTACGGGCACAAACAAACAATTCGTTATATTATTTTAAAGCATAACTTGCAAAAAGAGTTTTTCCTAAAATAATTAAAATAGCACCATAATTTTATGTTTACCCAATAGATTCAAAGAGTATAGGGCTCCTGGCGATTCTCTCTTTAAAAAAAACGAGTGTGAGAGCTACCGCCAGGTCACTTGGAAAAGTTACATCCTTTATATGTCTTGATTTTATTTGATAAATTAGTGTAAAAAAAAAAAATTAAATAAAAAAATGGGGTGAACGAATTTTTAATCAAAATAAAAATGTAGGAGGGGGGGGGCGCCATCGGCACCTACTGCACAGGGCGCCAGATTTCGTAGATCCGGCCCTGTTGGCAGCGGATGCGTTTGCCCACCAACTTTGTGGCAGACCAGATCGGGAGAAACTGGTTGAGTTTTGACTTCTCCAGTAGGCCTCTCTCAGAACATCGCCTTGCACCGCAGTGGGAGGGATGGATTCATACGTCCATCACTCCTGGACATACTGATCCCAGATTCCTACCCACCCCTCATACCTTTTTTTCTTTTCAGAACTTCCTCTCCAAAGAAGACCCCACACAAGGTTCTGAGTGGAAACTTGCCCTCCTAAGAAGACTCCACACAGCACCCTCAAAGATGATATAGGTCTAGAAGGGAATTATTTTTCTCTGCGCCTCCTCTGTGGAGCTAATGTAAAAAAAAAATTTTTACATGAGGTTTACCCAGGTTTTTTACATGAGCCCCCCACAGGATGGACGAAAACATGGGTGTCTGGAATTCTGTATTTATTTAAACATGCATAAGACATTTAGATTATAGAATAAGATTACTTTTGTGGAAGTTTTATTAAACTCACGCGGAAAAGACATTTAAAAAATAATGCCTCAGAAATAACCTATCTTTAACCGTTAGCAAAACTAAATTATCAACCGAATTTTGTCATGTGCACCAATTCATTGTTACGCGGATGACAGTACAGTTCATGATAGCTTTTTGTTTGACAAGCCCCCAAAGGGCTCACAAACTCCAACAGCTCGTAAGGCTTTGAAGCAAAGAATGGACGGTTACCTCGAGAGTGTTTTCTCTTGGGGTAAAAATAATCTCGTCAAATTTAATGTTTCAAAGACCCAATCTTGTCTGATTACGTCTAAAAGGGATCGAAATGAAAATCTAGTCTCTTTCAACGGAAGCAATCTTCCGAACAGGCCCTCCATTGATATGCTTGGTGTAACCCTAAGTGACCAGCTCAGGTATGGGGGCTCCATCGATGCCAGAGTAAAGTTGGCCTCCCAAAAACTGGGCGTACTGTACAGGGCCCGCAGATACTTTAATAGTACACAACTGCTAACCCTGTACAAATCGCAAATGCGCCCCACGGTTGAATTTGGCAGCCACCTCTGGTCTGGAGCTCCAAAATACCTGAAAAATACCCTCGACTCTGTGCAGAAACGGGCGGTCCGTTTGATAGATTCTCCCATCTTAACATACGGATTGCAATCTTTAGAGCACAGGCGTTGGGTGGGAATGCTATCCTTGTTCTACCGGTATTACAATGGAAGATGCTCCGAGGAACTAGCATCATTGATCCCTTCGGCACGGGTGCATAGTCGGGAAACACGCCAAACGCGTGCCCAACATTTGTACACAGTTGACATTTGTCACATGGGAACGGGTCGTTTCTTCGACTCGTTCTTGTGCTCAACAGCTCGGCTGTGGAATGATTTGCCGGCCTCTGTGTTTCCTCCTTCCTACAACATGGGTCTCTTCAAGACCAATGTTCATTCCTTCCTCTCCTCAAAAAGACCCTCCACACAGCATCCCAGATGACATAGGCCCTGAGGGAAATTATTTTCCTCAGGGCCTCCTGTGTGGAGTTAATGTAAAAAAAAAAAAAAATTATTTAAAAATGAAAAAAGAACACAAATAACAGTAATTTTATGTTGAATTATACTAATATCAAAGTGAGTTGGTTATTATAATGCAAAATCTCTATATATTGTAAATTAAAATGCTCCGCCTCGTCTGTCTGTCTGTTCACGATAAACTCAAAAACTACTGAACGCATTTTCATGCGGTTATCACCAATAGATAGAGTGATTCACGAGAAAGGTTTAGGTATATAATTTGTTAAGGTTTTGTGTAAATTGGTTGAAATATATAATTAAAGGAAGATGTTTGTATGTGGTGGACGAGCGGGCTGGTAAGCGGGCGGTGTGGAATTGATTTGTATGCTAAATAACAGATGGCGATGTGAGTTAAAAGGTTGGGTAACCATCCAGTAGATGGCGTTGTGTTTCGTTAGCCACAACAACGCGTGGCCGGGTCAGCTAGTATGGAACAAAAACATTATATGAATGCATGTAAAATATCATACATCAAAACTGTTATTTTTATTTTAAACATGGCAGACTCAGCACACTGCACGTGCGCAGATCCACGGAAGTCCAGTGTGGCCAACAGAAAAATTACATTTTGTTATTAGTAAACTTCTAAAAAATAAAATGTACAATCTTTACACGGTGTGAAACAAAAACACCGTTTAACAGTCTTTAAGTATTTTTTTATTAGTAAGGCTGTAAGTCCTTTCAGCGGCATTAGCATTGGTTAGCTAGTTCTGCACATGGGAAGAATCAGAAGTTTGCTTTGGCGGCCTCGCGCGGAATGTCTGGTATTGGCAACAAACCATTCACAAGCTTTCCTAGAACTAAATCGGCAGATACCCAACATTCTCGAGATAAATGCTGTTGTAAACAGGGTAAAAACCGAACTCTCTCAGATCTATCATAATTTTTTTTTTTTTAATTCCTCGATCTTTAGTAATATAAAAAAAAATAATAATAGAGGTGTCCTCAGGCCCCTATACTTAAGATTCACTTTCAAGATGCTATCACCAAGATAAAGTAAAGCAGGCATATAATTGCAAGGTTGGTCAACTCCTTTGAATTGTGTACGACAAAACCCAACATCTTTGTGGCAGATTTGCAGATCTTTTTAATATGAGCATAAATGTTAAACAAGCGTCGTACACAACCCCACAATTCAGGGTCAAACCTTTCATTTTGTAATTAAAATATACGGTCCGGCGTGACCTTGTAAAGTACATGACTTTTTTTTTTTAATACGAGCTCCACACAGGAGGCCCTGAGGGAAATTATTTCCTTCAGGGCCTATGTCATCTTTGGGCATGCTGTGTGGAGGGTTTTTTTTATAAAGGAAAGGAAGGAGAGAGTTCTGGGAAGGAAGAGGGTTTAAGGCAACCATACTCAACCTGCGGCCCGCCAAGCTTTTGTGTGCGGCCCTAAACACTTTATCATCAGGAACTTGATTTAAAAAAAACTATCATTCTAAGTTTCGTATATCTTGAGATTCGTTTCGACTTTGACGCACAGATAATGACACCCGAAAAGGATTGTCACTTATGGTCCACATGATCTGGTACAAGAGTGAGATACGTTGTTTAGATTTTCACGGCCAAAAGTATTTTTGTTATTTGTTTTTGGGGTGTTATGCCGTGTCGCGCTACCTCCCTCTTTAGCCAACGTTTCGGACAGCGTTACAGTGTCCATCATCAGGGCAGATGTGTAAGAGTGTTGCTATTTGCACACGTTAGATTTATTCCCAAAAAACAAATATTTGACACACAAATACGCGCGCAAATAATTTATAAATAAAAGTGCCACTTCTAGAAACCACCGCTTCAATTATAATACATTAAAACTGGTTAATGTCACTGGTTAGTCAGGTACCTACTAATTTTAACAGCATTTCTTGCTGTCGTATAAAGTATTGTTTTGTTATAACTTAAATACGCATAATGAGGTGATTTTTCACAAAAACGGCGCTTTACAAACTATCCAATTATTATTTGATGGGGGTTTGATGATTTTTTTGTTCGTCATACCAGTATAGTATTGCGGCCCGCGTAACTTTACAAATACATGTATGTGGCCCGCAGAGAAAAAAGGTTGAGTATTATTGGTTTAAGGGGTGGGTAGGAATCTGGGGTGTGTGTCCTGGTCATCCGCCTCCAAGACCTAGACAAACCTCACCCCATGAACCCGTTTGGAAGATTAACTAAACACATTTAGAAGTTAAAACCGAGTTTATTAGCAATACTCCAGTCAATAATTGCACTATCTTCCTGAAGCTTTCTATACTCTTGTAATGACCCTATTCTCAAGAAGAGTTTAATGTCATCAGCGAAAAGTAAAAATGGATGAATTTGATATTTTTTCAAATGTTGTTTATAAAAATTAAAAATAATAAGGGTCCTAAATTGGATTCATTCGACACACCAGAATTGTAGGATATGTGCCAGAGTCAAGGGCGTATATAAGGGTAGGGGGTTTAGAGTGTTCAATCCCCCCCCCCATTGGCCTCGTATTGCTTAGGAAAAAAGATAATAGTACTCGTAGATTACATTCTTAGAAAATGCAACAACACATAGACATCAGAATGAATAGACCAGAAGATACAGATCAGGGGTAAAACCAAACTATGGGGGGCGAAGAGAGGAAAGATACTGTGATTCGTTAAAAAATCAATCTGACAGAATATAGGCATCTCGCATTATAATATCACCATTTAGTTCATAAAAGCAAAATCTGCTTTGAATGAATAGACCTTCTTACATGGGAGCGCGAATTGCTTGCCACATTAATAACATATTTGCTAAGGCCAAATGCTTGCCCCGAAAACATTCGCCCCAATTCACATATTCAATATTTTGTTGCCGTGTTTAGTTAACTCGTTGAATGCCGCGAGTAAATGGGGTTGGTTGTAACCAATTAGCGTTCGCAAAAAGCGGCAGCCATGACACCCAATGTCTGGCGATTCTGACAGCGTCCTTGAGAAATTTCGTACATAGAAAGGTCAAAGTTGAAGACCAAAGAATTTTTCCCGCGCATGCGCAAGAACTGCGCACGCTCCCGCGCTCCGGTAAATCATTAATATAAATTATATGGAGTCACCAATCTAATTGCGGTTTTCTCTATGGTAAAGAGCGATAATAGAGCAAGCGATTCTGACCGTGTTCTTCATACACTTTCTTTATACATAAGGGTCAAAATCGCGTGTAAAGTCTCATGATACGCCGGCGCACGAGCGGCAAATGAGTGGTTAAAGACACTTTTACAAATGTTTCATAATTTACTTACCCCTGTAACCAGCGACGAGGACACTGGAGAACCGCCCACATTCGCTATGTCCATATAATATGTACCTATAATGTATAGCGCAAGCTGCCGTTTTTGGCGTGTTATTTCGTAAAACGTATGGACGTTAGTTCCGCGCTGGTCACTACAAGAATGATGACGTCACATATTTTAGATTCAAGCGTGGCTCTCTCCCCTCCCCATGGAGCGAACTGGCGCCAAGGCGGAGCTATAGCCGGTTCCATGGGGAGGGGGAAATAATACGTTTTTATCACTTAGGGCAGGTCCAGATATATTCATATGTCCGTGCAACAACATCATTTGGACCATCTCTTTTTCAATGTGTTACAAATAATAGGTTGTGGTAAGTAGAGGTACCCTTAGGATCAAACCCCTCCATGTGAATGCTATAGCTACGCCCTTTGCTGGAGTTGTATACACTGTAAGATACAAATTGTTTACTTCTGTTCAGAGAGTTACTAGAGTTTCAATAAACAATTTCTTCAAACCTACTTAGGAGCACTAAGTGATCGACCTTATCGAAAGTCTTCGCAAAGTCATGGTATGATGTGTTAACTTGCTCATTGTTCACTAGTGCTCTTGTCACATCTTGTCCATTAAATTTGTAATGGTTGATCGGCAATATTAATAAAACTTTTTTGTACTTTTGTTCAGAGGAGAAATATATTTCATTTATCATTGAAGAAGATAATAATAATAATCTAAACAAAAATATGGAAAATAATTAGTTGAAGATAATATTGTTAATTCTAAAAATTTGAAATATGAGATTGTGGCAATAGCGAAATTGGTTAACGCGAACGTCCCGTTTAGCCAAGAGGTCTGGGTTCGAGTCCCAGTTGCGACCATTGTTTTTTTCTGTTTTTCTGTGTTTTGTTCTCCTTCATATTTTCGTTTAGATTATTATTGTTATCTTCTTCTTCAATGATATATTACATTGATGAGAATAACCTTCAAAAGTTATAAAAAGAGAATTTTTCTTATAAAAAATTGAATGTTTCATTTAACTTGCTTTTCGATATGAATCTAAATTGGAAAGATTCATATTTGTAATATTTGGAAAGGTCTGCGATTTAACAACTTCATCAAACTGGATACTTCGAATTATGGTCTTATCAACTGGAACAAGACTTGCTACTTTTTCTGAAAAAAAAAAAAAACTGTATTTACATGGCTACACCAAATAAAACACAATAGAAATGTCTTCCATGAAGATTTGAATGCAAAACGATGTCACCCACTGACTTAGTACTTTTGGTTCAAGCCCATTTGGCACGTGCTCTGTCTCTTTTCCTGTCTGATATCATATATTGCCATTACAATTGAGCGAAATGAAAATTTCATAAGGACAAGAAACAAATTTCCGTATTCGAAAATTATTATTATTTTTTTTTTTTCAAAAAGCACTTGGGCCATAGGCCCATTGTGCTATCTCCCATTTTACAGTAACAGTAACCCAGTCCCTTTTATAAAGTTCACCAGGATTGTCATTGGAAATGAAGCTATATCTTCTGGTTCGACAATGTATCTTCCCAGGCCTCATTTCCCCTCTTCACTCCTCCTTGGTTCCCCGAAGGCCCCACGAGGGAAGAGGGCTTCATCTCTACTCTCCACTCCTTAGTTCCCCGAAGGCCACACGACGGAGAGTCCACCTCCTCTTGGTTCCCTAAAGGCCCCACAAGGGAAGAGTCTACTCCACCTTGGTTCCCCGAGGGCCCCAGGAGGGAAGAGGACTTCATCTCTTTCACTCCTCCTTGGTTCCCTAAAGGCCCCACAAGGGAAGAGTTCACCGAGATGGCCTCATTTCTCCTCTTCACTCCTACATGGTTCCCTAAAGGCCCCACATGGGAAAAGGACATCATCTCCTTCACTTCACTCCTCCCTGGTTTCTCGAAGGCCCCGCACTGGAAGAGTGCCCTTCTCTTTGGTTCCCTGAAGGCCCCACAAGGGAAGAGTTCATGGAGGTGGCCTCAGCTCTCCTCTCCACGGCTTCTCCTCTTGATTCCTCCTACAGTCCCCAGGAAGGAAGTCCACAGGTGGCCTCAGCACTTCTAGGTTCCCAAAATGTCCCTAGTTATCGAATGGTCCAATTTTCGTGACACTGCTCCCCAGGACATTCAGCCTGAGCACGGTAGCTCACACTTTGGCTTGGGATGGCTATTGCAGGTTTGTGTTTCCACTCTCTGAGCGATGGGTTCGCCACACTCCCTACGCTTATTATAAATATCTCAAAATGCAATCAATGCGAAATTTAAGTCTGATCAGTTGTACTTTTAGCACACGAAACAAGCCCATATTGCATTTCTTGTGTTCTTCTTTATTCTATGTGTAAACCAATATTGAAATATTGATAGTACTAATAATTACTAATTTGTGCTAGAGTACAGCACCGGGAGATCTTGAAATTATATTATATAGTATATGCATATGAATTCTTGGCAAAACTTACTACTACTTATTCCATTTCTAGCTTCGTAATCTGCCAGCTCTACTGGATGAGTTTTTCTTTTATGAATTCTGCAATTCGAACTGTCGGCAAAGGCTTTGGGACACCAAGGACATGAAAACGGTGTTTTGCCAGTGTGGTTATTTAAGTGGGCCTGAAATAAGAAAGCTATTTCATAATACATTTCATTGTGAAAAATGAATGGATAAATAAGTATTATTAAAAAAAATAACCTACTGATTGGTCTGTAGAAATGACTCATTG
The DNA here is from genome assembly GCA_917880885.1 of Limnephilus marmoratus. Lineage (NCBI taxonomy): Eukaryota > Metazoa > Arthropoda > Insecta > Trichoptera > Limnephilidae > Limnephilus > Limnephilus marmoratus. Next base: position 29,920,269 of record OU862910.1, read on the forward strand.
TTGCCAGACAATATAGGTGATTTATATTTCTCTGACATATATCATGTTGTGATGTGTTCTGAGGTTATGGCTAGCATTCACATCTGTATGTTGTGTTCTGACGATATTTTGAATGAATACAGTAGTCACAACACTGCAGTGGTAGGTGCAAACTTGTCTGATCTGTCGTGACGCGGCTGCCTCGCCCCCCCACCTCCACCGTTCTGACGCGGATCGGGATCACTTTTGATGCGACACAACACAAGGCCTCATGGCACATTGCGACACTAATATAAATCTCACCATACTAAATAGTATATAAAACCGATACCATTCAGATGCGTCACGACACAACACATCAGACATATATAAATCCACCTAAGCCTGCCCATAATGTGTATTAAATATAAAACATGCCATAATGCGCATTATAAAGAATAAAGAGAAAAAAAATTAAATCTACAGTCACACAATTAGTGTACAGGCCTCCTGTATGGAGTTAATATAATATTTAAGTATAATATATCACATACACTTTATTTCTGTGACTTCCCCCCAAATTGATTACAAGCGAACAAATATTTTCAAACACTATCTACCACATCCCTTTTAATACAATGTCAATGAAGATACACCCATAATTAAATACATATCAATTATTATTGGTTGAAAGTATATAATAATAATTAAAAACTTACATCAAATGATTTTTTCCATTTAAATCCCTTATTGCAGAAACTGCAAATAAATCTGCAAGTGTCAACATGCATGTACATGTGTTCACGTAGAGTTTTCTTGTATGTAAATGAAGATGGACATTTTGTACATTTATAAATTATACCATCATGAACATCTGTGTGCCTCTTCAGTCCCGAACATGATTTATAGCTATAATTAAGAAAAAGAAGCAATTGGCAAACAATATTGCAAAACAGGCCAAGCCCACATATATTATGAAAATAAAGGGCTCGTGTGAAACTCAAACTAGCATTTTTAACAGCAATGATACACAATTTGGGAGGTGGGAATGGGTACCGCCGCCCCGGGTATCATTTATTGGAAACACCTCTGCCATAGGTCATCCCAAGTTCGCTACATTTGGTAACTTAGGGTGCCCGGGTTCATGGGGTGAGGTTTGTCTGGATCTTGGCGGCGAATGCGACTGTCCACCAACTGCGTGGCAGGCCGGATCGGGAGAGACTGGTTGAGGAAGACCCGTAAACCTCTCCAGCAGGTCTCTCAGAACATCGCCTTACCCGCAGTGGAGGGGTTTGATTCATACATCAGTCACTCTTTTATCCTTTCCGTTCTAGAAAGACCCTCCACACAGCATCCCCAAAGATGACATAGGCTCTGAGGAGAGTTATTTTCCTGTGTGGAGCTAATGTTAAAAAAAAGTGACAAAAAAAAAAACACAAATTTTATTAACTAACTCATGATTTTTTCAATTTATAGTGTCACTTTAAAAATACTTTGATTGTTTCATGGGGTAATTACTACAACTAGGTAGGTCATTCCATTTTCGTAAATAAATACATAAAAAAATTTCGGCAATTTTCTCATTTAGAAAAAATATGTTTTACATTTTTCAACACATCAATCTACGATTTAACAATAATTATCAGTATAAATGTACAACCAAGGGCGGATCCAGGATTTTTTTCTGGGGGGGGCACAAGGGGCGGGGACGCAGTGGCGTAGCTAGCATGGGTGGCACCCGGGGCGGAAGTCACCCCCCGGGGCGTAGTGTCACCCCCCCCCCCCCCCGCCCCTATGAAAGTTGACTTGAGAAATTAAAAACGCTAATTTCGACTTCATAAAAATTGGTCCATGCTGGGGGGAGGGGGGTGGCTAGAGAATTCCAGAATATAGGCTATTCCGCCTTACGAAAATATAAATAACAGACCGTGTTCATGTGTATGCAATATCTTGGTTACGAATATGCAATATCTTGGTCGAGTGGCACCCCCCTCGCTACGCTACTGGGCGGACGGGCAAAAAATCAACAATTACTGTTATGATTTTTTTCTTGGGGGGGGGGGCACAAGAGGCGGACGGGAAAAAATCAACAATTACTGTTATGATTTTTTTCTGGGGGGGGGGGGGGGCACAAGGGGCAGACGCACAAAAATCAACAATTACTGTTAGAAATAAACTTGAAGTATCATACTTCAAGTTTATTTCTACAAGTATGTATAGGAAGATTTATGAAAGTGTCAAAACAATCGAAAAATTTAATGTTTAATAAAGACAGTTTTAGCTTCTAAGTATGTACTGTGATGGAATCTCCACAGTACACAAAAATACCGTGCACATGCCCCCGTGCCCCCTAAATCCGCCCTTGTGTACAACGACTGATTTATCAGATAATCTTATTTCCCAACACAGCTTATTTCAGAGTTCACTAGTTGTAGTTATTACCCCACAATTTCACTCTCACGTTTTAGGGCAGTGAGGGCAAGCGAATGGTCTCTCATCGCCGTGTGTGAGAATGTGATTTTTTAGATTCAATTTTAAATTAAATGATTTCCCACAAATATCACAGACAAATGGCCGGTCTTTCTCATGGACAGCTTTAATGTGGCCTTGAACTGCATATTTTGTTCCAAATCTAGAAAGAAAAAATAATATTTATTTTCAGTTTGAAATTACAACTACAAATTAAAATTACAAAGAGAGCGAAGCCTTGACTATTTCGTATTAGATTTGTAATTGCAAAAGCCTTGTATTTGAAATTTAGATGTAAGTACGCAAGTACAGTTGTTCAAACATGTTGATGTGATCACATTCTCCCACATCTTACACAGCGGCCGACTTGGTCAAGCGGTAAGACTCTTGTCTTGCAATCCGAAGGTCGCGGAATCGAATCCCGGCGTGAGCAAATATATTTTATTGGATTAATTTATGTTATTTCACAATTAATTCATTTAAAATAATATATATACCATATTTATCTTCTGTCAGATTTGTGTGATTTTTACGTATTTACTGTCACATATTTTATTTAAGATCGATTCAAACACGAATTCCTGCAAGTAGGCATGCTTATTTATTCATTTAATGTACGTTGTACATACAAAAAGCAAATAACAGCCATAAAAATCACACCAATCTGACAGGAGATAACGTCCGTTATCCAATAACGATCTCACAAAAAATATGGAATCGCTAGGCTGGTGTAAGACCACCATTCAGAATTGAAACATTATTGAAATGGTTTTAGCCGTGTTTGGTAATCAGATCTCCCCACTACCTTCAGCCTCACAACAAACTCCAATTGGGGATGCCATAGTCTCACTGGCTCCAGACGGGAGCAGCTCGGACTCTTGTGTGGTATTCACATAAAAAAATAAAAATTATATGTTTTCTCATAATATTTAATAATACTGCATCACTGAAGTCAGAAGAGATAGACATGTTCTAGCGCAAAATCTAAATATCATTTCCATGAGCTGGAAGCTAACCACGTGACATTCTTTTTGGCACCAGGAGGGTTTGAAGATGTCTTAAGTAAACTACGGCATCATTCATTCAGTGATCGCCGACGAACACACACTGAAAACCAGACCTTGCGCAAGAATAGTTAAGTTCGCTAAAGTAAGGTAATGGTTCACAGCCCAAACCACTGGTAATTTTCTTCGCAAGGCCTGAATGTTTGTTTCTAACCAGACCGGAAAATATTTGATTTTGTTATAGTATTTCTTTTTTCACCCAATTTGGGATTCGCAATTGTGTTTATTACATAGCGAACAAAATGCGCGCTATTGTAAAAAAACTAGTTATTCATAAGCAGATTGTATTTTGCAAAACTAAGGGTGGGTTTCTTCATTTACCGAGAATGCTAAATGCAATGCTAATTGTAAAAGTAAATGATCGAAATTTAAAAATTTCTATGCATTTGACCGTTTACTTTTACAATTAGCATTGCATTTAGCATTCTTGGTAAATGAAGAAACCCACCATAAATAGTGATTTTACAATGCAAGTTTCCTCTAAACTAAGGTTTTCGACACTTTTTAACTCTAAAATCTTAACCACTACAACGATGGAGATTTCCGTGTGTTCGGTTTTTGATTCGGCCATTTGATTTAAATTATATCATACCTCTAAATATAAAACGGAAAAGTAAGAACTGCTTAATGTGGTTTAAAGACAATGAAAACACCTAGATTATACCGTTTATTGCATATTTTTAGGTTTTGTTAAAATATTTTAAAAAAATTGATAAATTTATAATTCATAAAAATTACCTACCTAATATGGGTAGCCATCACTCGGGTGGTTAATCCTTAACTATTAAAATTATTTCATGGCATAAAAATCCTAATAATAACAAAGTGAAAATCACATACTTTTATTTAAGTTTAACCCTTCCGTCGGGCGCAGCCGGCCTCAGAAGCCAAGAAAAGACATTGTTTCCCTCTCCACTTCTCAAAGGCGGCCCACCACCCCATCCCTCCTTTTACTCGCCTAACTTTAGGGACCTCACCCGGCGCCCGCCTCAAGTCAGGTTCGGCCTTTACACAACTCACGTACAACCTCCCTGGCTTCACAGGCCGCCTGTGCCTGATTGGATTCCACCCTCTTTTCTGGCATTTTACATGCAGATTTATAAGAAAATATTTTATATGATTTTTTTTTGAAATGGCTAGAAAATATGCTCTATCAACCGAATGATGTTTTATTTTTATTTTTTTTATTATTATTGTACAACAGAATAATTCCAATTACAGTACAATTTAGTTACCCTATCAGCATTTAGGCAAGTGACTCTTCAATAATATTTTTAAGGCATATAAAGAACAGTCACTTACATCCAAATGGTTTGCAATTTCATTTAACAGCACCACTCCCCTCGTCATGCTATGCTTTGCTAAGACGTCTGTTCTGCCGTTCGGTACTTTAAATAAGTCATGATGTCGACTTCGGCTGTAGTGGTCTGGTACATATAAATCATAGCATCCCAAGAGAAATGGGCTATCGATGAAATTGTTCCAAATTTTGAAAGACAAAATAGCAAGACTTGCTTTCCGTCTAGTTTCTAGACTCACAGAATCAGTTTCCTCAAGTAAGTCAATATGGTGCATGAACCTTGGATAGGTTCCATGCTTCCGCATATAAACATACCTGAGGAATTTCTTCTGGATTTGCTCTAACATATCAATGTACTTCTGGTGGTACGGTGCCCAAACATCGCTCGCGTACTCCAACTTGCTTCTCAGTATGCCTTTAAATAACGCTAGCATAGCTTCTTGGTTATCAAACTGCTTACAAGTCCTGATGATGAACCCAAGAAGTTTGTAGCAAGACTGAGTGAGCTGCGATATATGGCAAGAGAATGTCAGTTCGGAATCAAAGACGACACCGAGATCCTTTACGGATTTTACACGTGATAACGTTTCGCCTTTTATTTTATAATCGTAAACTATAATGTTTTTACAACGAGTGAAGGACATTGTGACACATTTCTTTGTATTAAAATCTAATTTGTTTGCCAACGACCATTCAGATAATGCATCTAGATCAGTTTGCATTTTAAAGCAATCTTGTTGGCAGCTTATTTCCATCATAATTTTAAGGTCATCAGCAAATAGTAGACATTTGCCGTTCTTAACACAGTTTTGGATGTCATCTATAAGTATTAGAAACAACATAGGTCCGAGGTTATGTTATGTTGATGATATGCTGAAGCTTCTCCTCAACGATGATGCTTCTGAAGATCCTGCTTTGGTTGAAGATTTTGAAAAATTGTTTATTTTAGTTTATGGTTGGCAATGTTTAATAAAGTGGCTCTTTTGTGTTAAATTTGGTAAAATTTCTTTCTATAGATCCTAGTAAAGACTACCCGACAAGTATTTTATATTAGAATTAATATAGTGTGGGTGGGGGGAGGGTGGCCTCTCAGGCCGGGTGCGCCTGATTTCGGTTCGTCCATGGGTGCACCTGACCGAGGGTTAATGGGATAAAACTGCAAGTCTTTCTTTGCACAGCTCTGAAAAATAAGGCTACTTTTTAGTGAGTTTTAGTCATAAGCCATCTTCGAGTTGAAGACAGCGACAATGTTTAGTAATTATGTATGTGTGCGCGTACCACTTTAAGAAACCCCACTTACCCCTGGGGGTAAGCGTACCACTTCCCTAGTGTCTTATTCATTTATTGATAAATCACCGAATCGGACACACTTCTTCCCCGTCCTCATGGGCGATAGTATATTATGTAAATAAACATTAAAATACTAATACATACATACTTTGTTTCACAGATTCCACAGGAATGTATGAATCTCTCTTCTCTCGGAGTGTGATATTTCATATGACGTTTCAGAAAATAAATTTTAGCAAAACTTTTGTCACACTGGTTGCATTTATATTCAGAAACTGGATTATTCGCATGATTGGACATGTGTTCAGATAATCTCTTTTCAGAGAAGAAAGTACTTTTGCACATGGTACACCTGGAAAATAGTACAGAATTTTATTACCCTTTGGTCAGCTGAAAACTTGGAAAGTTTGGTTCGTGATTACCAACATTTTATAAATATGTACATATGTAATAGGACACCAAGAAAATTAAGAATTTGAAAAATCATTATTATTCTAATGGGGTATTTCACCACCTCTGAGTAAACTGTTGAGTAACTACTCATCAAATAACTTTTTTCGTAGGATTTACATTGTGGTAAACCGGTGCAACTTGACTGCGGTGACAGTTTCACCGCAGTCAAGTTGCTCCCATTTAAAGGTGGCGGTTCGCGCCGCGACCGCGACCGAAGGCCGAGGCCAGAGACGGAGGCAGGCGACCGAGACACTGAGACACACTCTTCGACACTACTGTGGGTGAAGACCAAAGACCGCGACAGGCTTCGCCTTCAGAGTTCAGTATAGCGCAGTCTGTCGATGAAATCAGTTGTGTTGTACTGATAATTTACACTAATGGAAACCCAAGTAGAGTTACTAATGGAGGAAGAAGAAGACGATGATTTTTACTTATTTTAGGCGATTTTTCGTTCACCTATCACCTATTGTTTGACAATAATATGTTCAGGACTTATTTTAGGCTGAATAAAACACAGTTACAAAAAGACAATGTTTACAAAAGGAAGAATATCATTGAAAATAAATTTAATTTAATTTAATTTTAAAATTAATAATTTATTAATTTTTTAAATTTGTTAATTTAATTAATTAATTTTTTTCGGAATCTAATTGTGCATTGTATATGCTGTCTGATCAGTTCAATCAGTTTCTTACAGTATTAGTCAGAAAAAGCGGTAATTTTTTACAACAAACACACATACTTTTCAAGCGCGACGCGAGACACTACTTGTCCGGGGCAGCGACCGTCTTGCTGTCTCCCGTTTCCCGTCTCTGTCTCCTGCCTCGGTCGCGCGCACGAACTGGCCCCCATACAAAGCTATAGGACAAGTACTCGATGCGGTCGCCTGTTTGCGTCACTGGTCTGTGTCGCGTGCCGCGGTCGCTCGCGCGAACCGCCGCCTTAAGGGGGGAGCACGGTCCAACCAAAAAATCAACTTTTTTGCCTAAAAATCTTCCTATACTTGTGGAGAATACATTCCCAAAGTTATAGCATCAAATTCGACCTTTAAATATAGTTAGGAGAAGTGTGTGCCAAGCAGGTAGATCAGAAAACGGAGCGGCAAGGTTACAAGAGCAAAACTTTAAACGCGTTTTTCTCAAAACCAGGCGCGGCCGGTGCCTTCAATTTTTGGTGGTTCACCGAGTAATTCATCAAAAATTAAAACAAAAGTAGGTAAATAAATAAAAAATAAAATTAGACAGAGCCTAGTAACTAATAACTCGTACAGTGCCCTTGAGGTGATTATTCACAAAAAAACGGCTCTATACAAATTATCCATTTATTATTACTATAATTTTATGTAAAAGTTTTCTTTGCGCATTTACTATCTTGGTTGATAATTAAATGTAGTTTTGGCGGGCCATAGGCTATAATTCTGCTTTTATTTTCATGGTTCATATATTCTTAATATAGTCTACATTTATTATTATATAACTTTTAATTTTAAAAAGGCAAGGAATTTTAAAACAGCGATATCTATCGAATAATAACACAATAACAACACACAACAGTAAACGTTTCTTTTTGGCGCGCCCCCCGCGCGATAGTAAACCCCCTTTACTGAGTGAATTTTGCAATACATATGTGGCAAAAATGCACAAACAAAAGGTCCCAAAAACTAATAATGACAATGTCAAATCGGTTCCCTCTCCATCAAGATAATATCGCACCCGCCGACCCGTTGACACATCGTTACATTTTACAAGAGAAAAATATAATTACTATCCTATTCAAACCCTACTACGAATGGTCATTTCGCTGGAACGATTCACTTCGGAATTCCTCGGGCATTTCCGTCAACCGCGCGGCGCACGGCAGTCACCATTTTTTCGCTACGATTTTGTATTTTGGGTTTCTGGAGATGTTGCTGGGGGCTTCATACAAATAATTCTCAAACGGGCGCTTTGCTGAAACGCGTGGAATGGTCTTTACCTACTTCGGTTCCTAGGCGATATAAATTGCGCGCGGGAAGCAATGCTTTGGGCCACGATAATTTATTATTCTCTACCAAATTCATGTATTTTTAGATAGGAATTCAATTTTTTTTTAAATTTAAAATAATCTGCGCAATTTTATAATAAAAAATATTATGTAATACGATGAACTGCAAAATGTTGTTTAATTTTGTTGGCGGTTCGGCGCACGAGTGCACTTTAGGACGAGCCGCGCCTGCTCAAAACCACGTTTTTCAAGTTGATTGGAAACATAGCTCATCAAATTTTCATCTGATTCATTTCATTCAATGTTTAAATTTAAAAAAAAAAATTATATGCAGATGAACCTCGACTTGCGAAAAATTATTTTTATAGGACAAAGTTATTGCAAAATTACGACCATTTTTTTTACAAATTTCATTCTTTGTCTGTCATTTTTGCAATCAATAACTTTTTGCAAACTGTGGTTCGAGCGCATACTACATTCATTCTATTAAAAAAAAATTTTTAAATTTCATATTTCAATTGATTTCCAAGGACTTCAGGATTCCAGACGATTTGGTCGGACCCTCCGCTTTATTTATTTATTTATTTATTTATATATATAATTTGTACATGTATTTATAACAATTACAGGTATATAGCCTAAGACGTTATAATTGTACCATTTATGCAGTATATATGCAATGCCAAAAATCTTACAAATGCGCTATAGGACACAAAAAATAAATCTATTTTTTTATCCACCGCATTCAAAAAGCACGTAGCTCTCCCCAAAGGTGAGTTCATAAATAAATTAGTGCGGCTCGCTCTACTATATAGGAGGTTGTGATGACGTCCTCGAGAGTGAGACTCTGGTACAAAAAAATTTAATTGGGCCAGTATCTCATTATTAGATAAGTGACCGTTCATTAGTTGAAAAAAATATTTAAGCAAAGCAATGCCCCTACGTGTCTCTAGGGAGTGGTAATTGGTCATGCCTAATATATAAATCGATGGGTAAAGCCAAGGGTAACGTCCATAGAGCCGCGAGAATAAAAACCTTAAAAATTTCTTATGGACTCTTTCAATGCGTAGAGTGTATGTTAATTCGTGCGGGGCCCAGATGATCGAATTTGACTCAAGTACACTCAGGACTAGTGTGTTATATAATAACGTCAGTGTTTTTGTGTTGCGAAACGGATATGAGTTTCTAATTACGAAGCCGAGAAGCCTGTATGCTCTGCTTATTAAATCATCGATGTGTTGGTGAAAAGTTAGTTTGCTGTCGTAAATAACTCCTAGATCTTTGATTTGGTTTAGGTGTTGGAGAATAATTTCATTAATTGTATATTCAAATACATGCGGTTTTTTTGATCTTGTATACGATACGATATTGCACTTGGGTGTGCTGAAGTTCAAGCCATTTATTTTGGCCCAGTTTGAGACGCATTCAATATCACGTTGAAGGAGAATACAGTCAAAAAGATTTTTTATTGAGCGATATAGTTTCAAATCATCTGCAAATAGTAAATACAGCGAATGTGTGATGACTGAACCAATATCGTTAATAAAAATCAGGAACAGAAGTGGTCCAAGGATAGACCCCTGAGGAACTCCAGAAAAAACTACGAATTCAAAAGAACTGGAACCCTTATAATAAACAAACTGTCTACGATTTCGAAAATATGAAGCAAAAAAACAGAGTAGTCTTTTGGAAAAACCAAATGAAGCTAGCTTATTTAGAAGAATGTCGATGTCAACCTTGTCGAATGCTTTTTCCAGGTCAAAATAAGCAACATCCACCTGGCCACCATTGTCAAGAGTTTGTGATAAGAAATCTGAGATGCAAAGGAGGTTTGATGTTACTGACATCTGGGATCTAAAACCATATTGACGGTCATCAAGAATTGGATTAACGTGATTAAGTATATATTTATGTAGAATTTTCTCGAATATTTTCATGATGGAACATAGAACGGCAACTGGTCGATAATTCCGGATATCGCGTTTGTCTCCCTTTTTGTAGATAGGGGTTATTTTAGTTAATCTCCAGATGTCTGGGAGAATCCCGTTTTTTAGGCATACATTGAAAAGATGACATAATGGTGGTATTAAAAGGTCGGAACAACCCTTTAGTATAAATGTTGGAATATTGTCAGGACCGATGGAGTGAGGTTTCTTTAAATTTGAGAGTGCCTCCTTAACATCTTTTTCTGAAATACTGACCAGGTCGAATGAGGGCCCAATCTGTACAGTGTGAAGTGTAGAGTCAATATTGAGAGTTGGTTGAACATTTTTGTACACAGATGAAAAAAAGGTAGCAAAACTATTAGCGATAATATACGATTTATCTATATATATATAGATATTCAAATCAAATTTTCAATAGTGTTTATTCTTACTCAAATGTACCTACCTTTAAAAGGAACAAAAGTTTTGTGAATGAAAATAATTTTATCTTTGAAAAAAAATGCATTGATCAAAAAACTCGGCTGGGCCAGACTCCCACCAAATCGTAGTTTGGGCATAATGGGGTCATCAGTATGGGCGATCGGGTCACCAGTTTGGTGAATATGTTGTTTATATGTTTTATCCAGATCTGGCAGTTCACAGACCTGAACCACGTCTGAAAACTGGATGCGTGTTTAAATATGTGCGGAGGTGTTTAAATAATAACTCTTCATATTCATGCGAGTCACAATGTATTTACAACAGAAACTTTGTTACAATAATTTGCACAAGTTTAATATTTTACTTGCTTTGAGGTAAAGCAGGTGGAGAGGGCGAACACTAGAACTGGAATGGTTTCAAATCTAACAAAAATGATATTTTGTGGCTGTTCGCTGCCTTGCTACATGCCTTCCCCCCAGCTTCTTAAGCGATAACAGTAAAAAAATAATTTTATGGTAGGTATTATAAGAATATAATTTTTTTTTTTTGAAACGTCAATTTATCAGAAACCATATATATTATTCATGAGTTATAGTTATACAGCCTTACTAAAAAACCCAGTGAAAATTTTATTCAATTGACAAACGGCCGCGGATGTGAAAACATTACTAATTAAAAATTTGTTCTTTGAAAGAAATACACATGGTTTCCGCGGCCTGAGAGGGTAGTTTATCTCTGTTTTAACCATTGATGTTCGAACGATATTTGTAATTTTTCCATAGTATTTTGAATGTTCTATATATTTCTTATTTTTGAAGGTGTCGTAAAAACAAATACCATTTATGAAAACTAGATAAAATTACCTTTTAGATTTGTGTATTTGAAATACATTTTAGCTTTCAAAAACTGCCATATTTTAAGATTAAAACTCGGAAAAAAATGGAAAAAAATTTCCTCCCACAACATTTTTGACCAAAATGTAGAGAAATTTAAATAAAATCAAAATTTAAAAAACACAGTCCTTTTATGTAATAAATTTGGAAGGAAACTATCACCTCACTTTTTCATCGTGTATACAATAAAAAAATAATAAAAAATTTAAAAGTTTTGTTTATTGCCAAAAAAATAACTTAGAAATAATACTGACTTTTAAAACAGATTTATTGCACCTCTAAAGACGTTAATTTCTTTTTATACGTTTACGAACACATGTATTAGATATTAATATTATAAAAAATTATCACTTTTAAGGAATTCTCTTAAAATAAAGATCTTAAAATGTTAATTTTATCTTTTATGTAACCTATAAAACAGTATTCTGACAGTTCAACTTTGAAAGTACGGCGTTTGTACAATAACTTGATTAAACTTATGTAAACCACACAAATAATACGGTATATATATTAATTATATGAATAGAACAGTTATTTTGTCACTACAATAGAAATTATTAAGTAAAATCACAACATCTAACAAAATTTTCGACATCCCGCCCGATCCGGCTATAAACGCTTGGTTTTCAAGCTGTGTGTTCATCGCGTGGGCCGTTTATGCACACGCGCGCCAATAATGCTCCTGGCGGAGAATAATTAAAACAACATTTTTTCCTACTAAATTATAACCATTTGCGACGTTGTCAGATCTTTAAGCATTTTAACAGCGTGAGCACGCAAGAAACGTTATTGGTAATAAAACGTGATTTAGTGTATACAAGGGATAATTATGTTATTGCAATAACACAGTTAATTGGTCGCGCTGTGGTTTTTTTTTAGTAAGGCTGATAATGTGTAACATTGTAATAATAGGTATAATGTGTCATTTTAATACTATAGGTATAATGTGTATCATTGTAATAGTGAATCTTCTAATAATATAAAAAAATATTTTTATGGTGTTATCGCTTAAGAAGCTGGGGGGAAGGCATATAGCGAGGCAGCGAACAGCCACAAAATATCATTTTTGTTAGATTTTGCACGTTGGTACCACCGGTCACCACTGGCCGCTAGGTGCGTGACCTCGCTACAGTAGGATTGAGTGCTTTAATTTTTTAAGTTTAAACAGACATTTACTTGATCCTTGGCGTTACTCATCTCCTCAAGTAGCGCTGGTCCTCAGTTTACTTAGAGATGGTGAATACCCTTTAGTTAGATTATCAAAGATGCAGTAATGAAAATTAGAGCATTTAAGTGCTAATTAAATAGTAGGGCATGCAACTTACTTGTGACACGAATTACTGTCATGTTTTTTAATGTGCCGGTATATAGTTTTTATAGAGCCTAGGTATTTATTACAGAGACACAAAACCTTTGGTTTAACTTTATGAATCTGGTTTGTATGTTTACGTAGAATATGCCATTGTGAAAAATGATCATTGCAGATATGGCACTCAAAACTGAAACAGAATAATGTACACTTAACCTTTTATAAAGCTGGTACATTGCAGCAGAATGGAATTTAAAAAAGCTTATTCATGTATTATAATTAATAGTGTTCGTTTTGTGTTAGGACCTTCTCAGATATTTCATTTAATTTGATTTAATTTCAAAACAATCTATTTTACTTACATACATATTTTGGCCTCGGAAATCTCAGCGTGGGTAAGCACCCAGTGAGGCTCAAATTACCAAATAATGTTTTATAAAAATTTACTGCTAATGTATCAATAAAAAAATAAATTAATACAGATTAAATATATATGATTTTTATGATAACAAAAAAAGATTAAGAGCTCGTTCACATTGAGCATATAAATATAAAAGATCATAGCACGCCACATATCGCTCTCCATACAATCCCTTCAGACCGTTCACACCTGAGCGCTTTATGCGCACATCAACCATAGACAATGCACATCTTACGCCGTAACCGCTCCTGAGGCGATATGCCAACAGTTAAGCGCCCCCCACTCCGACGAAAACAGGAGAGGGGGTCATTTTAATTACGGAGCTGCCAAGAACGGTGGGTGACAGATGTCAACTCCATAGATTCAGTACAAAAAATGCACGCTCCGTGGCCGCTCGCTAATTCAACTGACCCCCTCTCCTACCATAGGAAGAAATATTTTATCTGCGCCGTGTGAACGCCACGAAACATCAGCGCTCGCGGTTCAACAGATACCTGCTAGCGGTTATATTAGATGTCTGAACACCCCTTAACTCTCCTTTGTAATTTAGAACCTATGAATATTAACTGATGTTTTAACCCGTCTGCTTGGTTCAATATATTCGCACGTCACAATCCGTAAGCCTCAGTTTCGCGGGTAAATTCTGAAACCGTCACTTTGGATCGAGATTGTAAAATATCTATGCAAAATAGCTTTCATATTTCAAAGACAATAAGAAGTATTATTTTGTTCTCTTTCTGGTTAAAAGAAAAAATACATATGTTTGCATGAGAGGATGAGAGATGTATAGCTTTTAAAATGTAAGGTCGCTCGGGACGTTTTTGGTCTTATAAAAGTATAACGCGATTACGTGTTTTGGGATGTATTTATTCCTAAACAAGCAGACGGGATAAAGAATTATCAATTTCTGTACTTAAAAAAAAATTTATTTAGGACTTTGTACAAAAAATATATGCCAAGGCCTTTTCTAGCCAGCGAAAGTTATTAACCGCTCCCCTCCGCTTTGAATTAAAATCCAAATAAACGGAATATTTGTGAAAGTATCCGAAAACTAAAAACTGTTTTTGAAAGTTGATGAAATAGGCTTTCAAATTTTATTATTAGAAAAAACCATGTCATTTTTTAAATATGAATTTTTTTAATGCTAACTAAACAGTTTTAAAAATGGCAAACCTTACGTTTTATCTAACTAAAGTTACTGGTAATGAAAAAAAAAAAATCACATATTTTATTAGACAAATGTATTTTAAATGTTATCATTAGTATCATTACCTCACTTTTTTGTCATGTAAAAATATATATTTTTTTAATTCACAAAGTTTCGTAATATTTTTACAAATTGAGGTCGGAAACTTTGGTTTCATAAAGGTGTACATTTTAATTATTTTAAGGTAAACTTTTAGATTAGATCTACATAGCGTAGTGTTTTCTCTTTCTAATACCATTTAGATCACATTTCTCACCATGATAGTAAGAGAGATACAACGATATGTAAAACTAAATTTTATCAAACACATTAACGAAGTAATCAACAAAGCCAATAAAATGTTGGGATTTATAATTCGCATATTTAAACCTTTTCGCAATATTAAAACTCTGCATATCACCACGTATAACCGCCCCCACTTAGAATGCTTCACACTAATTTGGGCACCGTTCTACCAATGCCATATTGACAGAATCGAAAGTGAGCAAAACAAATTTTTTAAACACATAAATTATAAATTCAAATTACGCTTTGCAAATAACACCGAATCCTTAAAATTTCACAACTTTACTCCACTTCAAACCCGAAGATTAATATCTGATCAAATATTTTTATACAAAATTCTGAATAACGGCCTGGACTCTCCTGAACTCATAAATTATTTAAGAATTCACATACCTACAAGGCCAACCAGACTAAACCATTTTTTCATTTGCCCGCGTGCAGAACCAACCTTAGAAAAAATTTCCAATCCCCCGTATATGCGCGCAATATAACACGCAATTTAACAATATCGATATTCTTAATAATACTCTTGAAATACTGAAACGAAGTCAAGCGTACGACCACAAATGTTAATTAAGTTAATGCACAACTATAGAAAAGGTACAGCATGAGCATCTCCTGTCTCCATCCCATCTTCCTCTGCCTCTTGCCCTTTCCTATTCCTTCTAATATACTTATATTTTCATTTTCATTTAATGGTTATTACCAATCACAATTTTATATTATATCATAATAACCAACATTAGCATAAGAAACTGTTTTGGCTTACCTCATGTTTAAACTCTTGTATAACTCATCCTGGATAAAAATTGCTGTTTGTTTCTTACAATAAATAAATAAATAGATATCTATGAGACCTATATGAGTTATTCCGAAAAGCGAACAAATTAGCCTGAGGGGCCAAAAATGACAATATATATTGTTTTAAAAAATTGGTTCAATTAGTCAGCAGCAAATAACCCCATCATCCTAATATTATTTCAATGCAGTGTGAATGCAGTTGACTTACTTAATCAATGGACTATTAAGAGCAGAGTTTGGTTTCGAATTCTTATCAATCCTGTTCCCGTCAGTTCCAATTTGTATGTCACAAAGATTGATGTTTACACTTGAAGAAACTGCTTTTATTATTTTTCTTTTCTCCCTTAGAGATTTGCTGTTGAGACTTTTGATTGTATGTGTTTTCTTTTTGTACTTTCTTTTGATTCCTAAAAATTAATATCCATAATTATTTACTAAAATCTTCATTCACTACTTATTAGAGATGAAACGGATATCCGGTAACTATCCGGTATCTGGCCTAAATTTACTATCCGGCCGGATACCGGATAGAAACTCCAGATAATTACCGGAGATTAACTAACGGATATTAAAAAACTATGACAATTTCCTATAATAAAATACAATACATTAATTAATCTTTGTGAGGTAAATATCAATAAAATGGCTTATAATTATGACAGCTTTTACTTAAAGTTACAAAAAAGCCATAAGGCCTTCAAAAAACTAAAATTTTCTTCTGAGATATTCACTCTAATGATAAATACATAAATAGTAAATATCTAAACAAAAAACTTTAAGTAAAAACTTACAAAAACCTGACAGAGTAGCGAAAACTTAAATTAACATGATTAACTAATCACAATCACCATTATAGTGAACTAAAAATCGTAAAAAATACAGAGATTATTGAAATGATTAAATACTGACATTGAAGCACCATAATATACCTCTTGTTCTTCTTTTTATCAAAGAGAATATTTTGAATTAATTATCTATTCAATCACACACTCACGCGATCACTCACGAATACTCACGAAGGCAACCGAAACCGTCCGAATTGATCTGATCGCGTTCGCTGCACCTGTGCGGCGCTAAACTCGTCACGACATGCAACGAGACAATGGGCCGAATACCCGGCCGCCGGATATCCGGCCATCCGGCCTCGCAGCTCGCCGGATATCCGGTATCCGGCCAACAACTATCCGTTTCATCTCTATTACTTATTGTTATAATATACACTTATTATATTATTATAAGTGTACCGAACACAAAAAAGGGATGAACCATTTTGAGGTTGCCATAAAAATATTATTGTTTCTTTTGGATAAAACTATGGCAATTATTTTTAGGCACAGATCACGGAAATTACAGTTGATTTTAACAATTACTACAAGAAACAACACATGTAAAAAATAGTATATTAGGTTCTTAGTTTGGGTAAATTAGGTAATTCATGCGTATTTAGATTGAAACGAAACTTACTCAAATATCAATCTTTACATCTTTACAGCAAAGGATCGTTTTATATGGGAAATTTTGAATTTTCATTGAAAAAAAAAATAATTTTAATGCATCTTTTACCATCTATCCAAACATAATTAGTTGTTAGATATGATTTTAAATTTTCACGGCCAAAAGTATTTTTGTTATTTGTTTTTGGGGTGTAATGCCGTGTTGCGCTACCTCCTCCTTTAGCCAACGTTTCGGACGGCGTTACAGTGTCCACCCTCATCTGCCCTGATGATGGACACTGTAACGCTGTCCGAAACGTTGGCTAAAGGAGGAGGTAGCGCAACACGGCATAACACCCTGTGATTAAGTTGAAACATAGTGTAATTTCCAAAATCTGTGCCTAATAAAAGTGCGGCAGTTTGTAGGGAATATTTATCAAAATTATCTGTTTCTTTGTGACTAAAATGACAGCAAAAGCAATAAATTCAGAATGGAAGTAATACAATACATAATATCGTCCATGCAACAGTAATATGTCGTAAGCCACCACATATGCAAAAATGCTTTTCTATTATTTTTCCAGTGTATTGATGGTAACACTTCGTCTGGCCAAATATCATAACCTAGAAAAATCGTTTGATCTATTTTTTTATGATTAACATAGATATCTTATCCCACTTGAGTTAAAATCACTTAGTAGTAGCGGCATTATGTACGATACAATATATTACATCGACACATTCTTTAGTTTTTATTTATTTTTTTACATTAACTCCATACAGGAGGCCCTGAGGAAAATAATTTCCGGGAGGAATGCAGATCCGGGCACAGCTTGTTTTTGGCAAAAAACCATGTTTTCACCGCGTTTTAAGTTGAGAACTCTAATCTGGAAGGTGAAAAAAAGTGCGGAAAGCAATAAAAAAAAAATTTGAATAAGTAATTAATTTTCAATTACGTTAAGTAAAATTTCACTTCGCGAACCGATACTGTCAGTCCGCCCGCCATTTTTGATTTTGTCACTAACCTAAGAAAAGAAAGTGCCCCTTTATAACGCCTACTCGCGTCAAGGCAAGAAAAACATCCCAGTTTTCAAGTGGTTTAGCGGCTACGCTAGGTTTGTGTAACATGGTTTGTGATTCAAAAGAAAGTGCCCCTTTATAACGCCTACTCGCGTCAAGGCAAGAAAAACATCCCAGTTTTCAAGTAGCCTAGCGGCTACGCTAGGTTTGTGTAACATGGTTTGTGATTCTGGCGTACAATCTCACAAGACGAAAGCTAATTTTACGTAATCGAAATTTAGAATGAAATATTTTCCACTTCCCCCAATGCAAATAGTTGCCTTTTAATGTAATTAAGGTGAATCAACATAACAGTGACAAAATGGCGTAGTATCGGTTCACGAAGTGAAATTTTATTTATACTTTAAACGGCTGTATCTCCCTCAATTTTGCCGAGCGCGCC
The DNA here is from genome assembly GCA_917880885.1 of Limnephilus marmoratus. Classification (NCBI taxonomy): domain Eukaryota; kingdom Metazoa; phylum Arthropoda; class Insecta; order Trichoptera; family Limnephilidae; genus Limnephilus; species Limnephilus marmoratus. The sequence goes on from OU862910.1 coordinate 29,938,963, forward strand.
TTAATTTTTTTTTTATTCAGCTTCTCCACACTTTTTTCATCTAGAAAGTGCCTTTTTATTAAATTTCCAAACTGTGCCCGGATCTGCATTTCACCCTAATTTCCCTCAAGGCCTATGTCATCTGAGATGCTGTGTCGAGGGTCTTTTTGAGGAGAGGAAGGAATGAACACTGGTCTTGAAGAGACCCATGTTGTAGGAAGGAGGAAACACGGAGGCCGGCAAATCGTTCCACAGCTGAGCTGTTGAACACAAGAACGAGTCGAAGAAGCGACCCATTCTCATGTGACAAATGTCAACCGTGTAATATTGTTAGGCACTGATTGGCGTGTTTCCCGACTATGCACCGGTGCTGAGATTTGACTGAATATTTTCTGTCGGAAGCCACAATATTTGGGTTTATTATTTGTGAAGTTAGGCTGTTTTTTCACTCTCCGGTAAAATTTGTATTTTGTGGCTCACGACATATTGCGGTTGCATGAACGATATATTTATGCTATTTATTTATTACACAAATAATTATAATTACATACTTTTTGCAACAATGTAATCATCATCACTGAAGTTATCTTCATATTCAGATTTTACAGAAGAATCATCTATAAATTCATCTTTAATATCTGCATTAAATTCTACTTTGACTGTTTCTATAAAAGGATCAACAATTTTAATTTCCTTATATCTCTGAGTAATCAAAGACAAAGAAGTCTGTGTGGCGGAACATTTCAATGCATATTCGTCAAAAGATAACAATTGCATTCTGCACGGTTCGCAAACTTGGATTGGCAAGGTGTCATCTATTGTGATCTAAAACATTAAAAACAATCGTAATTAATATTTTGATTGGTTGTTATCATCATTGTTTTGTTAAACGGCTGCGAGGACATACTTTAATTGATAAATATTTACTGATCAAATTCACCAAATATTTATTATCATCGGAGAAGATATGATCCATATCGCGATTACATAAATCGGCACACAGTCGACATGAACTTTCCAAATTACAGTTATTTTTTGAGGACATATTTTTCGTAATCTCCATAAGTCTTAACATAACCCTGACTTCACTGTCTAATAACCGCAAACAATTATTATTTACAATAGTAATGCGTATATGTACATATACTGGCTGATTAATTATAATAAGAAAACTACGATAAAAAATTATTATTAGATAGAACGTTTATAATTTGCATTATTTTTGACAGATACCAAAACGAAAACGTAGATTGACGTAGATTGTTCAGAATCTATGGTTTGAACCTTGCGTCATATGTTTACTCAAACCATAGATTATAGATATCTCACTCATTGAGTGGTTTTGGTTTGGTTTATTTATGGTTTAGTGTTTACACCAAATAAAATTGTAGCTAATAAATGAATATCCGGCTCATTAAATGCTATTATCACTTATTTTCAGGAAGCCAAACAAAATCAGTGATTTTTTGTTGTAATTTATATTTGATTAGATCTGGTTAGATTTGCTATGATCAGTCTCCGATATATTATAAAAAAATGTATATAGGGGAGTACATTTTCACATACTAAGAATTTTTCCGTAGTACGGGTACAGTACTGTACCCGACGTGAATTTGAAGACAATTTAGATTTAAAAATAATTTTAGTTTCTCTTCTTTTTAATGAACAATCAATTGAATGACGGGGAGACCCCCCCTCTCACCAACTGTGTACATACCTACACCCTACACACCTTTTTTCCTTTGCATAAAGTTTGAATCTGTGCAAGGTAGTCTTAACTTATTTATTTATTTATTTGAGACACAAACAGGATAGGTATCTATACAACATTTTTGTGGGTAATATATATAATAAATTAGAATACAAATATAAATATCCCTAGACTAATGTGTCTGCATTAATCACATATGCATTTTAACAGAAGCAAACTCATGAAAAACAATGCAAGTATTATTTATACATAACTTGAAAACCTAAATACAAAATTGAAATACACAATAATAACAAGTAGGTATACAATATTTATAACGAAGTATTTACTGAAAAGTAATAAAACCTTTTTTTTTTTTTTTAAGTGCCCAAATTGTGGAGATATTTTTTGAAACATGTTAAACTATTTACAAAAATATCTTTAAATATTTACCATGATCTATTCGTACGGACGCCTTACCTTTACACAAATCCAAAATTTGGGCAAAGCCGTTTTACATAAAATCACAATTTGTGCAAAACCATTCTCAACTATGTCCGACTTCACAACTTTAAATAAAATATCGGGATAGCGTAGAATGTCAGGTGGGGATGGTGCGGTGTGGCGAGACACACGGCGCAGAGACGTCCGGTTCCAAGAATCTCATCTTAGTTCTTGGAATTACGGGGAGACAAAAGGGTAGGCCCACTGTTGCCCCCTTTAAATAGAGCCCTAAAAGCTCTGGACTGGCAGAGTGCCAGCAACCGTCATCACAACATCTTCGCCTGCCTCTCCGATCAAAACTGCAATTTGGACTTCTTCTTTACCCTGGCCGACCTGTTCACCTGAAGGCTCGAATACAATTTTCGATCACCTTTCTCAAGGCGCAGGTTCCCCTCTACCTTCGACCATTGACCTATTGCCCACTTCTCCCCTTTTTCTCATTTTCCCCACTTTTGTCCCCCGTTTCTCCCTAGGCGTCGAAACGGCCAGCTGGTCCCTTCCCACTACATCTTCTGTGCAGTGGGCGACTACAGTGTCCGTCCCGCACACTATGGAAAAGAAAATCGTAGTTGGCCACAAAAATAACCTTTTTTTTAAATTTCTGGAAGGTACATTACAAATTTTAAATTTAAAAATATTATAAGAAATTAAATATTATAATATTGGCAAAGAAAGAGATTTACAAATATTGAAAAAGAGACAAATTTAAAAAAAAAAATCAGTAAATGGTAAAGATAGCACTGAGGAGAGTTTTTACTGCATATTTAATTTTTTTTTTTCTTCATTTACACGCATTATTTTTTCAATATTTACTTGATGGTAAAAGTTTTTATTGTGCTTTAAAAATATTTTTGACTTATCGCAGTCAAAACTAGCAGAATATTATTTGGTGTAAGTAAATTTTTTTTTGTAAATTCGCTGCAAGCTGACGCTATTTATAGAGAGGTCATCGGGGTAGGATGACGATTAACAGTTTAAGAAGACAGAAACTTTAATCACATAAAATGCAAATAAAATGATCAGGTTTATTATCACCATAATAAAATTCAGTACTATTTAAAAAAAGTTTATTGTATATATTGCTGACATTTTTCGTAGTGTATGAGTGCTTTTTTCATTCTTATATTATTTCTAGCTTGGGAGACTACTGAATTAATACGATATAAACAAATAATGTGCATAATATAAAACATGAATATTGCATTAATAAATAAAACAATGCACATTAAATAAATAAGAAAATTTTATTATTTACTTTCACAGGTGAAAAACCAAAATTTCTAACCTTAGAAGTGCTTTTTTTCTACAACAAATTCCCAAAAAAGAAATTATAACGGGTGTGTAAAACAGTAATTATGGTCCTAGCATACACAAAAACATAAATTTCAGTACACATTTGCTCAGAAAGAATATAATTATAAAAATAATTCTATTTATACATTGAGGACCAAAAAGTTACAACACAATTCAAATATATTATGTATAGGTATGTAGCCTTTTGGTTTTGAAAATGTCTTAGGAATATATTTTTTACATTCCAGGTGGTCAGAAGATCACAGAAATCGTGCTTGATTATCCTAACTAATATTGTGTTTATTTGTCCTTCTTTCACGTCACAACGGAGCGACCGATCAACGTGATAAAGTTTATTTAGTGTAAATTCTCTGTACAGTAATTTTTCCCTAATACCATGCGAATGAAGCCACGGGTAAAAGTAATAAATAATATATCCATAAATTCATTCAATTGGAGTCGTTATCAGATTTGATAGAATTTAAAAGATCCAATTTTGGAAAGACCTGAGGTTTAACAACATCAGCAAATTGGATACTTCGAATGGTAGTTGTTTCAGTTGAAGGCCCACGCTTTATTTTTTCTGAAACAGAAACAGTTGTTATTTGTAGAATTATAAAAAATTATATTTCAAAATCAACCTTACTTTGGTGTAAATTTGTGTTGTGCTTAATATTTGGAAATAGATTGATGAAGCTTACGATTGCTTATTCCTTTACTGGCTTCATATTCCGCGAGCTCCACAGGATGGGCTCTCCTTTTATGAATTCTGCAATTCGATCCATCCGCAAAGGTTTTGGAGCACCATGGACAGGAAAATGGTGTTTTTCCTGTATGAATGTTTAAGTGAGCCTAAAATGAAGAAAGAAAATTGAAATAAAACTCTGTTACAACAAGCCAGTTTCGTTGCAACAAAAGAGTTGTCTCCATATTTGAGGGTCTTCTCTCAGGTTCGTAGGGTGGAGTCCAAAGTGAGCCATTTGGGAAATTATTAACAAAATTCACGAAACAAGTTTGAAAGTTTATTTTAACAATATTCCTACCTCAAATGACCGCTTCCATTTAAACCCTTTATTGCAGAAGCCACAGGTAAATCTGCAGACATCCGTATGGACATTCATGTGCTCACGTAAAGTATTTGCATACGAAAAGGTAGATGGACATTTAGAGCACTTATATACCACGTCGTTGTGAATATTGGAATGACATTTCAGAGTGAAACTGGATCTAAAACTGCAAGACATAAAAAATAATAAATATAAATTGAAATAAATAGAATATTTAAATAGTATTTAACGGAATACATATTGATAATAATTAATGTTGGTGGTTGTTAAGAAATTTTATTAAGAAGAAATTTACACACGTTTTAGGACAATGGGGACAAAGGAAAGGTCTGTCTCCACTGTGCACTACTCGGTGAGAATTCAAATTTCCGTTGGATGTAAAAAATTTCCCACAAATATCACAGACAAAAGATTTGTCTTTTATGTGGACATGCTTGTTGTGAATTTGAACAGCCATCTTTGATGCAAACCTGAATATAAATACATATAATACATTATTAGGAATAATATTTAGTTAATAAGATTTATAACTTTTTTTGTGAGATTTATTTGTAGAACCATTCAGTGTTCCTGTAACCATGTTCTAAGATTTCAAGAATGGGAAAAAAACTGTTTTAGCAATAATTACTCTTTTGTCGAAAAAAGTTGATGAGATAAATACGTACTTCGCTCCGCAAATTCCACAAGGATGTATATTCCTAACTTCCTTAGGTAAATGTTGTAATTCGTGTTGTTTTAATAAATATAGTTTAGGATAAATTTTTCCACACTGTCCACATTTATGTTCAGGTCGTGTCATATTTGAATGCTCTAATAAGTAGTGTTTCTTCAAATTAGGTTTTGTGTAAAACGTGTTATCACACTCGGTGCACCTGAAAAATAACCAATATTTTTCACATAAAAATAAACATGAATATACATATTTTTATGTCGGATTGTATCAACAGCTCAGCTGTCCATTCCTTCCTTTCCTCGAAAAGATCCCTCACACTGCATGCTCAAAGTACCTCAGGACCTCTAAAGTTGAGGTAATATATAAAAAAAAATATCTCCTACTATATCCAGTGCCAGATTAGCCAAGTGTGGATATTCAACTGTTGATATATCCGCTATACATAATATCTGCTGACCAAGCGCGCCTCACCTAGCTGAACGAACTGGAATCTGGAACTCGATCAAATTGCAAAAACAAAAATGGGGTATGGGCCGGCGGAGCGGTGTGAGATGCCGAGTGTTTATTGTGTGGAGGGGTAACGTGTCATGCTTTATAATATTTCAGGATGATTAAAATGACAGTGTTTTGTGGTTTCAAATTAAATGCTGAATTTTTTTTTCGCCCTGCGGTGTTTTCGTGGGTTCCACGTTTTATAGGTATCTATATTTATCCGTTTTAAAAAATACTGACAGGCAGTTATATTTTTTTGGAAACTGATTTTCAGAATGATAAAAATCAATAACATTAAGTTATTGGTTTAAGCGAGGAGAAGAAAAGCATAAATCGCAAAATTTCCAACTGCGATGCATTTTTAGTGTACTAATTGGTATGACTCACACGCCCAAAATTACATGTTCTGTAATATTTCAAGATGATAAAACATCTTGATGTGGTTTGATCTTAATGTGGAAAAATTTTTTTTTGGCAGTTATGCTTGTTATATCTGAGGATTTTATTTTTAAAAGAGATTGAAACATTTTAAGATTGAATATTGTTTACTTTATTTATTTTATTTAATATTGTTTTTAAAGACAAGCAATTTTCTGCACCGGGTATGCCAATAAGTTTGTTTGTAAAAGTTGTGTTTTATATACTAAAGTGCAGAAAATTGCAACGTGCAATTTAGATTTGAATGTATATGCGATTAGTACACGCCTAACACTTTACCTCTTAACACGGCTTAATCTGGCACTGACTGCATCCCTCTAGTTTCTTACATCCAAGGATATGGTTTGACCTCTCTTAAGATTTTGTTATTTGAAGTACAACTTACTTGTGGGTAAAAGAATTGCTGTCATGCATTTTTATGTGTTTGTATATAGTATTTTTTGAGCTAAGGTATTGATCACACACACACAAAATCTTTGGCTTCACTTCGTGTTTCTGATTTGTATGTTTCTGGAGAATTTCCCAGTGCAAAAATTCTTCATTACAGATATGACAAATGAATCTGAAAGAAAAGTTTATTACATTAGATTAGTACTGTATTAAAATATAACTAGCCGTTGGAAACAATAGTTATATTGTTTCAACGTCCAACGCTGTTGAAAATAATTAGCGCCAACAGTTGAAAAATAATACCTACATGCGAATATTATTCAACGCAGTCATCGATTCAACTGCCTAATAAATAAAAAGGGTTAAGAGTTTGTACTTCGTGAACAACATTACTCGATATTTTAAATGGTCTTTTGGTATTGTACGTACCTACTGGACGATTTTTTTTATTTTCCCATCCAATACAGCCGATACGCAGCGCCAGGGAACAATCAAATTTATCAACGACAAGCAAAAAATAACCTATTGATAATTATCAACGCGGGTCGCCTAACAGTTACGTTTTGTACCTTGTTTTCAACAGTCTTGGAATGATAAAATCAAAAGGGTCAAGAGATCACACTTCGTGAACGATATTATACCCAATTAGACATGGTCTTTTGGTAATGAACGTACCTACTGCACGTTTTTTTTATTTTACCGTCCAATACGGCCGATCCGTAGCGCCAAGCAACAAGCGAATTTATCAGTGACAAGCAAAATATATCTTCAATATTTCAACAGGGTAATATTTTCAACACCGAAACCAACGTCTTCCAACAGTTTCAACTTTCAACGTTATTATAGGATTATTACGTGTGTGGGGCGTGGGGCATAGAGATAATAATAATTAATAATACATCAATGATTCGGGGAACCACCCGTTAAGAGGGATTCCTTAATACGATTTTGATATATTTTTTGTTTGTTTTTTTGTTAGTATCGTGTCGATCTCCTATTATAGTTGTGTCGACGTCGACGTTATTTTCAACAGTTGAAAATTGCCAACGATAATGACGTTGGCGTTGGATAGAATTATCGTCAACGCCCAGTACTACATTAGATTGCTTGAAGCAGTTAGGGGGCAATGGAGTAGCAACTACCAGGGCCGCCCTGTCAAGTAGGGGCCCAAATAAAGGAAAGGTCACAGTTAAGGAAGTAAATGTATGTTCATAATGGAAACTAAAGAAAATAGATATAAAAATTATCGAGATTGACGAAAGACTGACCAATTCAGAGAAGTAATGCAGAGCTGGTTGATTTAACAATGATAAAACTAATGTGATCGTTGTTAAATCAAATACAAATGATAATGTGATGTTAAATTCACAATTTTAGCCAACTTACTTGATGAAAGAACTATTTATAGCGGAGCTTCGTACTTTTTTCCTTGGTTTATTAGCAATCACCATATCGTGTTCAACCTTTTCTTCATTATTGCTCAAATCAGGGGTCGATTTTCTGGCTTGTTTTTTCTTCCTAAGAGATTGCTTCCTAGCTTTTTTCTGTTCATCTTTAATTTTTAGTGCTTTCAGTGAAGATTTTTTTTTGCGAGCTAAAAATATTTAATGTATTATAGTTATAAAATTATATTTACTTAGAATATAGTTAGATTTTATAACAAGAGTAGATTAAGCAAAATAGGGTAAATATCGGTTCGGACTGGCCACGCTTATTACAAATAATTTTTAGAAAAAAACTTTAGATTCGCCTTAATTACTATAAAAGGAAACTTTTTGGCTTTGGGGCGGCGGAAAATAATGCATTTTAATTTTCAATTGCATAAAACCAAAATTCACTTCGCGAACCGACCCAGTGAAAATCCGCGGCCGTAACTGTCACTGTTATATCCTTGACAAATTAACAAGAGCTTATACGACTGTAGCTGACTTCGTGGGATAAAGCGCGTAATTATAAAATTTGTCTAGCGGGCTTGTTTGTGTAACATGGTTTGTGATACAAAAGAATGTGCCCCTTTAAAACGCCTACTCACGTCAAGGCAAGAAAAACACCCCAGTTTTCAAGTAGTTTAGCGGCTATGCTAGGTTTGTGTAACATGGTTTGTGTAACATGGTTTGTGATTCGCGGTATTTCAAGTAGGTATCCCACGAAGTCGGCTACAGTCCATAACAGTGACAGCTACGGCCGCGGATTTTCGCTGCGTCGGTTCGCGAAGTGAATTTTGGTTTTATGCAATTGAAAATTAAAATGCATTATTTTCCGCCGCCCCAAAGCCAAAAAATTTCCTTTTATAGTAATTAAGGCGAATCTAAAGTTTTTTTCTAAAAATTATTCGTAATAAGCGTGGCCAGTCCGAACCGATAATTACCCAAAATAGTTCACGTAATATGTGGGCGAACACATTTTAAGGGAATTAATATTTTTTATAAAAAATGAAAAGAAACAATTGAATGCCACTATTGATTGGCATTTAATTGTTACTTTGGAGGTATTAAGATTACATACTCTTTGTAACGAGAACAAGATCATCACTGAAGTTGTCGGTGTCATTTTCAGATTTAATAGAATGAACTACAGCATTGTTAATGATATACGTGTCTTCCGTTTTCACAGTATCCGAAAACAGGTCATCAATAGGAATTTCCATAAACGTTTCAGTCGCAGATAATAAAGCTATTTGGGTGTCGACACATTTCAGAGCATATTCGTTAAAGGATATAACTTTCAGTCTGCACGACTCGCAAACGTGTATTGGCAAGGTATCATTTATAGAGATCTGAAACATATTGCTTAAATTATTATCTTTATTATTTTTAATTGTAAAACTAACGTTTTTAAGACAAGATTTTTTATGCATAGCACAAAGGGTAACAATTATTATAAGCAATAATTATCAGCCTGAAACACTCATCCACATTGAAAAATCTTCCGAGAAAAGATACATGACGCCAACGGGACTTGAACCCGTGTCCTCTCGATTGCCGGTCGATTGCTCTTGACCACTGAGCTATGGCGGCTTATCTCGTACCCGCCAAATGATTCAATATATGCTAGTGTTTCATTCAACAATTACTGCTTATTATATTTTTTCGAGATAAGCCGCCATAGCTCAGTGGTCAAGAGCAATCGACCGGCAATCGAGAGGACACGGGTTCAAGTCCCGTTGGCGTCATGTATCTTTTCTCGGAAGATTTTTCAATGTGGATGAGTGTTTCAGGCTGATAATTATTGCTTATAATAATTTTAAATTATTATCGTTGAGAGGGGCTTTACAAAACTAGATAACGATAATCAACAAAAAAACCATATCTATTATATTGTTTAGTATTTTTAAATATCACACACTTGGTTACTAGTAGCTCATTTTTTCATGATGGACGCTGCTATTAAAGTTGTCTTTACAATGACCTATTTTCTCATTAGATTTGCATATTGCTGTTCATCATTTGGTGGCTCATTTATTTTACAGAAGGCTTTAAAAAGTTAGTTCACTTGTTCCATTTAGTTATCATTACGATTAAAGTTTAGGGTGGTGTTGAACATTACGTTTATAGAGTTAATACAGTGTAATACCTACTTTTATTGACAAATATTTCTTTATCAAATCCACTAAAAATGTTTTATCATCAGAGAACACATGATTATCTCGACTGCATAAATCAGCACACAAACGACATGGACCTTTCAAACTCCACTTTTCGTCTGAAGCCATATTTGTTGCGTTGAAATTATGTTCAGAGTTCATATCATTTGAAAATGCGAATTCTTCTAAAATCTCTGTCTAAAGCACTGAAAATAATAAGGAACCAAATATCTATATATCATAAAATTATATTATTGCGATAGCAGTATTCTGGATCTATTGAAAGTAATTTTATTACGCGAAAGCTTTGCTAATTACTTTTGGCTTTTTCTACTTTTGACAGTAGGTAGAGTTCATGTAGAGTTGTTGACATTGACATAATCTATAGCATCTTGCATCTATGGTTAACATGACAAGACATCGAGTGTTACTAGTACTTAAAAAATCATTTCCCCGCCTGTTTCTTTTCCCATACCAATATTATTAATGTAAGTAGGTAACTTTACTCCTACCGCCACAATTTCAAATCGTTTAAAAAATAGTAGATTAAATTAAAATAATTCACGTAATATGTGAGCAAACCCATTTTAAGGGAATACACTATAATTCATTATAAATTAATATTTATATTATAATTTATAATATAAATATCGGCTTGCCTATTTTACTGAAACTGAACCGTCGATCTTGGGAAATAATATGTAAAGGGTTCGTCCATTAATCACGTGATGTTTTTTTTAGCAACTTTTTAACCCCCCCTGGTGATATGTGATGAGGTTTTAGACTAACCCCCCCCCCTACCTAAAATCACGTGTATTTTTTTTTAGTGTAAAGTATTTTGAAATTTTCAGAATATTATCACAAAAAATAAATTCACGTGAATTATACCCCCCCCCCCCCCCTTTCGAGCCTTATTTTTTCCGAACCTCGCCCCCTTTCGAGCCTCACATGATTAATGGACGACCCCAAATGTAAAGTAAATAAATCGAACGTTTTAAAATGTATATTTTAGTTTTCCAAAAAACTACTCATGTACACTATATGATGTTTAATAAAATGACTTTGTTAGCTTGTGTGTGCCCGGGCAGTTTAAAAATAAATGTTTTTTTAAACGCAATGTAAACCAAATAATGTACTTCCTCGATTATAAAAGGTACTGTTATTTTGAAATGCCGTAAAATCACGAACAACGGTGTAATAAACGATAACACTACACGTTCAATATTTATCACGATCCGTATTGATGGGTCATGGGTAGGGTTGCCATATTCGGCCAGGGTCTCGTCGGGACGTTTCAGGATGGAGAAAATAAAAATTTTGTAATACTTAAACAATTTCTTTATTTTATAATAAGTAAGTAAATATGTTTGTTTTATAGGTTACTTTAATTGGTACTAGCAGAAGTACTTGGCTGGCCATACTTTTCAGAAGATTTCGCTTTTCTCAACAATTCTGGGTACCTTTTAACATAATTGTAGAACTCTGTACAAGTCATGTTATAATTGACTTGACACTGTAAAATCGACTCCACAGTCTCTGGGAGCAGGCGATTTCGTTCATTAGTCCACTGGGCCGACATTAATGAAAAAACTCTTTCTACTGTGGCGTTGTGAGCAGGAATAGAAAATAAATACTCGCATAATTTCAAAAGAAGGCATTTTCTTTCCGGATTTTCAGTTTCTTTGAAAAAGTAAATCCACTTCTCTGCAACAGAATCGATCGAACTCCATTCTTCCGAACCAAGCTTAGCCTCTAGAAAGCTCTTAAGATAATTATGTTGCTCAAAGAGATTATCGCTGAAAGTCTTCATACCATTACTATTCAGGTATAAAATAGTGTTTTCGATTTTTCCCCATTCTGGGATTTCAGATAGTGTCATCCAATCGAACACTTCATATTTATCAAACGAAACAGACCACTTTTTGTATTATAAAATGCTACAGCTTCCTCTTCAAATCTTGAAATCAAAACTGTTGTTTCAGGAGTTGGATTCTCATTTTTAAGTTTGTTCATTTGGATTTTGGTTTGCATGCCAATAAATTTGGCAGATTTCCTTTCAATCAGGGTGTTATGCGTTTAAAAAATAGGAGAAACATAGGATCTGTAGATATTCGTCCGACATACAGGCTGTAGATATTAGTATCTGGAGTCCCTTCGCCTTGCCGGGGCGATGCTACTACTGAACTAATGGGACCCTATTCCCTTCGGTCGTAATTAACTGTATCATACTTCAACTAAGAACTACCAACATTATCTTCATTTTATTGGCTTCTATCTTTATCTATGATGGGAATATTCATGTCGAACTAAATGCTACCTGGATAGTGTCTTGGATTAATAGATCCATTTTTATTTAATGTGCGACATCTATTGACTTTTCTGCAAGTGTGGGATGAATATTAATTTTTAGTTTAACATGAGTAAAACCTCGAATTGTAGTATTTACTCACTTTAGACAACATTAGCGACTCCCGATTAGAAATTTGATTAATTTTTGGAGATCGCTGGCAACGGTAATATGCACTTTTAAAAAAAAAAACCTTTTGATTCACCTTAATTACATTAAAAGGCAACTATTTTCATTGGGGGAAGTGGAAAATATTTCATTCTAAATTTCAATTACGTAAAATTAAAATTAGCTTTCGTCTTATGAGATTGTACGCCATTAGCTCATTCGCTGTCACTTTGGTATGTTGGTATTCCTGATACACTTGAATGTATAACGAACGGCTAGAAGATTTTGAAGGTACGGGGCACTTTCTTTTGAATCACAAACCATGTTACACAAACCTAGCGTAGCCGCTAAACTACTTGAAAACTGGGATGTTTTTCTTGCCTTGACGCGAGTAGGCGTTATAAAGGGGCACTTTATTTTGTATCACAAACCATGTTACACAAACCTAGAATTCCCATGAAGTCTGCTACGCTTTGCTCTAGCATCTTTTCGTACAGTAACAAGAATACCAACATAACAAAATGACATTTGAAAATAATGTTTGAAAATGGACGGTCTCGTTTCACAGAATGAAAGCTAATTTTAATTTTACGTAATCGAAATTTAGAATGAAATATTTTCCACTTCCCCCAATGCAAATAGTTGTCTTTTAATGTAATTAAGGTGAATCAAAAGATTTTTTTTTTTAAAAGTGCGTATTAACCATTGCCAGCGATCTCAAAAATTTACCGAAATTTGAAAGAGAAAAATGTGTGTGCGTGTTTTCTTTTAAATTTGAATTTATTTGGCAAAATTCGATTTGAAATGGATGATTACGAAAATTATTTTCGGATCCTACGTTAATTTGATAAACCTTCTAAAATTGGTAACACCCCTTTTAACTTAAGAAGAAAGAATCAAGAGAAAACCGAATTCCCCGAAAGAAATATGTATTAGCATTGACTTTACATTAGGTCCTACTTTGCAACAGGACTGTACCTACTTTAAAGACAAAAAAATTATTTTCTTTCAATTTATGAAAGAGATGGGTATTATGATTTTTTAGAATTTAAATCAAACGAAAAAGATTGTCGTAAAACAAGAACGATAAAATGCTCTGTTTGCGATGGCCACTGCGTAAATACAAAATTTGGAACCCGCAATTATTTATTTTTTTAATAAGAGAAAAGGAAGCCATAAACCAAAATATTGTACACATGCACAATGTCTGTTATTTTCATTTTCATAGCTCTATGGCTTCCCGTGGAGTGCCCCGAATTTGTGTCGCTCGGCAGCGTTGCCAACGTAGGCGATTTTTCGCCATTTAGGCTACTCAGAACGAGAATCGGCGACGAAAAAATCTAAAAGGCGACTGGTCGCCCATTAGGCTACTTCAGATACAAGCACACATCCTAACATTTCGTATAAAACCTCGGAAAGAATACCTTTGAAGTAATATTTTGTGCATTTATTTTGAACTATCGTTTATTTTATGTACCGAAACGCATTCCTTGAACAATAAACTATCGATAAAAACAACACTACTTGTGTTTATTTGATGAATTGACAGGTTTTTTTTAAAGTTTTTGTGACCGATCATCGACTGACTTTGACAGTTTAATTGACAATCATATTCCTTAGATAATTAATTTAAAAACATACTGGTGCTGCCAGGTGAATGAAACTTTTGGCGGTATCAAGAATACTGTTGGCGCAAGCCATTCTCACCTTGTTCTTTATACAGTTTCTTTATACATAAGGGTCAAAATGGCATACATATTTTTGCATTTTATTTTATTCAAATTGATATTTTGGCGTTTGGGCTACTTTAGGCTACTGCAACTAAAATTCGGCTACATTAGGCTACTTTATGTATGAGAAACGGCGATATTAGGCCAAGCGCTGTTGGCAACACTGTCGCTCGGTCTTCTTATAGGCGAAAATAGCCCATATTTGTGGAGTGCTATGCCACTAACGCCACTGCATCGACCACCTCGTTTATCATAACTCATAACTCTGACCTCAAACGAGTAGATTATTTAGATTAGCATATTTACATCGATTATACATTCTGTTGTCTGCCTGGTCAAATTTTTTGCGAAAAACAAACTAATACCAAGTAGGTATTTCGGATAATTCAAGATATTGATTGATTATACCGATTAAAATAATAATCTCATTGAATCTTATCATCTTGAACGTTGAACTGTGCAACTCTAGTACTTACTCCTATGTACATACTCCAAACGTTTTGTAGGCATAGCAATAGCAAAACATTCCAAATAAGATGGATCAGTCTACAAACAGTAAGCACATACGCTTATGTCAAAATGTCATCACAACAACATAAGATAAACTGACAAAAAGATCATCTTGATGATTCAGAAAACGTACCTAAGCTGATTAAACTTCAAACAGAAGTTTCTTCCTCGGACAAAGAGCAAAATAACAAAATTATCATTATTCGAGAGCTTGGATGAAAGTACCTACCTACCTACAATATTTTTTATCAGTTCTACTCCACAAATTTTTTGTACATACGTACCTGTCATTTAATTTGCACAAAGAGACAAACATTCCAGTGTTTAACGAATTATCTGACAATATTTGAATTCCCCCCCCACTTTACTTAGAATGTAAACATTTTCCGCTTTTAGCTGACTAGCTGACCCAGCCACCCGTAGCTTTGGCTAACGAAACACAACGCCATCTACTGGATAGTTACCCAACCTTTATAACCACGATAAATTAACTCACACCGTCATCTGTTAATTTGCATACAAATCAAATCCACACCGACCGCTTGCAAGCCCGCTCGTCCACCACATACCTACAGATTATATATTTCAACCAATTTACACAAAACCTTGACAAATTATATACCTAAACCTTCCTCATGAATCACTCTATCTATTGGTGAAAACCGCATGAAAATCCGTTCGGTAGTTTTTGAGTTTATCGCGAACATACAGACAGACGCGGCGGAGAACTTTAATTTATAATATGTAGGGATGAGCTGAAAATATGATGGAGGACTTGGTTAAAAGAGGTTTGGTGGAAACCATTTGTCATTCCATTGTTAATCGTTTGTCCACTCGGCTACAAACAACAATATAGAGAGTGTGCAACTGCATAAAAAATTTTAGTGTTCTTCTCACTTCAATAAATAAAATAAACATCTTAGATAATAGGTTGGTATATATCTACATATACATTCTATGATCTGAGGGCAACGCAAATGTATTGAAATCCGTTCGTTTTTTTAGCCTCGGACAACACGCGCCGTCAGACACCTGTTATTGTTTGGGTTTGGTTGATAACCAAACTAGTGACCAGCGCAGCGTGAACATTGTCCTGGGGGCCTGGCCCGTCGCGCCCCCGCCCTATCACCAGGAAAACCAAACATCGACGCTGCGTATCACAGTCCACTGTCCAGTCACCGCGGCGCGGCGCGGCGTATCGCGCGTAGGTATATAAGCGGAAAATATCGCAGTCCTTCTAGCGCTTCTACGCTGGTCGGTGAGAAGAGCGCACGTTTACTTTATTCATATTTTGTGTCAATTTACTGTGTTATATATATTTTTTTTATTAAAGCAATAATTAAAAAATAAAAACAGTTTATTAGTATGAAATGAACAAAAGCTTTGCTTCTTTTTAGCCCGTGAAAAGTGAAGTTCTGATTGAATTTTTTAAAATATATATTGAGGTAAGGAACTTACTATTTTATGAGTTACTATTGTCAGGCTGAATGTTTGATAAATGATTGTCAATTTTTAGACCATTAAATCGGTTGTACATTTTTTGCTGCATTTACAACTTTCGGTAAAATATATGTTATAACACCGTCCTTGAACAACTGAATGCGTTATTTTTATTAAACAAAAACATAGTTTCCGTGTTGAAAAAACTAAGATAAAATATTCTATAACAGAAAGTTTTTGGCATACTTACCTGATATTGAATTTTGGGAAATGGAGAGCTGCCAAACGACAACACATAATTTCGATACGCACCTTTTTCATAAAAGAAAAGACGCAATATTTTGAATGTTCCTACCAGCCCATTTTACATTATATTTTAAACAGGGAATTCAAGCTTACAAGAACTAAAAAATAAAATAACCCTATTTACCAATAAATACACAGTCTACAAATTGTGGCATTTGCTTTGAAAGTGGTAAAAATAATTTTTAAAAATCAGGCGAATACCTTATTTTTTGATAAAAGATTTAGTAATGAAATTAATCGTTAAAAATGAGATGAGTTAATAGCTTGATTTTAATAGTTGTTGGCGAAGTGCGAAACAATATGTTATACACGATAATTCATTATATATAAATTTTAAATTTTCAAAGTTTCATATTACTTATAAGTCCTGATATATCTACATCATAAGTGCTTTAAGAGGGCATTACCAGAGAAAACCAGAAATATGTAATTTTCAAATCAGATTTTAGACGTATTGACTCTTTTCCACAAAAACATTATAAATGGATTTCGAAAGATTGTTCTTTTGTCTAGCATTCGCATGTAATAAATTTTGAGAATTTTTTTTAATTTTTAGTATAATAAGGTTATTTTATAGGTCGTTGGCAGATTTGTTATATTTTCAAAAAAGATTTTGTATTATACCACACCCATTTCAAATAATATAATCACGCAGTAAAATAAATCAATACATTGTCTAGCAAACGCATGTTTTAGAATTTTAATTTTAGTTTCAATAAAATCATTAAAAAATATGTACGTACATGTGTTTCTTGACGAAAATTGGTCCATTTGTGTATTTATTTGCGCATTTACAAACTTAAATATTTAGATTTGTTTAACATTCTTAATAAATTTAGACATTATTGAAAAATGATAAATACTTATAATCAAAAAATAATTACAAAAAGTACATTATTTTAATAGTTTTATCATCACGTCTTTCAGCATTTTTGGATGAAGGTATAAATTAAAGCTAATTTGGATTGAAATAAATTCGATATTGAGTTATAATTTTAAAAAGCTGGTACGGAGAATAATTAATCTTTCTCATTGTAACCGCCCTGCACGATCGTAAGAACAACTTTCGACGAAATGTGGATTTTCGTCCACTGGCTGGTTAAACGCTCTTAAGTTATGACTTATGAAAAAGCAATATATATAATTTTGTTTATTGTTATAGAGGCAGAGAAGTTTATTTTAATAGAGGTACTCGTAAACGTACAGATTTCATTTTAAATTTCTAATTGTATTCATAATACACTATAGTGTTTGGTATTAATTTGAGTGTCTACCTAATTATAGATTAGCAATTTGAAAGGAAGTTGTCAATAGCAAAAATATAAAGTAGAATTCCAATTGATAATATATTCTGAACCTTGAGTTCATTCACTGTACCGAGTAACTACATAACGCATAACATTACACATGTGAGTAAACAAATACTTAAGAGTACCTATCGTCGTAATATGTATTGGTGCGCCAAATATAAGGAAGCTGATAATTGTGTCAAATTTATGGGTCAAAATGATATTTGGTTTAGTAACTTTGTGGGTCAACGAAACCCATTCTTATCCCAAACCCGCAGCTTTTACGATTATTTTAATTAGTTTTATCATTATTTCAACATTTAGAATTACGACGTTTAAAGAATTCATCTGTGATTTTCTTATGTGCCATAATAAAACTTAATTTCCATTTTCTATATTTTCCAGAACAAAAACTTTTGGTTATTACACTTTGGGCTATAATAACCAACCATTTTAACTAAAGACGATAAAATTAAGGCACCAAAAATCAATAAGGTATCCTGATACCTCCAACTATACGCACCTCCTTGTACAGGCCGCGGGCTTTCACACGAAAAATTATCACTCAAGCGTTGTTATTTGACATTGAACGCCACTGTTTCCACGTAATTCAATTGCTGTTTCAGTCTCGGTTCTTTTGTTCTTTCTTCAATATCGGTTCTGAAGAATAAAATAGGTGGAAATTAGTGACAACATGTTGTTGTAATACCTATTATATAATGTTTTGCAAATTAGAAAGTGTACAGTATAGTTTAAAAAATACTCAATTTTGGAGGCGGGTATCGGTAGCGCTGCTCCGGGTACCCGTTTATTAGATATTCAAGTAGGTCACCTCAAATGGTTCGCTATGTTTGGTGATTTATAAGGGGTGCCCGGGTTCATGGGGTGAGGTTTGTCCAGATCTTGGCGGCGAATCCGTTTGCCCACCTACGGCGTGGCGGGCCGGATCGGGAGAGACTGGTTAAGGGAGTCCTAACCTAGACCTTTCCAACCGAACTATCTCGACACATCGCCTTACGCCGTGATGGGAGGGATGCATTCATATCTCGTGGACACATTCACTCCTGGACACATTGATTCCCAGATTCCTACCCACCCCTCTTACCCTTTCCCTTCCCAGAACTTCCTTTCCTTCCTTCTTATATTATTTATAATTATTTAAATATTTTTTATTTTTACCTATTATCTACGGTCTACGTACCTACATATTTTAAATACAGCTGTTAGGTACCTACAGGTCAAGCTCCCAAAATATGGAAGCATGGAAGAATTTCTTAAGAATCTTACGATAATTATTGTGAATACACTAGAATATATTATAATACCATGGGCGCCCGCAGGGAGGGGGGGGCAAGGGGGGGCACTTGCCCTCCCCTGGATTGATTGAAAATAGTCAGATTCTCTAATTAACTCAATGGAGAATCGATTTTGTGAAGCTAACAGTGCACTATTTAACTTAGCGTTGCTACATTCGAAATTGTGCAAACTCAATCGTAAACAGTTTAAGGATATAATGTCTACTATTAATCAGGTAAACCACATTCATAATTTTGAAACTGATGTCTTGAGTTGGTTTAATTTTTGGAAAATGCGAGAATACAAAAGTAGCCAAGATTTCTACGACTTGTTACCTTTTACAAAATTTTATCCGAGTGTCAGGTATGCCTTACTAGTTTTGCTAACATTACCATCAACAACATATACGGTGGAGCGATCGTTCAGCACATTACGTCGTGTAAAAACATGGCTTAGATCTACAATGTATGTCAGATGAACGTCTGTCTGGATTGTGCATGTTAAGGGAACGTACCCATACTACGTGACACGTTTAGGGGGGGGGGGGGGGGGTCTTCAAAATGTCACGCTTGGTAGAAATGAGCGGCGGCGGGTATAGGTTTTTGGTCACCGGGGGGGGGGGGGGGGGTTAAAAATTGCAAAAAGGTGGTCACGTAGTATGGGTACGTTCGTTCACGGTACAAATACGCTACAGTAAATTAAAACTACATTAAAACATTACTAAAAATATTTTGCCCCCCCCTAGAAAATTTTCTGCGGGCGCCCATGTATAATACACCAGAATCTTATTGTGAATACACCGGAATATATTATAATCCTAATCAGATAGTATTATTATTTGAAGTGTCAATTTTCGATTGTTGCAAACGGAAGTTGATGCCCTCTGTTATTTTCAAAAAGAACCGTTGAAGTATCAAACAGAATCACAGATTAGAATATGTAAAAATAAAATTAACAAACTTTGAATTACTTGGTTTAAAAATTTTTTATTCAATTTCCCGACCCATTTTCGACATTTTTTTTTCAATTTCCAAAATTTGAAGATATTTTTGAAATGTTAATACTTTCTTGAACAAAATCGAAAAGATAAATGTTTTTATAAAAAAACATTCATTTTTATTTATTTATTTTTTTTTTATAAAAATTTCCGGACTCATTTTCCTTTCACTTTTCCAAGCACAAAAAAAATTGATTTTCCCGAAAGAAGTTTTTACAGAATATAAAATTTTTTCCAAACATGGTCTATTTCCAACTTCACAAAATATCAAAAAGATAAATTTCTTTAAAAAAAAATTCCGACCCATTTTCTGATTTTTCCAGAAGAATTTGTTTTTTGCACAACAAAATTTTCCAGGTTCAAAAGTTTTCCCAGTATGAAAATTTTTCAAAACTTTAAATAACAAAATCCAGTAGATTAATGTTTTTACAATTTTCCCGAACGAATTTATTCGGAAAAATGAAAAGTTTAAAAATAAAAGACAAATTTTCCAATTTTCCTGAAAGATTTTTCCGATTTTCCAATCTTTCCACGAGAGGTTATTGAGAAAAAAATTAAATTTCTCAACATGAACAATTTCCAAACTTATATTATAAAAAGGTTTTTTTTTAAATTCCGACCTATTTTCCGACCAATTCTCCGAAAAGAATTTAACTTAATGAAAAAATAAATGCCTAACCAAACATAACGTTTTTAAGATCAAATGCTGGATCGCTCGATATCACGGTTCGTAGAAAATGTAATTTTATTTTTCCAAGTAAACCGACATTTTTGGAATCAGTTCCTTTTGGCTTTTACAAAATTCGAAAATTTGAACTGTGTCTATCCTTATCCTTACGTAGTATAAATTACATAGTATAAAATGAAGTCGCTCAAAATGTATGTGCACGTTAATCTTTTAAACTACGCAATGGATTTTCATACGGTTTTCACCAATAGATAGAGTGATTGAAGAGGAATGCTTATATGTATAATACATGCAAATTATATTAGAGAAAAGCCGAGAAATTCAAAGAAAACATATTTTTGTGCGATTTAAAACGGCTGGCGGGCCGTACTATAGTCACTTTTGAAATTCGTTCTACGGAAGAAATTGGAAAATAGATGTCTTAGAGTAAGTAGGTATTTGATTTTCCCTTTTCAAATATCCAGTGTTGCATTGCAAGCATTGTATAATTAGTGGCGAGTTAATTAGTTTCGAGAAATTCACATATTCAATCCGGCTGCGGGCAGCTGGCAAGCGGGTGGTGTGGATTTTATAAAGGTTGGGTAATGGCGTTGTGTTTCGTTAGCCACAGCAACGTGTGACCGGGTCTGCTAGTAAATAATAAAATGTGTGATTATTGATAATCTTGAAATTTTAGAGCTCTCTAACCGATTTGGTCGATAATTACTATAGGTGAATTTTGTGGGGAGAAACTCCAATTTTATGTCAAAATACACTATTTCGGCGGCGTTCTTTAATTTCTGGAGTTCTGATTGGCAGTACATTTCTTAGTTAATGAGAATGTTACTTGGTAGAAATTACCTTTCATTCGTCCAGTGAATTTCATATGAACAAAGTTAAACGACGTACTTAACATATATTACGCGGGCATTCACAAATATTGATTTTTATTTGAATAGAAACATGAATACGTAACTTTATGATTAGTGATTAAATAGAAAATTTTGGCACACATTCTAATAATTGCTGATGTACACACAAAGGGGCAAAACTTTACTGTCAGGGAACTTAACTAAATTGGACCAAGCCAATCAAAAAGCCGGACCGCAGTACCGCAGTATTAATTTATGTTTCAAAAATTTACCGCAGGACCGCAATATTAACTTATGTTACAAAATTTTTTAACAATTTATCAAATATTTGAAGTAAACTTTCGCGTTCTGTGAAAGTTCTATTTAAGCTTTGTGATTATTTAAGTTTAATTTATTTTTTACATTAGCTCTACACAGGAGATCATGAGGAAAATAATTCCCCTCAGGGCCTATGTCATCTTTGGGAATGTGTGGAGGGTCTTTTTATGGAAAGGAAGTAGAGGAAGTTCTGGGAAGGAACAAAGATATGAGGGGTGTGCAGGAATTTGGGGGTTAGTGTGTCCAGGAATGACGGATGTATGAATCTATCCCTACCACTGCGGTGCAAGGCAATGTTCAGGGAGAGTCCTGCTGGAGAGGTCAAAAGATCTCCCTCAACCAGTCTCTCCCGATCTGACCTGCATGTAGTAAGAGGGCAGATCAGAGATTTGTCAGATCCTGACAAACCTCACTTCATGAACCCAGGCACCCCTGCTTAGTCACCAAACGTAGCGAACCACTTGGGGTGACCTATGGCAGAGGTACTGGTTATGCAATAAATGGTTTCCGGGGCGGATGTACCCATACCCGCCTCCCAAATTGTGAAGCAACTGGCCTATGATAACATAATAACAGAACTTGAATTGAACTTACACAGAACGTGAAAATTAACTTCAAATATTTAATGAATGGTTCAAATTTTTTAGTAATCAATAACCATAGTACAGTCATTTAAAAACATTTTGTACATAGGTCGTCGACATTCAGTCCATGTTGGGGACTATTTTCATTTTTAAGCTTTCTAAACAAACAAGTATTTCAGGCAGTTGTTGAATGAGCTAAACCTATTAGAAGATTTTTTTATATTGCAATAGAAGATATTATGCACTTACCCGTAGTACCCAGACTAATGTCGGGTTTCATCAGAGAATCTGAACAATTCCTCAAATTTCAAAGTTAATTTTCAAGTTCCGCGCAAGTCCTATTCAAATGATGTCATTATCCAAGTACATGATGAACTAATAACAGAAGTTGAGTAGAACTTTCCTATAATAGAATATAATAGTTCTTAGTCCTTATGCAATATTTTTACAATAAGATGTTTGCATTTTATTCATTTATTATTTGTTATCTTCTTCCATCGTAATATGTGTATTTTCCCGAGTTGGTCTTTAGCCTGTATTTACTTAATTAATGAAAAAAATGTGTTTTGTTATATTCTTTATAGGCATTGGGTATATAATATATGCATAGACAAATAATACGGCAAAAATAGTGGCTTGTGTTTTGAAAACGTGTAAAAGTAGAATTGGAAAAGAGAATAAACCCAATTGTCGTATAATATTCCATGCGCAAGCATTATTTTACTTTATTTTAGGCTTATTCAGATCACATAATATGGTCGTTTTTGTAACAAACAATACCACTCGAGATACATGGCGTGTGCTCGTCGCTGTTTAGTGGGGTATGTAAATTATGAAAAATTTGTAAAAGTGTCTTAACTAAATACGGCAACAAAATATTGGACTCTGAAAATAGGCGAACTTTACTTTGCCGTGTTTGGAATTCGCAAATTTGTTCATTACGCGGCGAGCAATTCGCGCTCACATGTAAAAAGTTCTATTCATTCAAAAGCAGAGTTTACTTTTAAGAACTAAATGGTGATATTATAATGCGAGATGCCCATATACTCTCAGATTGAGTTATTGACAAATCACATAACATCAAATTCATCTTCCCGCTCTGCGTCTCACTGTAGTTGGTTTCTCCCCCTCACCTTTATGTTCTGGTCTAGTAATATTCATATGTCTACGAATATATGTAACCATGTAAAAATATATTATAGTGTTCTTCAAGAGCACTTACAGCAAAGCGTATTGTAGATTTTACGAGAGATTTTTCTTGTTATTTATTTATCTAAATTATGTAGTTTGCACGACAGCTGTAGATTCATCGAACATAAAATCAATATAAAATTCTGCGAAAATTGAACTGAAATTGCTCGCACTTGGGGCATTATACGTTATTTATTTATTTTAAAATAACACAATATTAAGTAATGTCTGCTCATAACAGTCGTAACTCATAAAAGTCATAAGTCACCCGATCATTTTGTTGATTGACAACAATCAATTTAATACGGATCTAGATAAAACTGTCAATCATTCTGGCCGCATGCCATAATGTGCAGATATAAAAAAATAAATATTGCCATTAATTTTAATCCGTTATTACTGTGCAATTAAATTATTGATCACATAATCAAACAATGCCATTCATCACTATTTAAACTGCCTACTATTAGGTTTTTCACATTATTTCCCTGGAATCGGTATCTTGATTGAAGATTGGGAATTACTCTAATGTACATTGGTGCCATGAACTTTGGAACTAATTGATAGTTTCTCTAGAACAACGATTTTTTTCAGTAATTACGTAATTTTAAAACACGAGATGTTTGTAGTTTGCAGTACCATGTCATATTGATCGCCAGTAAACATTTGTTCCGAAAGAATTAACTTACAATCAATACTTTAATTTGGGCTATCCAGATATTTTCAGGGTTAAATACGAATAGCCGAACAGTAAAAATGCCTTTAATTTTTTTATCAATACTGTTTGTGTCAGGAATTCAGCTGTAAACCGACGAATTATTGTCTGTAACGGAATTTTGTAGCGATAATTGGAAAATTTTATAACATTTTAGATAATAAGTTACTCATTCTTATTAGAAAGATTGACTTGATTGTCTCGATATTTCCCCGATTCTCGCCATTTTCCTGAACGAGAACATGCGTAGCCATTTAAAAGAATAATAAAAAACATATTTGGTATTTTTGAAAGTGGCTATAACTTTGTGGTTATCCATTATAGAAAAATGAAACAATTCAACTTTGTATAAAACACTTATATAATGCGTAAATCCGACCGGTTTCGAAATAAAAAAAATATATTCGAAAATAACCATAGTTTTGAAAAAAATACAGGGATAAATATTCTTCATATTATCATAAAGGAAAACGTTTAGATAACTTAGAAGCCTTGGAAATTAAAAAATCCCTTAAAAATAATGAATCTATTATCAACAAACAAAAAATATTGTCTTATAGTCCAATCCTGGATTTGTTCCCCTACCCACCCACTCTACATTAGTACCTACCCACCCAATCTACATTATTAACTAGCAACGGCTCCACCCCTACCATAATAAAACATTGTTCGAAACTGTCAAATTAGTATAAGCTTTCCCTGAAGAAGGAACGTTTGTTCCGAAACCGGTCGGATTTACGCATTATACATATAAGTGGTTTATACAAAGTTGAATTGTTTCATTTTTCTAAACAAATTTGGATTTTAGGCCAAAACACTTGAAATATACCAAATGAAAAATTATTTATCTGATCAAAAGGTTTAGCAAATATCTATTACGGCTATATGCCACTTTATTTATTTGAATTATTACTGATTTTAAAAGACAACTTTTGATTTTTCTTGTAAGTTAATAGTTATTATTAAAAAAGTAACCTTGTTCAACCTGCTATACCCAGTATATGGTCCAACATGGTAATATTAAAATTAAAACATCCTAAAAAGGGTTTTTGGGTCAAAACTTAACATTTATATTCGACAAAATTGTATTCTTACGAAAATAGGTCATCTGTAAGTTAAATGTAAGTCCATGAAAATCGTACCTATTTAATGTATTTCATGAATCGTTATACTTACAAAGCAGTAAGGACACAGTTATTTTTTTAATTAATTATCATTAACTCAAAATGGCCTCAAATCTAAATTTTAATTAATTATGAAAAAGGCCGCACAGTTCTTCTTAAACCTGAAAATTAAGATTACCAACTTTTGCAAGAAAAAAAACTGTGAGGAGATTCAGACTCCCTCGCACTTAGACTGGAAAAATATCTGTTTCTTTAGCAAAACAAAAAAGGAACAATCTGCATTGTTATGCTGCATATACAATATACACACGCGAGCCGAACTGCCGAGCTTACATCCACGACTTATGGGAAAGGAACGAGGTAACAAGAAACAGGTTGCTTCGTTCCTTTCCCATAATTCGTGGCTCAGCTTGAGTTTTGGTTCGCAAATGCATTCGCAGCATTGAGAAATATGAGGTTTCTACATCTACCTAATGATATTGGTCGCATGTTGAATTTGCTGATTAGGATATATTATTTTTTGGTTGCTCACATAAGTTAAAGGTGACCCAACTACGGTTCGCGTTCAGACAAAAACGAAAACATATTATTGAATATCACACAGATATAAAATTAGTCAAATATTTAAACATGGTCAATATTCACATTAGGCGATTATTCAACATAAAGAAGAAAGGGTATTTACCTATAATTTTTTTATTCTTCGTATCAGAGAATTTTTGCATAAAATTAGAAATGACTAAAATTTTTCGGTTTCATTTTATTTTCTTTTTGGGGGTTTTCCCACTTTTGTTTCTTGACTCAAAGATTGCAAGGCCATTCCTCTTTCTGGCAGAATAAACTGACTTCGTTAATTCGACTTCTTTTTTATATCAATACCTCACAAAGGTCCCAAGTGCTCCCGTCTGGAGCCAGCGAGACTACGAATATGTCGTCTCTTTAAATATGTCGTTCATATACGTGATAGTTCTGCGAACAGCAAAATTGTATGTTTCTAATTTTCTCTTATTTTAAATCTAAAATTTGGGAGGCGGGTATGGGCACCGCCGCTAGGGGAATTGGATAACAAACAAACATCTCTGCCATACGTCATACCAAGCAATTCGCCCGTGAAAAGAGACTGGTTGAGGGAGACCTTTTTACTTTTCCAGGGGGACTCTCTCGACCCATCACCTTGGGTCGAGAGGGTAGGGATGGATTTATACATCCGTCATTCCTGGACACACTGATCCCCAGATTCCTACTCACCCAACATGCCTCTTTCCTTGCCAGATCTTCCTCTCTTTCCTTTCCTTATAAAAACCTACCACACAGCATTCTCAAAGATGACATAGGTCCCGAGGGAAATTATTTTCCTCAGGGCCTCCTGCGTGAAGCTAAAAAAAAAATCCAAATTTTCCTCTGAAATCATAATTACAAATAGGTGTGCAGTGTGCACTACCTTGTGGTGTGTGAATACCTATATATTTAATTAAAAATATGATTTCACATTTGGTACACAAAAAAGGTTCCTTACTAAACTATTAAAACGCCACCATTTTGAAACCGGAACGTAACAAACACATTTACAGACAGATAGATTAAATGCCAAAATGGTGAATACCTATATATTTAATTAAAAATATGATTTCACATTTGGTACACAAAAAAGGTTCCTTACTAAACTATTAAAACGCCACCATTTTGAAACCGGAACGTAACAAACACATTTACAGACAGATAGATTAAATGCCAAAATGGTTAAGCGAAAACAGGACTACTCTACGCTTAGTTAAATAGAGAAAGTTAACTAAATATAATATAAAGTATCTGTGAAAATAAGTTCAACAATTCCACAGATTTTTAATTAAAAAAATCGTTTCGCCCCATTTCTTCCAATTTCTTCGATAATATCAAGATATCGTCGATTGAGTGCCATCCCCTGAGTATATAATATTGAAATAATTTGAAACAAAATAACAAAAAGCTGATGTAAAAGTTGTTTTTAAACTCATCAATTTACGAATTCTTCTTGTTTGTCTAATCACTTAGTACAATCAGCCGAAAATTTGTTTTTAAAAACACGCAGATAAATATTATCGACGGGGGGTCGCCTGTTTCTTATCAATCTCATTATTAGTATTTGCCCGACAAAAATAAAGAATTATCGTCATCTTCAAATTTTGTTATCGATTGAACTTTCTTATCTCCGTGGACTATAATTTTAGTTGTGTTTAAAAAAACGATCACTGACGCAACATGGAAACACAAATAAATTCGGCGGTCGATATTTTTCGAAAATACAGAATGATGGTAGTGCAATATTACGAGTGGTTGCCATTAGAAAAATATTATACTTTTAATCTCTTCACTTAGTTTTGATTACTTTTAGAGGCCATGAAATGTCAGATCACTACCTCGTGTTACTGTTACGTAACGCATATTATTACAGTATTAGGTATAAAAGGAAGTGGACATAAAATTAGATATGTACTCGGCTTATCTAAAGCTAATACCATAGAAAATCTTAAGTACATACTTATTGCACTTGTGAGCAGAGTGTTTTCTAAATATTGGAACTGAAACTGTTTGTCTGAAGCAGGAAAAACTCTCGAACATCGAGGCTCTGGATTTCGGGGATTTTTGGAAATTAGCAACTTTTCTTATGTTCAGCTCATCATTTTATTTATTTTAATTAATTAATTTATTTTATTTTAAATGCACATTTACAGTTATACATAACCAATAATAAACATACATTTTATTTTATTAAGTAATAATAGCGTTTTTGAATTGATGAATATTTAGTTTAAAAATATCTATATCAGGGGACAGGAAATTTAGTAAAATAATCATTTTTCCGAGCGGCATTACTAATGGTAAGTTAGTTCTGCATCGCGAAACAACAAAAGTTCTGTGTCTGCGCGCTCTTGTGAAGTTGTCGGGGACATAAAACTCAATTTTTCGTAATATATCGGGAATACAGATGTTACCGTTTAAAAGTTTATATGCTGTTGTCAGCAAAGCAGTTTTCCTTCTTTCGGCGAGGCTATTAATACCCAGCATGCCGGACAAAAAGGCTGATGGATATAACCAGGGATAATATCCGAAGTCTATATCTCAGAAACTTCTTTTGCACTTTCTTAATCACTTGAGAGTATGTTAAATCCACTGGTCCCCATATTACTGAACCACTTTCCAAAATGCTACGTACTAAACTATAGTATAGTAAACGTATCGCGGCTGAGCTGCAAAAGTGTCTGGAGTTGCTTAGCACAAATCCTAGCATTCTTAGAGCTTTGCTGCATATCGTCTCTATGTGGACGTGAAATGTTAGGTGCGCATCAAATGTGATTCCCAAATCTCTCAAAATAACAATGTGCTGAAGAGACGAATAAGACATTTTGTAGTTATAGTAAATCGTTTTGTTCGCCTTGGTGTAGCACATGATAGAGCATTTCTTAATATTAAATCCTAATTTATTGTTGTGACTCCATTCGACGATAGAATTTATATCACTTTGTAGCTGCAAGCAATTTTCCAAAGATTTTATTAAAAGGAATAGTTTAAGGTCATACGCGAATAAGAAAAACTTAGAAAATTTTATGCAATGATAAATGTCGTTGATAAATAGCGAGAAAAGTAAGGGTCCAAGATTTGACCCCTGCGGAACTCCAGAGTTTGTGATGAAGTTAGAAGATTGAAATATACCATAAGTTACGTATTGCTGTCTGTTTGAGAAATAACTTAGAAATAGACGTAGAAGTTTCGCTGAAAATCCAAATTGGTCGAGTTTATTTAGGAGAATAAGCGGATCTACCGAGTCAAAGGCTTTTGCGAAGTCGTTGTATGATACATCTACTTGATTGTTGCTATCAAGAGCTTGAGATATGTACTCCGTAAAAGCCATTAGATTAGACACAGTAGATCTGCCAGACCTAAAACCGTGTTGCTGGTCAATTATAAAGGGTGATTTTGATTAGAGTTTTGATTCTCTTTGGTAAAGAATGAAATACTTCAAATGAAACTTTAAAAATGCCGGCGAAGTCGGGTAGCAAACCAAACCAATAAGCACGTATTTTTTATTGGAATATCTGTTTAATAACTTTTGAACGTTTTTATATCATTGAAGAAGATAATACTAATAAATAAATAAATCTGAATGAAACATGAAACAGAACAAACACGACACAGAAAAATAATAAGTTAAGGGGACTCGAACTTAAGATCTCTTTCTTGACTTACCGGGATTCAGTGCCTCAACCATCTTGGCCGTTGGGACATATCGATTTTCATTATTTTTGTCGTTCTCATATCTCAAATTCAAAACTAACTAACAATATTATCCTCAACTAATTTTCTCCATATTTTTGGCAGTTATGTTTTTGAATGATTAGAAAGTTCTATAACGAATTTATTTGTTACCTAGGTAGTTTCTCGGATAAACATATTATACGATTTTATTTATATGGGACACCTCTTGAATTTTTCTAAAATTCTATTTTTATTGGAATAACTTTTTTAATACTCTTGAAGAAGCATAAATACGGAAAAAAATTAGTTGACGAAAATATTGTTAATTCTGATTTTGAAATATAAAATCTACAGATGACGGAAAAATTATAGGTCCCAATGGCCTATAATTTTTTGGTTAAGGCGCTGTGTCTCGGTAAGACAAGAAATATATAACTGGTTATATTATACATTTTATTAAATTAAGACCACATTTATAAGGCATTTAAGAAAACAACATTGTGATTCAAACACCACTACAAATCTAGTGCAAACGAGAAAATAAACATGGAGATTTAAACATTCCTCGATGCATTCCTTATGTCTCGTTTACATTGAGCGAGTTTACAAGCTACAGCCGGCAGGTCTAAAAGCGGGCGAATCGGCGAGTGCGATTGTGATGATGACACAAAACTTTCCACTTACTCAGTAGCGAACTTAGCTTTGAACTAATTCTATCGACATTTTGTAGAAAACTGAGATATTCGCAACTAGCTTACTAGCAACTATGACGTTACAAGGTCAGTTTATTAACTAACAAGCCCACACGCTAGCAAGTAGCGAGCAAAGTAGCCCCCCTTTCAACTTTTTTCGTAGATTGTTCACAATCTGCTCGTTAGCTGGTAATATGATTACATTGAGCCAGTTTACTAGCAGATAGTGAATTCGCCGGCGTAACTTGTAAACTCCCTCAATGTAATCGACGCTTTAAATAAAAATCTAGAATAATCGCTAACCGCATTAATTAGCAAGGTCAAAGTCCATAAAATATGCACAGACGCTAATGAATCAATATGCGAAATCACATTTTAGACAAATGTTTGCTTTGTTAATTGCATCGTATTAATCGATTGGCAGACCTGTAGTCTGGGGCAGATACAAGATACGATATTTTTAATATATTATTATATCAAGTTCTCATCCAAAGTATCTTGTCAGATTGCAAGTGCTTGTACGTGAGCCGGATGCACGTGTATATACACTGTAAACTTTACCTATACTGTATAAGCAGGTGCAGGTATTATTTCGCATGTCATATAGTTTAGGCATATCCCACGAGTGCTCATGTACCGACGTTATTATCTCACTGGAAAATCATGTTTGTACGCTAAAGAAATCAGGTAATTAATATCGCAGCCATCAGACTCTGATATAAATCTGGACTTTTAATGTTCATCTCATGTCACTTCACGTCTATTAAAAATTCCTTGTCTATAATAAATAATTAGGAGGTTTAGGTATCAGCACCAGACATATATAATATAATTAAGAAACAAATTGTTTAATCTTTTTTAATCTACCTACCTATTCATTTCAACAACGTGTAAAACGCTACAGACCAATACAATTAGATGTTATAAAAGATATTTTTTTTTGAATTGTCATAGCAATTAAACAAACGTGATAAAAATTGAATATATTTTATTACATTGCCAATTTATCAGGCAGAATATTGAAATAATAAAACGTCAAAACAAATTTCCAGGAACATGTGAATGCTCACTGCTTTATAGCAAAGTGATTTTTCAAACGTATTCCTCTAATCTGAACATCTGTTGGAATCAACTAAATCATTTGAAAAAACATTATTTCATAAAGGATCATACTCGATTAAATAATATATCCATTTCCAAACTAGACGTTGTTCGTCATGGTCATGAGTCATAGCATAGATTCAGTGGCGGACTAAGCCCATCAGAGGCCCGGGGCGGCAAAGCTGAATGAGCCCCCCCCCCCCTTGTAAAAGTTGATATAATTTTACAAGATTTTTATTCAGTTCACATGAGCCTCTGGTCCTGGGGGCCTCCAAACACCTCCGTGTTCCCTAAACCAAAACCTAACCTTAAAACCTAAACAAGGTTTTAATGTACCAGGGCACTGTAAAATTTTTTCACTGTAAACCTTTATTTTTTAATCCCTTTTTTAAAAGATGCATTTGTTAATAAAATGTTTTAGGGAAATTCTAAAAATTCAAGGAGATACACCATTTTATATTAAACCGTTTTAAACCATGTGTATGTTAAATTATCCTTCAGCAAAACTTTGAATGCGTTTTTCTCAAAACTACGTTTTTCATCCTGATTGACAACATATTAGAAAAACCATACATCCGATTTGCATGCACCAACTCTTAAACTGTTAGAAAATCAAGTCACTATGGCAGCACATAGGGATTTTTTTTAGAAAGGGCCCCCTTCTATTTTATTTTATAAAAGCTGAAAATTTTCCATAAAAACTCGAAAATAAAATTCGCTGTTTCGACATATTTCCCTTTTTTTAATTTTCCCACAGGGGAATTTTGAATTCTAAAAAAAATGGTGCCATAGACACTGGATTTTCGAACAGTTTAAGTCTTTTTAAATGCAAATGAAAATACAAATGCAATAAAAATACATACAGGCGGATGTACATTTTTTTATGTTGTCAACCAGATTGAAAAACGAGTTTAAAAAGTTTCGAGGAAAACGAATTCAAAGTTTTGCTGAAGGAGGCCCCCGGGGACCAGAGGCCGCCCCTCCCCCCCCCCCCCACCCGTTTAGAACGCCACTGAATCGTTTAAATTACTTGTATATTTTAAAGGGCCTAAAAGATAGTGAAAAAATTAGAAGTGCAATACATAAGTGAAACTGGAAATAAAACAATAGAAAGATTATTAGTAATAGTAATTTATTTTAAAAATTATTAATTATAATCGGTTCAGGCTGTATTTATTTATTCTTAATTTATCTGTATGAGATGATATTTGTATGGGACCTCCCAACTCCAAACCACCTCCTACAGCACATTTTAAAGGCACCAGGATACAAAAAAAAATTGTCACTTTTTTTTATTCATTTTCTAAAAGATGCATTTGTATTAACATATTAATACTTACTGATTATTAAATCTTTCACCAAATATTGTAAGGAAATTCGTAAAATTGTCGGAGATACAGCAACCTTACAACCTGGTTGACAACATATTAGGAAAACCCCGCATTGGGTAGAGTCCCCTAGGGTAAAGGGGCCCCGAGATGAGCATTGCCTAGGGTCCCCGACATGTTTAAGCCGGCCCTGGAAGTGACCGATTACCCATAAGGCAGTGTAGGCCACTGCCAATGGTTCCAGCATCGGGTAGGGGCCCCTAGGGTAAAAGGGCCCTGAGACGCGCATTGCCTAGGGGCCCCGACATGTTTAAACCGGCCTGGCAGGGCCGTATAATCCATAAGGCAGTGTAGGCCATTGCCTTTGAAAATCTAGTTACTATAGCTAGGCCAGTGTTATCCATAAGACGTGTTGGCAACTGCCTAGATGCCCCGCATCGGGTAGGAGCCCCAAGGAGAAAGGGGCCCTGGAAACGTGTATTGCTTAGGGGCCCCGACATGTTTAAGCCTACCCCGGCAGGGCCGTATCATGCACAAAGCAGTGTAGGCCACTGCCTAGGGGCCACGCATCGGTAACGCAATGCCTAGGGTCCCGACATGTTTAAGCCGGCCCTGCCAGGCAGTGTAGGCCACTGCCTTCGAAAATCTAGTCCCTATAGCCAGGGCCGTAGTATTGATAGGTAGATGCCTACATAAGACATGTAGGCAACTGTCTAGGTGCCCCGCATCGGGTAGGAGCCCCTAGGGTAAAGGCCCCCCAAAATGTGTAAGCCGGTCCTGGCAGGGCCGTATTGTCCATAAGGCAGTATAGGGCACTGCCTTTGAAAATCCAGTCACTACAGCCAGGGCAGTATTATTCATAAGACGTGTAGGCAACTGCCTTGGGGCCCCGCAACGGGTAGGGGCCCCTAGGGCAAAGGGTCCCCGAGACGTGCATTGCCTAGGGGCCCCGGCATGTTTAAGCCGGCCCTGTCAGGGCCGTATTATCCACAAAGCAGTGTAGGCCACCGCCTAGGGGGCACGCGTCGGCTAGAGGCCCCTGTGGTAAAAGGGGCCCCGAGACGTGCATTGCCTAGGGGCCCCAAAAATCAATTCATCGATCTGACTATGACACCACGTAGGAATTATTTATGGCCCCCCTTCTATTTTATTTTTATTTTTATGAACGATGAAAATTTACAATAAAAAATTGAAAACAAAATTCGCTGGTGCGCCATTTTTATCTTTTTTTTAGATACCGAAACTCCCCAATATGGTGCAATAGACACTGGATTTTCAAACAGGAATTGGTGCATGTCAATCGGATGTATAGTTTGTTTAATTTGTTGTCAACCAGGTTGAAAAACATTGAAAAGTTTCGAGAAAAACGCATTCAAAGTTTTGCTGAAAGATAATTCAAAACTGTTTCAAACATTTCACCTAAAATGTTGTATCTCCATCAATTTTTCGAATTTCTTTAAAAAAATTGGTGAGAGCATTTTTAACAAGTGCATCTTTCAAAAAATGAAATAAAAAAATGACCAAAAAATTTTTTACAATGTCCTAGTGCCTTAAAGGCTTGTTTAGAATTTGATCAAGGGAACATGGAGGCGTTTGGGGGCCCCCCAGGACTGGGGGCCTGGGGCGGACCGCCCCCCCCGCCCCCCCCTTAGTCCGCCACTGCATAGATTCACCCTTTATGCCTGGCAGTCTTCATTAAAAAAATATACCGTCCGATGAACTGTTAAGAGCGAATGACCAGCAGTCGAGGGCACCCACCACTTTCCTGAATAGTTTTAAAGGCCAGATGGGTCCCTCTATCGGTTCTCACATCAAGACTCTACATTTGTTTTTAAAACGAAGCTACTATAAAATGATTCTAAAAGCCCCGACTGTCCCTACACGGCACAACAAATATTTATACATACCAAAAACTAAGTGTTCTCATCCGAGGCAGTTTGTTCCGTTCTTGAAGCTAGAGGAGATACAGCATTTATATAGAGGAGCATACATTAGAAAGTAAAAGCAATTTACAAATAAAAGCAATTCAAAACATGTTCCCACGGCAGCGTACAACACGAAAACAGCATCTAGGGGTTCTGGCAAGTCACAGGCAGTCCCGAGGATAGACAGTGAGTGAGTGATCCTTCAACCCTCCAAACCGTCCCCGGCAGACGTGACCCCTATGAAGATGGTAGGATAGTGGAGAAGAGACTTCGCCGAGAGCCGAAAGGACCGCAAGAGAACTGGAGATGAGGGTCGAAGGGAACCAACCCTTTCACTGCTACCGCTACATCAGGGGTGGCGCAGTGGACAGTGTAGGAAATTAAGAGTTGCAGAAGATATAACATAAAGGCACCACCTGTGGCAGGGACAAGGGGCTATTCCACTCCCTTATGGGAAGCGAGTAATAGTACAGACGAAGAAGCAGTACAATTCTAGCCAGTTTGATTATCAGTAAAAATATTAAAAGATTTCAGTATCATTCCTAGAAGAAAAAATAACAATAAAAAATAAAAAAAGCAAAAAAATTTATAACCCATTTTATATTGCCGCTAAATAGATTATAATTACAATAAAATAAATTAAAAAAAAAAAACATTCATACAATATACAGTTATTAAGACAATAGTTTGAAAAAAATTTATACAAAGAAAGGCATAACATTCCATACTTTTATCAAAGTCTCAAAATTCTTTCAGTGAGAGCAATTATGTGGTACAAAATTATATTTCAGCACATAAATAACCCTTTATATATAAACAGGCTGGAACACAACCATAATACTCTTTGAACTTTAATGAAGGACTAATTGTACCTAAACATACAAATAAATATGGACAAAGAACGTTAAATTACATGATTTCCAGTTGTTTAAATATGCTTCCAGCTGAAATTAAAAACTGTGCCCAAAACAAACAATTGATGAACTTACTGAAGACTTGGCTTACGGAAAGAATAAATTTGTATTAGTTTACAATAACATATTATTTATTCTAAAGACTTTAAAATTGTTTCATGTTTTCATAATTTTTCTTTTATCTAAGTATATTTCTGAAAAAAAAAAAAAAAAATTTTATATCTATAATTGTAAAAATGTATCTAAGTATATTTCTGTAAAAAATTTAATTTAATTTTATATTCTTTAATTGTAAAAATGTAACTATTAAATCACTATAATAAGATCTTTAATGTAAAGAACCTGTTAGACAAACTGCTAAAAAGTAGTTTATCGGGACTTTTTGTCTTATATTTGTAAAATGTATAAAATAAATAAATAAAAAAAAAAATAAAAAAAAGTAGCGGAGCAAAATAAGAAAAACAATAATTAAGTTACATAGCATAAATCATGGCATACGATTCAAAACATTTCTAATTCCCAAGGGAATTCCCCGAATGACCAGCAAACAAAAATTCCGATTTCGTCGAACGCAGCGCTCTGCGTTCCTGTTAGTCGCCTTACGATTTTGGCTAATATATACTAGTGAATTATTTGGCGGGTATTAGATAAGCCGCCATAGCTCTGTGGTGAGAGCAACCGTCCGGCAATCAGAAGGACACGGGTTCAAGTCCCGTTGGCGGCAAGTATCTTTTCTCGGAAAATTTTTTCAATGTAAATGAGTGTTTCAGGCTGATACTTATTGCTTATAATAATTGTAACCCTTTGTGCTATGCATAAAAATCTTGTCTTAAACGTTAGTTTATCAATTAAAAAATAATAATTAATATGTTTACTAGATAAAAGAACAGTCTTTCGAAATCAATTTATATTTTTTTGTAGAAAAGAGTCAATACGTCTAAAATTTGATTTTAAAATGACGTGTTTCGGTTTTGTCTGGTTATTCCCTCTTAAATACATGGCCTTTGAAAATCATGCCCTAATGAGGAGTACGAATCCAAAGAAATGTGTTTCTATAATATTTTTGGATTAATGTATGTAGAACAGTATGAATAATAAATCATGATTGCCTTCTTATATTTGGTGCTTTATTCTACAGGAATCCCTTAAAATTTTGAATTGCATTTTCGATGGCATGAACACTAAAATTGTGTCATAATTCATATCAGACATAACATACAATGGTTTCACAATATTTTGCTGAGCTGTTGACCCTTTGTACGTAACTAGTCGGTAGGTATACTAATCAGTAGCCCATTAGAAATAATTGTTTGTTTATTCTTGGAAGGTCCAAAATTCAATATGATCAATGGTTTCAATTATTGTTGGAATTTGATCGACTCGTTAAAGTAATTGTAATTTGCAATATGAATGTAAATACTCAAAGGGAATTGGACCAGTAATATCCAGTTAGCCACTACGGATGCTTGTTTAAAGTTCATACATGGTCGCACTTTATATAGTTACACACTTTTTTAATCCATATATATATACATAAAAAATAAAAATATGCTTGCTTAGGTATTTATTAATTTTTATTTTTTTAATTATTTTTTTTACATGAATACCGCACAAGACTCCCAACTGCTCCCGTCTGGAGTCAGTGGGACTATGGCATCCCCAATTGGGGTATGTTGTGAGGCTGAAGATAGTGGGGAGGGGAAGGAGATAGGGAAGAGGAAGGTGAGGAAGTACCTGGCTATTCAGATCTGGTCACCAAATACGGCTAAAGCTATTTCAAGCAACGTTTCAATTCTTAATGGTGGTCTTACACCAGGGCGATACTGAGAGTATCTTCCACTCTGGAACGTGCAGCAATATACTATATTATTTTAAATTAATAAATTGTGAAATAACACAAATTAATCAAATAAAATTTATTTGCCACGCCGGGATTCGATCTCGCGACCTTCGGAGTGCCAGTCAAGAGCCTTACCACTGGACTGCGCCGGCCGTCATATGAGATATGACGGCGGGTATGTATGGGATATCTATGCGTTGCTAAACCATTCATCCGATTGCGTTAAAACTTTGGGCATTTGATGTGCGCATGCCGATGCCGGCGATAGTTTCAATATATACATATAATGGTGAGTTCTGGCATCATAAAAGTATGCGTTGCTAACCGTTCATCGGATTGCGATGAAACTTTGGTATTTGATGTGTGCGTGCCCGCGATATTTTCTATATATATATATACTGGTGCGCTCTGGCATTATGAAACTTATATTAAAAAAATTGCAATAGGTGGCAAGCGAGCTGTTTAAAAACTGAATGTACCGGGACTGAACGTATGGAATGCGGGAGGGGGAGTGGAAAGAGGGAAGGCGGAGTGGGAACGCATGAAGGGAAGAGGACGCGGGAGAGGAAGGGGAGGCGGAAAGGGAACGGGACTAATGGGAAAGGACACGCAGGGAGAAACAATTTCTTTATTAAGTGTCACAGTAACGCATGCCGGTAACTCGCTAGTTCATCAAAATGTCTGCATAGTATTTGATTATTTGTTAGTTAGCATAACGAATTCATAATCAGAAAAAGGTATTTATCATGTATTAATGGTCTCGCACTTCCCTAATGATATTTTGTTTCTTTCTTTCACTTGTTTATTTATTGATTTATTCCCTTTTTAGTAAACAAAAGTAGTAGGACAAAATAATCCATAATATTCCCAATTTTATCCAAAACGGAAATTATATGAAATTCCTTGGATAGAAAAAAATCACAAAGTATGCCCCAAAAATTATTAAAAACACATTTTGTTATTTAGCATGATGTTATACTAGATGTGAAAAAATCAGTGTTTCTTTTGACTTAGGTATTTGTCGAGAGATTTTGCTCTATTTTAAACGAGTCGTGTTTTATTAAATATTTTCACAATTTTCTCACTCTAACATTCGCATTTACATATACTCGCTTTCAAACCATCTTCTTTTTTTCGAACGCTTATTAGGGAGCTTATTACCTCACAAAAGGGGGATTGCTCTAATTGGGGATGCCATAGTCCCGTTAGATCTCAGTCACATTACAAAAGTTGATAAATGATTGCCATGCTGTGTGTGATATTTACCGATCAAAGTCACTTTTTGATTGGTACATTTTACTTTGGTAGTACATAACAAACATTTTCATTGTCACGCGTCATCAATGTCACCTTTTCCAATGGAAACAATTGAAGTTTCCTTACCATAATAATTATGATTGCACTTCTATTATTATCTGTCACTATATCAATATTATTACCATCAATAAATATTACGACACGGGTATAAACAGTCAAACACATGTTCAGTAGTTTCGTAATAGAAATGGGTAGTTACTTCCTTTCTAAGATTTGTATTAGTAGGTACAGTCTGTCAAATAAGAGTAGAAAACATAGGAGGGCGCCACTGTTGTACAAATGGCAATACCAAAAATATAATCATGGTGATAATCTAAACTTGTGTAACCAACATTTTTATTAAAAATTAAAAAGGCATAAAAGTGAAAAAAAATTTTTTTTTCATTCCACTGATCTCAAAATTAGAATTACATATAAGTATATTGTTATTATATCTTTGCAATTGTGTGTTAACGTTATGAAGAATAAAGATTTTGTAATAAAATATAAAGCACACTTTAGAAATTGTTCACTGCTCACGTTTATTTAATATTAGCTTAAGTACCTACTAGCGTTGTCCAGGCTTCAGATCATGTCTCTAATTTTAGATCTGAATATATAATTATTTAACTCCTTGAGATCTAAAAGTAGTGTTACTAAACTCACTGTTATTGATTCTTCCTTTCTACCTACTGTGAAATTCAAATTTATGTTAATTTAAATGAAAGCCAATCACTTTGTAAAACACAATTTAATCAAATTTATGTCATTAAGTAGGTAACTTAACAACAGTGCTTCTTCGTTTTTTTTTTTAAGAACAAAAAAATGTTATTTTAAATGTGTGTACAGTGTTCTGTATCATCAGTGTCATTGAACTTCAAAAGAATATTTCACAGGTAAATTGGTGTTGCCAGCCTACAAATTTCGTAGTGCCAGTTTTTATTTTTTCTACTCTTTTTTGACAGACTCTAATTAAGTGTTTAAAAAAAAAATAAGTTGAAGAGAGAATTGATATTGGTTACCGCCAACGAGAGATTGACCGCGGTGAAATTAGGAACTGCATTTTAGGTCAATGATATTACAACACTCGGTGACCAGAGAGGACCCATAACAAACTACATTAGATAGAATTCTTCTAAAGGTTTGTCCATAATAAATAAAATCATTCAAATTTTTTAATGTGTGGGTAGGTACGAATGTCATAGCACTTTATCGGTTTATTAACCCAGTAAACTTGTCTGCGAAGATAATGGAAAATTATTATGCAAATGTTTATATTAAGCATACTTAGGTACACATTATACGTATTTTTGACATGCTGATACATATTTTTTCTAGATATACTTAGTTGTAACATTCACTATTAGTAGATAAATGTAAAAAGTTACCTACTTTATAATAATAGTACCTAGCAGTTCTAGCTAAAAATCTGTTTAATTAATCATTAACGCCTTTATTAACAAAGTTGTTAAGATGAAGCCATACTAAATAATGCAAAAATCATAAAAAATTATATGTTTTTGTTTTGAAAATTTAATGGCTTAGAAGTATTATAGATGCTTCAATTAAATACTGCGTTTAGAACACACCTTGGCCCTTAAAAATATCGGTGGTTTTTTTTATAAGTCTTTTAATAAGCCTATAAAAAAATAAAGTAAGGTCTATAAAAAAACACTTTCAAGTCCAAAGTCTCCTATTTATAAACCCCTTTTCGGATTTGGTTTTATTGTATAATGTGGCAAATTTAGTTTCTTTTATAATAATCGCAAAAAAAATTATATTTACGCTCGAACTTCACAAAATAAAATAAAATATGCATTTTCTCGTTGTTATTTTTTATATCAATCAATACGGCCCGCACTCTACGAATTTGGATTCTTGAAGTGATTCTTATGGCGT
This sequence comes from Limnephilus marmoratus, assembly GCA_917880885.1. Lineage (NCBI taxonomy): Eukaryota > Metazoa > Arthropoda > Insecta > Trichoptera > Limnephilidae > Limnephilus > Limnephilus marmoratus. The sequence continues at coordinate 29,979,794 of OU862910.1, forward strand.
GGGCACAAGAACCATGCACTGGGCACAACCCATTTCGTATCAGTCACGCCCCGGCCGGAGCGGGAGATGCACGCGTTACTCCGCGTCGCTTAGTTTCGTGAAATTAATTTTAAATTTCCGTTTTTTTATAATAAACAATGCGTAAAAAATGAATTAATATTTTTTACAGGCCTTTACGAAATCAACCTGTTAAAAAAAATTCTCAAATACCTTTTCCAACCTTTCCAAAAGCTTTTTCTCAAGTATTTTTAAACTCCTCCCATAAAGGGCGTGAATTCCGATTTCGATTTTTTCCTGAACTATTGGATCGCCTTAAAGTAACATGGTAATAAGAAATCAAAACTCTCCATAAAATAGTAGAGCATTTTATTGTCTTAAAAAACAGAAAAATAAACCTTTCCGTTCTATTACATACTTACACACAACTGAATAGGTAGAACCAATTTTTCAGTTTTCCTGATTTTCTAGAATAAAACCCATTAGATAAAAATCAAACATAACATATTGTTCATCACAAAAGTTTGAATTGAAACACTAATCAAAAACGGAAGACAGTCGACTACATAACATTATGTTCTCACAATTCCCACTTTCATTCCTAATTAGTGTTAATAGAAAAATGTTTATTAATGAAAACGGTGAATTTTTATGTTTCCAGACGAGATTATGAACGACAAGGTGACCGGATCAAGGTTGTCAATTCATAAGGCCGAGCCCTGTTCGTCTCTCAGCATTCAGAATACATATAACCAGGATTTCAGAGAAAACTTGTAATTTTCATTCGAGACTCAAAATACAAGCACTTACCTAAGTTTTCAGCACACCATAGTAAGTCCACACTCTTATAATATATTACCTATTCTAACTAAATTTAATTTATCTTATTTTGGGACTCATTGCTTCAATAGGGCACCTCCAGGCTCTTCTCGAATACTTTTTGCTTCTTCCTGTGTTTCATGGGATCCTGGGTTTGAACAACTGGACGTTTTGGCTGTGGAATTATCGATAGAATTTTGCTCAGTGGTCATCTGGAACACCTCATCTTCGATTTTTCTATAAGGAGTAGCAAGGGAACAAACGATCATATTTACACATAAATATATTGCTGCTGGTACATCTTTGAAGGAAATTTGTTAAAGAATGCTGTCATCAATACAATCTTATCCCTGCCGACTGCAGCCGGAACGGCTCTCATCGCGGTTCCTCAAACATACTAGTAAATTTCCATGCTTTTTTTGCGTTGTCTTTCGATGCCTAGTATCAGTTTCCTAAGATTACCTCTTGGGTGACCTTATATTTGGTGCCCGTTTCCTATTCTATTGTGATATTTCGCAATTTAATAAAATTTGTTTCTTATAATGAATAAAATGGAATTTTAATAAAAATAAATTTTTCATTATATGAAAAATGAAACCACAAAGTTATTTTGCAAAGTTCGAAATTCATTATATGAAAAATGATACCACAAAGTTATTTTGCAAAGTTCGAAGAAGTAAATTTGTTTCTATTTCATTCTTCCAAACATGCATTTGTAGACCTCCAGCATTTGAATATTGTTTTCGTATGCTTTTGATTTTTACTCAGTAGTTATTTGGTATTTTAACGTGGAACTATATTTTAATTAAATATGTTTTAATATTTAACGTTTAACATTTTTAGTATTTTACGTGGAACTATATTTTAATTAAATATGTTTTAATATTTAACGTTTCGCCTTCCGAAGGCATTATCAAACTGTGGTCAAGTGACTTCTCCGTGGGGATCTATTTGGTTTTGGATGAAGCCACTTATAGATGATCTATATATATTTTTTCTATGTAGGTGCATATAATGAAAATATTATAAATCTATATATAGATCATGTATAGATTTCCATTAGATAATATTTCTGCTAAAAGAACCTTTGAGAATAGATAATACTAAGGTAGGTACTAAGTATTTTTTGTTAGTTTTGCTCGCTTAGTATCATATTTTACATATTTCAGGAAATACCTACTTTTCTGCAATATATGCCATCCAGTTGTATTTATACAAATATTATTTTCAGGTTACCTTACCTACCTACAAGTCGAATTGTCTGTGATATTAAAGATAACTTGAAAGATGGCCCCGGCACCTCCAGTGGACAACTCACCCCTGGCCGTCAAATTGATGACGGCAGGAGTGTCAGGATGTGTGGCAGACTTGATCACCTTTCCCCTGGACACCGCTAAAGTTCGACTGCAGGTACCTACTTATCTCACTCTTGAGACAACAATGCACACATATTTCCAAATGTATATATTTCATACCTACCAATATATGTAGCAATTAATTGTTTTAATAATAATCAGTTGTTCCATAATTTCGCTAGAATCAATGGAAAATCTTTGATCACTTCAGTGTCTAATTCAGATGGGTACTGTAAATAGAAATTACGTTAGTTATCTTGTTGCTCTTATTGTCAAACATAGTAATGTTATTTTCCATTTAATCTTTGATTGTGTTCAGCGATTAATCTTCAATTCCTCCTAAATAAACTAATTAGATAAATTTATACACGGTATTATAATTTTGAAATAATATAGAAAGTAGGCTTATGTTTTGATGAAAATACGAATGATAATTTCGATGACCTCAGTGATAGAACTTCGGAGAGTGACAGCTTATTTGTGTCATCGGTTTTCTTTTATCAATGCTAATGAATGAATAAATTTTTAATAAAAATCAAGTTTACTAGAATACTTCGTTATTTTAAAGCCGCACTTATCATTAAATGACCCGTTATTAAAATTTTCCCTTTGTAAATTACGCCATAACCCCCCCCCCCCCCCCTTCTCTCTATTTCCACTACCGCACATCCATTAACATCTTTAAGTCTATTGTGGTAATAAGTTTTAAGTAAACCCTGATGAAGTAAACATTGCTTACGAAACATGTTCGTTTTTAAAAAATAAAAGTGGTTAAAAAAAGTAGGTACGTTATTAATTTTGTTATCTTAAGGGGACATGCATTGATTACGTGAGCAGTTTTCTTTTAATCTACATCCCACCCCCCCTTGGTGAGGTAAATTTGGGCCACTTCGAATATTATTTTCAAGCAACGTGAGATTTTTCTGGACCCCCCCCCCCCCGCCAAAATTAAAAAAAATAAAAACAAAAAAAACTTCAGATGTCGCCACTGGTCACATAGCGAAGTAACCGCCCAATCCCTCACCCCGAATCTAATCATCCAATTCAATCCTAATTTGTATGTTAAATCCTATTTGTTGTTTTTAAACCAAAAATTCGTTCTCCGAAAAATGTCAGGAATCACTGGTTTAAGACGCCGTTACCTGAATTTCTACCGATTTCTTGCAAACCTCCCTTAAAACCCTTCAAAAATTTGGCATTTTTTTCAGATGGTCAAAATATTTTCGCTTTACGATAAAATGCAAATATTTAGAATATTTTTGGGCACATTCAAAAACCAAAAACTGTTTTAGAAATGTGATGAAATACGCTTTCAAATTATACATATAATTCGAAATAAACATATTTTTTTGTTATCATAAAATTTTTGCATACAAACATAAAAAAGTTTTCAAAATGGCTCACCTTACGTTTTTTCTAACTAAAGTTACTGATAAAAAAAAAATAAAAACACATACATATTTTATTAGACAAATGTACAACAAACACATATTGTAACCTTACTTTTTTGTCGCCCTATTTAAAAATATATTTTTTTTAAATTCCCGAAGTTAAAATTTTTTTTTTCAATGTGTACATAAAAGTGTACATTTAACTTTTTGGTGGCTATTTTTTAGATTGGAATATAAAGCATGGTGTTTTTCCTTTCTAACACCGATTAGAACATATATCTAACTATGATAGTAAGGGAGGTACAGCGTTTTATATGAAACCTGTGTGCGTTGGGAAAAATATGGTCTCCTGTGATTAAACGGGTTAAATATTTGAAGTTTTTAAGCTCTTAAAAAATATATGTGATTTTTGAAGATAATTAAAAGACATTCGTCGCACCGAAACGCAAATTATATAAAATTCCCTCGATAGAAAAAAAATATTATAAACACGTTTGTTCCAGTTATTTTGCAAGTTATATGTATGAAAAAATTCACAGTGTTTCTTTAAATGCTGTTTAAGACAACCCTCGCGAGATTTTTGCTCTATTTTAAACGAGTGGTGTTTTATTAAACATTGTCACAATTTTCGCATCGATTTTGTCACTTTAAATACTAGCGCTCTCCTCTATCATTCGTAATTTCATATCTCTCCATCTTCTTCTTTTGGTGCGCGGTTGTGGGGCCAGTAAATCAAGTAAGCTCCTGAGTGTTCTAGCGTGAAAAGGATAAAAAGATGGAATTAGGTTGATCGTTTTTTTTTAAATTATTTTTTGTTAAGATTTTTCAGCGATATTTTCGGTGTCCCACCTAACCGAAAACATCCTAAAATTTTCATACAAAAAATATACTTGAAAAAAAAATTTTTTCGGCTACACATCCAAAACGACGTAATTTCAATACGATTTTTATTTGTTAGGTCCAGGGCGAGGGGATTGGGGTACGGCTAGCAGCGGCTGTAGCGGGCGGCGGGGGCGCAGTCCTGAGCGGGACGCCGCCCCCGCCCCTCTATAAGGGCGTCATCTCCACTGTATCCACCATCGCCAGGATAGAAGGCCCCAAGTAAGTTTATCCACCGAATTATAATATCGACTTTTCCGTACATAGAGACCATGCCCACAAGTGTCGCCAATATCGTTCACTCATACTACTGCACAACTGCACATCGCATCTACGCACGACAGCCCCCGTCCTTGTTTCTACCTACACACCTTACATTGACTTTGATGCTTTAGACTGTGCAGTTTGGTCGCAGCTCGGTGACATTGGAGGTTGCCCACCACTTTCCCACGGCGTTCTAAGGAAACAGATGGTTTCCTCCTTCACCGAACTCGTCAGGACTCTAATTTTTTTATTTATAAAGAAGCTACTTTTTTTTAAATGACTCTAGACCCCCAATGTCCGGGCATACATTGTTAGCAGGCAGTATGCGAGTGCGTACATGTTGTTAGTTATTTATTTCACAGTATCACGTCTCATCTCCGCCACCTAATATAACTGAAATAAAAGTTTGTTAATATGCAGAATAAAAAAAAAATACATATTATGATGAGATTGTTTAACTTAACCAAATCAGCTGAGCTACAGTCACCCGGCAGTCCCGCCGAGGATAAGCGGAGCCATCAGTCTAGTCGCAAGCGAGACTCGGTGTCCGCGCCCCTAAGCCGGCTTCCCGGTAGGCCCTCGAAGAAAGTGTTGGGATTAAGAGCGGAAAGACCTGAAGACACTAGGGATAAAAGAGAGCATCGGGTCACCGGAGGCAGGGCGGAAGAGCACCGGTCCGCTACGGTTGATCTTCTGGCCCGCTCATGGTGACGGGGGAGGCGCGGGCGGGTTATGCAGCGGCTACCTTGGGAGTCATCTTCTCGGTTGTTGCACGGACATAGATCTAGTCTACCCCCTTGATGGTAAATGATGGGGTGTAGGACAATACAGCTCGGTGACAGTCAGCACGCTTCCATGCCATATCCCCCTCCGTTTCTATTCAAAATGGAGAAGATTAAGTGACAACTCGCAACATAACAGCAACAGCCAAGGATATGAAAATGAATATTATGGAAGATGAGACAGAGAAAGACGTGGGCGGGGAGGCATGCCGCTTTTCTGACCTTAAACTCGTCTATTGCGAAGATTTCTGTATCAACGTCAGGTCGGTATCAAAGTTTGACGTACTATACTGAGTCAAGTTTTCACTGTTCTGACCTTACGTGCCGCGTTAAATTTATACCGCGATTAGAATTGCGGGTATAGTAGGTAGGTACCTACAGTATTTACTTCACCATTATTGTTTTTATTTTTTTAAACCTGTCGGAATAAACACACCCCGGTGGGTTGTGATACTTGAATAAGCTTTCTTCGATACGATCGTTATTTCTGCTAAATTATTCATTGACCGAGCTTCAGTTGTTAGGCCTTAGAAGTTCAGCCACATACATTATGTAGGTTAAGTAGGCTCTAGACAGGTGTAGTAATGAAACTTATAGTCTGTCAAAAAAGAGTAGAAAATATAAAAACTTGAACTAATAAATTTGTAGACTGGCAACACCAATTTAACTGTCAAATATTTTTTTGAAGTGCAATGACACTGAATGTATAGAACACAGTAAACCACATTTTAAAAAACATTTTTTCTTCATGACATAAAATTGATTAAAAGGTGATTTATAAAGCGATTTGCTTTAATTTAATTTAACAGAAATTTGAATTTAACAATAGATAGAAAGGAAGAATCACTAATGGTGAGTTTAGTAACACTACTTTTAGATCTGAATGAGTTAAATATGATTAGAGATGAGTTAGATCTAAAATTAGAGACATGATCTAAAGCCCAGGCAACGCTAGGTACTTTATCTAGTATTAAATAAGGAGGCGTCTACTAATATCTACAGGAATTCCAAAAACTGAAGAAATCGAACTAATATCTATGAAAATCAAAGTGTTGACAAATATCTACAGCTCAAACTGTTGATTAATATCTATGAGAACCAAAGTGTTGACGAATATCTACAGCACTGGCAGAGGTTGGTTTTGCAATTGTGTATAGCATATTGGAATAACGTAATATTGCGTATGCAGTTTAAAAAACTTAATTTATGTAAGTATGTATGTAAAAATCCCTAATATCGGACTATTGGACACATTTAGCTGATTAGTCCAACCTATGCTCTGTAGATATTAGTTCAACCTAAGCTCTGTAGATATTAATCAACACTCTGAAGTTCGTAGATATTAGTTCAACATATGAGCTGTAGATATTCGTCAGACATACAGGCTGTAGATATTAGTATCTGGAGTCTTAAATAAATGTGAGCAATTTGTAAACCGTGCTTTATATTTTATTACATTATAGTTATTCTTCTTTATGTTAACACAAAATTGCAAAGGTATAATAATAATATACCTATACGCAATTCCAATTTTGAGATCGGCGGGTATCTATACTGCAATGAAAAAATATTTTTTCCACTATTATGCCTTTTTAATTTTTTATAAAAATGTAGGTTACACAGCTTTACTTTAACACTATGAGTTATGTGTTTAGTATTGCCATTTGAACAACAGTGGCGCCCTCATATATTTTCTACTCTTATTTGACAAACTGTACCGACGAAAATCAAAATATATTTAAATGACGACGATTGTTTATGGCCTTCTCCGCACATAAGTAGTCAATATTCTATCTGTATATACAAGGTGTCCGGAAACTCGTAGTACAAGCGGGAAACTGGAGAATCCACATCACATTTGGAGTCGATTTTGTGGTTTAACTTTTTTTGATTTGAGCTTTCGTTTTCGAGTAAATCGGGTCCGAAGTTGGAATTTTTTTGGTTAAATTTGAAAAAAATTTTCACTAGGGGTTTGATTTCAGCTGTGTAATGTCTTATAAAATGCAACGAAGGGTAAACCGGGCTCAAAATTTTTTTTAACCCTTTAGTTGCCGAAAAAATAGAAAAAATAGAAAAAAAATAATATTAAAATCGAAATGCTTAGATCGAAAAAAATAAGTTTTTTGGATTCTCTACGTGATGTAGATTCACCAGTTTCCCGCTTGTACTACGAGTTTCCGGACACGTTGTATAAAAATCTCGTGTCACGGTGTTTGTGATCGCACTCCTCCGAAATTTTTTATGTATATTTGGTAAGTATTAGAATAGGTTGTAAAGTATATTTCATACCGCTAGGTGATTAGGGTGGCCCTATCCAGAAAAAAAACTATTTTTTGAATTTAAAAATATGTGAACAATAATAATGTTCTTAAATTTGAAAAAAATCAAATATGCGACATTTTTTAAACTTTACTCCAACTTAATATTAGTACTAGGTACCTAAAAGTTGAAATACTTAAGCGAAAATATTAGGTATGTAATAATGTTTTTGTTTCTTAGTACTTACACTTATAATATTATTTACAGTGTACATTCACTAGTTGACTGGTTATCATTCCAAAACAATCTGTCAAGGCCCACAAAAAAGAAGAACTTCCTCTTCTCACCCAACCTCAAACATAAGACGAAATACAGGGCCGGTCCTGAGCCAAACGGCGCCTGTGTAATTTGTAATTTTAATATTTTCATTCATAATTATTGAATTGAAAAAAATGAGTGTGCTTACCACACGACTGAAGTAAAACTTTACTAACTTTTATCTCCCTCTCAACTTCCGTTCGCCTCGCCCGATCACACTTTTCATAACGCTCTCGTCACGCATTCACTAGCTTACTCCCCAAGACAAGCATGCGTAAAGGCCCGACCGTTCGCCTCCCCTAATCACACTTTTCGTAACGCTCTCGTCACTCATTCACCAGCTTACTCCCCAAGTCAAGCGTATGTAAAGACCCGACCGTTTGCCTCGCCCGATCACACTTTTCGTAACGCTCTCGTCACGCATTCAACGCCTTACTCCCCAAGCGTGCGTAAAGAAGTTTTATTTCAAAACCACACATTCCGAAACGGTTCCATCTGGCTACAGCATCTTTATGACACAGAAAATGCCAATATCTGGTTTAAGGCTGTCACCAACGTTTTCCTGCGCGATGTCAACGCCGCCGAATTTACTAATAAAAGTGAACTTGTCGTTTTGGCGGCAAATCGAAAAAAGCACATTTTAAATCGTGATAGAAAATTTATTCGTCAACATAACAATAAAATAAGTATTACCTTATTTTTTTTCTTAATTTTTTCGAGAATAAAAAATCAGCGAAAATGCTCTAATGCGCATGCACAGGACCGGCCCTTTCTGTATGTATACAAAGTGACTCAGTAGTAACTTCAAAAATATTAGGTATTTAAAATGTAGGAGTAGGTGTCTTCGTAGAATAGTAAAAACAAGTCAACAGTTAAATACGTCACCACTAAATTCTTGTTTACAAGCTAATTTAGTTAGGTAAACACAAATCCAACCCAAAGACACGTGATTGTGTTTATTATGCGCCCAACAGGTTATAAAATTTCACTGAAGGTTTCTCTTGGAGAATTTAGCGGTTTATTGATTTCACATTAGGTAATGAATAATTAATATCAACGTTTCGTAGAACGGATGTATTTATCTAGAGATAAAGGTACCTAAATGCCTTTACTTGTATGGGTATTGCGACCGTGACTTAAGATTTATTCAGAAGGCCTGTAAGTAGGTAGGTACCTACCACATAATATTGCGGCGATGTCTATTTTCAACTAGAATCGATGCCAAGAATCAAGATCAGCAAATTTGCGGAAAATATTGGTTTGCTGCTATATCTTCAACTAGGAACTAAATAATGAATAACGTATAATGAGTTAATGAGATGTTTGTGCGTGTGTCCCTGACAAATTACTTGTCAGGCAGCTATAACTTTATTCATATTCAAACTCTCTTGGGAGAGAATCTGAAAACGCTACTCTGTGGAATTTGGCATTACCTATTTAGTATTAGGTACAATGCGAGACAGAGTTTATAAGAAGAGATTTGTGCCAAATTTTTATTTTGTTATGATTTATTCTTTGTTATACCTATTCACGCACCACCAAGTTTGAAAAAACTAAAAAATATAGAAAAAAATCTGTTGTTATTCATTTTCAATCTAGCGATTATTTTAGAATTCGAATAACAACTATGCCATTGTCAACAATCTATCAGGGTTTTTTATGTTTATAAACGAACGTATGTATTTCTACTGATTTGGTTAAAAAATAATAAACACATTAAAATAAACATTTTTGTGTTTGTACGTTACTTGCATATTAATTAGTGTAGTACCTACCTATATCAGGAGTCTGCGAAGGATGAAAAGCGTAAGCAAAATGGTGATAAAAGTAATAAAATGAAAGATTTGTGAGACCCGAAAAAAGATTCACAACCTTGATAAGTTGATTTCGCACGCCTTACAAAATAATTTGGACAAATTCAATAATTATTAATTAAAAATGGATAAGATTAATAAATTAATAAGTGGTACGTTTTAAACATTTTCATGAAATTAATATGAATTGAGATTTTGACCATAATATTCAGAAAGCTCTCTGAAAAAAGCTATTTGTTAGATTCTCTATGGCAACCATTTATTCGATTGATTAGATTAATACATTGCCTTGGCAGAAAACCATAATTATGATAATAAATGGCAAAGTTTATCCAAGTATCGTATCATAATATCATGCCACTTGCCACACCTTTGTTATCTTTGCCAAAAATGCTTCCGAAACACAGCGGTATTAATTTCCTACCGGAACCATGAAGTTGTTGTTATGCGACCAAAACATGTGTTCTATCTCCGGCTCTAATTGACAATGTAATGTTATACATCTCTAATTGAGACTTTCGGAAACGCAATATTTTTAACAGAATTTTCTGCGTAATCGTAATAATTCCAGTTGTCGAGCTGTGCAATTTTTCATATTCATTTTTACGATCGCAATATAATTTTCTATTTCAATAAACATATCAGTCGTCAGTCCTAATAGAAGACTTAAATAAACTATTGTCTTTATAATATTATATTTAGAACAAGGAATGTTACACATTATATACTCATAATAACATTGTTCGTACTCTGCAATTCTTGGAAGTATTAAACAAGGAACTTTGTGTGTTTCTCACAAAGAAATTTACACACCTTGGAACCTTGGAAGTGCAGAAACGGTGCACTGTGTTTTTTGGCAATGAATATACTCTGATCGTTTATTTTGTAATTAAGAAAGTTCTGCCAAGAATTAATTTATATATAAGTAATATGAAAAGCCAACAATTTGATTTAGTCACACCTATTTGAATACCCAGGATGAATTTTAAGAAATTCGAAGGGAGAATGGAAAATTATGGGCCCACCCCTCAATAGAAATACTTAGGTACTTAATAATTTTGGTACACGAATGGATAGGTATTTCAAGCAAAACACAGGTTACTATTACGGCGTTCCTATCACCATCTAGCAAAGCTTGAACTGGATTTTTTCGGGACATTATTAAGTTTTTAACAGATTTGATGATTCTTGATTTCACGAGGGTGTAACTTAGAACGTACAGACATTAATTTGACCTTAACCGTAATAGTAACTAATGTTTTACATTAAAAAAAACAATTCAATGGTGTATCATCTAATGTTGACATCCAGATAAAGATCGCACACATTGTCGCCTGTTTTCCTTTCGTGAAAGTGTATTTTTGTGTATTGTTTTCAGAGCACTCTACAATGGTCTCTCAGCTGGTCTGCAGCGCCAAATGTGCTTTGCCTCCGTCAGGCTGGGGCTTTACGACACCGTCAAGGCATTCTACCTACCCTTATTTACCCGTAAGTTCAAAAATAAATTATTTTGTTGCAATATTTCGTGGATCAACTATCGGGAGCATGCGCGTTGCTCAAGTTCCTCACTTACGAAACGAAACGAACATTTCAATGCAAATCAAAATAATGTTGTGCTAAATACATACTACCTAGAAATATTTAGTAATAAAAGTCTATTATTTTTCATATACCTACCTAACAAAATAAAGCTAGAGCCGACCGCTAGGTCGACCAGCTTCAATAAAACTGAAGGTCACTCGGTTCTTCCGCCCGTATTTTAAATGAAACAATTACATTCTGCGAAATGCACACATTTTGTAGTTTTCCGAAACCAAATGTGTTGGTGCCAATTCCGTGTCTTACTGCAATGAATTTGCAAGCCGCGTAGAAGGTAGGGTGTAATGTGTACCTACTCTGCATGCAATTTACTCTGGAATTTAATCTGTAGATTTAAGTACGTTATTTATAACACTACATTGGGAATGCAATTTCTGGATTTATGCAATTTTTATGAGGGCATTAGGAGTAGGAATACCCAATCCGTTAACTTTTCTAATGTATGCCAAGATGTATTAGGAATGTAATCTGTAGATTTGTAAATAGAGAAGAAAAACATAAAAAAAGTGAAAACTTATTTTGTAATTTACTATTGTAATCAACATTATTATAAACTGATTTTTTTTTATGTACTCGTACCTATACCCAGGTAGAAATTAGCTCTTTTGGACGTGAATTAAACCTGGCAGTGATGAAACATATAAACAAAAATTATAACGAAACAAAAAAACAAAAAAAACGACTTAAAAAAATGCACTAAAAAGTAAAAAAATTATTTCGTATTCTTCTACAACTTAATAATCAACTTACTTTTTCTACTCATCAATATGTAGGTACGATTGTTATTTTTGGAGTCGGTGTCAGCCAAGGTAGGTTTGTAACTACATACATAGTTATAGGTGAGATGTTCTTGTATCGCACGTGCGACTTGCCGAGGTGGGAGGCGAGAGCGAGCCGCGGCGGGAGGGGAGCTGTCAAGTGAACACGCCGGGCCGGGTACCTTGGCTGACACCGAATCCTTTATGTACCTACATTAGATTATTTTACAAGATTGTGCTACAAGACTATTTTTAGAATAATCGTATTCTGAATTTAAATTTGACCAAAACGAGTAACTAATATCGAAAGATAATGGAATATATCCAATGAAAAAATAGCGCGCGAAGAACGTATAGGTACCTACTTGTATTTGAATATCTTTGGTACCTACCTAATGCAATTTTTATTCGCTGTAGGTAGGGAGGGAAAATCCGATATCCATGTATTTTCTTATTGATATTTTCGTATGACAAGATTGAGAATAATTTTTGTGGAATTGTGTATTTTTACCGAGGCATTAGGAATGCAATTTCTTGATTTACGCATTTTTTACCAAGATAAATAATGTAATCTGCAGATTTATGTAATTTTCAACATGATGAATGGTTTGTTTAAGGTGAGGGGCGCGCGGGAGCTGGAATGGACATCAGCGCCAGAATAGCAGCTGGCATCACCACAGGAGCCTTCGCAGTTCTCCTCGCGCAGCCCACAGATGTCGTTAAAGTGCGAATGCAGGCGCAGGCTGGAATGTAAGAAATATATTTAATTTTGTTTTTTTTAACAGTGATTCTGTCACAGAGCTCTGGTGTAACCCAGTGTAACCCCTCTTTCTGAAAGAGGGAAAGGTTACAACGGATTTATCAGCGATGTGCCTTCGTCACTCCCTGTAGGTTATGTAAATTTTCACCTTTCATGGAGTAATTGCATCTATTTATTTAAGTGAATATATGTATAGCACAAAAGTCCCATCTGCATTCAACCATTCGGTTCCAGTGGGATGAACTATATCATACATTATTGAGAAGCTAAAGGTAGTGTGGAGGGGGAAGGAGACGAGGAAGAGGAAGGAAGGGAATTACCTGGCTATTCAGGTCTGGTCACCAAACATGTCTAAAACCTTTAATGATTCCGAATGGTGGTCTTTCACCAGGGCGATACGAAGGGCTGGTAGTTTCATGGAACTTGAACAATTATTCATCAATTTTCAAAGTATTAAAGTTCTGTACCTAAAGCAAATGGCCCATAATGGAATAATAACAGAACTTGAATAGAACTTTCGCAGAATTGTAATATTAATTTTGAATTTTGATGATTTGTTCAAGTTCTGAGAAACAACTGGCTCTGGGATTTTCTTTCACCACTTCATTCCAATCTTTCCAATTGTTGTAACATATTAACATTGTGTAACATTAAATAACTGGGTGTGCAGGAAAATGTCAAATAATAGTCTGTAATCTGTATATCACGGTTTATTAATGATTTCAACACAATTTGACATAACTAGCGGTTCAGTTCTGTTTTCCTCTCCCTCCACAAACGGAACTCTCCGTCCCATCGCAACCGGAAACCCTTCCTCTTCTTCTATTTCTGCTAGGCTGCTAATTCCGTCCCATTGCTTGTCACATATATATAAATGGGTGTTACAATTGTTTAATTTTAATCCAACAGATATAAGTCAACGATTCAAGCGTACAAACAGATCGGGAAGAATGATGGCATGAAAGGACTGTGGAGAGGTAAGAACCGGTTTTTTTCTAAAACTGCCTTGTTATCAGTAAATATTCATTTATGAGTAGATACCTACTTTGTTTAAATTTTAAATGCAAGGTTTTGTATTGTATAGTGGCATCAACCATACATACCGATGATTGGTAAGTATTATTCATAACTACGTAGTCATACCAACCTCTTTTCTTTGTTCCTGGGCAAGATTTGAGATTTTCACGGCCAAGAATATTATCGTGATTAATGTTTGGGTCATGATACAGTGTTCATTTACCTTGATATTGGACACTGTAACGCTGTCCGAAACGTTGGAAAAAGCAGGAAGAATTAAAATTTTATTTAACTTTAGTACATTTTCCTTTTCAGGAACAATTCCCAACATTAGCCGAAATGCTATCATCAATGTGGCTGAAATAGTTTGTTATGATGTGGTCAAAAGCACAATTCTCCAAAAAGATCTGATGAAGGATGCGATCCCGTGTCACTTTGTGTCTGCAGTCATAGCAGGTGAGATCATTGGAAACTTAATAAATTCGAATAAAAATCAATTTCCGCTTACTGTGGTGATACTGGGAGATTTTCAAATACTGTCAGGATATTCGTAACTCGGGAATCTTTCTTTTAAAATTAAATTAACTAATCATCAAACGTAGTAATTCCGGTTATCTGTGACGTGTTTTAGTTATTCCTGCGTGAAATCTGGTTAAATGAGCTCAAATTTGCTTTGAATTTAAGTGTCATTTTTTTTAAATTAGAGCCGATTGCTGAAGAATAAAGTGCCTTATATAATATTTTTAAAAGAAATTATTTAAAATGCCATTTTCAAAATTGTAATTAATTTTTCGAGAATTCAGAATATCCTGTGATTTTTCACGGATTTCCGCTGGTTCAAGAAAGTAATAGAAGATCGCCAATTCCAGTGCCAACTGATTTTCGCATAAATTCATAATAATTAAAATATTTTATAAACCTTTCCAATTTTACAATAATGTAGTTAGCTATTCATAAGGTAGTTGTTTGAATTAAAAAAATAATATTATTTGGTTAAAAAGCCACACTTAATTTGATTTTAGTCGTAAGTCGATAAATAATAAGAAAGCTGAAGTACTTATTAAAAAAGTTAGATAAAAAAAATTTCAGTGCGCGAAAATTCCGATTTTTTTATAGCACAAATAAGCATAGTATTTTTTTGTCATCATAACAAAAAATAATATATTGTGGTACAGACCTTGAAAATTATTAAATTATTGCGTATGTATGTAAACTACTTGTCTAAAAAGTAAATGTGTTCGGATGGAGGGAGTTTTACGAAATTTTGTAAAATAAATAATACAATGATGAATTTATGTTCAGGATTCTGCGCTACAGTGGTAGCATCTCCTGTGGACGTGGTAAAGACTCGCTACATGAATTCCCCCAAGGGTCAGTACAAGGGCGCACTCGAATGCGCCATCAGGATGGGAGTACAAGAAGGCCCATTCGCATTTTACAAAGGGTAAGTTATATCCGCTCACTTAGAGTATTTATTGATGCTAGGAGTTAAAAACCCTAGCATGCCCTAGCAGTTTGACGGTGGCTTTGATTCGGCTTCGTCCAGTTGAGAAATTAATGAAAATGCAATTCCAAGAGTATTGATGCCTGCCAGCCGACGTTCCTCAATCTAGCTGTTAACGTAAGTGGCGCCATCTTTTGGCATTATTAGCTAACTTGCTTTAATTCGGTTCTATTACGGTATTAGCTTAGTCACAAACTTCACCTTCACAGATGAAGACTTCACAGTCTAAGTTGTATTCGGAGTCGGATTCTTAAATTTCATCCGTACAGTCGCCAGGGTATTAATACTGTCAGATATTGCCCCCACTATTTTTGGAGGGAGAGGGGGGTTTCATAATTATTTTTCGCGAATTATTCCTGCATAAAAAAGCCAAAATATCTGATAAAGAGCCAATTTACAATGCGAGATGTCACGGGGAAATTTCGGTGGAGGGAGAGGGGTATAATTATTGTATTTAATAGGCTAGTTTTACACTCATAAGTAAAATTTACGGCTTAACATAAGTTTTTGACAAGTTACTCACAGGAGCGCTTACGTATGCATCCGACTTTTGGTAATTGCTGTATCTGTAAATTTATTTCCGGATTTCTTCCTGTCAAATTCACGCGATTTTGTCAATAAAGGCAAAAGGCCGCAAATAAAGTGCTGAAATAGAATTTGGCTTTCTCCAAGCGCTTTTGTGCGGTCAAAAGCGGAAATTCGTGGAGTTCTTTCATTTTATCCGAATTTTACCTAACAGCAACCGACTTCGAATTCAAATACGTAATGTTAAAAACGGAAACATTGAGATTAGAAAGGATTGGACCGATAATTGAATAGAAGGATGCTCATTTTCAGAAAACTTAAATAAGTGTAAGTAAATATTAGTTTTATTGGAAAAAACCTACGAAAACAACTGTCTTTTAATTTTTGACATCTCGCTAAGGCGCATTTTGGTACAATTTCCAGCGGCAAGTAGTATCTCAGCTTATCAAACTGATTTTATAAGCTGTGAGAAGGCTGGATTTCGCGCGGACGCAATTAGACCTGTCAAAAAACTCGTGAAAGAACAGCTTCTGTAACTTGCTATAAATTACGAGTGACTTTTGGTGACGGGAAAAAACTTACGGGTGTAAAGCTAGCCATAGAAAAGTATATTAAGTACATAGTTTAAAAGCATATTAGGTTATCACACTTTTAGAGGTCGACAACATTATATGAAATGGGTCTTAATCAATTAAAAACAAATACTTATTTTTAATCTCGTTCTTGTTTGAACCTTAATGTTTTTGGCACAAATTCGAAAACGTTCAAAGTCGAATTCCAAATGAGATAAATGATTATTGATAACAAGTGGGCGGGTACATTTACAAGAAACAAACATTGGACCAAGTACGTGCACGGTCATAAACTCAATGTTTGTACATCTTATCCATATTGGGTCACATTCTAATCTCAATCAGTTATTTATTTATATGTGAATATAGCAAAAGATTCCTCTCCAACCATAGACATATGAATATTAATAGACCTGCCCTAAGCGATAAAAGCGTATTATTTCCCCCTCCCCATACCGGCTCCATTGGAACCGGCTGGGATCGAGTATGGCTTCGCGTGAATCTAAAAAATGTACGTCATCATTCTTCTGCGAGCCAGCGTCGAGCACTCATCGGTGCATTTTTCGAAATAACACGGCAAAAATAGTGGCTTGTGTTTTGAAAACGTGTAAAAATAGAAGTGAAAAAGAGAATAAACCCAATTGTTGTATTACATTCCATAGGCAAGCATTATTTTACTTTATTATAAGCTTATTCAGATCACATAATATGGTCGTTTTTGTAACACATACTATAACTCGAGACACATGGCGTGTACTCTTCGCTGTTTTGTGGGGTAAGTAAATTATGAAACATTTGTAAAAGTGTCTTAACTAAATACGTCAACAAAATATTGGACTATGAAAATAGGCGAACTTTGCTTTGCTGTATTTGGAATTTGTAAATTTGTTCATTTCGCGGCGAGCAATTCGCGCTCCCGTGTAAAAAGGTCTATTCATTAAAGAGCAGAGTTTACTTTTAAGAACTAAATGGTGATATTATAATGCGAGATGCCCATATACTCTCAGACTGAGTTATTGACGAATCACATATCACCGAATTCATCTTCCCGCTCTTCGCCCCGCTGTAGTTGGTTTCTTCCCCTCACCTTTATGTTCTGGTCTATTAATATTCATATGTCTATGTCTCCAACCAAATTTTGCCTTTTCTTAGTTATCTTGCAAACATTTACGACAAAATACCTAATACTTAAAAAATCTGGGTGGGCATCGATTAAATAAATATCGACGAGGGTGGGCTAATAAAATGGCCAAGGACTGTACACAATAATATTATAAGCAATCAAATAGGAGTTATCTATGACAAATTTGTAAACATAATACAACAATTTTACACAAAACAATAAACTTAATTTGTTGATGGATTTAAACCTATCTCTTTTAACAACGCGATGTAAATTATAATATCAGATGAACATTTTGAGAGGCGGGTATGTGTACCGCCGCCCCGGGAACCTTTTAATGGATAGCCAACACCTCTGCCATTGGTCACTCCAAGTGGTTCGGTACGTTTGGTGACTTAGCAGGAGTGCCCGGGTTTATGTGGTGAGGTTTGTCAGGGTCTTAGCGGCCGATGTGTCTGTATATCCTATATATATATGTGTATGTATCACCCCTCATACCTATTTCCTTCTCAGAAATTGCTCTTCTTCCTTTCCTTAAAAAACCTTCCACACGGCATCCCTAAGATGACATAGACCCTGAGGGAAATTATTTTCTTCAGGGCCTCCTGTGTGGGACTAAGGTAAAAAAAAGGTTAGAGGTCCCGAAAAACCTATTTACAAAATGCTCCCACCCACGATAATAAGGTTAACTAAAAATATGTAAAATTGTTTTTTTATTTTCTTTCAGATTTACGCCTTCCTTTGTTCGTCTCGTCTCCTGGAATATTTGTATGTGGATAACATACGAGCAGATCAAGAAATATGTGTCTTTTAAGTTACAAAAGAATGACGACGAATGATAGAAATACTTAATAAAATGTAAAATAATTTATGCAGACGAATGATAATAGATAAGGGAACGTACCCATACTACGTGACATGTTTAGGGGGGGGGGTCTTCAAAATGTCACGCTCGGTACAAATGAGCGGCGGGTTGCTTAGGTTTTTGGTCATCGGAGGGGGGGGGGTTCTTCTTCTTCTTGTGCCTTGTCCGTTCAACGGACGTTGGCTATCATGTTCACGCTCCACGGTAGACTGGCCAAACCACTGTCTCAGGTTTTTCAGCCATGAGGTTCTCCTTCTTCCAGGGCCCCGTCTTCCGGCAATCTTTCCCTGCATTATGAGATGCAGGATCTCATACTTCTCTGGATGTCTCATCACGTGTCCAAGATATTGAAGTTTTCGGATTTTTATTGTTTTAATTACTTAGGGGGGGGGGTTAAAAATTGCAAAAAGTTGGTCACGTAGTATGGGTACGTTCCGAATTCGATGATGATTTAATAGACATTTTACCCATAGCACAGTTGCATAGATACTATAGATAATAAAGATATCGATGGTTATACAGATAAGGGAATTTATTTATCCGTGGAATTAATGAAAATGGGCTAAATTACATAATTGACTACAGATCACAAGGAAAACATACAAAAATATATTTAAATAGTATGGGTTAATTGATTTACAAGATAAAATTAATTATAAAAAAACTTCACCATCACTACTTTTAATCAATTAAATGCAAAAACTATTTTACCGATATTGCTCTGTGGCGTAGGTATATCTTATATAAATGCCTTTATTTTATATTTTATGTCGTGAAAAATAATATTAATTTACTTATCGGTAAGTTTTACAGCCTTAAAAAATCTTGTACATTTTTTGTCTTAGGTATATATTTTTTGTACAAAAAACATACAGGGTTTGAGATGAACCGTGTATTAATACGTGTATTCATACACATTTATTATACATTTTGGTGTTAACCAAATTATTTTTAATAACGTCAGATTTACGCTTCATTGTGATATTATACATTTTTCAAGTTGATAAATTATTATTTTTCACACAAAATCGTAAAATGTACCAATATATTTGTAAACTTTTTAAATATGGCAATACAATCTCTTTTTCAATATTTTGAAATAATCGCAGTGAATAGTATTATTCTCGTAGCAAACTGACGACAATATTGTATTGTAATAATAGTGTACCTAATATATGACACAATCAAAAGTTTTACAAATCAGATGTTAACAATAATTTTCCTTTTATTTAAAAGCCAAGTGAGGAAAATTTCATCGAGGAATATCAAAAATCTCATGTAGACGTAGGCAGTGACATTCTTTTTGTTTTGTAAGTCAAGATAGCAAAATTTCATCAATCTCAGAATAAAACTGTAGATTTGTATAAAAATCAAATCCATGCCGCCCGCCACAGACACTCGTCTTTATATAAATGGATAGAAGATATAGATAATATTGTCTTAAAAAGTTATGCTTGGTTTTTGTATAGGACGCAGCTACCATCTGTTAGTAAAAATGTATAAGAATTAAATTTATTTTATAAATAAGTTAATAATTTAAATATTATTTAATAATAAAGATAGATTATTCTTTAATATTCTTGAAATATACACAGTTGGTCCTCGAGGTACTTGCAAAGTATCTAATTAATAACTGGGTGACAACGAATCTATAATTCACCCACTAGCTTAAGAAGATAAAACTCCAGCTTAAAAACTTCGGAAAATATGGTGTTTTTTTATATAAATATATTTCTGGAGGTAGGTACTTATTTATTTAGCCCACAATGAATTATAAAAAGAAAAAGCTAAATTCTCTAGCTATAAAATGTGAAAGATTAGTGATTAGTTTAGAGTTAGAGCTACATATTAGTGTATCTTTATCGCCGTTTTTATAATGTCAGATTAAGCATTGTTTGTTAATTTTATAATAATCTGTGATTCTCTTATTCCATAATATCTCTACGTTAATAAGTTAGCAAATGTAAATTATATTATAGAAAATCATAGGTTCAATTCTAACCTTTTGTCCGTTTTATTTATATGGTTATTTCTTTTGCAAGCAGCTTTACATAATCCCTGAGAATAAAACATAACTCTATTTGGCTGGACCAAATGATTTTTTATGAAATGTATCAGTTAATAATACTATTAAAAATAAATGATTATTTTATTTGTACATTTGATTATTTCTTTAAATATTGTTTTTAAAATGTGATTACTGCACAAGAGTTCCAACTGCCCGGAGCCAGCGGCAGCAGCGAGGCTGAAGGAAGGAGGGAGGGAAGGAGACGGGAAAATGGAAAGTTGGCTTTTCTAAGTTCGAAAGTGATAACTATCTGAATCAAGGCTAGTGTCATTTCACGCAAAATTTTAATTCTTAATGGTGATAATTCATAAGGACATTATATATTGCGCTAGAAACAAATGGATCATTTGTATAACTTTGGTTCAATTGCAGCCATAGAATAATGAAAAAAAAAAATAGGAGGGCCATCCATACAAAATGTGAAATTTGAGCGGAAACAAATGATCCATTTCGCTCCGTCTCACACTCGCCTGACATCGTAGATCTCCACAAAGCATTTCCTGTGTTATTCTTTATTCTATGGTCGCAATACTACATATTAGGTATAATAATATGGCCTTATATTAAATTTAATTAAAAATACTGTTATATCTGTAAATCCCAAATTACTGTAATATTCAATAATCTGTTTCTGAAAAAATAAGAAAATACACAGATTTAGGAAATGAGATTTGGCATACTCAGACTATAAAAATATTACCATTTGTTATTTCGGCTACTGGCATTATACCTAGCTCTCTTATTCAAAATTTAGGCTTACTAAATTTGTTAAAGAATTTATATATAAAAATTCGAAAATTAGTCTTTTTAAATACATGTAGGATTATGAAAGATTATTTAAATATTTATATTGAGGGATCAGTAGGATTTATCGGTCCAGTTAGGAGTTCTACCGAACCGAACCCTCTGATATGAAAATATCTGGAGTCGGTGAATTATTTCCCCATTTGGTCTCTGATAGGTTGACATGCTGTTCTTGCATTATTTTGTATTTATTAAACTTACTAGCTGGTACCCGGCATGCGTTGCTATGCCATTTATCTCTCTCCCCACTCCACTCCCCCTCTTCCCCCGTCCTGCGAACCCCCCCTTGAGTTCCCCTCCCCTCTGCCTGGTTCCCTCCCCACTCCCTGGTTCCCCTCCCCCCTCCCCCTACCGCATTTTATATCCATATGCTCGTGTGCCACCTATTGCAATTTTTTATACAAATTTCATAATGCCAGAGCTCACCAGTAATTTTCTACAAACCTTGTCCTGACAATAACGAACACAAAACTAAAAGAATTATTCAATTTGGTGGAATCGCTTGGAAGTTATGCGCGTACATACATTTCGGCAATTCATTTTTATTTATACAGGGTGTAACAGAACGTACCCGAGGGATTTTAACCATCGATTCCTAACATCATATGGAGAAAAAAATGTAAATGAAATTTTGGTCTCCGGTGACATTTTTGATGTTTTTTTTTTTTTTTTTTTCCTACAAAAATATAAAAAAATGTTAGTTGTTGAACAGTTGGAGGCGGGGTAAGGGGTTCGTCGGACACCCGGCTGAGTGACCAGTGACGACATGCGGAAGAATTTTTTTTTTGTTTGATTTTGAAGAAAAAAATTTTGAAAAAAAAAAAAAAAAGTTGTCAAAAAAAGTCACCGGAGACCAAAATTTCATTTACATTTTTTACTCCATATGATGTCAGGAATCGATGGTTAAAATCCCTCGGGTACGTTCTGTTACACCCTGTATAGATAGATAGATAGATATAGTGCATCAAGTGCACTTGCATAGCGTGGATTGACTAGATGAGCATTTTTTGTGGAAAAGTGCGTGGAAAGGTTTAGTTTTTCCTGTGAGGAAGATTTAACCCGCACATAAATAAATTTAAAAATCCATAACGTTTTTTTTTTAAATTTCGGGACGAATGGGAAAGGACACGCAGGGAGAAACAATTTCAAACAAAGCATACCGGGAACTCGCTATAATAATAAAAAATGGAGCGACAGATCGATTTGATGTGTGTGCAAATTAACAGATGGCAGTGTGAGTTAATTGATTGGGTAACCATCCAGTAGATGGCGTTGTGTTTTGTTAGCCACAGCAATGGGTGGCCGGGTCAGCTAGAATAAAAATATCGAAATAATTAATAATATATCTAATGCCATCTATTAGTAAAATTTTGAATCACCAATATCAAGTGAACATCATGATGTATTAGAAAAAATATAGATAGCTCCATCTATTGGTGAAACGTGGAAAGCTTTTGTAATTCGCCATATCTTCGGAAAACGGAGAAAGTGTAGACAAATAAATGATACTTAAAATAATTCATAATCTACGCATAGATGGCGCTAGTTTAATTATTTTAAGAAAAAGCACTTGCAAGTTAGGCTTTAAAACATTAAGATGAATTAATCGTTTGCGCCCGTTGGTGAATGAATAAATAATTTTATCCACAAACAAATTCAAATCTTTGAGGAAGGCTTATAAATACAATAATAGATTGAATCATCACTGCAACTCGCGCTTAAATTGTATCAATTTTCCTTATTTGCTTACTTAGTACTTACTTTGATTTTATATATTTTTAAATTATAAGCTTCTTATAGTGCTTCTTTTATATTCTATACTTTTAAATTATTTTAATGCACTATATATAAAATCGACCACCGCAACATGGGCATATATGTCTTAATTTATATTCTATGTTTTTTTTTATATTTCACACTTGATATATTCTATTAAATTATTTTAATGCACTATATGTATATAAAATCGACCATCACGACACGAAGAGTCTAGCATGGTGGTCGAAAAATTCTCGACAAAAATAATGCAATGCAAATAATGATTAAAGAAAAAAAACTCTTATCAGCATAGCGTAGCATTATTTGAAGTTGTGTAGAATTTCTGCAATCAGTATAGCTTGGAAGTCGTGTAGTTTGCAGAATCTCTTTTCGGCAGGCGCCAAAGAGCCTTAAATAAAAAAATTCCGAAATGTGCGTAGCTTTGAAGTTGTATAGTTTGCGGAATCGGTTTTCAGCAGACCCCAAAGCGCCCTAAAATATTACATTCCACAATCTGGGTAGATGAGTCGAGTGGCGCAAAGAATTTCTGCAATCAGTATAGCTTGGAAGTCGTGTAGTTTGCAGAATCGCTTTTCAGCAGGCACCAAAGCGCCTTAAAATAATATACTCCGCAATGTGGTAGCTGAGTTGTGTATTTCACGGTAACTCTTTTCATCAGACGCCAAAGCACACTGAATTAATATTTTCTGCAATCTGCGTAAGTTGAGTTGTGTAGTTCAGCATGCTCAAAAGCGCCGTAAAAAAGATTTCCCGCAATCTGCATAGCTTCGAAGTGTGAAGTTTGTGGAATCTCTTTTGAGCAGGCGCCAAGGCCCCAAGAATTTTCGCAAACTGTATGTCTTTGAAGTTGTGTAGTTTGTGCAATCTTTTTTCAGCAGGCGCCGAAGTGCCTTAAAATATTTCCGCAATCTGCGTAGCTGAGTTGTGTATTTTGCGGAAACTCTTTCCGGCAGGCGCCAAAGTGCCTTAAATAAAAATTTCCGGAATCTGCGTAGATTTGAAGTTATAGTTTGCGGAATATCTTATTATAATAATAATTTTCCGCAATTTGCATAGCTGAGTGGTGTATTTTGCGGAAACTCTTTTCAGCAGGTGCCAAAGAGCATTAAAAAAAGAATTTCCGCAATCTGCGTAGCTTTGAAGTTGTACAGTTTGCGAAATATCTCTTCAGCAGGCGCAAAAGCTTAAAATATTACAAGGTGCGGCAAAACAGACAGTGCAGTTTTGAAGGGCTATTAAAAAAAACTGCTCAACCTACAGAAATGAGGTTTATTTTACTTACTCGGTACATCATGCCGTTTTATGCATCAAGTCCTGAAGATGACATCGGAAATATAATGGCCCCCAGCAGCTATACATTGTTGAAGGCGATTTCTGAAGTTTTCGGCTATATTTTGGCACATCTCGATGGGCATAGCGGCGATTTCCTCATGAATTCGATCCTTGAGTTCTTCCAAGGTGTGGTCGATGATGTTTAAAAACTTTTTCCTTCAGATAGCCCCACAGGAAGAAGTCGCAAATGCTTAAATCAGGTGAGCGCGCGGGCCATCCCACGTCACTCCTCAGAGAGATTCGCAGTTTTGTCATTATACTCCAGCAGTATGGGCCGTAGCACTGTCCTGTTGAAACCAGATGTCTCCCAGATCTGTTTCCTCCATTAGTTCTTCGAGTTAAGGTTCAGAAAAAATTTCCAAGGTGGAAACATAACGTTGAGTGTCGACAGTCGCGGTTCGTCCATTCTCCTCGAAAAAATACGGACCAATCGCCCCAAATTTGGAAATCGCCCACCACACGGTCACTTTTGGGGAGTGAAGAGATCTCTCGCGAAGTTGTCTTAGTTATTTTCTACCCAGTACTGAAAATTTTGTTTAATTGCTATGCCCATCGAGATGTGACAAAGTACAGCCGAAAACTTCAGAAATCGCTTCATAAATGTATTGCTGCTGGGGGCCATCATCTTTCCGATGTCATCTTCAGGACTTGATGCATAAAACGTCATGATGTACCGAATAAAATAAAGCCCATTTCTGTAAGTTGCGCCGATTTTTTTTAATAACCCTTGAAAACTGCACTGTTGCTGTTTTGCCGCAACTTGTACTTTCCGCAATTTGCATAGCCGAGTTGTGAATTTTGCGGAAACTGTTTTCAGCAGGCGCTTTGGCGCCTTAAAACAAGAATTTCCGCAATCTGCATAGCTTTGAACTTGTATAGTTTAATACCTTTTCGAGTGTCTTAAAATAATATTTTCCGCAATTTGCGTAGCTGAGGTGTGCATTTTGCGAAAACTCTTTTCAGCAGGCGCAAAAGCATCTTATAAAAAAAAATTTACGCAATCTACGTAGCTTTTTAATAATAATAATCCTAATACCAAAGTTGACCAATCAGTCAATTGTTGATAATATTCAAATTTATTTGTCAACTTCCAAAACCTCATAATATGTCATATATTATGTTGAAAGTAATAAAAGCATTGAATGTAAAAAAATCTTACTTTATTTGAAAAGTAATATCTTCTGACGTTCGCTTCCATCTGAACAAAACTGAAGCCTTGTTCAAGGAAGCTTGTTTTCATCTTTCCTCTTTTGGTATGGATGACAGCATCCGATGCAACACACAGGGTGATAAAAATAAATCTTAGATGGATATTATGCAATAATTGTATCTTTATCGCTGTATTTTGAACTCGAGGTTCAAAATACACGTGGAAAGTTCATAGCGCGTCTCAGTAAAATTACAAAGTCTCAGTAAAATTGCAAAGATAGATTTTGGTAAGGGGATTGAAAATTATGGTTCATATTGGTTTTATTTAATGCTTTCTGCATCAGAATAAGGTAATATTGTTGAGTTCGAAGGTATTTATGATTTTGTCTGAAGTTAATAATCGTTTCTTAATAAGCCCGTAACTATAATTGAAGAACTGTTTTATTCATTTTTGTAAAAACAAACAAATTGCAAAATTTACATATTAAAAGTGAAATCGAGCCAAAAAAGTTTCTTATGCTAAAATTGCTTGGAGGCGGAGTTTTATTTTGTCTTAAAACTAATTTTAGGTGTGGGGGAGAGGGAGAGGAATATAGGAAAAGGATAGATGATCCCGATACATTACATAATATTTATTTACGATCATACACATTGCTTCTATTCAATGCTTCTGAAGGTTATAGCTAAAAATGTCAATATTGTGAAATATCCCTCCCACCGTGGTGCAAGATAATGGGTCGAGAGTGTTCAAATGGTCTCCCTCAATCAGTCCCTCCCGATCCGGCCTGCCACGCGGCAAATAGGCAGACGCATCTGCCGCCAAGACCTAGACAAACTTCACCTGTGTACCGTGCTAAGTTGCAAACGTAACAAACCACTTGGAGTGACCTATGGCAGAGGTGTTGGTTATCTAATAAATTTTATTTCACAGGATGGCGGTACCCATACCCGCTTCCCAAATTGCAATGGTTTGCCATGTTAATCTCGAAAGAATAAAAATATTTATCAAATTTGTGGGCTCTGGCAAGTCTAGGCCATTATTCAGATGGTAAATAACAAGATTTTATAAAAGCTTTATCAGTATGAAGGGATTTGAAGTTGAGAAATTTAATGGATTCGGTGTAGTTTGAAAAGTGTAAGTTCAGTTTATAATTTGTATGTTTAAATTTTTTTTTAATTCTTTCGATTCTTTCAATATGCGCGGTGATCTAGGTAGGTTATTATATCATTATTTTGAGAAAAATCTTGATATACAAATTATAAATCTCAGCATTTTATTGGTTTTGTTGATGATTTGGTTATTTTTTTTTTTATTTTATTTGGAAAACCAACAGTTACAATAATTTTTAATATATGATAAATAGGGCTTGGATAAATATGCATTAAAAAATTCAAAATATGTACATATAATATGGACTAAAAAATGTAAAATATGGAAAAAATATGGAGTATAAAATAAGAATATCTTTCATATTAAACATTGTTTATTGTGAAAAATTACTGTGCAGTAACAGTTACATTAAAACAATTATTAAAAATATAGCGAAACGTTCAGGTAATTCAAATAAAAAATGAAGTTTTATTCATCTTCCTCTAAATCTGTCTTATTAAATTGAGTTCACAATCACATGCTTTTTTAAATTATCGAAATTAAAACTTTGTCGATTTGGTCTAAATATAGCCTTATATTGGCTGAAAGATCTTTCCACGTCACATGATGTAATGGGAGCGTACTTAAAGACGTCTAGTTCCGAAATTGTGTAAGGCATGTGTCTGCAGCACCCTCAAAGCTTCCGCTCAGAACTTTATTAATTGTTTTTAGGGTATCAAATCCTTTATTTTTGTCTAAAATATACTTTTTTGGGTTGGGAAATCTTCGATTTTTTTTCCAATTTGAAATGCAAAGGTTGTTTATCCTTGGGCATTTTGAAATTAAACTGATAGGTACCTAGACAGTAGTAGTAGGTGACTTGAGTACGTAAAAATAAAAATATGCGCAAGCCACACGGCAGGAACGTCGCTCATCGTTGATGATGGCCTGCTTACTGTCAGTGTCAGTGTGGCGACTGTGGCGAAGAGAATCAAAAGTCAAATTACGACGAATAATACACGGGAGAAATGAAACACGCGCGGCCGTGTGGTGGCAGGAATGCAAACACGTAAAATTATATCAATTTTTGTGAACTAACTCATGTTTTATGATATAAAAAGTGAAAATATGGATGATTGTGATATTTTTTGTAAAATATGGACTTGACTATGAAATATAGAAAAATATGGAAAATAAAAATTAGTTTTTCACAATCTATATATATGATAATCTAGGTAGAGAACACATACGAGACCGAAAATCGTGTAAATTAAAAATATGTATTTACATATCAATCCGGGCCCTAATGATAAAATATGTGTAATTTATTTAACCAATAATAGGTATTCATTGACAAATATTAATTATTTAGTGAATATAAAGAAAAAGAGTTGTTACGTTAGCATGCGGATGGGATGGTGTTACACTTGTACCATTTACAGGTTTCCACTTGGTTTTATATGTGTTAGATAAAGTTTAATTTAACATTCAGAATTACTACTCCAAGGATCCTGATAGATTGAATTTCATTGATATGGGTCCCGTTTAGTGTATACTCAAAAGGAAATTTTATTTTTGTTATGTGTGATAATATATTGATTGCATTTTGAGATATTTATAACAAGTTTGTTCAATTCACAGTAGACAAAAAGACGATTGATTTGACAACAAAATATATTTTTTTGCATGTGCTAGGTAATTAGTGTATAAAAAACATTTGCGAATATCATATACATATACACATTACATAATAATGGCCCTAAATGAGATCCTTGAGGCAAGCCGGAGGGCACGGAAAAAGCAAACTTAGTTCCCTCAACTGAAGCACATTGAAGTCTACTCCGAAGGTATGAGTGAGCTACCGAAGTAAGTCTCCATAAATACCTCATTGATTTAATATATAAAAATGTAATAACAAGAGGAACAAAAACTATCTACATACGCTCTCTTGCTGGGGGTGGTTGATTCGCGGTATTGATTTTAACCGAGTACAAGCAGTTTATTGGTAAATTTTACAATTTGAAAGTACCAATCAATGCGGCTTATGCTGTTCAAAAGTGCCAAAAAAATGAATTTTGAAATTATTGACTCTTATGCGGAATTGAACTTATATAGATATTTTACTTATTCTAAATGCCTAGTTCAAAAAATCAAAAACAGTTTTTAGTAGCCAACGAGAGCCTCACAGTGGTCAACGGACAATGTTTTTCTCCACATAAGGTTCATTTCATTCTGCACCAGTCTATTTATCAGGATTCATTCATCAATTTTTCAAAAAGACCTGAGGTTTCACATTATCATCAAACTGAATACATCGAATGACAGGTTGTACATTTGAAGCAATTCGCTTTACTGCTTTATCTGGAAGAAAAAAAGATTTTTAAATAATGTACAAGAAACAAGCACAATAATATAAACTTGAACTTGAACTTTTAGCGCACTTGAAGTGAAATGCCACAAAACTGCGCTATACAAATATAACGTTATTATTATTATATTGTAGGAAATTAAATTAAACTTACAATTATTAGTTTCATTCTTACTGTCGTGTTCTGCAAGCTCTTTAGGGTGCTTTCTTCTTTTGTGAATTCTGCAGTTTGATCCATCAGCAAAAGTTTTGGGACACCATGGACAAGCGAATGGTGTTTCACCAGTGTGATTATTTAAATGAGACTGAAAAAACAAGAATAACTTAAATATTTTATGCAATAGACAAGGTACCTGTATAGGTATAGAAGGTATTTACATATATCTATGCAGCTTGTAACAGTACATACCCGAAGGATTTTAACCAGCAATTCCTGGGCATATTTGGAGTAAAAATGTGCCTGTCATTTTGCTGTCCGATGATGTATTTTTTCTATTAAAAACAAAAAAATATTTTCATTCACACGTCGCCACTGATCAGACTTCCAATCAAGAACTACCAACATTATCTTCATTTTCTTAATGTTTTGATTGGCTGCTACCTTTATGTAAGATTCCATCAGAACTAAATACTATCTAGCTTTAGAAATTGTTCCATTGTAAGGCAAAACATACGCGGCAATGATTTACGAATGTATTCGGCCTCAAAATCACAGATTTACTGACTACTGGTAATCGTGTGTTCAAAGAAAAATAAATACACGTGATATCTCATTAAATTCCCCCCATCCTTGTGATATTTCATAATTTTTTTCCGAACCGCCCCCCCCCCCCCCCCTGTGATTAATGGACGACCCCTAATGGCTATCAATACCGGACAACTCAGTTGCGACGTGTGATGGAAAATTATTTTTAGAGTTTTAAATTAATAAAAAAAAAAGATATCTACATTTTTTACTCCAAATATGCTCAGGAATCGCTGGTTAAAAGCCTTCAGGTAGTGCTGTTACATCCTGTATAGCCTATTATTATAACATTCATTCAATTAAATCTCACCTGAAACGACCTTCTCCATTTAAACCCTTTATTGCAGAAACCACAAACAAATCTGCAAGTGTCAATATGAACATGCATATGCTCTTTTAGGGAGCTGTGGGCATTAAACATTGACGGGCACTTTGAGCATTTGAAGTTTAATTTACCGTAGTGAATATTTATGTGTTTCTTCAGAGTAGAATTCAATTTAAACCTACAAAACAAATACAAACGCTGATAACTACAACGAAAAATAAATTCATTCATTTCTCAAGGAAAAGAGGTGGTGTATATGTCGTAGGCCAATCGTAATATCAGGCAGATCATGATGCCTAGCCACTTCATGATCTGCCGCATCGTGAAATGGTGGCAGATCATGATGTGCCCGGAATTTTTTTTTATCAAATTGTCTCCATAAGTTTTTTGTTAATATTTTCATGTTTGATATAAAAATTTAATTATTTAAAAATCTTAATGTTTATTTCAAATACAAACATCCCAAAGATAATTTTATCTAGATTCTATAATGATATTTCTTTTAAAGATTACTTAAAAATAAGAAATACATAGCGCATTTAAAATACCTCAGAAGCATTCTGAAAATCCGTTAAATTTTACCATGTCGTATTGTGGAGACTTACTTCTAGGTAAAAATATTTTAAAGATGAAAAGCTTAAATTAAAGTCAAACAAGGAAAGACATACCAATAACGAGTATTAGAATGTTTTTGGTAGATAATGTTATTTGGCCTAGAATTACGTACATATAGGTTTTTTGTAAAAAAAAATTTAAAAAAGTTTTTTATAAAATTGGTTGAAAGCCCCGGATATTCAATTTGACCACAACAACTATTTGGGTGCATAGTATAATGTATGTGAACCAGTATTCACTCACGTTTTGGGACAAAGTTGGCAAGCAAACGGTTTCTCATTGGTATGAGTCACTTTGTGAAAGAGTAAATTATATTTGGAAGCAGAAGTTATCCCACAAATATCGCAGATGAAGGGCCTCTCTTTATGGTGAACTCCTTTGACATGAGCCACTACGGCCTGCTTTGTTATAAACCTGGAAAAAACATTATAAAATGGTCATTTATTTACTTTATTTTATTAATGCCCAATTGGGCTTTTTCATAGGTGTAAAGAAATGTATGTATGTATTAATGATAGGCTATATATTGTTACGTAACGAAAACTCCTACAGTTCGAATCTCCCGCGAATAAAGCAAAACGGCGCAGCCCGGCGCGCACACTCCATGCACACCGAGGAAGGGAGACAGCCGAACTATGGCCCACAAACAACGATCGGCGTTCACCACACACTCAAATTCAGGGAGCTTTAGCGACATGTTGATACAGTTCGCAGTGCATCTTTACATGTTTTTTTTCTGTTGGCGTGCAGGTCAAGATGACTCCCACGCGTTCGAAGCAAAGTGCCCGACTCAATCCTTTACTGGAGCTGGTGATTGAGCCGTTTCTAACAACCCAGGCCCCAGCATAACTGCTGTGGTGGCCGTGTACAACAGCCCACGATGACTTCGCAGAAGGATTTCACGTGAGCTATTTGAGTTACAAACCCTTCTAAATGTGCCCATAATGAATACTTGTTTTCGCATATCTAAGCCAATCAGTTCTAGAGAGTTGAGAGTCCTTTTGGCTAATCTTAGGGACCTGCATTTGCCATTGTATCTTACCCTGTGTGTTGTGTGTATGTACGCGCGTATGGAGGTGTATGCAAATGAATTAACATGAATAAACCCTGTGTCCTGTAAAACCGTTTGATATTACTCTCTCATGCATTCGTTCGCAATCTGTATGTACAAGGAAAGTATGTCATAAATGTAACCCATGCTTTGGAAGAGAGCCTCTAACTGCATTTGCTAGCCGCGGGTTGAAATAAGGTAGTATAACCTACTCTTTTGTTCTGTACAGTGGATGCCTAGGCATTATATTGTACATACCTAACACTGTTTACAATGTGGGACCATACCTAACACTTGGCCCCCAACACTGGCCCCCGCTCCCGCCCACAATACCTAACAATATTTATCTAAGCTTTTGTTAGATAAAGGTAAGCAAAAAAGTATTAAAAAATCAGTAACTTATATGTATTATATAAAACAATGGTTCCAATTTAATATATAATTATAAACTAAAAACAAAAGTTACTATTTAACAAAAGTTACTGTTCATGTTTAGTTGGTTTTTTTTAATCATGCAAAAATTTTTATTCAGTAAATACATTTTTTTAGTAATATTTCATTCGCATGCCGGGGAAGTCCTTGTGTCGTAGTGGGTGAATTCATTGAATTTAACTACCATATGTATTCCTCTTTGCCCAGAATACCAATGGAGGGATATAATTACACCAAGTCAGTGGACATTGTCAATTTATCTTTAAACAAATATAAAATATTGTTACTGAGGTTGTTCAATTATGTACAATAAATACTGTATATTTCTTACTATTCATACTTAAAAGCCCCGAAAAAGGGCGTTAATAAATAAATAAATAATATGACAGATAATACATAATAATTATTATTATACAATTCTGTTTGATTCATAAATATATTATATAATTATCATGATTTCTTTCTTTAAAGACTAAAGAGGTAGCGCAACACGGCATAATACCCAAAAAAAAAATCACGGTAATACTTTTGGCGGGGAAAATCTCCAATCATACTATTTTATATAATAAGTAAATTAAATGGGAAATGTGAGACATGTCTTAACAGGGCCGGATCTACGAAATCTGGCGTCCTGTGCAGTAGGTACCGATGGCGCCCCCCCCCCCCCCCTACATTTTTATTTTGATTAAAAATTCGTTCACCCCAATTTTATTTTATTATTTTTTTTTTTACACTAATTTATCAAATAAAATCAAGACATATAAAGGGTGTAACTTTTCCAAGTGACCTGGCGGTAGCTCTCACACTCGTTTTTTTTTAAAGGGAGAATCGCCAGGAGCCCTATACTTTCTGAAGGCAGTTTCTTGTGATAATACTTAGTATTAAATTTACGCTTGTTCGTAATAGGTCAATAAATCAAAATCTTTCAATTGTACAGGACCTTCCTGAACTAATAAACTAATGGAATTTTGAGATAACTTTGACCAGCATCTGGGATCTTTCAATTCAAGCTCTGAAAACAGAATTAAATTTAAACTGCTATCAGTAACGTTATTTTTATCTTCTAATAATTCGACCGTAGGAATTTGTGCTAAAGATATCTGTTTAGATGTGCTCGGGACCATTGTAACGTCATTGCGTGGGACATCATTTTTTATTGGTGCTGGAGAAATTGGAATAAAAAAATTCCCAATGGAAACGAGTTTTTTAATGTCATTGGATACGCGCCATAAATATATTTGGATCATTTTCTTAATCAATTAATAATTTATGCTATGAGACCATGAGGGCGCCATCTATTGTTTTTGTATTGTATTGAATTTACCTATGTGGCTTGAGATCAGTATATTCATGCATTTCCTTACCTCTGTGAATCAGGCAATTGCTTCCGACGGGAGTGTGAGTCAAAACCAACAGATGTCACTCCTGGTCAGTCATTATTAAATGGTTCACCCAGTGAGTGAATTATTGTTGTGCCTAGGATTTGGCACATATTATTGATGGGCAAATTTATTTTTTCATTGTTGAAACTTCCTTGCTGTGCGAAACATCTGTTAAGATTATGCAATACCGCCTTGATATTTTTTTAATGAAAAGAAGTGTCTTTTGTGTTGGACATCGTGGATGAGCTGCATTCTCTGAGTGAGTATTGTTTTGTTTCACTTTGGTTGGAATTGCTGGGTCAACTGTTTTTGTGTCACATAGGGAAGAATTCAATTTTCGTTAATTTACATAGGGTAGTAACTCCCTCGTGTCAGGGGCTATTTACATGCTCCTACATATTTAATGGTCCTTCGTAGCCTGGATTATTATTCATTCATACATTCAATTCGAGATTATAGCTGATATTACATGGATGTTCGAATTTACGTTTTTTTTTTGGTAAATTTGAAGTACCTCTCATTTTTTGAGAACTATAGCTGGTCTTGTTTTTTGCTTTTGGATGACATATTTGGATGTTCGCAGAATTATCGTAATTTTGGATAATTATTCGCAACATTATTATTATTAATTAATTGTTAACATTGTTCGCGGAATTGTCGTAATTTTGGACAATTATTCGCAGCATTATTATTAATTAATTATTAACATTGTAACATTATTGTAAAATTTTGTGGTAATCTTTTCGCATATATAAAAAATGCCAAGAATTACGGAAGAAATTTTAAATGATCAATATGATCGAATGCTTATTTCGTTAACAGCGAAAAAGGAAAAACTTTTTTCACGTATTAATGATCTATTTAACTTGACAAAAAATGTCTCTGATTTCGATTTTAGGAATAATGAAACTTTCATAGATCAGACCGGATTAATAGATGAAATGTACATTCAGTTTGAAAACATTATTGACAATATTAATTATTGTCAGTTGACTTTAAATCCAGGGTTTCAACCGGAATTTGAATCATTGAATGCCTTTGTGGATCTGTTTTTACCGGTCAAACGAACTCGTAACCTGATACTAGCCTCGGCACGTACATTCTCGACTCAAAATATGCCCTTGGAATCTTGTATGTGTTGTAAAAAAACTGATCATTTAGTCAACGTTTGCTCAAAGTTTAAATGTATGAGTTCCCCACAGGCTCGATTTGAATTTATAAAATCGAAAAATGCCTGTGTAAATTGCCTTAGTGGTTCACATACAATCAAGTCATGCAAATCGGGGTTAATTTGTGATTTGTGCAATAAACGTCATCATACATTCTTACATTTTGGCAGTGTGAATAATATGAAAACCAATACTCATGTACATACGTCGCAAGTACCTACCAGTGAAGAACCGTCAGTCCCCCCTCCAGTGTCATCCAGCATCAATGGAACTGGCATTGGTGATAAGCAAGTGGAGGGGACTGCGAATGTCAATTCTTCGTGTTCGCTTTCTGCCAAAGTAACACCGAACTCTTCTATTTTACTTTCGACCGCACAAGTATACGCGAAGCTTAAAAACGGAAATTTTTTTTTTTTTTTTTTTTTTTTTTACAGTGAATACCGCACAAGAATCTCAACTGCTCCCGTCTGGAGCCAGTGAGACTATGGCATCCCCAATTGGGGTATGTTGTGAGGCTGAAGGTAGCGGGGAGGGGAAGGAGGTGGGGAAGAGGAAGGTTGGGAAGTACCTGGCTATTCAGATCTGGTCACTAAACACGGCTAAAGCCATTTTCAAGCAACGTTTCAATTCTGAATGGTGGTCTTACACCAGGGCGATACTGATAGTATCTTCCACTCTGGAACATGCCGCAAATATACTATATATTATTTTAAATGAATTAATTGTGAAATAATACAAATTAATCAAATAAAATTTATTTGCGCATGCCGGGTTCGAACCCGCGACCTCCGGAATGTGAGTCAAGAGTCTTAGCCACTGGACTACGGAGGCCGTCAAGAATAAAAAAAAAAGAGGAGGAAATAAAGTTATTGTTCGGTGCCTAATTGATAATGGCTCTCAAAATAATTTGATTACGATAGATTGTTGTAAGTCACTGAATTTACCAATAATTCCTTTGAGTAATTCTTTTGTCAAAGAAATTGGTTCAGCTTCACGACCAATCTTCAGTGACGTCTATTTAGACATTGAGTCGCGCGTGTATCCAAATAATAAATGTAATATACATGCACTTGTCGTTGATAGTATCACAAATAAACTGCCTAATCACTGTATAATCAAAGGTGATATGAGGTTCTTAGTATTCTGTAGTAGGTCTGAAATTGCAGATGATGGATATTACATCCATCATGCCGCCATTCGTCCTGATAATCCTATGCCTAGGATTGTGCTGGACGCTAGCGCTAAGACACATACAGGGCTGTCACTAAATGACATCTTGCATACTGGTCTCAATTTGCAAACTGATTGGTTTATGTTTTTATTTGACTTTCGTCAGTTAGCCAAAGATATGAGACCACATTTCCCGTATACTGCCAATGTGGCAGAGTTCAAGTTGTATGTGGACAACCTGGTCTATTCTATTGTAGATGAGTCCAGCGCCGTACGTCTTTCTCGAGAATTAATCTCGTTATTCAAGTCCGGTGCCTTTGATTTGGTCAAATGGACTACTAGTTCTCAAGTTGTACTTGAAAACCTTCCAGATTTTCACCGCAGTGCGGTGGACTTCACTGTTGGTTCTAACAATACCTCTAAGGTGTTGGGCCTTTCGTGGGAACCAGCTGATGACAGCTTCTTCTTTACGACATCTTATGTTCAGGAGAAGTGCACAAAGCGGAGCATACTCTCCATAGTCGCCCGCTTATTTGATGTCCTCGGCTTGGTCGCCCCTGTCATTCTGTACGCTAAATTACTTATCAAAGAGCTATGGCTGTGCAACATTGGTTGGGATGATACACCCCCTGATAGCGTTATTCGTCGGTTTTCGGCGCTTACACAGGAATTTCCTCTAATTTCAATGATGAAAATCCCTCGCCATGTTGGTGTCCTGAAAGACAGTACGGTGCTCGTTGTTGCTTTCTGCGATGCAAGCATGAATGGTTACGGCTGTGTGATTTATTTGCACACCACTGATCTGTTTGGGAAAATTACAGTGAGATTGTTGTGCGCAAAATCAAAGGTTTCTCCCACCAAAGTGACGACCCTCGCTCGTTTGGAGCTCTGTGCCGCAGTATTGATGTCCAAATTAATACGGACGGTTCAAGATAATTATTCTGAGCGTCTTCCTATTGCAGGAACATATGCGTTTTCCGATTCTACCGTTGCGCTCTCTTGGATACATTCTTCACCGCATCGCTGGTCGGTGTTTGTTAGTAATCGCGTAGCTCAGTGCCAAGAAAATTTGTCTCCAGAGAACTTTTACCATGTTGCTGGTAGTGAAAACCCGAGCGACTGCCTTTCTCGTGGCATGCTTCCTTCCCAACTCGTTTCACATGATTTATGGTGGAACGGCCCATCATGGATTCGCAGCCCACCTTTGGAATGGCCATTAAAACCGTTTCACCCTACCAATACTGGTGAAATGCCTGAACACAAAGCTAATGTGCTCATTGCAACATTTCAGGGTGAAAAATCGGTCCTGAGTGAACTGGCTCAGCGTATATCCACTTGGGATAAACCTTTAAGGATAGTAGTTTATGTCCTTCGATTCGTAAAAAAGGTATCACCTTCCTGTAAAAAAGTTATGATTCGTTCTGTGCAGAGTTTTCATTTTATAGAAGATATTGCTGAACTCCAGAAAGGCAAATTGTCCATACACAATTCAAAAAAGCTTCGGAATTTATTAGTTTTTCTCGATGAGGATAATTTGTTACG
This sequence comes from Limnephilus marmoratus, assembly GCA_917880885.1. Classification (NCBI taxonomy): domain Eukaryota; kingdom Metazoa; phylum Arthropoda; class Insecta; order Trichoptera; family Limnephilidae; genus Limnephilus; species Limnephilus marmoratus. Next base: position 30,017,416 of record OU862910.1, read on the forward strand.
TATTGGGGGGCGGCCTTCTAAATCGGATTTACCATTTGAGGTTAAACTTCCGGGTTTACTTCCTAAACATGACTGTGTTGTGGATCTTATCGTTGATCATTTCCATGTCATGTACTTTCATATAGGCCCTGGACTTCTTATGTCCATCTTACGGCAGCGCTATTGGATATTAGATGCCAGGACTGTTATTAGGGCAAAAGTGCGGAAATGCAATTGCTGCTTCCGCTTAAATCTATCGCATCCTACACTGAACATGGCAGCTTTACCTTCATGTCGTGTTGTAGAAGCAAGGGCTTTCGTTCACACCAGTGTAGATTACGCAGGTCCCCTCTGTATCACGCTTGCTCGTCTGAGAGGACAACTTTCACAAAAGGCATATATATATTTTTTTGTGTGCCTTGTAACCAAGGCCATTCATATTGAGTTGGTCTTTGACCTAACTTCAAATGCTTTCAGCCGTTTTATTTCTCGGCGTGGCCATGGGTGTCATTCTTGTATTCAGATAATGGTTAATTCTGGTATGGATAAAATTGTTCGCGTTGCGACGGTAAAGACACGATTTGGTTCTTTTAAACGTCCGGTTGTCAAATTATATCCCATTTCAACGCAATAATTTTATATTTTATCTATTTTTATTTATTTATTTTTTGTTTTTTAGTCATTGTTTCAATGATCTCTGACCCAGACATGGCATTACTTAATATCCGTTATCTTGGTCAATTGAACTTTATTACATTGTATTTTTTAGTTATTTTTCTTTATTTTGTAAGATTCTGCGAATTTCCAATGCGTGTCATTCCTTAATATTACCGGTGAATACAGTCACTTTATTTCTATTTCATTTCTTGTTTCATTTGTATTTTTATACTCTTTCTTTTGTAAGCTCTACGAACTTCCAAGGCGGGGAATATGGATACGCGCCATAAATATATTTGGATCATTTTCTTAATCAATTAATAATTTATGCTATGAGACCATGAGGGCGCCATCTATTGTTTTTGTATTGTATTGAATTTACCTATGTGGCTTGAGATCAGTATATTCATGCATTTCCTTACCTCTGTGAATCAGGCAATTGCTTCCGACGGGAGTGTGAGTCAAAACCAACAGATGTCACTCCTGGTCAGTCATTATTAAATGGTTCACCCAGTGAGTGAATTATTGTTGTGCCTAGGATTTGGCACATATTATTGATGGGCAAATTTATTTTTTCATTGTTGAAACTTCCTTGCTGTGCGAAACATCTGTTAAGATTATGCAATACCGCCTTGATATTTTTTTAATGAAAAGAAGTGTCTTTTGTGTTGGACATCGTGGATGAGCTGCATTCTCTGAGTGAGTATTGTTTTGTTTCACTTTGGTTGGAATTGCTGGGTCAACTGTTTTTGTGTCACATAGGGAAGAATTCAATTTTCGTTAATTTACATAGGGTAGTAACTCCCTCGTGTCAGGGGCTATTTACACGCTCCTACAGTCATTCTGCTCTTTCATCATCCGTAACTTTAATTCTACGTTTTAGATTCTGCGAGCCTGAAAGTTTTTTTTTAATTATTATTCTATTCATTGTAATCCACAGTACTTTTGTCAGTCAGTGTCAGTATAGTCAAGTACGTTTTTCGCTGAATGAAAATATGTTTTCATTTGAATGAAAATATGTTTTATTCTCTGTTATTCGGCAGTACATCCTCACTGCACATCCCTTCGGGGTCAGTTAGTTATATTTTGTCTAATAAGGTATACCGTATTTTCCCTAAGCCGATTGCATATTGTAAATAAGTAAGCAGGGGAATGCAATTGTCGGCGGATCAACTGTCATGGGACCCGCAAATATACCTTATAATATTTAAAAATTTGTAAATTGTGGAATAACACAAATCAATCAATAAAATTTAACGCTAGTCGAGAGCTTTACCAAAAATGACAAAACTAGTAATGAAAGAAATATTTTATAAATAAATATTTCTAAAAGTGAACAAAACTAGGATGAAGTAATAATTTTTAAGTGAATAATTTAACGAAATTACGTTAAGTTTTTTTTTAAATATAATATGTATACAATATAATATTAAATGTTTATGTTGAATATCCCTGAAGCCAACGGAGACCGAACTCGCCCGCGCAAATATTGTGGATGGTAAATTAAGGAACATTGGTAAAAAAGTCAATTTAATAATTCTTACAATGTATTCAGGTCTAGTAAATGATTGATCTTTTTGGTGATTCTGTTTTTACTTAAATTACACGGGAGAGCGTCGCGAACGACCGTCTTGAGCGGAGCATTCCCGCGGAGTGAAGTTAAATGATCAAAGTGGTCTTTTTATATACTTAGGAATACCAACATAAACCAAGTAAATCATTGGAATTTCATATATATTTTTTAAATTGACTTATTTAAAATACTGTTTTATTGGATATTTTATTAACTAACCCGTTTTTTGATACATTAAAACAATTTTAAAGTTGACTGTTTTATGCAGTTTTTTTAATAATATCACATCGTAATTTAGGTAAAAAGGCTCTTTAATTAAAAAATAAGCGGGCATAGATTGAGATGTTTTCTATCTAAAAATATTTTTATTCTTTTTTTTCCTTCTTGTATATGACACATAAGAAAAATATTTACAGGTCGATTGAGATTTGTTGAAAACAGCTATTTTTAAAACAGTTATAAAGTAAGAAAAATATTTTTTGATAATATATAGTTTTATTTTGAAGGATAGAGCGTAAATGTAACTATCATTTTTTTGGTTTAACTTTTTTTTGTTTGTACATTTATGGACGTAGGCGACTTTGGAAACGCACAAAAACCATTAAATATTGAAAAATCCCTCGTCCCATCTTAATGGAATTTACTGAAGATTTCATAAGAAAATGGTCTTTAACTACCTTCTCCTAGAGACTTAAATCGTACAAAATAAAACAATAGCGAGCGTACGCTAACTAAAATTGTCCGCATTTTGAAAGGCGAAGTCGGTTTGTTTGATTCTCTAGAACAAAAGTACGGCGCTGTGATTGGTTATTGAATTTGGATCGCACCCATTCGTCGTAAAAGACGGTAAAAGATATATGGAAAAATAGATCTTACGTTTAACCTGTCAAGGGCCAGGGTTTTTTGGAAAAATTTTTGGAAATTACCTTAAGAACAAGAATGGAGGAAGCTATTCTGACTTTTTCCTTGGTACAGTTTCTTTATACAAAAAATTTAAAATCGCATCCAAATTATTTGAATTAATATTCTTTTTTGAAATTCCAGTCTCGCGCGCGGGCGCGTTCCTGGCCTTGGAAAGGTTAAACTAAATATATGGAATTTGTAAAAAAATTCTGTAACCGACTATATACGTAAGCCGTTGATACCAACCTGATGCGTGCGCATTCTGTTTCTTTGGAAAGTGTTGCTAGAGCGTAATAATTATTTCGTACTATGGGTAATTTTTAAACGATTCAGGGAATATTATAACAAAATTTTAACCCCTCAGAAAATCGCCAATTTGCACTTTAAATGTCTTAAACGAAATGACATTTTACGAAAACTTTGTGTTATTACCGTTTCACAATTAATGCTCTATAAATGAAACATTTCTGAACGTAGCCGAATAGTAATAACTGTTTTAGACAGGTTACAAAATAAGCTTTCGAATTATTATATTAAAAATAAATATTAATATTTGTAAATATTAAAATTTAGAATGCAAACATTAAAAAAATGTCAAAATGACTCATGTGATGTATTTATGTAAAAACGGTACTAAAATCACAGATTATGTAAACAACAATACTTATTCTATTGTATAAATGTGTAATAAACATTTTTGTCATCTCACTTTTCAATCATTTCATATAAAAATGTTTAATAAAAATTAACAATGTCGGGAGCGGGCGACCCGCCCGTGGGAAATTTGGCGGGATAAATTATCTGTCAGACTGCGCGTCTGACAGAATGTTCTTTTTATCTATTTCTATGGACAACTTGAATAGAGATGTGCAGCATGATTCACTATCGACCTTTCACTTTTTATTTTACGGATGTAACTAAAACAATAACGGAGTTATAATGGTTTCTATGGAGACACACGCGTTGACGAGTAAACACGCTTATTCTTGACTGCTATCGTTATTTTAACGAGTATACTTGCTTACGTTGCTGAGGGGTTAATACAATATTTATTTTCTCACGGCGCCCCTTCGGAGCTGGCGCCCCTTCGGAGCTGGCGCCCCTTCGGAGCTGGCGCCCCTTCGGAGCTGGCGCCAGGTTTTATGCACGTTTTTGAACGTATGGCAGATCCGGCGCTGTGTCTGAAGGATGTTTAAGTGGTTAGAATGTAGAATGTAAGGGTTTTATGATTGAGATGTAATGCAGATGCAAGGATTCATAATTTCAATTTGGGAGGTGGGAATGGGTACCGCCGCCCCGGGAACCTTTATTGGATAACCAACACCTCTGCCATAGGTCACCCCAAGCGGTTCGCTATCTTTGGTGATTTAGCAGGGGTGCCCGGGTTCATGGGGTGAGGTTTGTCTAGGTCTTGGAGGCGGATGACCAGGACATACTGAATCCCAAATTCCTACCCACCCCTTAAACCCTTTTCCTTCCCTGAACTCTCCTCTCCTTCCTTTCCTTAAAAAAACCCCTCCACACAGCATCCCCAAATATGACATTATGCCCTGAGGAAATTATTTTCCTCAGAGCCTCCTGGGTGGAGCTCATGTAAAAAAAAAAATACAATTATTTGTTTTTTGAAGGCAGCGTCGGTCGGTTTGGGTTTTGGTGGTGTAGTTGTAATGAAAGAGTTTTTTTGTTGTATTTGGACAAGCATAAATTTTAGACAGAGTTGACGTGCATTTAAGACATTATATTCGATGAAGATTCGAATAGACAAGTATCTTGTCAATCACTTGTTGATAACATACATTACCATTTTTTTGGCTTTTTGTAGAGGTTCGATAATAGTTTTGAGTACACCCACCCCAGTTAAATTAATATTATATAACGTCAATTTACAATTAAAAATTATAATAATATTTTTACACATAAGTGTTTGCAAGACCATGTATTTGAGAATGAAAACACACATCGTATTGTACATTGTGCAATTAATTTCAAATATGTATCTACTAAGTAAATTACAAATTTTGAATGGAATAATACATACTTTGATTCGCAAAGTTCGCACGGATGTATCTTCTTTACTTCGGCAGGTAAATGTTTTATTTCATGACTTTTCAACAAATGAATCTGTTTAAAAGTTTTTTTGCAATGTTCACATTTGAATTCAGGCGTTGTAATACTATTTGGGTGTAACAATAAGTTGTGTTTCTCCAAATTTTTTGGTGTGTTAAAAGAGCAATCACATTTGGTGCACCTGAAATGGAATATAGATGATAGTAAGTTGTAAAAAGAGCAATCATATTTGATGCACCTGAAATGGAATATAGATGATTGTAAGTTGTAAAAAGAGCAATCATATTTGGTGCGCTTGAAATGGAACATAGATGATTGTTAGTTGTAAAAAGAGCAATCATATTCGGTGCACCTGAAATGGAATATAGATGATTGTAAGTTGTAAAAAGAGCAATCATATTTGGTGCGCTTGAAATGGAACATAGATGATTGTAAGTTGTAAAAGAGCAATCACATTTGGTGCAAATGAAATGGAACCTAGAGATGATTGTAAGTTGTAAAAAAAAGGAAGCATATAAAGTGGGCACACTGGCAAAAACGATATCTCTAATACCGCTGTTTTGTGAAAACAAGCATTTAAATTTTGTACCAACTTCTAACTTTTTTATCAAATTAAATGACAGTTTATGTTAATACAAAAATGTGATATTTTATTTTATTTATTAGCGTTATAAACAGTCTGTATAAATTCATAAATGACTGATAATAATATGAATGTCATTGACCAATAAAATAACGACAAATTGAAATTTAAAACCATAATACAAAAATACACAATACTTATACCTGATATAAACAATTCTGATAAAGTGCATCTTCTTACTTAAATCTACAAAAAGTGTTAAATGAAATTTTTCAAGGGTTTACATTTAAATTTTGGTAGTCGTCAACAATATCTTTCAGGAAGTGATTTATGATATCATGAAGTGTGCTCATTTTAAAATATCTTTTTCGTTTGTGTCTATTTGTTTTTAATTACAAATAGTCAGTTTTTAAATTTACTCCCAAATTGGTAGCATTTAGTATATTTTGCCAGACGTTTTTGTTCTGGCAAAAAACACTTAAGTTACTTGGTTTCTTTTGCCCACTAGGTATACAAATTGACTGCTTCACTTTCTCTTAATTAAACATTCGCATTACATCTTTAAAAAATAATATTCCACTGGAACTGTCAAACGCAAAAATATTAATTATGTGACGTTTATAGAAGTATAGACATGCGAAATGCCTATAGCTAAAAACAATTGAGTTAAATTTTTCTGCCAAACATGGTAAGGGCTTAAACAAGTGCACATCCATAGACATAACATAATACATATTAAGGGATATAAATAATATAATACATATTATTACATATAATACATATTAAGGGATTTAACGTTTTTGGCCAGTACAAAGGTGTTCATTTTCTTCTTGACGTTAAATTTATTTTTAAAATTATTGTATGAATGTGAGTGAGACAAAGAGTGTGTGCCAAGACCGAGTTGTTTGGCGGTCCGTCCTCTCTGCCTACCCCTGCGGAGAAACGGCGTGATGGTTAGTTAGTTAGTGGGTTCTGCCAGTTTATATAAAGTGAATAAAACATAAAACTGTATTATTAAGTCAAAATGTCAATTTTGTCACTTAATATTTTTTGCCAGAATGCCCACGATACGAGATTATTAAAAAAATATTTTGCATTTTTGTTTAAAAATACAACAATACATATTAATTTACCTGGGAGCAAATTTCCTGTCCTGCGATTTACTGTTATGCATTTTGATGTGTTGGTAAAATTTTTGTTTATTATTAAGGTACTGGTTGCATACACACAAAACCTTTGGTTTAACTTGATGCATCTTCTTTGCGTGGTTATGTAGTTTTTCCCAGATCAAAAATTCTTCATTGCATACATGACAAATTAACCTGAAACAAAAAGAAAACCACAGAAATATAAAAAAAATTAAAATAAATAAAACCCCTTAATTATTCCACCAACAGTACTCATGCGGTATTATAATTTCTTTTTTACATTAGTTCTACACTGGAGGCCCCGAGGAAAAAATTCCCCTCGGGGCATATGTCATCTTTGGAGATGGTGTGTGGAGTCTATTTTAGTGAGAGGAAGGAGAGTAACTTCTGGGAAGGAAAAAAGTATGAGCGGTGGGTAGTAATCTGGAGGTCAGTGTGTCCAGGAGTGATGGACGTATGAATCTATCCCTCCCACTGCAATACAAGGCAATAGGTCTCTCCCGATCCGGCCTGCCACACAGTAAGTGGACAGATGCATCTATGAACCCGGGCACCCCTGCTAAGTCACCAAACGTAGCAAACCACTTGGGTTGACCTATGGCAGAGGTGTTGGTTTTTCAATTAATGGTTACGGCCATTACAGCCGTCAGACTGGCTGACAACCGCGGATCGTGGCACGGTGAGCAAAACCCCTCTCGCTCACTACCGCTTCACTCGGCAAGTTATGGACGCAAGCTTATTGACGGTCCCGAAGAACAATGTCAGATGTGCGATTTTGTAGTTTTGTAGAAGAGCTGTTGAAAGTTTCGTTTTTGCTTTTTTACTGTTTTTGAGCTCAAGGAAGATGGTGTTGTTTTGATATTTGGCATTTCATTTAATTTCAATAAAAATTCCAAAATACAAACATTTAAATCAACAAAATAAGCCAATAAATAAGATAACAGAACGTTTTTCATTTTTTAGCAGATCCGACATTGTTCTTCGGGACCGTCGATATACGTTAATGAATTTTTTCCCAATTTTTCGACAATACTTTTTTCTCTATTGCATTCAATAAATACTTGTATTTAAATTATTTTATCCATTACACAAGTGTATTGCTGAGGAACAACTAAAATATGAACTTTGTGTTTAGAGATCTTGAAATAATTATGTTATAGACATATGAAATCAGTTGAAAGCACAGTGGAGGTAATCCACCTCTTACCCGCCCTGGTATAAGTAACTGATGGTTACTCCTTCAAGGCTCTCGCAAGATTCTAATTTTTTTTGTTAAACGAAGCTACATTTATATATTTTGAACGAATCTAGACCTCCAGTGTCCTTGCATACGTTGTTAGTAAGCAGTATGCAAGTGCTTAACAGGAAAAACAAAATGCAAAAAATAGGTTAGTAAGACAAAGATAAATTAAACAGGGCAAAAGAAAAACTCATTCATGAGGCTGCATGAGGCGGCATTGCATCTGTAAAAACCCGCAAGCACCTGCATAAAATAGAGAACATAAGTAATACAATAAATCTCTAATCAATTGGTAAGTACCAACAAAAAATATGAATGGCTTTCGGTCTGACCATAAACTACACTTAGCTTCCGTGTCCCTTAGCCAACCACTCAGTGAAAGCACAAGTTAGGAAAGGTTCAACCATACAAAGTTTGTTTTCTGCATGCACACTAGAGATGGGTAAGTTCTGCATTTTTCCGGAGGCCTCCGAGACGTGCTTCCTTTTTAAAGTACTTAAGTTCTTGGAGCAGGTCCCGGGAGCAACTCCCGACTCGCGAATGGCCCGAGCGCGCAAAAGAATTCGAACGCGCAACCTGCTTCCTACTCGCAAATGGATCCACCCTAGCCGGACCTCGGAGCCGGAGCTCGCAAAAGAACTCGAACGCATGACCTACTCCCGAATGGCTCGAATTCAGACGCTCAGGTTCCTCGGAGCTGGAGCCCGCACGCAAAAGAACTCGAATGCGCGACCTACTCCGACTCGCACTGGCTCAGAACGTGACTCTCGAGTTTGACGAGTGCGCGAACTGCCACCGTGCCGCGTCGCGCCGCCACCCAACTGTGGCTCGGCCCGCCGAGTTCCGGCTACAAGTACTGTACCGGGTTCTTTGGGAGTAGTCGATTTGAAAAGGGAGTAGGAGTAGGAGCCGCTTCGCACGAAGAACTCGAGTTTAAGAGCCCACTCCAGCTGAACCTACACATCGCTAATGCACACACACTCTAGCCAAACAATCTCGTTTGACAGACAAACTCAGCCATAATAACCCGTCTGCTTGGTTCAATATATTTGCACCTCACAACCCGGAAGCCTCGATTTCGCGTATAAATTCTGAAACCGTCACTTTGGATCGAGATTGTAAAATATCTATGCCAGATAGCTTTCATATTTCAAAGACAATAAGAAGCATTATTTCGTTCTCTTTCTGGTTAAAAGAAAAATACATATGTTTGCATGAGAGGAAGAGAGATATATAGCTTTTAAAATGTAAGTTCGCTCGGGACGTTTTTGGTCTTATTAAAGTATAACGCGATTATGTGTTTTGGGATGTATTTATTCCTAAACAAGCAGACGGGATAAGGTTGTTTTCTGCATGCACACACAATCTAGCTATCCAATCTCTTATGATAGACAAAGTCAACTATAATAAATAAAACAGTTAACAATTTTAATGAACTTACTTGATGAAAGTACTATTTGAGCTCCGTACTTTTTTTGTTGGTTTGTCAAAACTCTTTTCGAATTCAAAATTAGCTAAATTAGTGTTTGGATCAGGAGACACCAATTGATTGGTCTGTTGTCGCTCACTTGCAATCTCAATTTTATTATGTACTTTTCTATTATTACTAATGGTACCTAAAATACAAAATTGTCTTTATTAACAAAATAAATGGTAACTATTTCCCTATCGAGTCTACGCTCAAAACACACTTTAAAAAATTAAAACAAATTGTACTAGGTAGAAAATGGTTAGTAATAAGTAATTCGAAACCGGAATTGAAAAATATTGCTTTTCATAGTTTTTTTTTTAATTTAAAAAATGCGAAATGTTATTTTTCAAGGACCGCCATGTTAATTACGAGGATGAAATACGCATTTTTAAAAGAAAATATCACTTTCCGTCAGTTAGACAATAATAAGTACGAATTGCAATCTTGATAAATAATGCGTATTAATAATTATTTTGTTCGGTTTCATAAACACGAAAAATCACGCGAGACGTTTACCAACGTAATTAACAACTTGGCGTTCCTTGAAAAATGACATTTCGCGTTTTTAAAGATAACAAAATAATCATTAAAATGCAATATTTTTCAATTCCGGTTGCTGAATTACTTATTACTAACTGTAATCTACTGAGTACAATTTGTTTAAATTTTTTAAAGTATGTTTTGAGCGTGGACTCGGTAGGGAAATATTTACCAAAGAAATTAATGGAACATTAGCAGTAGCACACTGAACCTTAACCCCTCAGGCCTCGGGCGTATTCTGTCAGAAGGCCAAAATATTTCCGCTTTGCAATACAATCGAAATAAATGGAATATATCCCAAAACTGTTTTTGAAAGGTGATAAAATACACCTTCAAATTTTACCATAAGAAATAGATACATAATTTGTTAAAAATATATTTTTTTAATGCAAACATAAAAAAGGTTTAAAAATGGCTCACCTTATGTTTTTTCGAAATAAAATATTACTGATACTGAAAAAAAAAACAGCACACCCCCATATTTTATTAGACAAATGTATTATTTTGTCACTTTTTTGTCATTTTGTGTAAAAATAATTAATAAAAAATTCAGAGTTTAATTTTTTTTATTTCAAATTGCGATCGGAAACTTCGGTTTCATAAAGGTGAACAGTTTAATTCTTTTTGGTTAAATTTTAGACTTCAATATAAAGCACAGTTATTTTTCTTTCTAACACCGTTTAGATCACATTCTCACTATGATACGAGGGCTGTCCCAGAAGTACCCGACCAGACGTACTTCTGGTGGTTGTTGCTTTAAAAAAAATTATTACAGAAAAGACAATTTATTTGGTAAGCTGTCATTGAGGTTACATTCACGAAATAAAAAGTAGAACCAACAGTGTTATTTGCACAAGCGATTCTGATTTTATTCTCTATACAGTTTTAAAAGCATAAAGATTAAAATTGCATTGCAAAAAATTCCAGCATGGATGGTAATTGAACGGGTCTTCGGAGCACTATCGGCAAGTTCAAACATAAAAAAAAAAGTCTGCGGAGCACGATCGGCACACCACTTGTTAACTAAAAAATGGAAATTTGGTTTTGTTTGTTTTCACGAAACGTTTTTTCTCATTTTTGCATATTTTTATGAATGCACTATAATCCACCGCTTTCACTACCGGTATTTGGGGCAGCGGATTAGTGAGAGAGTCGGTACTGCATTATTAATATATCTTACTTTTGCGAATAGGTGTAGCATCATCACTGAGACTATCGGAGTAATTTTCAGACTTCATATTTTCAGCATCACATTGGCCCATAAATTCACATTTAATGTTTTCTATTTTGCAGTCTGTTTCCACCGTTTCGAAAAATGAATCAGTATTATGATTTTCTGTACTGCCTCGTAACAAGTCTGACAATTTAATCTGCACGTCAGCACAATTCATTGCAAATTCATTAAAAGATACCACTTTCATCCTACATTCTTCGCAAACATGAACTGGCAAGGTGTCGTTGATGGTGACCTAAACAAAAAGAAGTGTAATTACAGATCGTAAACAACAAAATTACATAAATGAATAATTTAATTTTACCAATTTTCATTAGACTGGACAATGCACAAAAATGTATAGGTGTTTAGGAAATCAGAACTGTGTAATTTATTAATGACTAGCAGACCCGGCCATACGTTGCTGTGGCTAACGAAACACAACGCCATTACTCAACCTTTATAACAAACGCCACAATCCACACCGTCCGCTTGCCAGCTGCCCGCTGCCTGAATTGAATCTTTGAATTTCTCAGCTTTTCTCTACTATAATATGCATGTATAAATCTTTCTCTTGAATCAATCTATCTATTGGTGAAAACCGCATGAAAATCCGTCGTAGTTTAAAAGATCTAAACGCAGATACAGCGGGAGTGACTTCATTTTATACTTAGGAAAGATTAACATTGTCTGTTAGCTTCATATTTGGAGGCGGCGCCCCGGGAACCTTTATTGAATAACCAACACCTCTGCCATAGGTAACCCCAAGTGGTTCGCTACGTTTGGTGATTTAGCAGGGGTGCCCGGGTTCATGAGGTGAGGTAAGTCTAGGTCTTGGAGGCGGATGACCAGGACACACTGAACCCCAGATTCCTACCCACCCCTTAAAACCTTTCCTTCCCAGAACTCTCCTCTCCTTCCTTTCCTTTAAAAACCTCCCACACAGCATCCCCAAAGATGACATAGGCCCTGAGGGAAATTATTTTCCTCAGGGCCTCCTGTGTGGAGCTCATATAAAAAATATATATTAAAGCAAAAACCAGAAGTGCAAAATGAGGCAGCTGAGAAGATTAAATGCAAATAAAATATATAATTGAAGAACAAAAAGAAAATAAAAATAAAATAAACACTATGTTTGACAGTAAACTCCCGGGCGTTATTGTGCAAAACATGCTAAAAAACAATGCAAAAAATGTCCTGAAACAAGTATATAAAACCCAGCAGAGAGATGTAATTCATCCAACGGGGGATGGTAAAGTTTTCCTGTAAAAATTTACAAGTCCGCTTCACGGATAATTCCTTGTCGAAGTTCGGTGCATGGATAATACGGAATAATCTTTTTTTAATTAATGGACAATCAAATATGACATTTGCCAGAAGTTCCAGCCTTTTAAAATAAATTCTCGTCAAAATAAAAATAAAAGTACCTAATTCGAATTATTTCCGGTACTACTGGTACTGGATTGAGGTTCAAGCTGCTGTCATCTTCATTTAGACAAACATCCCAAGTTTCGAATGGTTTAAATGGCAAGCAGTGTTTGTCTAACAGTTACAGTTTGTCAAATAAGAGTAGAAAACATAGGATGCCACTGTTGTTCAAATGGCAATACTAAAAATATAACCATTGTGTAATCTAAAGCTGTGTAACCTATATTTTTATTAAAAACTAGCTGACCCGGCCACGCGTTGCTGTGGCTAATGAAACACAACGCCATCTACTGGATGGTTACCCAACCTTATAACTCACACCGCCATCTATTAATGTGCAAATCAAACCGATCGGTCGCGACATTTATATTATTATAGCAAGATCCCGGTATGCGTTGCTATGCCACTTAATAAAGAAATAGTTTCTCCCTGCGTGTCCTTTCCAATTCGTCCCATTCCCCTTTCTTCCGCGTCCCCTTCCCCTCTCGCGATCCCACTCCGCCTTCCCTCTCCCCACTCCCTTTGCTCGCTTCCCCCGACCCGCGAACCACCCTCCCGAGTTTCCCTCTCCCCTCTTGAGTTCCCCTCCTCTTCCCCGAGTTCCCCTCCCTCCCTCCCGTGAACCCCCCTCCCGAGTTCCCCTCCCCCCTTCCGTACTCCATTCATTCATTCCCGGTACATTCAGTTTCCAAACAGCTCACGTGCCACATATTGCAATTTTTTTAATTCAAATTTCGTAATGCCAGAGCTCACCTGTATATACAGAAACCTTTGCGGGCATGCACACATCAAATCCCCAAATTTTGAATGAATTAGGTACAGTCGTTCGGAAGTTATTTATTTATTTATTTATTTACGGACAAATAGTCCAATTAACAATATAACAATAACACGAACAGAAAATAAAAAAAGAGAGATCACAATGAAAGGTGATTACATATAGATGAAGAGCATTGACAAAATACATATAATATAAAAGTACATAGAGAAGATAACTACAAGTAGCTTGAAGATGGATTTAAAGACTTTAAAAAACCACATTGCGTAACGACTGCCGAAAGTCATTTAGGCTTACACCAAAAAATTCAATGCTTTTATTTGTGTTGACAAGTCTCGACATTCTGGATAAAGGAGAATGATATCCATAATTAGTAGAATGTTGATTGAGGAACAGCAATTCATTATTTCGGAGTCTACGGGAAGGAATGTTGAACTGGATGAGTTGTAACAAAGCAGGTGTGTCAGTAATACTGTTGATAATTTTGAAAATGCATATTAGATCAGAGTCCTTTCTACGTTTTTCTAAAGAGGAAATGTTTAAAGTTTGTTCAATTTCATCATACGAGTATTCTCCTCTTTCAAGTCCTAACCTCCAAGCAATTCCTCGTAGGAAGCGATGTTGTACAGATTCGATGTAACAAATGTGGACAGCATAAAAAGGAGACCAAATGACACTAGCATATTCAAGGTGAGGGCGGACCAGCGAACAGTAAAGAGTTTTAAGTGTATTTATATGTTTAAAGTCAGAGGTAATTCTATGAAAGAAGCCGAGTAGTTTAAGTGATTTGTTTACGATGTTATTAATGTGATCCCGGAAAGAAAGTTTACAATCCAGAGTGACCCCAAGGTCCTTGATAGATGTGACAGTAGAGAGACAAACATTATTTAGTTTATAATCAAACTGAATAGTTATGCGCGTACATACATTTAGACGATTCATTTTTATATTATAAAATAAATAAATAAATGTTTATTAATTTATTTAGGGGAGAATAGTGCAATCCCACACATTCCATAAGGGTTATAATACATAATATACAAAATATTTGAAGAGAAAAAATAAATAGAAAAGCAGGTAAATATGATTATTAATGCATGAAACAAAGGTGATAAGATATAAGATATAGGAAAATAAGAAGATAGTAATAATTATTGGCTTTTAGAATTCTCTGACCACATTAGGAGCCAGTATTTTTCTCCAGTGTGCATTATAGATAGCTGGTACCCGGCATACACTAAGCCTTAGCACATTTCGTAGGACATGACATTTAAAAAATATTTTTTGATTGTTGAACATCATCATCTTCTTTGCCTTATCCTATTCGGGTCGGGGACCTACTGCATCAACAAGGCTCCTCCATGCGTCCCTGTCTTGTGCTGCTTGTTCGGCCTCCGTTCATGGCAGTCCCATCCTCTCCTCACATAGTTTCTGGTGTTGCCTCGCCCAACTATGTCTGAGGCGGCCCACTGGACGTCTACCCTCTGGAATCGCACTCAGTATTTCCTCGGAATTCGGTCATCAGACATTCTTAGTACATGCCCAAGCCACCTCAGTTGCGATTTTTCTATGAAGGGTAGCAGTGGTTTGATGTTTAGATCGTTTCGGATCATCGAGTTTCTTATATGATCCCATTTCGTAACCCCTGCCACTCCTCTCAAGTACCTCATTTCGGCAGATTGCATTCTAGAGCGTGTTATTTTATTTAGCATCCATATCTGGTGGCCGTAAGTGAGCGTCGGACGGTATACAGTTTTGAACACTGCCATCTTTGTCTCGATACTGAGCTCGGGCTTCCTTATCACTGAGCTGTAGGACGCAATACACCGCTTGCCGCACTAATTCTTCGATCAATTTCTTTTGTTAAAAGTATTTTTTTTATATTTTCCTAGTAGATGTATGAAAAAATTTACGTACATCTAAATAAAAACTCAAAAACAAAGAAACAAAACTAAGCTGAATACGGAATTCGGGAGGAATGCAGATCCGGGCACAGTTTGGAAATTGAATAAAAAGGCACTTTCTAGATGAGAAAAGTGTGGAAAAGCAGAATAAAACAAAAATTAAGGCGCGCTCGGCAAAATTGAGGGAGATACAACCGTTCAAAGTATTTAAAATTTCACTCTACAAACTGATATTGACAGTTCTCCCGCGTCCGCCCGCCATTTTTTTTATAACCTAATACGCTAAACATGGTTTGTGATAGAAAAGAAAGTGCCCCCTTCGTAGCGCCTGCTCGCGTCACGGCAAAAAAACATCCCAGTTTTCAAGTGGTTTAGCGGCTACGCTAGGTTTGTGTAATATGGTTTGTGATTTTGGCGTACTATTAATTCTGTATTAGGTCTGGGATCCAACATAAGCAATGAAAACATGGCGAACGAACTGTCAATATCAGTTCGCGAAGTGAATTTTTAAATACTTTGAACGGTTGTATCTCCCTCAATTTTGCCGAGCGCGCCTTAATTTATTTTTTATTCATCTTCTCCACACTTTTCTCATCTAGAAAGGGCCTTTTTATTAAATTTCCAAACTGTGCCCGGATCTGCATTTCACCCCGGAATTCTGTGTGAGATAACCTACTGTCATAGGGTGTCCTTATACATAATCCTTTAAATAACAAATAAAAGTTTACGCTCGGTGGGTTCTCACAGAACAATAATTTGTGAGTATTAACTGCGTACATTAATTCTATACACAGTTTAGTTAGGTTAGGGTTAAGGGCTATTTAAAAAAAAAAATTATAGCTTATGTCTTTATAGAGGTTGAGTTGGCTTGACTCTGAGTTGGCATGGAACCTGTTTAGACAACCAATGACAGTACGCAGACCATCAGATTATGTATGCTAATGATTGTCTTATTTACTTACTCTCTCACTTACTTTAATTGATAAATATTTCTCGACAAAATTCACCAAACATTTATCGCCATTGGAGAAAATATTATGATCATCTCGACTGCAAATCTCGCCACAAAGACGGCATAGTCTTTTCAAATTACAATTATTTATTGAAGACATTTTTTCCTTTGTTACTATTGAATGATTCTTATAAAGTTAAAAACATAAATCGTAAATTCTAATAAAAAATATTAATATATTATTACAAATTTATTTGATCAAAATCAAAACAATTTGACATTTGAAATGGCACCATAGATATACCACTCAGATTTAAGTAATTTCAATAATCTATGGTTTCCACTTCCACAAAGAATGTAATATAGCTGCGTAGGTACCACAACATATACCACAACATCGAACTTTGCCGAATATGTCGTGTACCCATGCCTGAGATTATTTTTTATAATTTTATATTCAATGGTTTTACGCCCATTTGAACATATCTCAACGTGTACACCGTTTTGCTCTATACTCTGTTGTTCGATATCGAGCCAACGGCTCGTTGCGAAAAAGATTCAAGGTCCGTAATTCTTGTTGAAGTTTGATAGAAATTTGGTCGAGCATGTTTTAACTTGTAGACAACGGATCGAACATGTTAGTTGCCCGTCTTGAGTCTGATGCGTTTGTTATTCTTTGTCATTGGAGAACAAAAATGGATATTCGAAATAATATCATCGCGATTTTATTGAAAATTTTATTCACTTATATCGTGAAGAAGAGTGCTTGTGGAACATGTCAGTAGGTTTGATATTTGACTATCAATAAATTACTCACATAGATATCTATGTGAGTGATTGCCGTGTCGAGCTGCTCGACACAAGATTCTCGCCGCTCGAGCGTGTGTACGCAACGACGAGCATATTTCCAAGTCAACGAGTTCGATAGAGCCAAACCGTCCAACATGAACGGGCGTGGGTACTTAGCATATCCTCACCTCATTAGTTTAGGGTTCTAACTGACTTTTTTTTCAAAATGACCTTTGAATGCCAAAGCATTTCTTTTGCTCATTTCTATACCCAAAATAATTTTCAGAACCATCCGTATTGAATTTTCGTAAATATGCATATGTAGGACAACGTTTCAAAATCAAATTTTTTAAATAATCATTTATTTTACAAGGTTCTAATATCACGTACACTCACTATATTGTTTATATAAGACTGTTGATCGTTAGTTACTACGAGGCACATTATGGTTCGTTACTTTGGTTGGATAGGGTTCTAACTTACTTTGCCTTACCATTTTCTGAAGTTTCAAAGTTTACAAAGACGAATTTTCGTAATCTGTTTAACAATTTTAGTTAAAGTTTTTCATTTTTTAATGGAAAACATTTAAATAGGACATGGCCTTAGCTTGGAATTGCATTGGGAAAATATAATTAGAACCTTGTGCAATGAATTATTATGCTCTAGCGGATTGCATATATGGTTCTATTTTCGTGTTTAGGTACATTCTAAAATGGTAAGTATACATACTATTTAAATATTTTCCTTTAAAATATAGCCAATTAAAATACTTTACACAACATTCAACCTCAAAATCGGAAATTGGTAATTAGATTATGAAGTGAAAATATGATCTTGACGTACATGTCATAAAGACTTTTGCATGATTATAAAAACCTGAGAATATTTTCTTGTTTCGCTGCTAGTGTTAGTACCTTTAAAATACGTTAGTACATGAAAGTGGCCCAATCACAGGTGAGCATAGATGCAGCGAGTATGACGTCACAGACGAACATTTTTGAATGAATGTCCGCAGGATAAAACAATCTACACGTACACGTGCAGACATGCTCGTGTGACGTCGTGCCCGGACTGCTCACCGCGGACATGCTCGTTCGTGAATGGGCATCTATAGTTTTGTATTCCATAGAAAAGCTTTTAACTATGGCTTTTACATTTTGTGACATTTCAATTTGACAGTTTTCATTTTTCATGCATTCCACAAAATTCGCTTTTACAGTCGTAATAAACAATTTAGATAACATAATTTGATTGTTTAATGTTTTCTTTTGTTTAGTTTTTATTGAAATGTAAGTACGTTTTTATTACGGCCAGCATTCTTTACATACTAATCATAATAATATTGTCCAGTAATGTCATGTCAGTTTTCGTTTTGCAAATAACTAAAAATTTATTCTGTCATTTCACACCTTTGTTTTTAAATATCTGTGTGGTTTTCTTTTGTGAATGTCTAATCCCCAAGGATGGTGCGACTGCATTAGAGAAGAGATATTTTACCACCCAGATTGATGTTCCTTGGTATAGTGTAATGTCATTATTTAAGTATGCCCACACTGCTTCTTTTTATTTGCTGTTTTATAATGCCAAGCCCCGCGCATTCCCTTGCAATTACATACATGTTGATTTCTCGTATTCCGCTTCAATCAATACTCGGAAATGATTGAAATAAGTTTTGTTTCAACTTAATTACAATAAAAAAAACACCAATATTCACGTTGGGAGAGATGGAAAAACATGCTTTTAAGTTCGTATTTGGTTAAAATTTTGTAAGTGGAGTTTGTCATTAGAGTTGACACCATGTTAAATCTAGACTACCATAAAGTGACATTTGCCAACATTAAGTCGGGTCCGTAGCTTCGTCATTTGCCTTGACAGTCCCATAACAACATTAATGTTTGTCATCAACATCATAAATATTGTCAACTTTTGTTGTGTTTCGAGCTTCCCATGATCGACGGAAAACATTTCCTAAACATTCCATCCCGGGTGAAGCGGGAAGGCAGGCAGGGGCTAGCGGGGGGCTAATAATTCATTTGTTGACAGATGCTGCGCAATGAGCATATGTATGGAGAATTAACGGAACGGCCTTTTGTGGTTATGTGCAACGAGCGGGCATATTCACGAGTTTAAAATGTTATTATACCTAAATATAATATAATAATAAAAATATTTGATAATAAAATTATAATATAATATCAAATATTTGATAATAAAATTAGGGTGAAATGCAGATCCGGGCACCACTTGGAAATTTAATAAAAATGCACTTTCTAGATGAGAAAAGTGTGGAAAAGTTGAATAAAAAAGAAATTAAGGCGCGCTCGGCAAAATTGAGGGAGATACAGCCGTTTAAAGAATGTATGAAATGACACTTCATGAACCAGATACTGTCCGCCATTTGATACTAATTTGTTGGTAGGGATACCTGATACAAGAGCCTAGATACGATTGTAGGGAATAAATAATAAGGCGCGTAGGTACTGGAATGGAGACAAACCATTCAAATCCTGGGATGTTTAAAAAAAATTTGTTTGATGTTTTTGTTTTGTTTGAAATTTTTGTTTGATGTTTTTGAAAACAGGGATGTTTTTTAAAATTGACGCGAGCAGGCGGTATAAAGGGGCACAAACCATGTTACACAAACCTAGCGTAGCCGCTAAACTACTTGAAAACAGGGATGTTTTTTAAAATTGACGCGAGCAGGCGGTATAAAGGGGCACAAACCATGTTACACAAACCTAGCGTAGCCGCTAAACTACTTGAAAACAGGGATGTTTTTTAAAATTGACGCGAGCAGGCGGTATAAAGGGGCACAAACCATGTTACACAAACCTAGCGTAGCCGCTAAACTACTTGAAAACAGGGATGTTTTTTAAAATTGACGCGAGCAGGCGGTATAAAGGGGCACAAACCATGTTACACAAACCTAGCGTAGCCGCTAAACTACTTGAAAACAGGGATGTTTTTTAAAATTGACGCGAGCAGGCGGAATAAAGGGGCACAAACCATGTTACACAAACCTAGCGTAGCCGCTAAACTACTTGAAAACAGGGATGTTTTTTAAAATTGACGCGAGCAGGCGGTATAAAGGGGCACAAACCATGTTACACAAACCTAGCGTAGCCGCTAAACTACTTGAAAACAGGGATGTTTTTAAAATTGACGCGAGCAGGCGGCATAAAGGGGCACAAACCATGTTACACAAACCTAGCGTAGCCGCTAAACTACTTGAAAACAGGGATGTTTTTTTAAAATTGACGCGAGCAGGCGGTATAAAGGGGCACAAACCATGTTACACAAACCTAGCGTTAGGTTAAGTTAGGTTACGCATTTTTAAGACTACGAATTTTCATACTTTTGGTTTAAGAATACGGTCGTTGAGATAGTTGTAATTCATAATATAGGGATAAATATTTTTGAGAGCTGGTAACGCTGACTTTCTTTTCTATGACTGGTTTATTTATAAAATGGCGGGTGTACTGACATAATCTGTTCGTGGAGTGAAATTTTTCTTAACGTAATTGAAAATTAATTACTTATTCAATTTTTTTTTTTATTGCTTTCCCCACTTTTTTCACCTTCCAGGTTAAAGTTCTCAACTTAAAACGCGATGAAAACATGGTTTTCTGCCAAAAAAAAGTGGTGCCCGGATCTGCATTCCTCCCTAAAATTATAATATAATATCAAATATTTATAATTATTCTGTTTTTGACGTAAATATTTACGCACTTTAAATTCTTAATAGTAACTTTAGGTCGTGCAATAATCGATATTAGTCGGAAATCTTTCCTGATAAATAAATATCTATTAAATAACTGTGTTTTCTCCCTGATGCATCTCTTTTTCATCAGAACGCATTTTAACATTGATATAAATGCCAAAAATGTCAAACGTCAAGTGCTCATTGCTTAAGCGTCGACACGTTCTTACCGCAGACCACAAGCCAAATTGTGTGTGATCGCGCGAACTTCGCACCAATCTTTCAACCGTGTTTGGTGTTTTAACAAACGGAGGAGGCGGAAAACAAAAAACGTTGATGTGACGTTTGATGGACTTTCATGGCAAATCGCAACAAATGTTTGAGTTCTGGACCTGCCTTTAGAAAAATAAAAAACCAACCTAAGAACATAGTTTACATGAAATAGGTACATTCTTAGGTTCGGTTTTTGTATTAATTAAGTTCAAACAAAGTTTATTTCAATCATTGGTAAATATATCCCCAACCGCTGCACTTTTAATGAGCCCAGATTATGGAAATTACACTGTTTCAACTTAATTACTACAAGAAACAACTAATTACTTTTGGATAGATGGTAAAAGATGCATTTAAATTCTATTTTTATTCAAAGTTCAAAATTTTCCATATGAAACGATCCCTTTGGAACCATTTTTGATTGAAATTTGGGTAAGTTTCGCTTCAATCTAAATACACACGAATTACTTAATTAACCCAAACTAAGAACCTAATGACCTATGATGTAAATGTAAATAGTTGTTTCTTTTAGTAATTGTTAGAATAAAATGCAATTTCCATAATCTGTGCCTAAAAGTGCGGCGGTTAGGAGAATGTTTGCCCAATCATTTTTACATTATAATGAAAGCGAAATATGAGAATTTTTTACCTTACTTTGATCTCACAATAGTAAAATAATAACCCTTTGCGACCGGCTTCATATGAGTTTGTCTTAAAAAAAAATTTGACAGAAAATAAATCTGTTTTTGGGAACAAAACTGGTGTGGATGGAACACGCGGGAGCTGCTTGTGTAGGGTACCTTCATGCGCACGTGTTTCAACCAGTAAGTTGCCCAGCACCACGGGATCATATAAGAGCTTTACTGGTGGGGCCCATCAAAATTTGGAAATTTTTTGCCGGTCGGAAAGGGTTAATGATTATTAGTGATCCTCCTATATTTGACGTTAAATGTATCTTATATCATCTCTGTGTTTATTTAAACGTGAAAAACTCATACTGTGGGAAAATGTAGCATGAGCATGATGGAATTTTGATGTTTTTTTTTTCTTCAGACTTCAAAATGCATTTGAATTCCGAAATTTCGAGTGCTCTTCAGCAATTGGAGGCCATCAAGACAGCAGTCGATCAAAGTGACGATCCAAAACTACAGGTTATAATACTTTTTATCTCATTTTGTACATGCTTGTGATATATTATGATATGTTTTACCGGGGGCGTTTGGCTCCCTAGGTCAAATGATTTTTGACCCCTAAAATTAAAAGAACAATTATTGTTCATGTAATATAATTTAATCATTATTATAATTCAAAACAATTAGTCCTATTCTTAATTTATTTTAAATGCACCGCGAAATAGTGGGACAATGGCAGCAGCGAGTTTCGAATAGTTACATCTAACGTCTCAAATAGAAGTTCCCGTTCCTACACGTCGCTGGGTCAATTTATAAAATGTCCACGGCTATTATATCTTCTATCCTTGTACATACCATACAATAAACATTGAGATGGCATTATACCATCTTCCGTCTAATTAAAATTCTCTCGCGAAGAAAGCTTCAGTTATTGCCGTGAGGGAGACAGCACAATGAATATTATACAAGAGATGGTGTTGGACAACCTTTCCATATTCAATATTACAAACCTTTTCTGAACTGGACAGTTATCAATGTCATTTGTGACAAATTATTAAAATTTACAAATTCAGTTGACGGTGTATTAAAAGAAATAGATAATTTATGAAGATTATTAGATACGTATTACAATCACTTTTAAACAAACATAAAAAAATGGTTCATTTTAAAACAATTTTTGTTGTTGTTTGTGTTCACATTTAAAAAAAATTATTTAGTATCTAAATAACAGCAGATTCAATATTCAAAATATACAGGGTGTCCAGGGGTAAAGTGCATTAACTTCGGGAGGTGATTCTACGTGATACTACTATAAGTAAAAAAGATAAATAACTTTTTTCGAAATTCCATTTTTTTGGGGTAGTTTTGTGGTAAAAGGATAAAATTAGACCGGAGTGCGCGGCTAGCTTTATTGTTTTCCGCTGTTACGATACGGGCCAATCACCACCATACAATGTTGCCCGGCAGGCTACCGGCAAGTAAGATTGTACCTCACACTCAGGGCTGGGCAAAATACATGCTTTGCTGTAATTGAAATACAAATTACAAAATACTTTTTCGCATGTATTTAAAATACGAAATACAAAATACTTTCAAGTCGTGTATTTGAAATACAAAATACAAAATACAGTATTTTAACCATTTTTTTCTTTCAAATACAAAATACAAATTACAAAATACAAAATACATTTGGTTTTGGTAGAACCTTTGGTTGCAATAAATTGTCGTAAATGCCCTTATCTAAGGGTGCGTTTCCATAGAAGCAATGTTGAGCAGAGTGAAACAGAGACGTGCAAAAATTGACCAATCATATTGCTCATAGTTAGACAAACTACTAAAAAGTAGTTTATCGGGACTTTTTGTCTTATATTTGTAAAATGTTAAATAAATAAATAAAAAAAAATAAAAAAAGACACATCTCATCTCCGCTTCACTTGTAAAATTTGTGGTAAAGGACTCAGGTGTTAGATAATATAAAAATAATATATTATTATAATTAATATTATAATTATTATATTATTATAATTTTAAAACAACTCAAATGCAAAATCATTATATTTTCCAAGCCATAAAAAACTATAATAACCTCCCTTCTGAATTTCGCTGCATCATCAACCAATCAGAACAAATAAATAAAATAAAACAATTTTTCAAAAAAAACTTACAATAAAAAGTAAATATTTTATACAAAACAGATTATAACTTACAACTCAAGTGAGAATCGTGGCTCCCTTATCAGGCACAAGAGCCCCTCTTTTCTGATAAGGTATACATGACCAGAAACGACCTCTAATTTAATATTTTGTAAAATATATGTGTTTATTATGTAACTCATATTTTTTTATATTACAATAAAAAAAAAAATAAAAAATTATTATAACACGACATTTGTATAGCGCAGTTTTGTGTTATTACTAGTGACCGACCGAAGGTTCGGTTTCGGTTTCGGCAAGGTTCGGTAAAAAAATCTAGTTTCGGCATCAGTTTCGGTTTCGGCAGAAAATCTGCCGAACCTTCGGCCGCACCGAAACTCTGCATTCGTGAATTATCGCGTGCCGTTTGACTGACTTCGGGTGAGTTTGTGGCTCTTGTGTCATCCACCATCATCAACTGAGTTCGCCGGCCGGTCCGGCGTGCTTGTATTGTGAGTTTATGTGATCACAAACTTCAATTATTTTTATTTATTTCATTTAACAAGTGTAAATAAAAATTAAAATCTAGTCTCCTTCAACGGAAGCAATCTTCCGAACAGTCCCTCCTTTGATGTGCTTGGTGTAAGGCCCTCCGTTCATGGAGATACTTACAATCTACGTAATTGTGACGAAACCACAAGTACCCTGCTGCTATACTACTTTTTAATGCTAGTCTCCGTACACGGCGCTATCCGAAATATACTGAACTTGATCATTTTTCACGAGCAGCCGTGGAGTTAACACGCTGTCAAGCGATGTCATATGACTTTTTTCCAATATCAATCCATGCCATCTCCACTAAATCCTATTCTGGTAAAGTATAATTATATAAACATGCATTTTTTCCACTTCCAGAACAAATCTAACATTACTTTCATGTTCCGACATCATTTCTGTCAAACGTCAAATGAATAAGTATCAGACACAAATGACGCGACGCGTCGCGTGCGATCAGCACTGTCGGTATCGTGATACTGATTGGAAACCGTGGAAACGTAGCGCCGTGAACGTGCACCAGCAAAATCGTACGGGGGATACTTACGATCGGCGCGAATGATACGCGAAGATCAAGTATCTTGTAAGTATCTCCGTGAACGGAGGCAGTAACTCTAAGTGACCAGCTCAGGTATGGGGGCTCCATCGAAGCCAGAGTTTTAGACTCTCAGAAACTGGGCGTACTGTACAGGACCCGCAGATACTTTAATAGTACACAACTGCTAACACTGTACAAATCGCAACTGCGCCCCACTATTGAATTTGGCAGCCACCTCTGGTCTGGAGCCCCAAAATACCTTAAAAACCCTCGACTCTGTGCAGAAACCGGTGGTCCAATTGATAGATTCTCCTAACAAAAACGGATTGCGATCTTTAGAGCATAGGCGTCAGGTGGGAATCTATCCTTGTTCTACCGGTAATACAATGGAAGATATTCTGAGGAAATAGCGCCATTGATCCCCTCGGTACCAGTGCACAGTCGGGGAACATGCCAAACATGCGCCCAACATATGTACACGGTTGACATTAGTCACATGAGAACGGGTCGTTTCTATGACTCATTCTTGAGTTCAACAGCTCGGCTGTGGAACATTTTTCCGGCCTCTATGTTTCCTCCCTCCTACAACATGGGTCTCTTCAAGACCATTTACTCCTTCCTCTCCCCAAAAAGACCCTCCATACAGCATCTTCAAAGACGACATACGCCCTGAGGGAAATTATTTTCCTCGGGGCCTCGGGGGTGGAGTTAATGTAAAAAAATGTTGTGATTGTAAACGCAATTAAAATTATAATACTCAATTTATGAGGTCCTTACTTTATAGTGAATACAATTGTAAAAAATAAGCCGAATTTCAGTAAACAATAGATTTTTAACATGTCTTAAAAAGTTTCGGTTTCGGTTTCGGCCGAAACTGAGACAGACATCGAATATTCGGTTTCGTTTTCGGTAGAAAATCCTGTTTCGGTCGGACACTAGTTATTTCACTTCAAGTGCGCTCTGCTGTAATTAACTTAAAAATAATCTAGTATTCAGTCAAATTATTCCTATAGTGCTTAATCTAATACTATGACACAAAAAAGTACAATACAAAGCAATGACAAGCATTATATAATATGATACAAATATGATAGAAAATGTAACAATAACAGTGCTGTTATAGCACAGGACGTGTTGCCAACTCTAAATATTAACATACATAACATATTAATATAGCTCTGGATTCTAGCGTTTTAAGTCTACGTATTATGTATATCAGTTTATTTTTCATTATCATTATTCAGATCGCTAAATGTATTTGAAAATGTATTTTGAAGCCATAAGTATTTGAAATACAAATTACAAAATACCTCAGCCCCAGGTAATTGAAATACCAATTACAAAATACATTTTTAGGAAGTAATTGAAATACAAATACAAAATACGTATTTGTATTTCAAATATTTATTTAGCTATTTTAGCTATTAATTGGTTATTTCATTTTTATTTTATTCTTTCTCTTCTCTTTTTTTCTGCATCACATGTATGTAGGACTATAATGTGCAATGCATACAGAAGTCACTCTTAAGTTATCTATATGTTATGAAGTACCTTTTCTTTTTTAATTTAATATTATTTTAATAACTATGCTGAACAAATAACAGTTACAAACTTTTTTATTATATTTTGTATTCTTTCTCTTCTCTTTAGTTCCTCCTTTTTTTTTTTTTAAATCATGTTCCATATATGTACATACTCATAATAATTTGACTGTCCTAAAACGGGAATCCTCCTAGTTGGGCAGTCAAAACACCTCAAAAATTATGTATATACATGTATAATCTTGAACTAAATAAATAAATAAATATATTATTATCTAGGTAAGTACTTTGAGTTTTGTAGTGGTTTTCAATTTACTATATTTAAATGTGCAATTTGACTTGCGGATTCATGACATACCTACAATTTAATATAGACAACGGTGTAATAACTGGCATTGTAATCGGTATTCACCACAATCAAATAAAGATTAGTCATACATTTTTTCAAAGGATATTCCTGTCTGGAATCCTAGAGCCGCTTCTGTGGTTTATTACCACCCATTCAACTCATTTAGACGCAATGTCATTGAATCCAATTTTTAAAAAGTATTTGTAAACATATTAAATCCAATATTAACATTTTTTTTAGATACGCATTTTTCCAAAGTGTTTGAATATTATTATTTTTTTCAAATCCTATTCCAAAATAGTTTGCCGCTGCAAATTTATTATTTATAATCTAAATATGTATAAAATAATTATGTAGATATTTTTTAATTGCGAAACGCAGAGGTATACAATTGGATTTCTGGAAAATTTGACCGAAGTAAAATTTTATATTTTATTTTGCATTTTGACAGAAAAGTGCATTGATTTTTCGTCCACAATAATTATGCTTCAGCATTATCAGTTTTGCTGAACCAGTGCGTTGGAAGGTCAAATACCGTTATAAAAATGCTGAAAGATGCTTTTCATCGCTCCATTGCTGTTCATTGTGAGCTCTGAATTCATATGATGCCAAAATCTTCTTACATTTATTCATAAATAATTACATTCATCCAAAATAATTACAAAGTCTTACCACTTTTTGAGCAAAAATAAAGATAAATATGGTGTCTATTTCAGAATGCGACAGCAGATGATTTTGCTTTGATACTCGGCCTCCTTGACAACCCTGTGTTCCGTAGTATTGTTACCTTGCAAGACTCTCTGGCTCTTCTCTCCACGCAAATATCACATCACCCCTCCATTCTGCCCGGGGACTTCGATATAACACCAGCGGGTGAGATTACTTAATTAACTGCGAATAATTACATTCATCATTAGTATTTATTTCAGTCACTTTGATATAGTTCACCAAGGTCGTCATTTGACCAAGTCTCCTGATTCCGTTGATTTCTGGAACATTGGCACCATTGGAATCATATTGTATTGATTGATGGCATTGTGTTGTTGTTTGAACACTTGCTGAATTTGGTTCAGTGCTTGTTATAAAATGTTTGAAATAAACAGGAGAGCTGGCCCTGCAAACCCGCGGTCTGTACGGGGGCCTGGATGGTGAGGAGGAGCAGAGGGTGCCCCAACTCTCTCCGCCCAACAGTCTGGGCTACAATGTGCTAGCCGGGCCTCAGGAGGCTGAGAGGATTCTCGGAATAGATAACGCCGCCATCGATACAAACATCTCCCACCAGCAAGTCAGTTATTTACTTGTTTCATTAAATTAGTTAACTCTTAACCTTTTCAATGCTGAAGCTAACTAAGCCACCACTTGGCACATTTTAACATCGATCACATATATGCGACATTTACGCACGAGGATAGCCACACATGGATCACATTCGCGACAGCTACATAGATAAGTTTAAAATCAGGAAAATAAACAGTTATTTCTTCTCTAAAAAATGTTTTTGTAGATACGAGATTAAGTCATATAGCGGCGATGTGTGATCCATTGGCGACTAACCTCGTATCACAGATGTGATCCAGGAAGTTTCAAGATATACAGTGTGGTGGGATAGATTGTTTTAAAAAGGCCAATTTGGAAAGTTACAGAACAGTCACAAAACAGAACATTGAAGAAAATTGAACACTGAAACTAACAAATACATCAAATTTAAACTAAAGTCAGTTTTAATATTAAAATTTGAGGCTTTACTCATTAACTTATTCCAAAAAAATAAACTAACCTTCCTAAATTATTTTTTTATCATGTTCTATTTTGTTTTGTTGTGGAAAACATTTTATTTAGGTTACCATTGAAAATATATGATAACAAAATCTTCAGATCGAAAATGGAACAATGTCAATAATTTATTTTTGTGCAATATAATTTTTTTTTTACAATATTTATTTTGTGTATAGATAATTGCAGTTCAATTACTTTTTTTAATTTGAAATGTGTCTTGAAATCAGGTCAATACCAATCTTACTAATATTATAAACATGAAAGTTTGTATGTGTGTCACGCAAAAACTACTGAATAGATTTTAATGAAACTTTACAATAATATAGCTCATACATTAGAATAACATATAGGCTATAATTTATGTTGCTAGCTAGGAAGGGGACGCGGGAGGGGAACGGGGACGCACGGGAAAGGTGATTCAGGGAGAAACGATGTATTTCTTAACCAGCTAGTTTATAATAATAATAATAAAGTGTTTATCACAGCGTGGTTATGTAGGGTTTGCAATACATAATCTGCCATATTTATATTTAAATATACAAATTATTATTACCCTTTCTTATATATACAACTAGCAGACCCGGCCACACATTGCTGTGGCTAATGAAACACAACGCCATTACCCAACCTTTATAAAATCCACACCACCCGCTTGCCAGCTGCCCGCTGCCCGCTGCCTGAATTGAATATTTAAATTTCTCGGCTTTTCTCTACTATAAGCATGTATTATACATATAAACTAATTAACCCATCTGCTTGTTTAGGAATAAATACATCCCAAAACACGTAATCGCGTTATACTTTCATAAGACCAAAAACGTCCCGAGTGACCTTATATTTTAAAAGCTATATATCTCTCTTCCTCTCATGCAAACATATATTTTTTTTTCTTTTAACCAGTAAGAAAACGAAATAATGCTTCTTATTGTCTTTGAAATATGAAAGCTATCTTGCATAGATATTTTGCAATCTCGATCTAAAGTGACGGTTTCTGATTTTTTGCCGAAACTGAGGCTTCCAGATTGTGAGGTGCGAATATAATGAACCAAGCAGAAGGGTTAACTCGCCACTAATTATACAATGCTTGCAATGCAACACTGGATATTTGAAAAGGGAAAATCAAATACCTACTTACTCTAGGACATCTATTTTCCAATTTCTTCCGTAGAACGAATTTCAAAAGTGACTATAGTACGGCCCGCCAGCCGTTTTAAATTGCACAAAAATATCTTTTCTTTGAATTTCTCGGCTTTTCTCTAATATAGTTTACATGTATTATACGTATAAACATTCCTCTTCAATCACTCTATCTATTGGTGAAAACCGTATGAAAATCCGTTGCGTAGTTTAAAAGATTAACGTGCACATAAATTTTGAGCGACTTCATTTTATACTATGTAATGATTTATATATTATATATAAAGAAGAGTGTCTGTCAAGTATCACTAAAAGATAAGATCAAAAGTTCACGCATTCGTGGTAGCCTGGGTGTCACAGACATAAATAGTAAGCTGGAGGAACGACAGTTGAGATGGTATGGACACATAAGACGGAGACCATCGGACCACACAGTGAGGCAGGCAATGTCTATGGAGCTTCATCGACAGTCATCCAGAGGAAGACCGAAGAACTCCTGGATGACTCAATGCGCCAAAATTCTTCTGAAAAACGGCCTGGATGAAGGCGATACCCAGAACAGGAGAAATTACAACCTGAGAACGAGAAGAGCCGACCCCGACAGCCTACCTAGGCAATGAGTTGGGACAGCACAAGGAAGAAGAAGAAGAAGAGTGTCTGTAGCGGACGGGCGAGCTGGCTTTGTTTTTTTATATAAATCTACAGAGTCATCCGAGATTGATGAAATTTTGCACACTTGACCTTCTAAACAAGAGAAGGTCACCGTCTACATGAGATTTCTAAAAAGTATGCATAAAGCCCGGGCAACTCTGGAGATTTCAGATAGTTTTATATAAATTATGAATTGGCTTCATCACAAATTTGTAAAATTTGAACTCTTCTTCTTCTTGTGCCCTGTTCGTTCAACGGACGTTGGCTATCATGTTGGCTATGCGGACTTTGTTTACTGCAGCCCGGAACAGCTCCACGGTAGACTGGCCAAACCACTGTCTCAGGTTTTTCAGCCATGAGGTTCTCCTTCTTCCAGGGCCCCGTCTTCCGGCAATCTTTCCCTGCATTATGAGATGCAGGATCTCATACTTCTCTGGATGTCTCATCACATGTCCAAGATATTGAAGTTTTCGGATTTTTATAGTTTTAATTACTTCCTTTTCTTTATTCATCCGAACCATAACATCTTCATTTGTAACCCTGTCCATCCAGCTTATTTTAAGTATTCTTCTGTAGATCCACATCTCGAATGCCTCAAATCGCATAATTAGTTCTTCAGTAAGCGTCCTTGCTTCCATTTCATAAAATAATATCGAAAACACGTAGCATCTGACCATTCGCATTCGTAATCCAAGGTTGAGATCATGACTACAGAACATTTTTTTCATGCGGATAAAGGTTGCACAAGCTTGTTCAATGCAGCATTTGATTTCAACTGAAGGATCCCATCTATCATTTACATTGCAGCCCAAGTATACAATACTCTGTACCTTCTCTAGTTTTGTTCAGATTTTCATCCAATGCGTTATTTTTGCTTATGAGCAAAATTTGAACACATATTAAAATCTATCTGGCTTATCTACCAGGCAATCAGCATCTTGCAGCAGGCCCGTGGACTAGTGGAGATGGTGGTGGCCAGAGGGGGTGCGACCGATGAAGGGGGGGCTGCCCCTCCCCTGCCTGTTTCCCTCCCACCGCTTCTGCCCTCGGACTGGGCGCAGGTTGAGGCCATTCACCTGGTCAATGATGGAACTGGTCTTGGTTTCGGTGAGTTATAATATATGGAATAATCTTTTGTCTGACTTCTGTCCGAAATTTACTGTTACTCATTTAAATTTACTCTAGTATCCAGTCAAACGTCTAAAAAAAGCGCTCTGAACTGTACCGGAACAACTTTTCAGCTTCCCCATTTGTTTTCCAATTTCAAATAACACTTTTGCATATAGAAACTTTCGATAAGCGATTGAAAGTTGATGATGATCCTGGCAATACACGAGTTTTTTTTTCTAAGTTGTGCCATTTTTTTAATATCAGGTTTTCTATGAAACACCAGTTTAGTGACTTTGAACAGTTTGGATGAGGTTGATAAAGAAGGTATTTAATGAAAACTGAGTTCTTCTGTTGATCATTATTGTTCTTTGCATTTGCAGGTATAATTGGAGCTCGTACAAGCGGGGTGATAGTGAAGACGATACTGCCGGGAGGAGTTGCGGACAGGGACGGTCGCCTCAAATCAGGAGATCATATTTTACAAATTGGAGATGTGAGTTTCAATCCAGACATTATTAAGTAACAGTAATAAACTTTAATACCGGTAACCTTAATAATTAACTTTAATACCGGTAACCAGAACCGAAAGCAGCCTCAATCCCTGGAACATATTTGGGGGCGGTGCCGTGGAACGTTTCAGTGAGACCCAAACGGTTGCACTGGACATTTCCAAGGCCTTTGACCGGGTTTTGCATCGAGGACTTGTCAACAAACTGCCTTCTTATGCACTTCCTGCATCCTTGTGTAAGTGGATTGCCAACTTTTTGAGGGAGAGGTCGATTCAGATGGTAGCCGATAGTTTCACCTCTTCCTCACACTTGATAAAAGTACAGTCCATGATAGCTTTTTGTTTGACAAGTCCTCAAAGGGCTCACAAACTCCAATGGCTCGGAGGGCTTTGAAGCAAAGAACGGACGGTTACCTCGAGAGTGTTTTCTCTTGGGGTAAAAATAATCTTGTTGAATTTAATGTTTCAAGGACCCAATCTTGTCTGATTACGTCTAAAGGGATCAAAATGAAAATCTAGTATCTTTCAACGGAAGCAATCTTCCGAACAGGCCCTCCGTTGATTTGCTTGGTGTAACCCTAAGTGACCAGCTCAGGTATGGGGGCTCCATCGAAGCCAGAGTAAAGTTAGCCTCCCAAAAACTGGGCGTACTGTACAGGGCCCGCAGATATTTTAATAGTACACAACTGCTAACCCTGTACAAATCACAAGTGCGCCCCACGGTTGAATTTGGCAGCCGCCTCTGGTCTGTAGCTCCAAAATACCTGAAAAATACCCTCGACTCTGTGCAGAAACGGGCGGTCCGTTTAATAGATTTTCCTATCTTAACAGACGGATTACAATCTTTAGAGCACAGGTGTCGGGTGGGAATGCTATCCTTGTTCTATCGGTATTACAATGGAAGATGCTCCGAGGAACTAGCATCATTGATCCCTTCGGCACCGGTGCATAGTAGGGAAACACGCCAAACGCGTGCCCTACATTTGTACATGGTTGACATTTGTCACATGAGAACGGGTCGTTTCTTCGACTCGTTCTTGTGTTCAACAGTTCGGCTGCGGAATGATTTGCCGGCCTCTGTGTTTCCTCCTTCCTACAACATGGGTCTCTTCAAGACCAATGTTCATTCCTTCCTCTCCTCAAAAAGACCCTCCACACAGCATCCCAGATGACATAGGCCCTAAGGGAAATTATTTTACTCAGGGCCTCCTGTGTGGAGTTAAAGTAAAAAAAAAAAACCCTTGATTAACCCAACTTTATTGTAAACATTTTGAAATTAGGTCTTCTAAATGACCAGGCCCTTTGCAGGTGCAATTGGAGCAGTCTCAGATGGCGTTAGCTCTGTTTACAGCTTGCTTACTTATCGCTTCAGTATTCTGGTAGGGAAAGGAATAATGTATTCCACACCTCCCTTGTACTTCACAGGATTATCATATATTGTTTAAATTGTCCCATGTTGTTTAAGGTGTCCGGCCAACTTAGAATGAAACCAACCAGAACCACCTCAGAAAGGTCATTAAGAGTGATGATAAAAAAATTGGTTAAATAGGTTAAGCTAGGTTAGGGACACCGGCTATTTTAAAATTATTTTTTCATAGCTTTTAATGACCTTTCTGAGGTGGTTCTGAGTTGGTTTCATTCTGAGTTGGCATGGAACAATAGAGGCATTAAAATTGGTCAGAAAATGCGTGACTCAAGTCTAGCCCTGGTCATCTGTAGTAAAATTGATGAAATATTTTATGTTTTTTTACTTTTCAAGGTGGTATTAGTGGAGATGGTATCGGAGCAAGTGGCCGGAGTTCTGAGGAGGAGTGGAACCCACGTCAGGCTGGTGGTGGCCAGGCCGGCTGACCCTGCTGGTGCAACCCCTTCCGATGCTCCCGTAGTGCCCACCAGGTAATTATTTTCAAGTAAATAGGGATACTCTGGCAGTTGTCAATTGTGAGCCCTAAGCTCAATCAATCTTCCAGATAACTTGCTTTCCTCTATAGATAATGGAAATAATGGGAGATATGTATGTGTGTCACTGAACTACGGCCAAACTTCACCAGCTATCAAAGCGGTGGAGCCAATGAAAGTTATGTGATTGATGTGAATCAATGTGATGTGAAGTGCGTGTGCGTAGATGCGATTTATTCTTTTTTTTCTATTATTTATGTGTAATTCTATTCCAGATTGCTGTCGGATCTGGAAGCCCTGGACCGTTATTTGACTGATGCCGGATTCCCCGAGATCTTTAACTCCCAGGCCACCCCCTCCCCCACACCTCCTCCCATCATGGACAAAGCCTTCATGTATGAAATGGACAATGGGGAGGACTCCGATATTGTTGGACTTGCGCTAGGTGATCATTTTCATTCATCATTCTTCTACACACAGTAAAGAATATTGCTAAAGAACATTTTAACTTTTTTCAACAACATATTTTGTGTTTATGATTCCAGACCGTTTAGACATGGACCTACCGGAAACCGAGAAGTTCACAGTTCAGCTTAAGAAGGATGAAAATGGTCTTGGAATTACTATTGCCGGTAATTTGAATACTTAATTATTATCCACACCTTTTGTGAACTGAAGAACTGTGCAGTCACAGCTGCTGTATATATGTATATTATTTCCAAACTGCAGGTTCAATCAACAGAGTACATTACCTGTTGTTTACTACCAGGTCCCTAAGGGCACATAGATGCTACATGATGCCAAGCTGAATAATATTGAATAACCGTAGGTTTCCATATTCCCTTTGCCTTTGGGCAGTTAGGATGTGATTCTGATGTTTAAGATTAATAAACAAAATTGTTTATTATTTTCAGGTTATGTTTGTGAGAAAGAAGAACTGTCTGGCATATTCGTGAAATCCGTGACGGCGGGAAGTGCAGCGGACCGCAGCGGACGCATTCGAGTCAACGACCGCATCGTGGCGGTGGACGGAGCCAGTCTGCACGGCCGCTCTAATCACTGCGCCGTGGACGCTCTCAGAAGCAGCGGCAACTCTGTCATTCTGAGCCTGGAGAGGTGAACTTTCTCTTTGAATTATATACGGTAAACAGAACACAAATAATATGAAGAGGTGGTCATATCATGGAATGGATGGCCTTGGGCACAAAAAAAGTTGAGATGGTGACCTGAAAAGAACTGCTGGCTTCGGATCGGTGAGAGCTGCCAAGAATCGGCAAATCTAGAAATATTTAACGGACTCTTATGCCCATAGCTGGATGTCAGAAAGCTCATGAAGAAAAATAAGACAAAGTGTACAATATATAATTAAATATTGTCACCTAAGTTAGGTTTGTTTGAAGTGCACCAGACCTTCTATGTTGGATAAACTTTTTGGTATTGTCTATAGAATAGCATTTCACCCATGACTCCTTTCACAGGGGTTGTAGGTTGCTTATTTATCATTCAATGTGTGTTTAATTAATTTCGTCAGGTATCTCCGCGGTCCCAAGTTTGAGCAGTTGCAGCAGGCCATCGCAGCCAACGAACTGCGCCCCCCGCCAGCCCCCGCCCCGGCTGTAAACCCCTTCCTGGACCTGCACCGACAGGACAATGACGATGATAGTCAGGAGATGCACATCCCCTTGAACCACCTCAACCTCAATAAACTAGGGTAAGTTACCCTATCAGTATATTTTTCAATCAATGTAATAGTACAATTTGCAGATTGAAATACAAACATTTCTGATATGAATAACTTTACTTTGAATTTCTCCCTTTCCCATCATTATATGTGGAAAATGTCAGTTTGTGCATTGATGAAGGACTTAGTTACAGAGGGTTACAACGATGCAACTCAACACTTTTTATTAGTAACTAGCGAGTACCTGGCGTGGGTTGCAAATCACTTAAAGAAAGAAAGTGTTTGTGTTTTAATTATGTTTATTGGAATGTTTTTGGACACAAATTATTTTTTGTTTTATTTACAGTACTTGAATAAATCAGTCTGGTGCGAACTCAATAAATCAGGTTTTCATATAGCTGTCCTTGTGAGAATCATCGATTTGACAAATTTAGCCCCTGCTATCCCTACTGCTACTATGTCTCCTTTTCAATCGCTCCCTCTGCTCCTCCCTCGTCCTCCACCCCTCCATCACCCCTCGCCTGCTTGTCCTTTCCCTTGTGTTCCTGTTTCCCCCCCCCCCCCCCTGTTCCCCTACTGCGTTCCACCTTCCCCGCCTTCCACCCCTACTGCGAACCCAGGCACCCTCCCACCTTCCCACCCTGCCGATATACTATGTGAAATACACACATTTTTCAAACAACTCAGACCGAGCCACCTCTTTTAAATTATTTATTATAACGCCACCATTATATATAGAAACCTTAAAATTTCATAACGCTCACCATTATATCTACAGAAACCTTCGCGGACTTGAACACAAGAAATCACTAAAGTTTCCATTATTATTCAAAGAACGGTTTAGGAACGCATAAATATCAAACAAAGAAACATTCATTTTTCAATACATATAAAGAAAAAACAAACTATAAACTTTTATGATTTTCACCATCACCTTTAACCTCTGACTCGCCGGAAACGTGCGAATGCGCGCGTAAAAAAATATTTTTTAATGCGATTTTGACCCTTCTGTGTACAGAATTTGTATGAAGGACAAAGTCAGAATCGCTTGCGCCAACATCATTGATGATACAGCCACTAGTTTCATTCACCTGGCAACACCAGAATATTTTTAAATGATTTTATCTGTGGAATCCAAATGCCAAATTTGCCGCGATTAAAACGTGTTCTAAATTTGATTGTTTTTTTTTTTAATAATACACATTTCTATTATAAATTGACTCAAAATTTCAAATTAAATGTTTGACTGGCCAATTATCACATGACATAGTGGCAAAGTCTTTGAGAATATATATATTTTATTATACCCTGTCTATTAAATCTTTCACCACTTTCAGATGCACAAGTTTTGCAAGGACTTTATGTTGATCAATAATCGGAACCGATTTGAATTTGAACGCGTTGATAAAATACATTAAAAAAAATTAATGTGTTATATTTTTTTTAGGTCTTTCGGTATGAGTCAGTCGACAACATCTGGTTCGCTACGTTTCCCTGTCAACGAGATGGACATTGAGGATATGATACCCAGTGACCCTTTGGACGACTCTGATGAGCTAGTGGAGACCACCAATCTCGCCCTCAGCCTCGGGAGGGGTGTGCCGCACCCCGCGGGCATGAACGCTCCCGGGTTTGAGATCCCCACCACCAGAGAAATGGAAGACATCATCTGCAATAAGTGGAACCTCATTCTGGGTGAGTTCATAATTCTCATGACAATGGCAATTTATTCCATTTTCATTGGGGCTCCGAGTAGCAGTTATCCCATTCTAAATCGTTAATAAATTAATGTTTCTTTTAGGCATATTTTTATCAGCTTCCACCGAAGCTTAAATTACTAGTAAAATACAGTTGTACAACATAATCTACAATAAAAACTGTTATTATCCTCTGATTGACGCAATATGACCTTACCCCTTTTCACAGTGTGAGAAATAAGGTCAGATATTTTTTAATAAAATGAATTCTTTGATTTGTGAACTAACAAATACAATGTTTTGACCAGTACTCACAAATGAGTCATACAATATCCACGCATTTCAATTGCTCTACCGAAAAACTATTCAATCCGCCCTCTTCAAGTCCGCGTAAAGCATATATTTATATCGGAAGTGGTCCCTTGAGAGACGGTTAATAAACATACTTCATTATTGGTTAAAATCGATCAATATTTAAGTGATTTAAATTGATATTAAAATATTAAATATTCAGTGACAGAACAAGTGACAATTAGAATTTGAACAACGCATCGGACACATACATATAGAAGGCTCCAATCGTAGTACCTTGCATCGATGTAACGGTGCGTGCCGTGCAACATGACGCACATTATATACTACCGCATCAAATAATCTATGCTGTTTACTCAAGCAGGGCTGTCACAAACAACAAAAATGAATCTTAACGATAACGCCCTCCTATCTATTAATGAAGCAAAAGAACTTATTGACGGCATCCACAGTGCCATCACGGATCCAGCTTTAAAAATTACTAAAGACCAGATGGCGAAGCTTTTGACAAAATTATCTACTCTTTCAAGCAAAATGATTGACGTTGGAACAAAGGTTGGAATAATTGAGGGAAAATTAATGACATATGAAAAAATCATCACCAAACCCCCGCAGGAAACAAGTACAGGTGACAAAAGAACATACGCAAGCGTAATTGATAAGGGAAAACCAATATTACCCAAATAAAATCTACATACAATAAAAATAATTTCAAACAATAATGAAAACGCGGACCAAATAAAAGTAAACATTCAAAAACAGATAAGAGTCGGAAAACTGGGGATAGAAGTATCTGAAATAAAAAAATCAAATAAAAACCACGTAATCATCTCTTGCCCAAAGAAAGAAGATTCTGATAAAATAATTAAAGAAATCAACAAGAAGGAAAATAACAGCATAACCGCAACAGAAATTAAGAAGCGCAAGCCTAATGTTATCCTTAAAGGAATACACAAGGATTACAACGTAGAAGATTTTAATGAAGATTTTATAGAACAAAACGAAGATATTTACCAACTTATCAAAGACGATAGTAAACACATGCCCAAAATAATGGCAAATATAAAAAAACAAAAGAAGCGAGAACTTATCCAACTACGTCCTAGAAACAACCGGTCAAATGAGAAAATTATTAATCGAAAAAGAAAGAATAAACCTGGGATTTATGCGGGTTCATGTAGACGACTCAAACCCGTTGTCCCAATGCTACCATTGCTTGTGGTTCGAACATACTGCCAACAAGTGCCGAAAAAAAATGGAAAAACCCAGATGTCTCCACTGCGCACAAGATCATACACTATCGAACTGCCCGAATAAAACTCAACCACCGACGTGCTACAATTGTCTAACCTTTAATAAATCAAGAAATGGAAAAACAAATTCGAACCATCGAGCGAATGATAGCAAGTGCCACTACGTCAATAAAATGACAGAATCTGCTTACCAGAAAATTGACTTTAATTAAAATGTTATATTCTTTAAAAAAACAAGTAAGAAATTAATATTTCAACTATATTTTGTTTACAGAGTATCAAAGTCGGCACCCTGTTTATTAGCGCCTGTTCAAATTCATAGTATGTACCTAAGAACTAGCAACTCCCAGTCGAGTGGCATTATTATTACTAAGTATATGATTATTATTGTTCCGCCCGACTATGAAGTTATTCATATAAACGAATTCTCAATTCCCTACAAAACGTACCTCCAAACATATTTATATACATACTCAATCATTTTACATAAGATACACGATTTCAAAGTAGGATGAATAATATTATTACGGACGAACTAGATAACACTTATAATATAAGAGAAAAGTTTTGTAATAATGTTGATCAATGCAACCTTCTCTTCAAAAATATGACTAACTCATTAACCATTATGCACTTAAATATCAGAAGTATTCACAAAAACATAAATGAATTATTATGCACTCTTAGTCTATTGAAAACTGAACTCGACTGTATAATTTTGACCGAGGCCCACCTTAATACAATAAATATTGATAGTATACAACAATTACCGAACTTTACATGTATTACCACGAAAACGCACATTAACAAGAATAGTGGCATAGTTATATACGTTAACCAAAAACACCAAGATATATCTTATAAAGAAATAAACATGACACTCACTAACTGCCTAGCATTACAAATAAAAGTAAATAATCAGATTTATCAGGTTATTGCTATATACCGAACCCACGGTTCGAAAACTCAACAATTTATAGAG
This sequence comes from Limnephilus marmoratus, assembly GCA_917880885.1. Lineage (NCBI taxonomy): Eukaryota > Metazoa > Arthropoda > Insecta > Trichoptera > Limnephilidae > Limnephilus > Limnephilus marmoratus. The sequence goes on from OU862910.1 coordinate 30,057,367, forward strand.
CATCTTAAAGATGTAATTAATAAAAACAAATGTCAAAATACTATAGTAACGGGTGACTTTAATATAAATATAGGTTTAAATTCAAACAGTGTCGAAAAAAATGATCTACATAATACGATGGCTGAACTGAACTTCATTTCATGCATAAACGACTATACTAGAGTTGTGCCCCGACAAAACCCATCATGTATTGATCATATTTGGACAAAAGCTGACATAACTACACAATTAACACCTGTCATTTGGAAAACAAATATAACTGATCACTTTGCGTGTTTTTTAATTCTTGATTTAAAAAAAAATATATCCTTTTCCTCAACTGCATTACAGCAGTATAATATAAAAACCATTAACACACAACTTCTAGAACAAAAATTAAAATCGGAAAAGTGGGAAGAAATATTAAATACCGAAGATGCCGAAAAATCTTCAATTAATTTTGAAAAAACACTTCGCGATCACATAATAAATGCAACTAAAGAAAATAACGTCAAACTAAAATCAAAACATAGAAAAATTAAACCTTGGATCACCCATGGAATAGTTACCTCAATTAGGAATAAAGAAAAACTATTTTATCAAACCCGTAAACAACCCAATGACTTTATTTTATTACAATTATATAAAAAATACAGAAATAATCTTACAAACTTGATTAAAAAAACAAAAGAAAATTACTTCAAAGAAAAAATTGAAGATTGTGGTGAAGATAACAAAAAAGTCTGGGCTACAATTAATAACATCATTGGCAAGGGTAATAAAAATAAACAAATAAATAAAATAACATATGACAATGAAACAATAGAGACAGTAAAAGAACCAACTAAAATTGCTAATATTTTCAACAACTACTTTGCAAAAGTCGGTGAGAACCTAGCCAAAAAAATTGACGCTGTCCAATCTAAAAAAACTTTCAGTACATCCACACAAACTTGCCAAAATATTTTCAAAAAGTTTGAAAAATGCACACAGATAGAAATAGAAAAAATAATAATGAACTTACGAGTGTCAGCGAGCCCTGGTTTCGACCATATCACAGTAAATTTACTAAAACAAATGAGACAACTAATATCAAAACCAATAGCACATATCATAAATAACAGCATGCAACAAGGAATTTACCCGAAAATATATAAAAATACAATAATAACTCCGATTTTCAAATCAGGAATTGCAACCGACATCTCAAACTACCGTCCCATATCTATTGTATCAAACGTAGCAAAAATATTTGAAAAAGTCGTAAAGTCACAATTAACTAAGCACATCACTTCAAATAAAATTATTAATGATAACCAATTCGGCTTCAGAGAAAATTTAGGCACGCAAGATGCAATCGCAAAAATAACCTCAATAATATATAATGCTCTTGACTCGGGAAATAAATGTTTAAGTATATTCATTGATCTAAGAAAAGCTTTTGACAGTATATGCCACAAAAAACTAATCAAGAAATTAGAAAATATTGGAATTCAAGGAACAGTTATAGAATGGTTCAAAAGTTATCTACATGAAAGACACCAACACGTGAAAATTAACAATACATTGAGTGAACCCACCTATTCAAAATTTGGAATTCCTCAAGGGACAGTGTTAGGTCCAATATTGTTTATCATTTACGTGAATGAAATGCTTACAATACCGAAAATTGGAAAAATCATATCTTTCGCTGACGACACAGTCACAATCATAGAAAAAAAAACTTGGGATGAAGCCTACCGAACCGCAAATGTAGAAATAAACAACTTAAAACAATGGCTGGATGACAACTATCTTTCCTTAAACTCTGACAAAACTTACTTCATGACATTTACACTATCAGACAAATTCCTTCCAATTATAAATTCCAATATAACTATTCATAGCTCTTGTAAAAATTATACTGACAACTGCAACTCATCTAAATGCACAAAAATTTCAAAAAAGAACAACATTAAATATTTAGGCATAATAATAGACCAACATATTAAATGGACAGAACATATTGCACAAACTATAAACAGAATACGTAAACTTTTTTACGTATTCCTCAAACTAAGAAATATACTTCATAAATCTATACTACTGAAGGTTTACTATGCATTAGCCCAATCAGTTCTGCAATACGGAATAATAGGTTGGGGAGGAGCGTATAAAACCAACTTAGCCCCACTTGAAATAGTACATAGAAGACTCATCAAAATTATTCTAAAAAAACCTTTAGACTATTCAACTCAAAAAATATTCGATGAATTCAAAGTTTTACAAATAAACAGAATCTATCAAAAAAATGCATTACTTCAAATCCATAAAGACAAACTAACAATAAAGTCATTTAGCTCCAGGCCGAGAACAACAGGACAAATAATAATCCCTAAACTTAATACTACAACGGCCCAACACCATTACACATACTCAGCCATAAAATGCTTTAACGAACTCCCTAAAGATATTCAATCCGAAAAAAATTATAAAATTTTTAAGAAAAAAATTAAAATACATTTCACCACTAAGTAATTTCATGTTTGTGTTATATTACGCCCACTTATATTTTCAATGTGTACACAGGTTTTGTATTTTATAATTTAAAAAAAAAACTTTCTTCCTAAAATAGTGCACAGGTATATAATTTTACATACATGTTGTTTTTATTTTATTTTTTCATTAATACGCTTATGGTAGCATCAATTAAACATATATCAAAATATCAATTGTGTTAGTACTCCCTCCCTAAACACGAGAAATTCTCAATTAGAGAGGTATTATTACCACCATTAAAAAATATTTGCATTACATGTACATAATTAAAAAAATAATTGTACTTATACCTAACTTTGTAAAATTGTAAAAATGGAATAAATAAATAAATAAATATTAAAAAAAAAAAAAATGTGTGCTTGTTCAATCATCATTATCATCATCATCACACTTGGCTTTACAACCCCTGGTGGGTCTTGGCCTCCTCAAGAGTCTTCCTCCACTCATCACGGTTTTGTGCCAGCTCTCTCCAGTTTACAATCTCCAAGGTAGATATATCTTTGATGACGTTGTTGCTCGTCTTAAACTTGGTCTTCCCAGGCTCCTTCGCCCTGTCGGTCTTGAGTTCAGCAGGGACTTTGGTGCTTGATGCTCGGTCATTCTCTCTACATGACCCAGCCACCGAAGTCTTCCCAGTTTTATAAATATAGCTCATTGTTATAACGTCTGTGCCAAAATCCATTTTCTGAAATTGGTCCGAAGATACGCCTCAAAATTTTCCTTTCAAAAACATCCAGTGCTCGCTGATTCCTCTTAATTAGTACCCAAGTCTCAGCTGTGTATGTGAGTACTGGTCTGTATACTAATATCTTGGTGTTTCTGGACAGCAGTCTGGATTTTATTTGGTTTTGTAGGCGGTAATAACAGCGATTTGCGTTCACTATGCGCTTCTGGAACTCCTCTGTGGTATTATTCTCGTTTGTTATCAGGTTTGGTATGTGAATCTTGTTACCGTTTCAAAATTTTGAGTTCCACATGAGAGAGTTGGGGTTTGTTGGGCGCATCCTACGGCCATGTATTTGGTCTTCTGCTGGTTTACTATGAGCCATAATTATTTTTATGATCTACGGTTATTTAAATTGAGGTGTAAAATGACTTCAAGATATGTAAAAAATTGTGGGTTTGATTTGGAAATGAGAAAGGAAAGGTGATTTATTTTAATAGTTATATTTTTGTCTTGCAGGAAGTGGCGTGGAGATAGTCCTGGGCCTGGTGGTGAAGGGAGGGGGTGGGCTGGGCATCTCGCTGGAAGGCACGGTGGATGTGGAGGAGGGTGGCCGGGAGGTGCGACCGCACCACTACATCCGCAGTGTGCTGCCTGAGGGGCCCGTGGGGCGCTCCACAACCCTACGCTCGGGGGATGAACTTTTAGGTGACTCCATCCCCTATCTGTTCTCTTTCTTGTCTTCAGTTTTGGCAGAAAAAAAAGTTTTTTAAAAATCTCTCGATAAGTTGTAACAGAACAATAACCTAACTTTTTTGTTTTATATGATTACCTCACAAGAGTCCCAACTGCTCCCGTCTGGAGCCAGTGAGATTATGGCGTCACAAATTGGGGTATGTTGTGAGGCTGAAGGTAGTGGGGAAGGGAAGGAGATGGGGAAGAGGAAGGTAGGGAAGTACCTGGCTATTCAGATCTGGTCACCAAACACGGCTGAAGCCATTTCAAGTACCGTTTCGATTCTGAATGGTGGTCTTACACCAGGGCGATACTAAGAGTATATTCCACTCTGGGACGTGCCGCAAATATTACTATTTATTATTTTAAATGAATTAATCGTGAAATAACACAAATTAATCAAATAAAATTTATTTGCCCACGCCGGGATTCGATCCCGCGACCTTCGGATTGCGAGTCAAAAGCCTTACCGCTAGACCACGCCGGCCGTCAACCAATATTACATGTATTTTTTTTTTTTACATGAGCTCCACACAGGAGGCCCTGAGGAAAATAATTTCCCTCAGGGCCTAAGTCATCTTTGGGGATGCTGTGTATGTATAATATATTCGCTCATTCATAATAATCTGGATGGGCCACCCTGGGCAATGTTGGGAGCAGCAAGTCCAGAAGCTGTGCGAGTAGTGAAGGACAGGACTGTGTCCAGGTGATGGAACCCGAATAGGTCAAGAGGAAGAAGATGAGAAATAACTTTTTCTTTTTTTTATTTCTTCCAGAGGTCAATGGACACCGCTTGCTAGGAATGAACCACTTGGAAGTGGTCTCCATCCTCAAAGAACTACCGGCCCGAGTCTGTCTCGTCTGTGCAAGGGCTCCCTTACCCCCAGCAGCCGTCGGAGGAGCTTTAGTGAAGGCCAAGTCCGACGGCAGTCTGGCGGGGGCTGGGGCTGCTGGAGCAAGTGGAGGTGTCGGTGCGGGGGCTGGCGGAGCAGAGGGTGCGGCCGGAGGAGCCCTAGCGGGGGCTAGATTGAGATCTCGCTCACTAGAGCCCCTGACGGGGCTGGCCATGTGGTCATCAGAACCTCAAGTTATAGGTATGAATCTGTTTCATTTAACTTGTGACTTAGGAGGGGTGCCTGCATACTCCTCATATCTTTTTCCTTCCCAGAACATCCTCTCCTTCTTTTCCTTAAAAAGACCCTCCAAAGAGCATCCCCAAAGATGGAATAGGGGGTAGTAGGCACTGAGGGAAATTATTTTCCTCAGGGCCTCATATGTGGAGCTAATGTAAAAAAAATACATTCTCATACAAATATAGCCCTCAAATTACGATTTAAAAAAATTTCTGCCTCCCAGTTTTACATACCTGCTTTAAATTATCGCTAAAACCTCAAAAATATGCTACAGGATGTTAAGGGATGTACTTGACTTACTACCAGTGATTCCCAATTTATTTGGAGTAAAAAATGTGTAAGAAATTTTGGTCATCGATGACTTTTTTCATGTTTTTTTTTTCAAAATCAAACAAAAATAAAAAATCTTCCACATGGTCTCACTGGTCACTCAGCCGAGTAACCGCCCAACCCCTCACTCCGCCCCTAAAAAAAAATCAAAAATGTCAATGGAGACCAAAATTTCATTTACATTTTTTACTCTAAATAATCAGGAATCACTGGTTAAGTCAAGTTCGTACCTTAACACCCTGTAATGGTCTTTGATCGGGCCGAATCGGGAGAGCGTGGTTGAGGGAGAACTTTTGACATCAACCGGACTCTGGACCCATCGCCTTGCACCGCAGTGGGAGAGATGGATTCCTTCGCTCCTGGACACATTGACACCCAAATTCCTACCCACTTCTCAAACCTTTTTCCTTCCATTCTATCAATTTGTGTTATTTTAATCCAAAGCAAAGCTGCCCAATATAATTATGCTATGACTAGGCCAATATTTGACCTTGATGGGAAGAATGCTCAGATGATACCTGGGGAACCATGAAGTGAACGCAAGAGACATTGCCAAATACCCAATGACAAGAGAAACCGACTATTTTCACACAATGTCCCGAGTGCATAGTGGAGCTATAAGGGTCTAATAATATTATTGATGTTGCCACAGAATTGGTGAAAGGGGAGCGAGGCCTGGGCTTCTCCATTCTGGACTACCAGGATCCGCTGCGACCAGCTCATGCCGTTATAGTCATCAGGTCCCTCGTTCCTGGAGGAGTGGCTCAGCAGGACGGAAGACTTATCCCGGGGGATCGCTTGCTCACCGTCAATGATCAGGTTTGTCGTGTTCCATCCATACTACAGGGTGCGGCGGCAGCATAACTTCCTTTTTTCAAAACTTAATAAAACCCATTGAATGAATCACAAATATTTTTATGTTTTTTTGTAATGTAGGCACATTCTTAAAGTTTTGTTTTATTTAGTTTTTGAAGATCAAATCAGGTAGGTGACGTCCCCCTTTCTCCGTACACTGAGTAAACCCATTTCTGGCGTTTGTCATGACTCTTGCCCAGTGTATCAGGCGTTATCCTGGAAATTTCTTCCTGGTTCTTGGTCTTCAAATCTTGTAAGGTCCTTGGACGGTTCACATAAACATGGGATTTAAAAAACCCCATGGAAAAAAATCCAGTAAGATGTTTATACCGGTCTGAATTCACTGTCACTGTTATTTAATTTTCCTCAAAGAACCAGGGATCAATAATTCCACTTGAGGAAATTGCACACCACACTGTGACTTTAGCAAAGGCCTTTGATGCAATTTTCGAGGATTATTGTCAGCCCAGTAGCGCAATGTTTTGTTTGTTGACAGTTCCACACAAATGAAAATGGGCTTCATCACTAAAAAACACGATAGCGTCCTCAGGAACGACTTCCTCTTACGCGTTCCTCCCAGAATTGAAGTCATGTTCAGAAAGTTCCTGCACAATCGCCATCTTGTATGGATGGAAATGGAGATCATCACAAAGAATTCTCCTCAAAGAACGATCGGAAAGTCCAAGGGCAGATACATGTTTGCGCGCAGAATGCCTTGGTGATCGCAACATTGAAGCTCTCATTGCCTCAATGTTCTCAGGTGACCTAATGGGACGAGGGACTCCAGTTCTTCCTCTTGTCGCACTTGCAGTTTGTCTGAACGTAGTGACCCACATAACAATTGATTTCTGGTCCGGGAAAGGGGCTAACGTGGCTCAATTAAAGCGATTCCGAAAGGCGCGCTGGGTTGCGATGACAGAACATCCGTTCGAAAAGTAGGACTCAACTGTAAACGCATGCTCCTCACTGTTCCAACGCATGATGGCGGCTAAACTATGTCAAAATATTATTACAGTTTCGACTCTCGAAAGAGACCACTAGCACTCCGCTACGTCATCGACCGACTGAATGGCGCGCATTTAAAAATGGAAGTTATGCTGCCGCACCCTGTATATGAAAAATTATACAAATTCTTGTACCAATTATAAATTGTAGGTAACTAATCATCACCTCATCCGCAGGAGCAGGCAAAGAGGATGAACCTTAAAATAAACTTATTTAATGCAAACTCATTCTTACTTTATTCATACTCAATCTTTATCTAATGCATTCTTGTTTGTTAGTCAGTCCTTTGACATGACCCTACTCAAGAATTAGATTCCCTTGATTGTGCCATGTCTTTAGGCTTTTCCTCATTCCATTCACTTTTGCACCATTCATTATCTTGACACTCCACTCATTCACTCTACATGTCCAAACCATGTGAGCATCCCTTTCTTAATCTTGAATCTTTTTTGGGTCTCCACATTTGTGATACGGTCATAAATTGTTTCACCACACATAAGCCTCAGGGATCTTATTTCTACTGCCTCCACTTTACTTTCATCCCCTCTTTTGCCAGTTCTATTCACAAACGATAATAATTGACCCTTTATATTTCAGAACCTGGAAAATGCGACACTAGACCAAGCAGTTCAGGCGCTCAAGGGGGCCCCCCGAGGCCTGGTGCGCATCGGGGTGGCGAAGCCCCTGCCCCTGGCCGACTGTGTGCCCCCCAACGGAATGCCCACCTCTTCTCTCCCACACAACAAAATGAATACTCAGTAAATGGAAACATTCAATATTTAGACTGATGGTAGACTTCTTATTATTTCTCTCTTAAAATGTTAAGATTGAATTTTTACTTACAATATGTAATTATGTATTAAACATTCCATTGCTTATAAGATTGTTATGAATCTTTGTTTCTGCAGCTAATATTTTAGACTGATAAATATTAATATTTCTCTCTTAAATTTTTTTTCTATAAATACATGTGTTGCCGCTTAAACATTCCGGTGTTATTATGAATCTTCCTTTTGGCAGCTAAATAATTTATTGTTCAAACTGATAATATACTTCTTAGTATTTCTCTTCTAGAATACTGACTGAACAAATTTAATTATTAAATGTTATTTTATAAATCAATTATTATACATTCCTTTACATACATACCATTAATTTGTCAGCAAAAAATAATAATTTAATTCAATATTTTGATTTTAAGATATTTTTTGCCACCCGAGCGACAGCTATCCAAATTTAGGTAAATGATGTTTATTAATTTTAAATTTAACGATTTAATTATTTTTATGGGATAAACAGTGAAATCTACGTAGATTCATTGGCTTTAAACCGCAGTAATCAGTTTATATGTTTCCGTATTAATATTTGGAGGTGTGATTTTAATTAAATCGAATGGCCGAATCGAAAACCAGACACCCGGAAATGTCCATTGCTCGATTGGTTAGCAGTAATTTCAGCGTGTTTTTAACTATTTCATTATAATTTCTTTGACTGATGAAATTAAAAGGTTCTGTTAGTATCTTTAATATTAAAGCTGGAATTATTTTATATTAACCTTTAAACGCCGTGTGCAAAAAATGTAGCCCACTGCCTAAGTATTTTTTGTGAAATATTCGCACCATAATTACCGGTCCCGTTCAGGACCGTTGGGCATTGAACAATGCAAATCCGCGGTCCAGTTATTGTCCAAAAAACAGTTGTTTTCAATAGTGAGTTTGGAGAAACTCCGCATCCGCCAATTGGAGTTGTGCGTCAATATAACTTTCATTGCTCAGTGTTCACTGTTCATCCGGCAACTGTCGTGACGTGTTGTTTTTATGCTGGCCCGAAAACATAAAAAGATATTGAAATAATATTTTGGACTTTTTTAATAAATAAAGGATAGAACGAAAATGAAAATAATAAAACATTGGAGTTTTTCAAACCTTCATGGCAAACTATCCATGGCTGGCGCTGGTAGTGAACCTGTTAAAGATATGCATTCACATCGTACTTACGAAAATAAATTTTTAAAATATCAAATGTCAGCAACAATCACTTTTGTTACCTGTGTATTCTAAATTAATATTTTCGTGTTGGGAGTTATATTAATATTATTATTATTTTTTTGAAATAGGCAATTCACCCTAAAAAGTGTGCTTTGTGTACACTATTATTTATCTTTACATAAAATATACAATGCTTATTTTTTGTTTGTATGTATTTAAATATTTTTCAGAATATGTATATTATTATGTCAATTTTAAAATGTAATTAAAAGTACCTTATCCGAATTATCCATGTACATTTAGGAATATTAACATATGTAATAGTAGTAATGCAACCATTACAATACCAAGGCATCGTAATTGCTGGTTATAATTTCAATCACATGCACATTCGTCTATACGATTATTCAAAAAATATTTGTCTTAGTTTCATCAAATATTATTTCTCACATTCCATTAGGAGAGGGATTCCCATTTTCTATATCTGACTGCTTGGAGAATGCAAGCAAGCAAAAGTCTTTACTTTTGACTAGTGACGCGCCGTACATAGCAATAATAAAAATATGTGCAATGAATGTAATAATTATGTTTTCAACTTGCATTCAATTCCTGCATGTTGTATTGTACCTTCAAAGGCAATTTCAAATCCAATCCAAAAGAACTATGTTTATTTTTAAATTTCATGCCATTTTAAATTACATTACAGATATTATTATATAAACAGAATGTCAAATTAATAATCTCCATTATGTTATTTTTAAGTTTAGCTTATTGTTTAACAATGCACCTAAAAGATCTATTTTATATTATTATTATAGTTATTAAAAAATGTATTAAAATATATATTAAAAGTAAAATAAAGGCAATAAAACATACAAAGTAATTATCTTAATTTTTATTTATTTATCAATAACAATATTATAAATACAGAATTGAAACCAATATTAACAACTACTTCACCCAACAAGAATTATTAAGATCATTCAAATTAGAATAATATTATATTCTAGAAAATTGTCAGCCCATGTGCAACATTTTTGGAAATACATATGTACATATTATGTAAACATACAATGTTAAAAAAAGAATTGAATTATTTATTTTGACATAAAACATAAAAATTAAATTACATACATATAATTATTGTTGAACTTTGTATATTTAGTTATTTCTTATTCTAAAAAAATTGCGAAATCCAGAGCACCTCTTTTATTTGTCATAATATTATCACATTACAAGAATGAAGCATAGATTTTATTTAAACTATCACAAAAATAATTGGTATTTTTACTGTAATAATTATTTAACAATATTTTAACAAACTATCTCACACAAACACATCAAGAAAGGAAAATTTTGGCTATAGTAGATACTATTACAATGCATTTTATTTTGTCCAGTGAAAAATATGTTTTAATGAATTTCAATATAAATTCGAATTTTTCCCTACATTTGTTACAATTTACAATATTATGTTTGAAAACCCCTTTGTTTGTAAATGAGCAAATGAAATAGAAAGCAAGAACTAATTAGAATCCATTAAAATGTTTCCCTCATGAGGATATTTTCTGCAAAGAAAATTAAGAATTTGTTTTACGAATTTAGGGAGGAAATCTCACCAATAGAAGATACCGAAAGAAGGTGAAGAATTACTTTTAAAGGTATATATTTATTTTATATAATTATTATTGCATTTGCATGTAATAGTATTAAAATTAAAATTCCCTGTCAATAAGGGTGGTTTCACAGCCTTTTTTTTTCTGGAATTATTTGATATGTCTTTTTCCAACTACATAATATACCTACAGAGCAAAACATCTCTTTTTGAAAAATCGTTTTTGTTAGGCAATAGAACTAAAACAGAATATTAACAAATAATCCATTCACAAATAATAAACACTAGGTAACAAGCAATTCATGAACAATTGATTAAATTATTTAACATTTAGAAAATTGAGCACCACTGATTTTATTTTACAATTATTAGAAACTAAATAAATCTTTTAATTTAAAACATGGCATCAAAGTAACAATACTAACTATGTACATTCTAACCTAATTGCACCCCAGTTCTGGGGAAAATTACTTCAGTCTGTACACGCTTTGCTGTAACTATTCAAATTTAATGATGCATTAAAACTTTGTGCAATAGAATACCAACTAACATGCTGACTGAGGTCCTCCTGTTACGAACTGGACTATAGATAATTTAATAATTATTATTACATAACATTACAATATTATTTTTGACACAATGAAGAATATGATTTTCACAACAATTTTAGTACCATATTCAGGTTCTGAATAAAAATATGAAAAATTGTAAAGCATTCCATTTGTACATAAATTATTTTATAACTTGATCAATCCCATTCAGGAATAAGGTAAGCAGCTAGTTGGTCAGTTAAAATACTAATAAAGTTGAAGGTTTGAGTACAACCATCACCGTACTAAAATCCGCTATCCGTACACATAATAATTTAAAATATTTATTATGTATATATATTATATTATATACATAGATTAACTATCTTTAAAAATAATCTGTTTACGTATGTTATTTTTGTAAACTGATATACCAGGCATCTGTTGGTACATACCCGTAGACTTTGTATGTATATAATATTATGTAGCTGTGTTTTACGTTATATTATTTAAGTGTAAAAATATTATCACCAGCTGAAAGGTAAACAGTGTTTAGCTTGCGTTTAAAATGTCTATGTGTACAGCGAGTCAATGATGGTGGCGTACTTGGCGGTGATGACATTTCGCTTCAGTTTCAATGTTGGGCCTGTAAAAAAAAGAATAATATTTTGCTTGGATACGATTTTAGATTTTCACGGCCAAAAGTATTTTTGTTATTAGTTTTTGGGGTATTGTGCCGTGTTGCGCTACCTCCTTCTTTAGCCAACGTTTCGGACAGCGTTGCAGTGTCCATCATCAGGGCAGATGTGGACATGGGCATGTGGGCAGATACCTCCTTCTTAGCCAACGTTTCGGACAGCGTTGCAGTGTCCATCATCAGGGCAGATGTGGACATGGGCATGTGGGCAGATGTGCCCTGATGATGGACACTGCAACGCTGTCCGAAACGTTGGCTAAAGAAGGAGGTAGCGCAACACAGCATAATACCCCAAAAATTAATAAAAATATTTTGCTTAATTACAAAGGTAATTAAAAAAACAATACAATTAATCTATATAAATAAAAATGAATCGCCAAAATGTATGTACGCGCATAACTTCCGAACAACTGCACCAAATTGGATAATTCTTTTTTTTTGTGTGTTCGTTGTTGTCAGGACGAGGTTTATATAAAACTACTGGTGAGCTCTGGCATTTTGAAATTTGAATAAAAAATGCAATGGGTGGCTCGCGAGCTGTTTGAGAACTGAATGTACCGGGACTGAATGTATGGAATGCGGGAGGTGGGAGGAGGTAGGGGGTTTTCGGGGGACGGAGGAAGGGGGAGAGTGGAGTGAGGAGTGGAAAGGTGGAAGAGATGGAGGGTGAACGCAAAAGGGGAAGGGGACGCGGGAGAGGAAGGGGAGGAGGAAGGGGAACGAAACGGGACAAATGGGAAAGGACACGCAGGGAGAAACAATTTCTTAATTAAATGGCATAGCAATGCATGCCGGGAACCAGCTAGTATAAAATAGTATGTATATACTATAATGACCCACAGCAGAATGTGACATTTAAATTTTTTTTTAAATGTTTTCTACGTATTATCTTTTTTGTAGATATTATATACATTGTTTTTATTCTCTAGCAACCGCCATAAAAGGCTTGATAGTCTTAAAATCTTTGGTTTCATGTTAGTTTTGAAGGGATTGGGGCTATGACACTTAAAAACTAAATATTTCAAATGCTTACCCAATTCATCAGTTGCTATGGACAGATCGCAAGGCAATAAAGCAAACTTCTGTACTCTCTGGGCATTGGAGATGGCTTGCACATTAGCTCTTGTGATTCCATCCTGAATTGCCTTCATGATCTGGAATAAAATAAATAAAGAGTTTTTAAAATCTTCATAAGTTACCTCAGTGTTGCCACAGGGAAGTGTGTGGCAAATGTAGAAAAAATGGTCAAAAAGGGATCAGAGCGTAAAGCATAAATGGGGAAAGAGGGAGAATTTTATTATTAGGTAAAATTATTTTACGATCTTCATAAGTTCTGCATTCTTTAATACCTCTTTTTGATGGAAAATTTCATCCAGAGTTTCAGAAAATGCATAATTATTGATGACCACTCCAGCTTTCATTAAAAATACATAGAAAAGAATAACACAAGAATTGCCTTGCTGGCCTGTTTTGTGATTCAATTATAAGCCTGATTCCAGCCTATATTTCCATACAAATCTATGTTTCACCGTGATTACGAAATTCAAACAGGATGGCGATGTACAATTTCAAGCAAGTGTAAAAGAGACAGACCGCATGCTAAAGGGTCTAGAACCAAAAGGTATTAATTCAGTGAAACATTAGTTTCTATCAAATTTTGTACAGAAGGCACTTTTAGTATTATATTCTTTATTTTACGATAAAAAAAATTTCAACAGATTTCCGTAGTTACCTTTTGGTTTGGTCCACTCAATACTTCGGTAACGGTGGTGACCTTTTCTCCTAAAGTAGCGACCCATCTGAGGGAATCACTGCTCAGTTTATCCAAAGGAATGCCGGATTCGCTGTCAATTTCCGTCTGCAAAATAATTTTATGTAAAAATTACGAAAGTAAATACAGTCGACTCTCGTTAATTCAAACCTGCGATAATTCGAACCTCTCTATAATTCAAAGTTATCACGAGTTCCCTACGAAATCTCTTTATATTTCGAACTAAATCCATACATTTTTGTACACTTGGTAATTCAAACGAAAAAATCATTGCTATATAACAAAACGACGCGTTAATTCGAACTCATCGGCGTTCAACATTCGACAATTCAAAGTTGCAGAGAGAAAGAGGCGGAAAGATTGTTACACACACGTTAGTACAAATACAATTTTGCGACAAGTTCAAACGTGTATTGTTTTTGTACACCAGTATAACAGAGTTCTTTCTTTCTAAAGATTAATTAATTCACATTATGATTACATGTATGTACACGAATGTACCTATAAACTTTTGTCATTGTTATAGAATAGGAGTTAATAAATAATAATTGATCAACACTTAAGAATTCGAAGTTTTATTTATTTACTCTCACAAATTTCGAACCATTTGATATTTCAAACACTCGATAATTCGTAATATTTTAAGAGTCCCTCGAGTTTCGAATTATCGAGAGTCGACTGTATTTAAATTTAACAACTACATTAAAACATTATGCACTTTTGTTTCCATTTAATAAATTTATATTTGTATAGTTGACGCCAAACTTTAAGACCGGCCTGACATTGATCAGAAATATGCGAGTTTAAGATTAAACGTCACATACGTTATAATCTGCGCATTCACAGATGGCGCCAATTAAATTATTTTAGGTTTTTAATACTTTTTGCACGTTTTGCTTTAAAATATTGAGGTGAATTAATTGTTTGCGCCCGTACATATTTAATATGAATATAAATAAATAGTTTTGTCCATAAACAAACCCAAATCTTTCAAGAAAGGCTGAAAAATACAATATTGGATTGAGTCACCGATACAAAATTGAATTTTTCAGCCTCTCTTGAAAGATTTGTGTTTGTTTATGTACAAAACTATTAATTTACCTTAATATTTTAAAGCGTAACGTGCAAAACGAATTAAAAACCTAAAATAATTTAATTGGCGCCATCTGTGAATGCGTAGATTATAACGTATGTGACGTTTAACCCTAAGTACAGAAAAAAGGCATACCCCCCTGTCCTAGTCTTTTTTTGTAGCACATGTTTTACGCATGTTTCTCTTATGTTCATTGTAAAGTCAGTAACTGTGAGAGAATGCATCGTACCATGTTCAGGCAGGTCTTAAAGTTTGGCATGTATTATACATGTAAGTATTACAATATGTTACCTTCAAGGTTAGCAGAACAGAGAGGAATTTTCTTCTGTCACCAATAACGATTGCCTGCGATACGCAAGGAAGTTCCTTCTTGATTTCCTGTTCAATGAGGACGGGGGCCACATTTTCACCTCCAGCGGTAATTAAAAGTTCCTGGAAATTAATCAATTAATTATTAAAATTTACCTGTACATAGATTTTTGTCATTTGTGTTGATACTTTTAATTTTGAAACATTAACCGCTTAATAATATATAATCACGTAAATATATATATTACAAATTTTTGTAATTATATAAATTATTATTATTAAATAATCTATATATTTATGTAATTATATATAATCACATAATTATATATAATCTAGAAAAATTTAAAGCCAGCCTTGAAAAGATTAAAGTGGAAAACTGATGATTCTACATCACATGGGAGGCGGGAATGGGTACCGCCGCCCCGGGAACCTTTATTGGATAACCAACACCTCTGTCGCAGTTCACCCCAAGTAGTTCGCTACGTTTGGTGATTTAGCAGGGGTGCCCGGATTCATGGGGTGAGGTTTGTCTAGGTCTTGGAGGCGGATGGCCAGGACACACTGAACCCCAGATTCCTACCCACCCTTTAAACCCCTTTCCTTCCCAAAACTCTCCTCTCCTTCCTTTCCTTAAAAAAAAACCTCCACACAGCATCCCCAAAGATGACATAGGCCCTGGGGGAAATTATTTTCCTCAGGGCCTCCTGTTTGGAGCTCATGTAAAAAAAAAAACATGGAGAACCAAAAAAACTTTGTATTTCGAATTTTTTTTAAACTTTATCAAATTTAAAAAAAAAAATTAAAACAGAAGCCTAGTAAGTGAATTACAACATCGGTGAAAATAGAAAATATATCTGAAGAAGTTTGATCCATAAATGTAGGTAAATATACCTGACAACAACAGTACCGTGTCTGCCATGTTTTTTCACTTTTTAAGTGTCAGTGTGGGCTACCTATTGCACCTAAACTCATTGGCTGCTAACTTTCTCGACTATCTGTTATGCTATCGAATTTCCATGTTCCTGCTTGTTCTGCATGAAAGGTAATTTAGTGTTTACATGCATTAAATTAAGTACTTATTTTTACAAATGCTTGTGTATTTTCATTTTTAATGGAAAAATATTTAAAAAAAACCATGCTTGAAGTTCATTTTCCAATAATTTTTGTGGACCATAATTGTGTGAAACTACAGTTATGGATCGACCAATAAATTGATATTGTGAGAAATGAGCGCAGTCAGTGTTGCAGCATTATGTTTAACCTCTAATCTGTCGCGAGCCCACCGGCGGGCCCAAAAAAAACTCGTTACTTTTTTAAATGCGATTTTAACCCATATGTATAAAGAAAATGTATGAAGGACAAGGTCAGAATCGATTGCGCCAATATCTATCTAGGACCTAAATACTAATTAATTATTGTAGCTACTCTGAATTATTTTTAAATAATTTTCTACAAAATTTGCGGGTGGCTTTTCGAAACACCATACAACATTCAACAGGTTAATCAGTGAGTTCGATGAAAAGTTCAATGAATCATTCAATACCGAATATGGTCTTCCAATAATGATGTCCATCGTTTGATAATTACCTTTATTCTGCCGGTAATGTATAAGTATCCTTGGTCGTCTATCTTTCCTACGTCTCCGGTCTTCAGCCACCCTTCATCGTCAAATGTGTCCTTGGTCTTGGTGGGCTCGTTGAGGTATCCCATGAAGACGTGTCTCCCTCGGATGCAGACTTCTCCTTCTCCCTTGGCGTCTTTATTTCCCAGCATGGTTTCAACACCGTCAATTGGTTTGCCTACAGACTCTAGGTTGAACCTGAAAATTCAAAATATTTTTATTTATGACTGCTGAAATGTCATGTCTAATTCATTTTCAAAGCCTATAATATCAAAGCCATGAAAATAATGCCTTTGTGCACTAAATCACACTTTTCTGGTTGGGCCACATAGGACAATGTGAGGTATCACCGCAGGCCGCACATTTATAATTGGCGTCGGGGGGGGAGGGGGGGGGGGATGTTGATTGATGTTGTACCTTTTTGTTTAGCATGTTAAAAAAAACAATTCTTTGTATTTATTGTACCTCCTTCCTTCTTGAATTCATGATATAATGTCAATTCTTAATAATAATAATACACGTAAGATGATAATATACAATAAAAAAAAAATTTATGTAGATCTGTAATGGAATCTTTCAGTTCAATTTTCATCCACTTCCCGAACTACCGAAATATGTGAATTTTCGCACACGCGATAAAAATGATTTTTTTATTTATTTGTGTTATCTATATAAAAAGTATGTTTACATTAGGTTTTTCGATGCCTGTCTCACCAGGATATACCTGTGTCGAGACAGGCGGATTACAATACCTACAATAACAAAAATAAACTAATATTAAAGTTTACTTTGCTTTATTAGTACTACGTGATTAGCATGTTTTTTTTGTCTTTTTTAGACCATATTTTTTTTACCTGCCCACGCCCTCACTGTGCCATCTCAATGCTATCTAATTTTCTCTGGGTGTTATACTGCCCCCCTGAAAGTCTCAAACATCCACAAGGCCCACACGTTGAGAACCTATGAAGTACATTACACGCGTTTATAATCGACTTTCAAAAACTAGCTGAGCGTTTTAAAATCAAATGTCAATCGATTAAAAGCAACGTTTTAAAATCATAAGGTATTTGACAAAATATTTGAAAAAAAAGCTGAATAATATAATTGTACATGAAAAAAATAAATTAAATGAAAGCGGCAGATATCTATGCGGGCCGCACAAATATCTGCCGCAGGCCGCAGTTTGACGAACACGGCTTTATATCATGAAAACAAAAATGAACAACTTTGAAGGACATCTGCCCTGATAATGGACACTACGACTCTACTCAAAATGTTGACTGCAAAACAGCTGCAAAAAGACTGATATAATTAATCACGATAATACTTTTGGCCACGAAAAACTTGAATCATATTCAAATAAGGACAGGTTGTTTCAAAAAATTTGACGGATTCATCAAATATTTGAATTTAATTTTCAGGTTCTGTGTAAGTTTTATTCAAGTTCTGTGATTATTTCAGTTTTATAGAGCAACTGGTTTCCGTATTAATATTCAGAGGTACATTTTTTAAACGAGTGCGGGCGAATCCAAAACCTAATGCACGGAAATCTCCAACGCTCAAGGCATTAATATACCCCATCATTAGAACGGATAAATACCCAAGCGATAGCTACCATAATTTTGGTAGCTGTAGGTGATCTATTTGAATTAAAATTGATTTATTTTGAACTTTCCGCAATCAGCTACGAATATGTTTGGAATCCAAAAACCAAAACCCAGAAATCTCTTTACTCAAATGGATAAACAGTGCAAGTAACAAAATTAGAGGTGACCACAGATTTAACATCGGTATGCATTGGTATATCTGAGATTTGTGTTAAAAATAAAAATGTGACTGTAAAACTTACGCCACGGGTGTGCAGAAGGAATGTGCACCGGAGGATTCGGACATTCCGAATACGTCCATGATGGGCATATCCAGACTCATGAAGTAGGCCTTGACTTCTGTGGAGAGGGGTGCGGCCGCTGTGAGGTACATCTTGCAGTTTGAGAATCCCAGAGCCGCCTTTACCTTCTTTAAAACTAGATTCTGAGCCAACCAGTATCCGTAAGAATTATCTTCAATACTGCAAAGAAAAAATTACATGTTAGACATATTTTACATTCCTGGGTGATATCTATTGGAGACATCTGCTATCTCTTACTTCTTTCTCCATTCTTTACATTTTTAGCAAGAAGAAAGCGACAGTTAGATAAGAAAGTTTAAAAAATATGTACATATAATATGGACTAAAAAATGTAAAATATGGAAGAAATATGGAGTACAAAAAAAGAATATCCTTCATATTAAACAATGTTTATTGTGAAAAATTACTGTACGGTAGCAGTTACATTAAAAAAATTATAAAAAGGTAGCGAAATGTTCAGCTAATTCAAATAAAAAAATGAAGTTTTATTCATCTTCCTCTAAATCTGACTTATTAAATTGATCGCAGTACACGATCACATGCTTTTTTAAATTATCGAAATTAAAACTTTGTCGATTTGGTCTAGATATAGCCTTATATTGGCTGAAAGATCTTTCCACGTCACAAGATGTAATTGGAGCGTACTTAAAGACGCCTAGTTCCGAAATTGTGTAAGGCAAGTCTGCAGTACCCTCAAAGCTTCCGCTCAGAACTTTATTAATTGTTTTTAGGGTGTTAAATTTTTTTATTTTTGTCTAAAATATACTTTACTTGATACGCAAAGGTTATTTATCCTTGGGCATTTTGAAATTAAACTGGCAGGTACCTAGACAGTAATAGTAGGTGACTTGAGTATGTAAAAATAAAAAGACGCGCAAGCAACAGCAAGCAAGTAGTGGAAGAAAATGAAAAAACAAATTACGACGAATAATACGCGAGAGAAATGAAACATGCACGGCCGTGTGGTGGCGAGAATGCAAACACTTAAAATTATATCATTTTTTTATGAACTAACCTCATGTTTTATGATATAAAAATCGAAAATATGGATGATTGTGATATTTTTTAAAAAATATGGACTTAACCATGAAATATGGAAAATAAAAATTAGTTTTTCACAATCTATAAAAATGATAATCTAGGTAGAGAACACATACGAGACCGAAAATCATGTAAATTAAAAATATGTATTTACACATTAATCCGGGCCCTAATTATTACATATATCATTATGGGTCAGTTGCTTCACAAGACTGAAATAATATGAGAAATTGAATAGAACATTCACAGAACTTTGAAATTTAATGATTTGAAACAACCTGTCCTAAATAAGTGTATTTTCATAATGAAAAATACAGAAAACACACAAACTGAATGTTAAGCGGGTGCGATGAAGAATGACAGCAGTTACTTTGTTATTATTTTTAAAAGGCTGCTCTTTACGACATGAAAAGCAATATCTCTTATATCATTGTTTATTTTGTGGGCAATCGAATGGGATTTATTTTAGTAAACTACAAATATTGTTCGCGATGCAAAATCCCATGGAAAGAAAGATCCATAAGGATACATCGGCTTTTAATGGGTACAAATTTTTCGTAACCATAAGGATATGCCGGCAAACAAGCGGTTAATATAAGTTTCATATTTCTTATTCTTAACTTGTGGTAATAAGCCTATTGGGGATTTAATATACCATTTTATATATATTTTTTTTTTACATGAGCTCCTCACAGGCCCTGAGGAAAAAAAATTCCCTCAGGGCCTATGTCATCTGTGGGGATGCTGTGTGGAGGGTTTTATAAGGAAAGGAAGGAGAGGAGAGTTCTGGGAAGGAAAAGGGTGGAATCTGGGGTTCAGTGTGTCCTGGTCATCCGCCTCCAAGACCTAGACAAACCTCGCCTCATGAACCCGGGCACCCCTGCTAAATCACCAAACGTAGCAAACCACTTGGGGTAAAATATGGCAGAGGTGTTGGTTATCCAATAAAGGTTCCCGGGGCAGCGGTACCCATTCCCGCCTCCCAAATTGTACATACAATAAATAAATAGTTGACTATGATGATCCTGCCACTGAGAGCTCTGTTTTAACTTCACTTGTTTTTACACACTCAAAATAACAAGAAAGAATATGAGGATAAAATGAAACTATCAGCAATATGGCTATTGCAATATTCTAGGAAACGATAGAGGATACCATTTTTGCTAAAACTGTCTTAAGCAAAAGATTTGATTTTTACATAGGCCTCTTGCTGGACAGTTTCAGAATTAAGATAGTTTCAGTAATAAATAAATCTTACCCTTTGAAAGCTTTGTTGTAATGGTTGGTACTTTGTGCTTTGGCCCAATTAGCGATGCTCCTTTTGATCACACCATTGGCAGCTCCGATGGAAGTCATCTTCTCATAGATCTTTTCCCACACACGAGGAACGCCCAGGAATCTGTCATAACATAAGCGTAATAGTTTAGTATCCGGCTGGCAGTGGCAAAATGAAAAATTCCATAGCCGCTCATTATTAAAGGCAAAACAATTAAATTATCATTATTTAAACGGTCAAATTTGTTTTATGGGGCCAACAGACTTAGTTATAAAAGATTTTTATATCATTTGGCTTTGAAACGCCAAGCTAAAGCCGAGTGTCCCGCCGCCATACGCCGGACGTAACTTGCTTGTTTTTTTTGCAAAATGATGTTTTTGTAAATTGTACCACCTTATCTTTTCCACTCCAATGCTATAAAAAAATATTATGTAATAAACAACGAAAATATTCTTGAATTTTATTATATTTTCCCAATAAATAAGTGTTCTTCAAAAATAAGTCATGTGAGGCTTTCCTGCAAATGAATACAGTACCATGACTTTTGAAAATTGAACTCTGATGGAGAAGGGTAAGTAAGAGAGAGGGGGTAAGAGTGGCTTTAGGGAAGCAGAACGGGAACACATCTTAAATAGTTTATTTAAGGGAATTCTTCAGAATCCCTGTTTAAGAATTTAGTAGGGGTCTTGTTTATACAGGATGTTCCTGCGCTTCTTCACCTTTAACTTTACATTTTTCAAAATACATTGTCTTTGGTCTGGTGGAACACTATGAGCATTTATGTCAACTGTTGACAATAAAAAACATATAAACTTTGTGAGCATTGTTAACTATTCTTTCAGCATCAGCAGCTCTATGGTTATATGGGTACTTTTTAAAACTTTTCTTCCTTATTAATCTGTATTTTTTTAGTTTATTTCCCTTCAGTAAATAATTTTTGAAGTAAAACTTCTTTATGCATGCTTGACTTGGGGAGTAAGCTGGTGAATGCGTGACGAAAGCGTTACGAAAAGTGTGATCGGGCGAGGCGAACGGTCGGGCCTTTACGCACGCTTGACTTAGGGAGTAAGCTGGTGAATGCGTAACGAGAGCGTTATGAAAAGGGTGATCAGGCGAACGGTCGGGCGAGGCGAACGTAAGTTGAGAGGGAGATAAAAGTTAGTGAAGTTTTACTTCAGTTGTGTGGTCTAAAGAAAGCACACTCGTTTTTTTTTTATATAATAATACTTCACAGCTTTACTGTATAATATTTAACATACATTTATTTAATATTTAGATTTTTATGTAAATACACATCATGATATTTTCGAAGCCTGCTAAAAGTGAGATTATCGAACAATAAGATTGATATTATCAATGGAGGGTCTACTGACCTTGTCGGTTGAACTTCTTGAATAGTGCCGATGAGAGAACCTTTGAGGGCATCCTTGTCGGCAAAGTATACGGTGACTGCATTCATGAGGGGTACAATAATGTCTAATATCTGAAAATAAAAATGTTAATATTATTTTAGTACCCATAAAAAAAGCCTACAAAGCAAGAAATCTGTATCAGCAAAAAACCCTAGAACAGTGAACTCTGGCAACATGAAATTTGCATATCTTTTTCTTAATTGAATTTGGAGGACAATAATAATACTTTCAGATCATAAGATCACTTCCATTATAGAAGTATGGAGCTATATATAACCACTGGAGTGATTTCGGTCGAAAAAAGGACCACTTTTATTTTTCTGCGATTGATAGCGGTCCAAAATTGGACCGCATTTTCCTACCATTCGTAAAACATTTATTGTAATATTATTTAAAACATTTCCCCGGCCAGCCATTTATTTTAAAACGAAGCTTTATCTATTATGACCATAGATATTGCAAATCCGAACTTCGTAGACTATTTTAGAACAATGTTAAAAAAAAAATAATTTAATATTTTTTTCTCGTCGAATTTTTGATCAGCTGTTTACGGTTAAAATTAAGTCCTTTTTTCATAGATATCGAGCCATGATCGCCAAAAGATCGTAAATGACAGTTTTTCTCAAATAGCGTTTTTTTACCGTATGCGCTCTAAACGGCTAGACCAACACCTCTGCCGTAGGTCACCCCAAGCAGTTCGTTAAGTTTTTAAGTGACTTAGCAGGGGTGCCCGGGTTCATGGGGTGAGGTATTTCCAGGTCTTGGCGGCGGAAGCGTCTACCCACTAGCTACATGGCAGGCCGGATTGGGAGAGAATAGTTGAGGGAGTCCATTTGGCTTCTCCAGCTGTACTCTTTCGAAATATCGCCTTACACCGCAGTGGGAGGGATGGATTCATACGTCCGTCACTCCTGGACACGCTGATTCCCAGATTCCTACCCACCCTATAATACTCTTTTACTTCTCCGAACTTCCTCTACTTTCTTTCTTAAAAATACCCTCCACACAGCATCCCCAAAAATTATTAAAAAATATTTTCCCCAGAGCCTCCTGTGTGGAGCTAATGTGGGGAATTTGAAATTTATTGCGGGTATTTTGGAACATGAGCATTGGCAAGGTCTTCCTCAACCAGTCTCCCAATTCGGCTTGCCATGCAGTTAGTGGGCAGGTGCATCCGCCGCCAAGATCTGGACAAACCTCACCCCATGAACGTTAGTAATCCAATAAAGTTTCCCGGGGCAGCGGTACCCATACCCGCCTCCCAAATTGAAATGATGGTAATCATTACTGATATTTTCGTTTATAATAATTAAAATACAAAGTTTTCGATGAAAGATTTTGTTCCAAAAAATTGAATTTATTGTTTTATATCTACTGCCTATTTTTGTGTTGGTGTTGTAGGTCGAAAAATAATAAAGAATATGCGTATAATACTTTCGTTTTATTGTAAACAAAACATGAACCTACCAATTAATAATACAAAAAACATTTAATTATTTTTAAAAGTAAGTCCGTTTTGTTTGATATGCAAAACATCGTAAACGACAGATGCATTGATTTTAGATTTTCACAGTCAAAAGTATTTTTGTTATTTGTTTTTAGGGTGTCAGTGTCCAATGTGGCAGTGTCCATCATCAGGGCACACATCTGCCCTGATGATGGACACTGTAACGCTGTCTGAAACGTTGGCTAAAGGAGGAGGTAGCGCGCAACACGGCATAACACCCCAAAAACAAATAACAAAAAAAGACAGGTACATTGCGTAATAATTACAGCAGCGCAAATTTAACCATTTCCATAATGTAGGGCGAACGGTATCAATAAATCAAACATTCTCTGTAAATTTGGGTACCATAAGTACATTAGTTAAAAAATGAGAAGAAAAAAACATCTCCTGTAAAATTTTGTTTTTGTCGGTTACGATCTTTTGGCGATCATGGTTCGATATGCACTTTTCATTATCAAGTATAATATACTACAGACAACATGCAGAAATCGAAAATATTCTATGTTGACTCGAATAAGTACAACACACAGGATTCGCGCAGTTATAAACTTTATGATTTTTTTATATATTTTTTATAAATCCTACAAATATGAGATAAACTGTACAATACAGGTTAGGGAACGTACCCATACTACGTGACCAACTTTTTGCAATTTTTAACCCCCCCCCCCCCCCCCCCTCCCACCTCTCCCCCCCCCCCCGGTGACCAAAAACCTAAGCAACCCGCCGCTCATTTGTACCAAGCGTGGTATTTTGAAGCCCCCCCCCCCTCCCGAACGTGTCACGTAGTATGGGTACGTTCCCTTAATTCATTGGTTATACAGCACTATAATAAGTTTTTATGTTTTCATGAAAATTCGATGGTATGATTTTTTAAATGTTGGCGAAAAATTAAAAAAATGATCTTCTGGAAAATCGCGAGCAATGGAGGCAAATTTATTTATTTCGCATGATCGCTCCAGTAGTTATTTAACTGTCAAAAATAATAATAATAATAATCTTTATTCAATGAAATAACAACAATATAACTAAAAAAAATTACATGCTCAATGTAGTTTACAAATAGATTACATCAATCAATATAAATAAGATGCATTATTATTTGTCCCATATGTTTTTAGTATGTAAAATGAAAAGCAATAACTGAAAAATATCTTTGAAACTATGGAGATGAAATAAGGGAACGTACCCATACTACGTGACCAACTTTTTGCAATTTTTAACCCCCCCCCCGATACCAATACCAAGCGTGGTATTTTGAAGACCCCCCGAACCTGTCATGTAGTATGGGTATGGGTACGTTCTCTAAGGGGATACCATAGACACATGAATATATATGTACCTGCTCTTAGTGATAAAAGCTTATTATTTCCCCCTCCCCATACCGGTTGCATGGAAACGGCTGGGCTTACAAGAGCCTCGCTTTAATTTAAAAAATGTGACGTCATCATTCTTGTCCGGACCAGCGTCGAGCTCTGATCGTACATTTTACGAAATAACACGGCAAAAATGTTAGCTAGTACAAATTATACCCTAAAATATGTCAATCATAACGAATGTGGGCGGTTCTCCAGTGTGCTCGTCGCTGGTTACAGGTGTAAGTAAATTATGAAACATTTGTAAAAGTGTCTTAACTAAATACGGCAACAAAATATTCATCTGTGAAAAGTGGCGAACTTTACTTTGCCGTATTTGGACTGCGCAAATATGTTAATAGCGTGGCAAGCAATTCGCGCTCCCATGTAAAAAGGTCTACTCATTCAAAAGCAGATTTTGCTTTTAAGAACTAAATGATGATATTATAATGCGTGTTATATACTGTCAGATTGATTTTTTAACGAATCACAGTCATCTTTCCCCTCTTCGTCCCCCCATAGTTTGATTTTATCTCTCATCTGTATCTTCTCGTCTATTAAATTTGGATGTCTATGGGGGATACGAAATAAATGTAAACAAAACTCCTGGAAATTATCTTAAATAACTTCGAAAAATTATATAAATACTACTGCATTTTGATCTTAATCCTGTATTTGGAAAGTAAAATAAGAACGTTTGTTACGTATCTATTTATTGTTATGTTAATCTATTTGAAGTGTTTAATTACATATTTTATTTACTGTTCAACAATCTTATCTTAAGGTTTGCGAAATCTGGCAAAGAATGGAAATTTTTGATGAATCGGTTGGAGAATCAGTTTTGATTTATATAATAAGATATGCGTTAAGATATATATATACAGGTCGTGCAATGTACGCTGAGGTATCTTTATTGTACCGATGTATGTGCTGATTAATCTATTTAAATATCAACAGATTAGATTGTTTCTTGAAACTAGCGTACAAAGTTTATTCAATGCACATTTGATTTATCCAGTCAGGCCATGAGCCTATTTTGTCGGAAGGTCAAAATATTTCGGATTTGCAATAAAATCCAAATAAATGGAATACTTCTGGACGCATACGAAAACTAAAAACTGTTTTTGAAAAGCGATGAAATACTGTTTTAAATAAACATATCATTTTTAAAATACGATAATTTCGAATCCAAACATAAAAAAGTTTAAAAAATGGCTTACCTTATGTTTTTACTAACTAAAATTACTGATAATGAAAAAAAAATAAAAAAGCAGACTCAGGCAATTGTATTATAAACATTATTGTCAACTCATTTTTTTGTTGAGTCATGTAAAAATTCCCAAAGATTAATTTTTTTTTTCAAATTGTGGCGGGAAAATTTGGATTCTTAGATTTTAACTATTTTGTGGTTAATTTTTAGATTTCAATATAAAGCGTGGTGTTTTCTCTTTCTAACACCGTTTAGATCATATTTCTAACCATTACATTAAGGGAGACACAACAATTTCTATAAGACCTGTATGAGTGGTTCCGAAACCGAACAAATTAGACTAAGGGGTTAAACAGTGACACAATAAAACAATTAAACCATACGGGGTCGTCCATTAATCACGTGATGTTTTTTTAGTAACTTTTTAACCCCCCCTCCTGGTGATATGTGGTGAGGTTTTAGACTAACCCCCCCCCCCCCCCCCCCCAAAAATCACGTGTATTTTTTTTTGTATGAAGTATTTTTAAAATTTTCAGAATATTATCACGAAAAATAAATACACGTGATATCTCATTTTACCCCCCCCCCTCCCCCCCCCTCGTGATATTACGTGATTTTTTTCCGAACCCCCCCCCCCCTTTCGAGCCTCACGTGATTAATGGACGACCCCTATTGGAAGCTTTTATAATTAAAATCTTAATGGTAAAATGGAAAATCTATATTCTGCTAAGGTAAGTATGTTCCGTGAAATTTCTGTAATTTTTTTCCATCTTGAATTTCTAGATCAAAACAATTGTTTTCAGCTCACAGTTCCATCACAAGCATGGAGCTTTAAAATATCATTTTAACCCAGCTTTTAAATATGTTTGCTTAAAAGTGCCAACGACTTGGATTTTCCCATGGAATTTTACAATGTTTTGAGTTATCCCAAATGTGCATTCTTATTCTTGTTGTGTTACACACCAATATCATTTTAGAAACTACATAAAATTATCTTTTAAGCGTTTGAATCTGAAATAAACATTGATATACTTATCTAAATAACAGCATTTCAAGTACATCACATAAAAAAAGGTTTGAGTTTTGAAAAATTCCTTTTGTTTATGGAATTTGTCATGAAACTCACTTCTTATCTCTTTTATACCTACAACAATTAATAATTTTTGAATTCATCAAATTTCGAAGTTAATTTTCAAGTTCTGTGAAGTTCTATTACAGTTCTGTGAAGCAACTGGCCCATAAAAATATAATAACAGAACTGAAATAGAACTTTCACAGAACTTGAAAATTAAATTCGAAATTTGTTATATTGTTCAAATTCTGTGAAACAACCCGTCTTTTGTTAAAGCAGCAATTATGACATTTGTAAAAAATTTCAGTGACAAACTAATGTTTCCAGCATTTTCAATATGGTTTAATTGCACGAATGGGAACAAAAAATACGCATTGTGATTGGTTATTGAATTTGGATCGCATCCATTTCTTTGAAGGAGACACGTGGAAAAACAGATCTTTCGTTTGAATAATACATGAAATTTGTAAACAAATTCAGTGACAATTTTGAAACTTGGAAACCATCAAATGCAAACAATGTGCGCATAGAATAGTTTGAGAGTTGAAAGGTGGGTGTTGCTAGCCCATAATAATTATTTCGTATTATGGGTAATTTATAAATGATTCAGGGAATATTTTTAGTAAATTTGAATACAATCTTTATTTTCTTACGTTGCCCCTTCGGATTCAGCCAGGTTTTTTTGCACATTTTTTAACGTATGGCAGATCTGGCGCTGCGTTTGACTCAGGGCTTGCCCTGCCGACAGACTCAAGGCAACAGAATTCTATTAGTAAATAATAATAATAAGAAATATAGCAAATAAAAGGTTGAAAATCCCTAATCTCCCTAACGTAATAAATCCCTAAATACACAACTGACAAGTTTTCAATTTTTTTCATTACTCATTCTTTTGCAATGCGAATGTTTACTTTGATAAACTTATATACATAATGCGGGCGATAGCTTATCTTAGTTGTAGAATGAGCTTATTGGAACGTCACAGGTGCGACAGGGAGTCTATTCATTCCAACAGGTATTTCTCCTGTGGGTCCCAATGATAAATAGTGCTTGTTGATTAAACCGAACTTGCGTCGTTGAAAACATACTCTCCTGATCCTTATTGTAGTATATGAATATAGTGGTGTAGAATGCCACACGAAAAGACCGCGTTCGTTCGGAGATGGTCTGACGATGGAAAAAGAACTTAAGTTGTAATCCTTACATTGTGGGCTAGTGAGCCACAACACAAATCAAAGAACATTACACTTATCAACCAGTTAATTATGTCTCCGTCGTTGAAAGAAAAAAGAATTTTAGATCAGTTGATTTTTTAATTATTTATTGTAATTATTTTTAGAAATGAGAAAACTACATTGATTTGTTGTCTGCCATGGCAAAGGCAAATGACAGATGCTTTCGTGTGATCTATGGTTATGTTCAAAGTGTTTCCATTTTTTGTTGATTTAGTACCGTCCCAAAATATTTTTTTTTCTCTAATGGCAACTATCTGTATGAAAGTAAAGGTATGAAAATAATAATTGTAACAGCAAAGATTTTCCAAATGAGGATCGGTATGAAAAAAGGTATTGTGCAAAACTTCCATAACATAGTAAGCTTTTTATCACAATGTAAATAAAGTTATCATTTTAAGAAAACTGCGGTGTGTATAGTATTTAATTTACCTGTGCTGCGACGTGACTGAGTGGCAGGTACGAGATGAGGGACTCATTACCGGGGTCAACCTCCGTCATCTGGGATACGCCGAAAGCTTCCCACGTGACATTGTCGTGTGACAGCATCACACCTTTGGGACTTCCCACGGTTCCTGACTGAAATATATAAACAAATATACATAAAATACCATACTTTTGAGGACTTTGTGGGCAAATTTGTGAAAGGAAACTAGATGCATACATTATTACTAGGTACTTCTTCTTTAGTCATTGTCTCATTGCTGAGGAGATGCAGGAGATCCACGCTCAAATTTACATGGATTTGTATTAGTAATTTTTTTTCCACATTTTTTTTAAATTCTCTATTTTTTCATAATTTTTATTCAGGTAAGTACACATTTTTTTTTTTTTTTACATAATGTTTAAAAATTTATACAGGGTGTAACAGCAAGTAGTCGAAGGATTTTAATCAGCGATTCCTGAGCATATTTGGAGTAAAGAATGTGCATGTTATTTTGCTATCTGATGATATTTTTTTCAATTAAAACCAAAAAAAAATTTTCCATCACCCGTCACAACTGAGTAGATGGGTACAGTCCAGCAGGTCACGTTTTACGCACTCCATCTCATTCCAGCAGCACAGTTAACAGAGGAGAGAGAAAGCGCGTATCACGTGATCCCGTTGCGACGCGTGTGATCAGCGATAGAAACTTTTTTTTTTTAATGTGCTGTTAGATTCTGTAAGCCACTTCAAACAACGACCCTCGTTAACTGCCGATTCTCGACCCTTGTTAGCCATTTTGATGGACGCTATTATTGATGGCTGATAAAAATTTGCACAAGACTTTAGGTGAGAACTGCCAAGAATTGGCAAAACTGCAGAAATTCGAGAGATGCCCATTTCCAAAGCTGGACGTTAGAAGAACATGAACATGATATTTGATCAAATAAATAATAAAATGCAGTTTTACTCACCGTATAGACTAGAGTGCAACATTCATTTACAGCTATGTCTTTCAGGGCTTCATTTAGTTTGGTATCAGGCTCTTCTTTTCCCCAAGCCATAATTTGGGTCCACTAGAGAAAACAGTTAATCAGATAATAGTCACAAGATTTATACAATTTGAATAATTTATTTGGCATTTGGATAACATGAAATAATAGATATTGCACTAATTTGAACAATTTCTGAATAATGCTCACAGAGTAAATGTTATCCTTTGGTTCAGTGATTTTTCCATCTAGTTGAATGGCGGCCTTCAGCTGTGGAAGTCGGGGCCATATTTCTCGGATTTTGTCCATTTGTTTAGAGTCTTCGCACACCACGATGTTGGCACGGCTGTTGCTCAGCACGTGGTGGCAGGCGTCCGGGTTGTTGGTAGTGTAGATACCAGCAGCAAAGCCACTGAAAACGACAAATAAGATAAGTTATTATATTATATTTTTTACATGTTTATAAAAAATCACTTGCAGCATTGATGCCCTGCACACTAGTCTATCAGATTCCAGATACTAATATCTACAGCCTGTATGTCGGACGAATATCTACAGCTCATATGTTAAACTAATATCTACGAACTTCAGAGTGTTGACTAATATCTACAGAGCTAAGGTCGGAAGAATATCTATGACGGTCCCAGTGTTGACTAATATCTACAGAGCGTAGGTTGAACTAATATCTACAGAGCGTGGGTTGGACTAATCAGCTAAATGTGTCCAATAGTCCGATATTAGGGATTTTTACATACTTACTTACATAAATTAAGTTTTTTAAACTGCATATGGAAAATTACATTATTCCAATATGCTATACATAATTGCAAATCCAACCTCTGCCAGTGCTGTAGATATTCGTCAACACTTTGGTTCTCACAGATATTAGTCAGCAGTTTGCGCTGTAGATATTCGTCAACACTTTGGTTCTCATATATATTAGTCAACAGTTTGAGCTGTAGATATTCGTCAACACTTTGGTTCTCATAGATATTAGTTTGATTTTTTCAGTTTTTGGAATTCTTGTAGATATTAGTAGACGCCTCCGTCTATCAGCGAGAAATTCGGCAAACAAGATCGGAACTCTCGTTCATAGTTAATTCCACAAGGTGTTCCTCCAGTTCTTTTTTTATGTAAAATGCATGTGAAACGAGTTAC
The DNA here is from genome assembly GCA_917880885.1 of Limnephilus marmoratus. Taxonomy (NCBI): domain Eukaryota; kingdom Metazoa; phylum Arthropoda; class Insecta; order Trichoptera; family Limnephilidae; genus Limnephilus; species Limnephilus marmoratus. Next base: position 30,088,818 of record OU862910.1, read on the forward strand.
AGGCATTTGTATTTTCTCCCTCATTTACTCCGGACCATTTTAAATCCTGCATTAAAATAAGCTTTTCTACAACTCCTTCTAATACTAACACCATATAATTTTTCTACACTTAAATATTTTAATTTTGTTAATTTTCAATTACGCTGGTAGGCTTAGTAAGATTTTAATATAATTTTTGTTAATCACGAGCAAGATTATAGATTACGCATGTCAAAATTATGACACTAATGAACTGAAGTGATTGGGCCCAAGATTGTAGCCATAAGCGGGACCATTTTAATCCAAGATTGTAGTGAAGAGTCTTGTAGACAGACAAACCAAAATAACAATACAGCAACCATAACATCATCTTTTGAGTGAATCTAGCAGTACACTATGTAAAGTGGGATGGCTGATAGATCCAGGGTTGACCCTGCGCAGGCGTTATTGGAGCAGTCCGCTCCGGATGCCAACTTGCCAAGGCACCAAGAACCCTAGGAGCAAAGGTGCTGATAAAACCTAATGCTGAGTACACACTTGCGCACCTTATCATGAGCCGAGCCATGAATTATGGGAAAGGAACAAAGAAACCGCAGGCGGCGTTCCGCGCCGTTTGCGGGAGCTTCTTTGATTTTCCATAATTCATGGCTCAGTTTGCGGAAATACCTAACCGTTTATACGTACCCTAACACCTAACACAGCTTGAGGTTTTTATTAGTGCCAGGCGCTATTCGACTAAGGCCTGGCCCTGGATAGATGGTGTGTAACCAGGGCCGGATTAAACATGTCGGGGCCCCTAGGCAATGCACGTCTCGGGGCCCCTTCACCCTAGGGGTCCCTAGCCGATGCGGGGCTCCGAGGTAGTTGCCTACACTGCCTTATGGATAATACTACCCTGGATGTAATTTGTCACTATTTCTCAGATTACAGAGATCTCTTATCATTATAGAAACAAGGGAGATGGGCCACGGACTAATAATGAAAAGTAACAGCATGCACAAAATTGTTAACTCCGTGACAGTTGGCACGCTTTCGTGCCATGTAACGGGAGTCCTGTGGCAGAATTAGGTTTTAAATTTCGAATTTCTCTGTAACGGCTAAGCGGACGAGCGGGGAGGGGGCCGCGTTAGCTTTGTCGTTCGTGCGGATTATTTTGTCACGATTAGTCACCATGTCGCAGTGGACGGGAGAGCAATATGCGTTCGTAATCGAAGCCTATTTCAAGGCTAACGATTTGTGTGCAATTGCGCGTCGAAGATTTAGTACGCGTTACAGTATTGTAAATAAGCGGAATTGTCGTTATTGGTCACCTAAAGGACAGAACCCACGTTTAAAACATCAACAGCCACTTCACAGTCCCAAAGTGACGGTTTGGTGTGCATTGTCTAGCAGTGGAATAATCGGACCTTATTTTTTGAAAATCGTCGAAGGCAAGCCATTCCTGTGAACGGGGATTCTTATCGGGGCATGCTTAACAATTATTTTTTGCCAAAAATTAGAGAACATCCTGCCTCCAATACACACACATGGTTCCAGCAAGATGGCGCCACGCCTCACACTGCTAGAGAGATGATGGCGCTACTTCGTGATTTGTTCCCTAAAAAAATGATTAGCCGTTTCGGTGACTTCCCCTGGCCAAGGGGGTCACCAGATCTCACTCCTATGAACTTTTTTCTGTGGGGGTACCTCAAAAGTAAAGTGTATGAAACCGACCCAGCGACCATCTCTGCACTAAAATAAAATATCATTCGCGAAGTTAATGGTATACCGATGTCACTTCTCCAGCGAGTGGTACGAAATACTGAGGCCAGATTCCAAGAGTGTGTCCGACGTGATGGTCTACATTTAGACCAAATAATTTTTAAGAAATAAAATCCGCACTTCTCCTCTTTGAAACAGTTATAGAAATAAATATTTATCTTAAGTGCTTTATTTTTTATTTAAGTTTTAAATCCTAATTCTGCCACCGGACACCTTGTATTAACGAAGATTGAGTTATTATTATATTTATGCAAATATTGAAAATAATTAATATTAACATACCCAGCGTGAATAGCTGCCAAATCGGAGATGAACCATTCTGGGCAGTTGAAGGACAGGATGCAAACGGAATGTTGTTTTTCTAATCCAATCTTAAGGAAAGCCTTTGCACAGATCCGAACATTCTGTTGGTAGTCTCTGAAAGAGGAACAATTGTTTAATGACATCTATATAAATAAAAATGAATCGCCGAAATGTATGTACGCGCATAACTTCCGAACGATTGCACCAAATTGGATAAAATTTTTTTTCTGTGTTCGTTATTGTCAGGACAAGGTTTGTATAAAACTACTGGTGAGCTCTGGCATTATGAAATTTGTATAAAAAATTGCAATAGGTGGCATGCGAGCTGTTTGAAAGGGGTGAAGGGGGGGAGTGGAGTGGGGAGAGGGAAGGTGGAGGAGGCGGAGTGGGAAGGCGATAGGGGAAGGGGACGCGGGAGAAGAAGGGGAGGCGGAAGGGGGACGGGAAGAATGGGAAAGGACACGCAGGGAAAAACAATTTCTATATTAAATGGCATAGCAACGCATGCCGGGAACCAGCTAGTTATTTATAAAAATGGATAAGTTCATGGCCTGTTAGCGTTTCATCTAATTCTGATGTCCGTTTTCACAACAGCTGATGAAATAATCCAATTTAAAATTTAATCAAATGCCGACAGACCCAAGATCAATGATAATTCAAAATTGTCTTGATTGTCAAATTAATGATAATATCAAAAGTGACGGAGGTTCATACAACTAGATCCTAGTTGTTTTTAGTAACCTGATCTGAATAGCCAGGTACTTCCCAACCTTCCTCTTTTTCACCTCATTCCTCTCCTAACACTTCCTACAGTCTCACTAAATTCCTAAAAATCGGAGAAGCCATGGTCATCGGTCAATTAATATTGATTTAAAGAAAAAGATTTTATATAAGCAGGTACACCATCGACCAAATACATAATATGTAAATATCACACATAGGATGCACTCTATTCCATATGGTCTTTTATAAATGATTTTGATTTAATACAGTCAAGAAAGTAATGGCAATATCCATTCTTAGAATAATTGAAGTGTTTTTGGTACCTGAATGTAACTTTGTCCCAAGTTCCCGTGGCGTTCTTGGAGGCATAGGCGTACTTGTCTGGGTAGCGGGCTACCGTGCGGTTCAACAGACCTGGGACAGACATTGGGATCTCCGAGTCGTTCCCAGTCTTGCTGACGCGAAGCAACACCCGCCCGCTGGCATCGGAGGTGGTGTACGCTTCGGCCGGGAGGATTTTATTCACTACGACACAAACAAATATTCCAATTATTACGCTTATTATGGTCCTGCTTCTGAGAATTCCGTTGTGATATTTCTTTCCAATACATGCGTCCTCTGAGTTGTGTCTAAATTTTAAGGATTTTGAGAATAAAAAGATTTGGTGATTACTACAATATTGCAATATTTAAACTTTTTTGTCAGGAAAATGTGTTTTTTTTGTCAGGAAAATGTCAATTTATTTTTTTTTTCAGAAGCATTTTTCCCTATTTTCAGTTTTATTGAGAAAATGTTGGTTTTTGATAAATAATCGAACATTATTAAAACCGTAGCGTGGTTAACCCAGCTACGAGTTCATGTCGGACGCCACGCCATACACGCCGCGCCACAAATAACATCTGTGTCTGTGGAATTTCAAACAAAGCTACTGTTATAATTCAAGAATTTAAGAATTCGACACAAGATGTCGCTACTTCCGTCAGCAGCTCTCATGTGGACGTTTCTTCCCTAGGTATAAGTGCTACTGATTTATAGAATTTAAGTATCTTTCCGGATATGGAGAGATTACATATGGCGTCATTGCCTGCGATGGTTACTTTAAATCGGTGACTAGCTGTCACTGGATCACAGTGGATTCGAGGAACTGGCAATTTTTGGAACTAGTTCTTATCGGATTTGTAAAATGGTTACCTAAACTCAAACTGGGCGCAGCCGTACCAAAAGCCGGGCCGCAGGGTCTGGCCGCAGGGTCTAGCCTAGCAACAGGGCCTAGCAACAAAAACCTGCGGAGCGGGTTTTTGTTGCTAGTATATTATTATCACGTATCCTAGGTATTTGACAAATTATTAAAAATTTAAAGAAGAACAAAAAACAACTTCCACAATAGTAGTAAGAACGGGTTGTTTCGCAGAATTTTATCGATTCTTCAAATTTCGAAGATAATATTTAAGTTCTGTGAAAGTCTTTTTTAAGTTCTGTTACTATCCAAGTACTGTGAAACAATCCGTCTGCGATGGAATGATAACATAACTTCAAAAATTAAAATTAAAATTAACTCCAGTCTTGAGTACGGAATTCTAGTATGGGGATCTGCTACAGAAAATTATATTAACAACTTAGATATTGCTCAGAAGAGCATTATAAAAACCATACTAAAATTACCCATCAGAACCCCCTCAAAAGATATTTTTAAGTGTTTTGACATTCTAAATTCAAAACAAATATATGCCAAGAATATTCTTATACATCATTTTAAAAACAGAAAATCTCCTAATGAAACTCGGATACATGACACAAGAGCCTCAAAAAAGGATATATGAGATGTTCCAAAATTCAATACAAGTTTTGGCCAAAGAAACCACATATATCTGGCAACCAAACTTTACAACATCCTTCCTCCAAGTTTGAAAAAGATAGAAAAGATAAATAAGTTTAAGGAAAAAATCAAAACATGGGTGAAAGAAATTAATGCTGACATACATACTAGAGAATGTATTAAAAACATTGTAGAAACTAAATAACGGAAAATCAAAGAAATCTATCAGTCCGCCTCAGCACAGGACCACCTTGTGAGGAGGACTAAGAACAAACAGATGAAATATTTATATACATTATCATATCTTGTAATTCTCATCAAACCTGTAATTAAATAGTCACTTTAAAAAAAAAAAAATAATAAATAAATAAAAATAAATGAATCTATATAGGTAAGTACCGAAATTTGAAGAATTGTTAAAAATCTGTGAAATAACGCCGATCTAAGTGTTATTACCATTGCGGAAGTTGTTTTTTCTTCTAAATGAAAAATAGTTACTTTTGCTTATGTAATTATTTGATTATTATAGATGATATAACAATGAAATAGGTATTCGCGAAAACCTAATTTTTAGTTTTATTTTTCAGTACTAAAATAAATAAAATTATATCTATTGTTGTCGAATATGGCATGCAAACAGATTGTATGAGAATTATTGCATCCTTTTCACTGTTTTATAATAGAATGAAGATCAGAATTTATTTTAGTAAGCATTTACCTAATTAATGTAAAATCAGAACTTAAAAAACAACAACATACCTGTAGGAACATTATTTGAGTACAGTGTTGAGGGTTTTTGTCTTGTAGGTGTTGAGGAAACCTGCAATTAAAAAAAATAACAATAAAAACTAATGCAAATTGAATTAATGTTCTCTGGTAGCATGAAAAACGTCACCCTTGTTTACTATAGACATTTTCTCACAGGTAAAGAATTTCTCCTTTTTTATAGATTACTTTCAGCAAACACCTTCAGCATTTTTCATGTTTTTACAATCACATATAAAATAATAACTGTTGTACAGTAAAAGCATTGCAATCAACAACAATCAATATTATGTTTAATTATTGCAACATTTTTTCTCACTCCGACATTCTATTTTTAAATAATAATTGAACAAATATATTTTTTAAGTGTACCTACCTATGTAGTTACGCAAGAAAGGTGCATTTAGAACGCACTCAACCAATTGTTTTAAATAAATTCGAAAAATTGACGAAGTTACAGCATTTTATGTGAAACCGTTTGAAAGAGTTTGTATGTTGAATTATTCTTCAGAAAAACTTTGAATATGTTTTTCAAAAAACTTTTTTAACACGTTTTTCAACCTAATTGACAACATATTAAAAAAAACTATACATCCGATTTCCATGCACTAAGTTTTAAACTGTTCGAAAATCCAGTGTCTGTGGCAGCACGTAGGGGAATTTTGAAATCTAAAAAAAAAATGGCGGAGCAGCGAATTTTATTTTCTATTTTTAATAGAAAATTTTCATCATTACTAAAAAATATATATATGTAGAAGGGGGTCCTTTGTAAAAAAATCCCTACTTAGTGCCCATAGTGACTGAATTTTTAAACCGTTTTAGACTGTTAGAAGCTTGCAAATCGGATGTAAAGTTTTTCTAATATATATTTTCAAACAGGTTGAAAAACTTAGTTTTGAGAAAAACGCGTTTAAAGTTCTGCTGAAGGGTAGGTAATTCAACATACAAACTGTTTAAAACGGTTTCGTATAAAATGCTGTATCTCCGTCAATTTTACGAATTTCCAACATTTGGTGAGAGCATTATTAACAAATGCATCTTTCAGAAAATGAAAATTTAAAAAAATGTCAATTTTTTTTTACAGTGTTCATGTTTTAAAGCCTTGTATAGGATTTGAACAAGGGAACATGAACAAAGTTTGGAGGCCCTCCAGGACTAGAGGCCCGTGTGAACTGAATAAAAAGCTTGTAAAATTACACTACTTAAACTAGGGGGGGTGGGTCTCATTCAACTTTGCCGCCTCGGGCCTCTGACGGGCTTAGTCCGCCACTGGGTTTCATTATATATATACTTATAAAAAAATACGCTTTTGATAAATTCATGTTTTTCCTGCTTTTTCAATTGAATAGATTTAAAATAAAATTGTAAATTACGCTATTAAAAAATACAAGCGTAAACTACTAAAAAATGTTTTTTTTAGAAATGTGTGAACGCATATGAGAAACAACTATTTAAAAATATAATTTTGGCTAAAATTATTGTTAACTTATTATTTATCAATTAAATATTTACGTCGGGGGAGAACGAAAATAATTCACATTTTTAAAATACTACACACACACACACACACACACATGTTCCATTTTTGTCAATCAAAGTTTCAAAACTGCTTATGTTTTGAAAGTTTGGCCATGTTGTTTTATTGTTGTTTGACGTATTCGTAAAGCGTGTCCAGCAATCCTAAAAGTTTACAAAACCGAGTAGGCGGTAGCGTAGCTGGGTGGCACCCGGGGCCGATAACGTGGTGTCACCCCCCCCCCCCCCCCATAAAAGTTACTGAGAAATTCAAAACGCAATTTTCGACTTCATAAAAAATAAAAACACTACTACCTAGTCAAATAATGTATAAAAAATGGTCCGTACCGGGGGGGGGGGGGGGGGGTGTTATGTATTTACTTAAATCTATCTGAAAAATAATCTTTCATTCCAAGTCACGCATCTATGAAATCATGCAAATGAATTTCCTAGTTGAAAAATATCAAAGGAAAGCAATCTGGAACCAAAATCTCTAGTTTTGATTGCACTGACAAGTAGAACGATAAGATGGGTGCCACACACAGCTATAAAAGATCATCGCACGACCAAAAACGCTCTCCATAAAATCCCATCAAACCTGTCACACCTAAGCAGTTTATGCGCTGATCAACTATAGACAATACAGATCTTACGCCGTAACCGCTCCCGAGGCGACATGCGAAAAGTTACGCGAACCACTCTCCGCCGAAAACTGGAGAGGGGGTCATTTTAATTATAGGAGCTGCCTAAACGGGCAGATGACAGATGTCAAGTTGACGGATTCAGTACAAATAATGGTATTTCATAGTAGCTCTCTAATACTCTCTAATACTCTGTACATCTGACCCCTTCTCCTACCATAGGATGAATTATTTGATAGCGTCGTGTGACGGTACAATAACACATAACAAGCGCTCGCGAACAGATGATATCTACTCGCGCTTTTATCTTTGCGTGTGGCTGACGCGTAAAAAACTGAATGAAGTAAAAATAAAATTGTATCTTTGTGTGTGGTAAATCTATTTATGACCGAATTACGGGTTCCCATACCCATCGTGTAATTCTGGCGTAACGTACTAAAGTAGGTACCTACCTACTCACTTATAAGAATTATTAATTGTTTAATTTTACCTTAGCAATATCCACTTCTTCTGTGGTATCATCGTGGTAACCGTTTGTGAGGACCGGCGTCTCCATTGTGAAATTATCTGAAAATAAAGAAAAATGTTTTAAACACATGTAGGTACCTACACAAATTAAGTATCACATTATTAAAGAATGCATTATTCGAGAGAGCTAAACTTGTGATGATATATGTTTCAAAATTTTAAAGTAATTATAATTATAACTGAATAATTTACGTTTATATTTTCTATTATTCCGACCTCATCTCCTGTAGATGTTGATCAACCAATGTCTTACTAGAATATCTAACTGTAAAAACAAATATTTTATTATTACGAAATTTTCATCTAAGATTTTCCAACCCACAGGTCTTCTGAATTTCTGAAGCCAATCAATAAGTAATTACCTACCTGTCTTATATTACCCCAAATTATTTTGTTTCTACTGAAATTTATCCCCCGCAATTTCATTTGCTTTGCTTTGCAATGTAGCACTCTTTTTAGGGTGAATTGCCTTAAACAAAAAAAAAGAAATGTAATATGTATCTAGATGCTGCTTTTATAATTCCCACGCAAATTTTTCAGAGGAGTGAGGGAAATGCAAGAAAATTATTACTTTTTTCCTTTGGAGGAAATACATTACATATTACATAATACATTAACCCCCCCCCCCCCTTGGTGAGATAAATTTGGGCCACTTCGTATATTATTTTCAAGTAACGTGAGATTTTGTGGACCCCCTCTCCCCCCCTCCCCCTTTTAAGCTCACGTAATTAATGTATGCCCCCTAATAAAGTATGTCCACTAGATCCAGACCTAGTTCGTTGTCTCTGTCGCATAGGCGTAGCCAGGTTTTGATTTAGGGTGGGGCAAATAAAAATCTAGAGTAGGTACCGTAAAATGTTGGCTTTTACAACATTTTCATGCTTTAGGCTTTATGAATACATAGAATATGAACGGAAGAAGGAAAAACCATCCTCTGAAGTGCTGTAAATTTAAAAACACGACTCGGTCGACAATCCCAGAGGTCTATCATTAGCCAGCCAGGGTGAAGCAAACGCCCCACCTTGCCCCACAGTGCCTACGTCCATGTCCTGCCGTATCTTCACAGCTCTGAGCTGCTGTCAAAACAAATTCGCATTTCGAATAACGAATTCATAAAATAATGTTGGTAGGTACCAACCTACTTTATCGCTTGTCTTATAATATTATAATCAGTAATTCCGATTTTGAAAATTAAAAGTTTATACTTAAATAATATTACGCATCACTCAGGAATATTTCACAATCCTTATTTACCCGTGTACCAAAATCTAAAATGTTTAATCATTCAGTGAAAACAAGTCATAACTTTATTTACAGTATTTTCTGTAATTAAAACAATAATAAATTATTATTCTCTTTCGAGTAGTAACGTATGTAGAACAGTGCGGAGACGGACAGATGGAGTTCCTAACTACTCGGATATTATTGTAAATATGGATGAAGTTTGCAAAGGGTCAAGATAAAGATATCCCCTGAAATATTGTTTATACATAGATACTTATCCAATAACAGCTGTTGTTATTAAAGAAATGCCTATCGATGAAACTCTGATAAAAGCTTTCCAATAATATAAATAATAAACAAATCCTAAAGCGCTGATATGCACAACAATAATACGCAATTCATAGCAGATATTTCTATTTCTAATGATAAGTTTTACACCATCAGTTTTCATTTCTTTTTTCTTGTATTCATTAAACTTGAACGTTACTTTTTATACAGTTATCAAATAAATTATTGAGAATAATCGTTAAATTCAAAAGTCAATTTATTTTGTTTAAACTTGTGTTTAATTGCAAACGATTGCAATCTTTTTAAAAACTTATGTTTTTTTTTGCAGTTCGTGCAGTTCTGTGGAAACCTGCTTCAATAAATATATTGTTACTGACGATTTGATTTCAGAAAATATGCATGCATTGTTTATTACCTACTCGTTAGCAAATTAAAATAACGTTAACTGAGAGAAAATCATTCATTCAAAATTCATTCAGAGTCATTTTTTCACATGTCTATTATTATTATCGTTATAATAGGAATAATGACCAGCGATTTGAACAATCATTATCATTACATATTATATATTATATTACATAGTATAAAATGAAGTCGCTCAAAATGGATGTGCGCGTTAATCTTTTAAACTACGCAACGGATTTTCATGCGGTTTTCACCTATTACATAGTATAAAATGAAGTCGCTCAAAATGGATGTGCGCGTTAATCTTTTAAACTACGCAACGGATTTTCATGCGGTTTTCACCAATAGATAGAATGATTGAAGTAGAATATTTATATGTATAATACATGCAAATTATATTAGAGCAAAGCCGAGAAATTCAAAGAAAACATATTTTTGTGCGATTTAAAACGGCTGGCGGGCCGTACTATAGTCACTTTTGAAATTCGTTCTACGGAATAAATTGGAAAATAGATGTCCTAGAGTAAGTAGGTATTTGATTTTCCCTTTTCAAATATCCAGTGTTGCATTGCAAGCATTGTATAATTAGTGGCGATCGCTCGAATTGCATTACATAGTACAAAATGAAGTCGCTCAAAATGTATGTGCGCATAGATCTTTTAAACTACGAAGCAGATTTTCATGCGATTTTCACCAATAGATAGAGTGATTCAAGGGAAGGTTTATTTGTATAATACATGCATATTATAGTAGAGAAAAGCCGAGAAATTCAAATATTCAATTCAATTCAGGCAGCGGCCAGTGGGTAGCGGGCAGCTGGCAAGCGGGCGGTGTGGATTTGATATGTATGCAAATTAACAGATTATAAGTTAAATGTAAAATGGCACAAAGGCCTCCTTGTCAAGCTCTACGACACCATAGAGGATGGCAACACAGTACGACTTATTGAGCAACTACTAACTGGCCGTACTTTCAGGGTTTTTCTAGGAGGGCTAAAAAGCAAAAAAATGCACCTGAATAATGGCCTTGCCCAAGGCTCAGTGCTGGCCCCATCACTCTTCAACATCTATACTCGAGATCTTCCTCACACTGAAGGCAGAAAATTTGCTTACGCGGATGACTTCGCCATCACAGTCCAAGCCAAAACCCTCAATGCAGCAGAAGAGATCCTTAATTCTGACCTCAAGGCTATGGAAGAATTTTTCCTCAATTGGCGACTAAAGCCAAATGGGTCGAAAACAGTTGTGACAGCTTTCCATCTCAGTAATTCACAGGCAAACGCAAAACTCTGTGTTCAGTTTGATGGAAAAAATATTTACCATCACCCCCATCCCCGCTATCTTGGAATAACTTTGGACAGGAGCCTGAATTACCGGAAACACATGGAAACAGTGGGCAAAAAAACCAGGACAAGACTAAACTTAGTCAATAAGCTGGCTGGTACTAGCTGGGGATGCGACGCCAACACGCTCAGAACGGCATCCATTGCCCTGGTTTTCTCAGCAGCTGAATACTGTGCTCCAGTATGGGCCAGAAGCGCCCACACTTCCATGGTCGACGTTCAGCTTAATGCCACAATGCGAACCATCAGCGGAACCTTAAAATCGACTCCTCTTCCTTGGCTCCCCGTACTTGCAAATATAACCCCGCCAAATATCAGGCGAGAGATTGCAACACTGAGGGAATACAAGAAGGCGCTGCAAAAAAGCGAAATACCCTTGCACGATGATGTCGTTTCTCACCCGGCATGCCGCTTAAAGCCTCGAAAACCCTTCTGGACGGAAGGAGAAAGACTCCTTCGAACACCTCTCACCCCAGAAGATAGGTGGAAGCTTGAGTGGCAATCAGCCAACGTCAAAAACGCCGATCTCGTGCAAGACCCCACTGAGAGACAGCCTGGGTTCTCATTGCCTCGCAAACTCTGGACTGCCATCAATAGAATAAGGTGCTCCCATAGCCGTTGTGCTCACATGATGCATAGATGGGGCCTTAAAGAGTCGGCGACGTGTGAATGCGGTGCGGTGCAGACCACCGAACATGTGGTCAACGAATGCCCGCTCCATTCATTCCCCGGCGGGATTTATGAGGTAGACTGGCTCGCAGACCTAGATGTCCCCCTCTGACCCCCCACCATACGAAAGAAGAAAAAACAGATTATAAAGTTTGGGTAATGGCGTTGTGTTTCGTTAGCCACAGCAACGTGTGACCGGGTCTGCTAGTGTTCTATAATCTGAGGTTATTTCTGATGATAAATTTCTCCGTTGGGATAATATCACGTAAAGTAAAACTTTTGTCATTTTTTAAACATATTTGGAGTTGATATACCTACCTACTAATATTTTAGAAATTTATCCGATCGGTACTAATTTTTTTCATTACTATGGCAACACGGTACAATGGTAAAGGCCCCGAAAAGGGCGTTAATCAATAAATAAATAAGTAAACAATGTATGAATGTTAAAGTTTTCAAAGTGTGAATAAATAATTAGTCAATTTTTCTACTTCTGCAAACTGCTCCACTCACCGTCTTTCAAATTCGTTCTTCAAAATCTAATTTTTTTCACATTTGACTTTTATTTATTTATTTATTTACGGACAAATAGTCCAATTAACAATATAACAATAACACGAATAGAAAAAGAGAGAGATCACAATGAAAGGAGATTACATATAGATGAAGAGCAATGACAAAATACATATAATATAAAAGTACATAGAGAAGATAACTACAAGTAGCTTGAAGATGGATTTAAAAAGACTTTAAAAAACCACATTGCGTAACGACTGCCGAAAGTCATTTAGGCTTACACCAAAAAATTCAATGCTTTGATTTGCGTTGACAAGTCTCGACATTATTTATTATTATTATTATTTATTATTTATCACATAAAAATTTAAGTATATAACAGCGACATGTCATTGGTACCAATTATTGTATTAATTCTATAACTTTGTAAATATTTCCCATTATGTAATAATGTACTGTTTGTTTCTGCAAAATAAAAAAATAAAATAAAATAAAAAAATAATATCCATAATTAGTAGAATGTTGATTGAGGAACAGCAATTCATTATTTCGGAGTCTACGGGAAAGAATGTTGAACTGGATGAGTTGTAACAAAGCAGGTGTGTCAGTAATAGGTACTGTTGATAATTTTGAAAATGCATATTAGATCAGAGTCCTTTCTACGTTTTTCTAAAGAGGAAATGTTTAAAGTTTGTTCAATTTCATCATACGAGTATTCTCCTCTTTCAAGTTCTAACCTCCAAGCAATTCCTCATAGGAAGCGATGTTGTACAGATTTGATGTAACAAATGTGGACAGCATAAAAAGGAGACCAAATGACACTAGCATATTCAAGGTGAGGGCGGACCAGCGAACATTAAAGAGTTTTAAGTGTATTTATATGTTTAAAGTCAGAGGCAATTCTATGAATGAAACCGAGTAGTTTAAGTGATTTGTTTACGATGTTATTAATGTGATCCCGGAAAGAAAGTTTACAATCCAGAATGACCCCAAGATCCTTGAGAGATGTGACAGTAGAGAGACAAACATTATTTAGTTTATAATCAAACTGAATAGGTTTTTTGGTTCTATAAAAGGACAAAATTTTGCATTTATCAACATTAAGTTCCATGCAGTTAATTTTGCACCAATCATTAAATGAATCAATATCAAGTTGAAAAAGTAAACAATCAAGATGGGATTTAATTATCTTAAGAATCTTATTGTCATCGGCAAAAAGCCAAAATGACTTTGATTGTTCGTTGTAAACAAGGGAAAACAATGTGTAACTCGATTTTTTTAAACGTTTTTTATTATAGGTTGAGAAAAGAGTGAGATGGCCTTTGGCAACTTTACTGCAAATATTTCCGTTATTTTTGTAAGTATGTATTTACCTTTTATAGCTTTGTTTCTGTCGGCAATATTCATCGATTGAATGAAGGCATTATTATTAACTTCAAATTAATATGTATTATTCAAATAAACATAAATAACACCGTACGTGCACTAACTGCGACCGACAGATCTACTGTGACGATAAGAGCGGGAAACACTGAGAAAATATTACACACTTAATCGAAATTAAATTTATTTTTACAAATATCTTATCTAAATACGCGGTTAACGCTTTAGGTTACACTGGTACTTCTTGGACAAGTGTAAAGGTTTACCAGCGTAGTGCGTGTAACAAATTATCAACTTCTACATAATAAGTAAGGTAGGTACCTATCATCAAAGAAATACAAAAGTTTAACGGTTGTATTTTTACACTCGAACAGACAGTTATTATTGTTTTTTAACTAGATCCATTATAGGCGAGTCTAAATAGGCGCTAAATAGGTATAGTCCAGTCAAGATGTTCATCCGTGCTTGCAAAAGGTCCGGTCATTCTGATTTTTTTATATGTTATTAGTACCTAAACCAATATTAAAAAAAAACAGATTTGCAATTTCTAAAGTGCTATGCGAGCGGCGGTGGACCCAAAAAACCATGGAATTTTCGGACTTTTTTCAGTTTTTGCTCAATATCTCAGTGAAGGAAGGGTCTGACCGGTATGGTCAACATACATACTTTTAAAGTAGACTAAATTTGCTACAGACCAAAGCGAGCTAACACAACCATTGGTTTCCAAGATACAGTACTTCGTAAATTAGCCATTTTTTCCGAAAAGTGAAATTTTTTCGAAATGGTCACTTATTTTGTGAAATATTTTCTAAAATGCGCATCCCACGTCGGATATTACTTGCAATAAAGTTGTGGTAAATTTAATTAGCTTTCATTTGAGACCAGATTGATATCTGTAAGCCTAGCGGTTCTCTCAAAAACGGCAGATAACCAAAAACAGTTATGAGTGGGTTTTGGGGGGAAATGCAAATAAACTGTTCTCACGGCTTTTTATGGTTTTATTTATCAAACAGTTATAATTTATTTATTTTTGTTATTGTTAACAAATTGTTTGATGAAAAAAAGAAAAAAGATAATACACCTATAGGGAATTACGTCATCATCAAACATTCAAATACTTGATGAATTGTTCAAATTTTTTTTAACAACCCACCCTAAGAAAAATAATAAAGAAAATCAGAATAAAGAATGTTTCACAATGAAAGTGAAATTGCTTTCATATCACTGAAAGAATAAAACACACTAGAAATGACTTTCATGTTTATTTTAATGGAAAACAATGTCGCCACTATTTGTAATAATTGCGCTTTACGAAATCTCTTTTACACATTATTTAAAATTGAAAGGGCCAATGGCCATAACTAAATATAATATAACGACCGTGCTATACTAACGTCTATATGAAAGAGACGGAATGAGAGAACGAGAAGAAAGGACTACAAAAGGGTGAACGGTTGCCCAATGTATCTTCTTCATCATCCGGTGCAATGTGTTAATTACGGACTTTAGTCTATTTTTCCGTCAACACGCCTAATTATGCTTTTTTCGTTGGTGATCTTATTTTTTTTTGGAAAATTAAGTCTGTTTCCGATCATCAACTGCTTCAAACCGACCTCGACACATTGATTAACTGGTATACTGACAATGATATGCACTTACATGTTGAAAACTCCACTCGAAATAGAATTATAAAGGATTTTTTCTTATGTTATTTTATTAATAGTTTTATTCTTTAAAAATGTCTTTCGTAAGAGATCTAGGAATCCCTCTTGATTCTAATTTCGCATTTGAACATGACCTACACGACATCAAGCGCAAATCACTTAAAATGAAGGGATTTATTTACAATATATATATATATATATTTATATATTTCGAAGACCATCAATTAATTCTAACCCTTTACAATGCCTTAATTAGAAGTAAACTTGAATACGAAAGCACTAATTGGAATCCGCATTACTGCAAATATGAAAGCATTGTAGAATCGGTTCAAAAATGCTAAGACTCTTCTTTCAAATATGGTCTACAGTGATTCTAGATGATCATCTTAGATCATACGACATACGTCTTGAATACTTCAAGATTAATACACTTAAAATTAGAAGGTAATTGACTGATAAAATATGTTTACATAAAGTAATTCATGGCCATCTTGATACTACATTATGTCTTAGTCTTGTCTATTGAAATAATTCCTAACGCCATGTTTCACCTGAGTACATTTAAAAATAATATCGCCTATCTTAGCCCTCTCACCGTAATGTGTCGACTATATAATAAGACAAAGTTTGCTGAAGTAGACATATTCGTCGATACTTTATACGGATTCAGAAATAATGATCTGTGGTTGCTAAAAAAATATGTTGCGTTACTATATTATGAATTATTGGTAACAAAATTATGTCTCTTACCATTTCTTTGTATTATTTGTCAATTATATAATTTTGTATTTTTATTTTAGACTCTTTATTTAGATGTATGCAAATTAATGTATCCTATATCTGAGTAAATTTTTGTAATTGTTAACAAAGTTTTTACAATAGGATTATTCTAACGTAAGTGAGAATATCTGTAAAGACCCTGACCCAGCGCCCTTGAGGTGATTTTCCACGAAAACGGCGCTATATAAATTAGCCAATTATTATTATTATTATTATTATAAGTAAGCATAAATAACAAAAAAAATCGTTAAAAGTTCGTTGCACTAAAGAAATAACAAATATTTTTGAATGATTTTCTATCTTGTATATATCTACTTATACTGTACAGTCAGAGAACTAATCACGTAGTAGTGGGCATTAGGTGACTGATAGGGTTATCGCAACATATTATTCACTGTTCACTGCTAAAAGATAAAAGTGTGAGATTGAATTGACCCTAGATATTTGTGTTTGCCATTTGCTGTTCACGACCCCAACCAACCATAGCAACTGATGACAGATCTGAACTTGTAACCGTTTTACATAATCTCTTTTTTCAGCCCGATTCCCGTACAGAGACCAAAGTTTTTTTTTCGCTTTACATGATTGCTATTTTCATCTCTATTTTCATATTTACGATTTCAGTAGGCATCACTGCAGATAACACACGAACCATATCGTTTGCTGTGATGCCAACTGAAATCTTAAATATGAAAATAGAGATGAAAATAGTGATCGTGTAAAACGATTTTTTTTTCTTTGGTTTCTTTACGGGTATCTGGCTGAAAAAAGAAACTGTATACTAATTACCAGTGAGAGCTCCTGCGCGACGTCATCTTTCTAGTATCTTTTGTCTTTTTTTTTGTCTTCAGACAAGACGCATGAGAAGGAAGAGGACGAAGGTCAATGTACGAGCTGTATATATATATATATATATATATATATAAGTTTATGTTACGGCATTTAGTGGCTCAAAGCGTCCTTTAATTACCGGAACTTCTTGATCATTTCGACTTACTGGCTCATTTGGGCACTTAGTGGCTCATCGTTTTTTTTTTTTTAAGTCCATCATATCAAACTCGATGAGACGAGTCGAACGGTGTAAAAAAAATTTTTGAGTGAATAAATGACATTTTTACGTGGACCGTTAATGCTCCGGAATGCGTTTTTTATCAGTAAATATTCATCCATACTTAGAACATCAACTGGGTACACTTTTTATCGCATCTATAACATCACGGCATGCGACGTTGCCGGATGTTCTCGTCATACAATATCATTCAAACTCCAAGTCGTTTATCAATGCTTTGCGATATTGAACTCAATGGTTAAATTCCTCAAAATCTATTATCGCATGACATTGCTATGTCAGATTGAATCTTTTGCGATTTGTTATATGTTTGCCGGTATGTTATGTTGTATTCTATCTACATAGGTAGCCAGACTGCCAAGCGCTCGCTGTGGACTGTTAGTTGTTTTAGAAGAACAGACATTATATTATACGAGTAATATTTAGCGGCTATTCGCGCGCTTTTTTAAAATTGAAGATTGATTTACGAATTGCTTTTATAATATCGTTATTAATTTTGTGTTAATTGTTTTTGTTTTTAATACAAGATTTATATTATTTCGTATTTTATTACACATTTATGTAGTTTTTCTTTAATAAATAAAATATTTGCTACGTAATTATGTATTTGTCTTTTGCGTTCCGAAAGCATAGTCAGTTGTAATGTGATGATATCTATACAGGGTTTTCTAAAAATTTCAGAAATATATTAGGTACTCATTTAATATGTTTTTTCATACAGTTATATTAATTTGTTTAAATGTTTTTTTAGTAGAACGTAATTTTTATAATGGATTATAATATTATCATATTTAAGAAATCTAACAAGTTTTTCATTTAAAAAAATGCTCTGTACCTAGGTAATTACTTTACGCGTGACTATTTTTCAAAAGCATTGTCTCTAGTTGTATTGTAGTAGATAATAAAAAGGTGTTTTATTGTTGTTTGGGTGTATTTTATAAAAAATATTATGAACAAAAATAAACAATAATTTAAAAATAAATTACAATATACTGCCTACATAGTCCAGGAGTAAGACCCTTGACTCACAATCCGCAGGTCTCAAATTTTATTTGATTAATTTGTGTTATTTCACAATTAATTCATTTAAAATAATATAAAGTATATTTGCGGCACGTTCCAGAGTGAAAGATACTCTCAGTATCGCCCTGCTGTAAGACCACCATTCAGAATTGAAACATTGCTTGAAAATGGCTTTGGCCGTGTTTAGTGACCAGATCCGAATAGCCAGGTACTTCCCAACCTTCATCTTCCCCACCTCCTTCCCCTATCCATTACCTTCAGCCTCATAACATACTGGGGATGCCATAGTCTCACTGGCTCCAGACGGGAACAGTTGGGACTCTTGTGCGGTATTCACTGTAAAAAAATAATATTTAGGTATTAACTTACTGGCATAATACGGTGGTTTGAGGGATAACCAAATTTAGTTAATTTGGTTATCCCTTAATTCTGATGGGTTACGGTACCACAATTTGTGAATTGGTCAAAATAAAGTTGGCAACACTGTCTCGATGTTAAGTTGATATTTGCGCTAGATTGGTATACCTATTTAATATTTATGACGCCGCGGCCGCCCAGCGCATCCAATCGCGTGTGGAATTTGTCGTATGAATCCTTTTCTTTCGCATTTTATAAAATGTCACGGCAGAGAATTAATACCATTATTGCGATGTCAATGGATTCTTCAATTAACGGTAAGATTTTATCATATAACCTAAAATATTGTGTTGCATAATGAATTATTACAATCAATGACGTAACAAAAATGTTTGGTAATTATCGATTCGGACCATACAATGGTTCGGACTGGCCACGCTTATTACGAATAATATTTATTGTGTAATAAAAAGTTTCCTTATATAGTAATTAAGGCGAATCTAAAGTGGTTTTCTAAAGATTATTCGTAATAATCGTGACCAGTGCGAACCGAATGTTTTTTTTGGTAAAATTACATTATAATGCGTTGCATTTTTAGGTTATGGTCTCTATAAAAACGCTTTTCACTGATATTTTAATAATAATTCTTGTTGATTTTCACATAAGTACGATAATTATGCGTATTGTTTTATTATGTTTATGATTTTTAATGTGTTTTGTTATTTTATAGATACAAATATATCTAGTACAAGTGAAGAAGGTTCGCGAATTTCAGAGAGTAAAAGAGCCGTAATTAATGAAATGGAAGAAAAACTGGATGATCTATTTGCAAACTCTCCAGATTCAGGTAGCTACATATAAATTATTACTCTCAATGACTTAATAAAAGTGTTTTTTAATAAAATTACGTTATAATGCGTTGCATTTTTAAGTTATGGTCTCTATGAAAACGCTTTGCACTGTTATTTTAATAATAATGCTTGTTGATTTTCACATGAGTACAATAATTATGCTTATTGTTTTATTATCTTTATGATTTTTAATGTGTTTTGTTATTTTATAGATAAAAATATATCTAGTACAAGTGAAGAAGGTTCGCCAATTTCAGAGGGTAAAAGAGCCGTAATTAATGAAATGGAAGAAAAACTGGATGATCTATTTGCAAACTCTCCAGATTCAGGTAGCTACATATAAATTATTACTCTCAATGACTTAATAAAAGTGTTTTTTAATAAAATTACGTTATAATGCATTGCATTTTTAAGTTTTGGTCTCTATGAAAACGCTTTGCACTGTTATTTTAATAATAATGCTTGTTGATTTTCACATGAGTACAATAATTATGCTTATTGTTTTATTATGTTTATGATTTTTAATGTGTTTTGTTATTTTATAGATAAAAATATATCTAGTACAAGTGAAGAAGGTTCACCAATTTCAGAGGGTAAAAGAGCCGTAATTAATGAAATGGAGAAAAAACTGGATGATCTATTTGCAAACTCTTCAGATTCAGGTAGCTACATAATAATTACTGATAATATACAATAATCTTAGGTATTTTTCATTACATACCAACATCACGTTACTTATTATTGTGAAATGTTTTAGCAATTAACGGTAGTGATGCTTAGTTTTGGAATATTACATTATTATGCTTTATTTTAGAAGCAAGTGTGACGTCCGGCAGTGATGACTTATTCAAGTTACCCTCGAGAATTTCGTCTGATTCTGGTAGGTAGACTAACTCATTTACCTGACAAACGTTAACCAATGATTCTTGATCATATATGTGATAAGCGCATGGTAAGCGCTCGTTTCAAATTTCCAACTTGGTAATGTAAACGCTATGCTGTAGCGCAGGGGTTCCCAACCTTTTTGTACTCTAGAGCATATTCTAAAATATCGGTAGGGTGGCGGGCACCACCTATTTTTAATCGACAAACTCCTCCCATAACTTCTCATTTTCCCATAATTTATTAATAAATAATAAACAAAAATGTTTCAAAATAATAAAATTATTATTCAAATTGCATACACACAGAGAAATGTATTTAATGTATTATTACGTCTCGCAATCGAAATGAAAATCTCGTCTCCTTCAACGGAAGCAACCTTCCGAACAGGCCCTCTATTGATATGCTCGATGTAACTCTAAGTGACCAGCTCAGATATGGGGGCTCCATCGAAGCCAGAGTAAAGCTAGCCTCTCAAAAACTGGGCGTACTGTACAAGGCCCGCAGATACTTTAATAGTACACAACTACTAGCCTTGTACAAATCGCAAGTCCGCCCCACAGTTGAATTTGGTAGCCATCTCTGGTCTGGAGCTCCAAAATATCTGAAAAATAACCTCGATTCTGTGCAGAAGCGGGCGATCCGTTTGATAAATTCTCCCATTTTAACAGACGGATTGCAATCTTTAGGGCACAGGCGTCGGGTGGGAATGCTATCCTTGTTCTACCGGTATTTCAATGGAAGATGCTCCAAGAAACTAGCATCATTGATCCCTTCGGCACCGGTGCATAGTCGGGAAACACGCCAAACGCGTGCCCAACATATGTACACGGTTGACATTTGTCACATGAGAATTGGTCGCTTCTTCGACTCGTTCTTGTGCTCAACAGCTCGGCTATGGAACAATTTGCCGGCCTCTGGGTTTTCCCCTTCCTACATCATGGGTCTCTTCAAGACCAATGTTAACTCCCTCTTCTCCTCAAAAAGACCCTCCACACAGCATCTTAGATGACATAGGCCTTGAGGGAAATCGTTTTCTTAAGGGCCTCCTGTGTGGAGTTTTTTTTTACAGGGAATACCGCACAAGAATCTCAACTGCTCCCGTCTGGAGCCAGTGACACCATGGAATCCCCAATCGGGGTATGTTGTGAGGCTGAAGGTAGTGGGGAGGGGAAGGAGGTGGCGAATAGGAAGGTTGGGAAGTACCTGGCGATTCAGATCTGGTCACCAAACACGGATAAAGCCATTTTCAAGCAACGTTTTAATTCTGAATGGTGTTCTTACTTACACCAGGGCGATACTGATAGTATCTTCCACTCTGGAACGTGCCGCAAATATACTATATATTATTTTAAATGAATTAATTGTGAAATAACACAAATTTATCAAATAAAATTAATTTGCGCATGCCGGGTTCGAACCTGCGACCTCCGGATTGTGAGTCAAGAGTCTTACCCACTGGACTATGGCGGTCGTCAAATAGGCCGGACTATGGAGGCCGGAGTTAATGTAAAAAAAAAATTTAAAAAAAAAAAACAAAACGCAAAAAACACAAATACAAAGAAAACTTACCGACCCCGTGAACGTTTAAGTTTACCGAACAAAGAAGTCATCCCATAATAAAATGACTGACACACCACATATGCTCAGGAATCGCTGGTTTAAGTTTGTGTGGTAACTTTGTATAATTCACTCTGTATAATTTTCCACACAAATTTAATTTATTAAATATGTTATAAAATGTTATTGTATTTTTAAATTTTAGATTCATATACCAGCGATCATCCAGGGAAGCAGGAGAAAACGGACTGCTGTGTGTCATCAACTTCAAAACAATGTACATCTGATTTAGCTAGTAAAAAACCAAGAGTTTATGACCGTAAAAACTTCTGTCCATACTGCTTCAAGCTGATAACCAACTTTGTACGCCACATCACTATCCAACATCCCTTAGAGGCAGAAGTGATTGAATATAATAAAATTTTAGATCCCGATCTGCGCGAACGAAAAAAAAAGCGTGAATTAATTTCGAAGAAAATAAGAAATAGAGGCAATTATCTATATAATCAGGACGCGATAAATAGAGTTGATGGAATAATACTACCGAATCGCCGCCCAAGAACGACTGCGACAGCTAAAGATTATGCGGTTTGTATAGAATGCTGTGGCACATTCAAAAGAAGTTTACTCTATAGACACCTGAAAAAATGTTCGAATAGAAAACAATCACATGAAGGAAATCCACTAAAACGCTGCAGAGTGTTAAAATCATCCGCTATTTTATTATCCCCAGACAATTCTGAGATCACTGAATCTTTAAGATCTCAGATATTTCCTGTGTTCAAAAATGATCCTATTGCAAAAATTGCAAAGTCTGAGCCATTAATTTGTGCATATGGTTCCCTACTATTAAGCAATCATAAAGAACATCATTTGAAAACACACATTACATCCAAGATGAGAGATCTCGCTAGACTGTTCATGGTCATCAAAGAAAAAAATCCTGCAATATCCTCATTTGACCTTGCATTTGACCCTATACATTTTAATGTTTTTATGGACGCTGTCAAAATAAATAGTGGTTACGATGAAAGTACAGGTTCTGTAAAAATTCCTAGCATCCCTCAACGACTTTGTACAGCTATAAAAGATTGTGCTGATATTTTGATGCGTAAAACAATACAGAATCCTGTGCTGACCACTTCATCCAAAGATGTTATAAAAAACAAGTTGTCTGAATTTAAAATAATCTTTGGTCACGCTTGGAAATTTGAAATTTCTACTAACGCTGAAAAATCAAGGAAAACTCAAAAAATGCTGAAAACTGATGTCATGCCTTTAACTACTGATATAAAAAAAATATGCACGGAAGTTATGAAACTAGAAGTGAATATAGCTCAACGATTTGAATGTGAAAAGTCTTATATCGCCTATGAGGAGCTATGTAAAATAACAATTGCTCATATTATAATTTTTAATAGGAGGAGGGCAGGAGAAGTTGCAAGAGCTCCATTAGAAAATTATATAGCCAGCCAAAATGAAAAACAAGACATTCCTAAAGAAATATTGGAAATCATGAGTTCTGAGGAGCAAAATGCTATACATACATTATATTGCTTCCATATCCCAGGAAAAAGGGGGAGAACAGTTCCAATACTTCTTCGAAATCAGATGAAAAAAAATGTAGACACTATATTTGCATACAGAAATTTAGTTGGAATTCCAAATGAAAACAAATATTTATTCCCAAAACTAGGAGGTGAACCTTATTTTTGTGGCACGCAAATTTTAAGGGAACTAAGACACAAGTTTTCCTTTGTGAATTCAGATCATATAACTTCAACTGGGCTGCGACACCATGTTGCAACCATGAGCCAAGTAGCTGGAAAGAATAATGCTTATGTAAACGCTTTGTCTCATTTCTTAGGGCATACACCAGGTACACATAAAGGGAATTACATGATACCACAACTAGCTCTTGAGAAAGGTAAAGTTGGCTTGAATTTACTGCAATTAGCTGAGGGAAAAATATCTTGCCGATCACAGTCTGATAATGGAACGAACATTACAACAACTTTACAAAATGAAATAGATTCCGTCCCTCAACCTGAAGAATCACATAAAGAAAATGTGGATCATGTTACGTTGGATAATAGCTTAGAAAATGACCAAGAGTCTTTACCAAGTAATTTACTTGATGGGAATATGGCAAAAAAAATTATAGTTAGAAGAAGGTGGCTTAATCAAGAAAAAGATGAACTTTATAAAAACTTTGCAAATTATTTCATCGAAGGGATTGATCCTGGCGCTTCGAAAATAAACGAAATAAAAAAACAAACAGGAATATTGTCAATGAGGTCATGGAAGCAAATTAATACATTTATTAATAATCACCGTGTCAAGAAATTGCCCTTACCTAAGGATTTGCAGAGAAAAAGAGAATTCTACCTCCAGGATGCTTAACTTGAATTCAAATGAATTGTATTGATTAAGAGACCGCTATACCGGCTTCAACGATTGAACGATCCAAAGGTATCGACTCCGATTCCACTACAGCTGATATAAAGCGTGAAGCAATCGTAAAGTAGCTGTTGGCTTGTTCCATAGTTTGATCATTGGCAGTCGTTATAGCAGTTCCATATATTTTATCTTTTGTAATACTGGCATACAGAGTACCGGGCGAATAAGGCCCCTTTATCTTTCATCATGATATTGGTTGTGGAGGGTTATAATTTATTTTAGTTTTTGTTAAATTTATGTGCAAGGTATAATTTGATATCCCTTGTTAAATAAAAAAAAACGAAGGATTCTTCTGTAATGTACAACGCTAAATGTTTCGTGATAGATGTATAATAAAAAGTTATTTGGTTTTAATTATGATTTAATTTTTTATTATATTATGCTGTTTTTATAATGATTGTGAATATAAAGTTATTAGGCTATAATTATTTTTTTATTGTGTTATGTTATTTTTCAAATGATTACACACTTTTTTTAGTATGTATAGTAATATTTTTTGTTTTAAAAAATTCAAATTAAAGAGTTTTTTTTCAAAATGATCGTTTTTATTTTATCACCCTTGAAATGTTGAAAGGTACGTTTGAGACCCGTATTGTAGGAGGGAGGACACACAGAGGCAGGCAAAAATGAGTCGTAGAAATGACCCGTTCTCATGTGACAAATGTTGGGCACACGTTTGACGTGTTACCCGACTAAAGAGACCGGTGCCAAAGGGATCAATGACGCTAGTTCCTCGGAGCATCTTCCATTGAAATACCAGTAGAACAAGGACAGCTTTCAAACCAGACGCCTGTGCTCTAATACACACACACACCGACACTAATCTTGGGATTAGTGTGTCGGTAACGGGCATATGGGTCTATCCCTTCTACTGCGGTGCAAGGTGATGAGTCGAGAGAGCCAGGCTGAAGAGGTTAAAAGGTCTCCCTCAACCACCCTCTCCCAGATGCGACACCTAGTCAAACCATTTGGGGCGGCCTATTGTAGAGACGTTGGTTGTACAATGTATACTATAGAAAATAATAAAATTAGAATACGTGTATAAAATTGGTGGAAGGTAGGTACCTACCTATCTGTCATACAACTGGAGACAATGCTTACACGTGTAAAAATAATTATAGGGTAAGATAAGATAAGATAAGTAGGTATAACATGATAATATAAAACATTATATAAAAATTACATTTTACACACATTTTAATAAAACTGTATGTAAACATGAAATTAATAAACATATTAAAAATTATAATTTGCAAACCAACCTACAACTTAAAGAAGCGTACGAATCAATGAACAAAGTAAGTTTTGTAATATATTTCTAATAAGTTTATTCATAATTTTTCGAAAACACTAATAAAACTAAGATAAAATAATTATGTAGCAAATAAAAGAAACTACACCAATATGTATTTAAATACCTAATTTTATTTGTGATAATAATAAAATAAACCTTAACACAAAAAAAAAAACAACCGTAAACACCAAATAAATAACAATATTAATTAGCAAATCATACTCCAATTTTAAAAAAACGCGCCAATAATCAAAAACGGCCGCTTGAAATAATAAATGTGTGAATAAGCAACATCCGACCTGTTCTGTCAACCTACCTTCATATGAACTATATTGGTATGTATATGTAGCATTAAACTTGGCAACGTAGCGTGATGCGGTAAGTGTGTTCTTAAAATAGATCAAGGAATGCACGTTATTTTAAGATATTTTTTTTTAATAAATAAACATAATTTTTGATTACATATTATAGCTGACCATATTTTAAACAAAATTTAAAAGACAGCATGTTGGTACTTCATCTACGTAAGTATATATTACATGCGAAAGAATGAGCAACTTAAGTGGCTTCTTCTAAGATGAGCCACAAAATGTGGTATGACATAAATATATATATATATATATATATATATATATATATATATATATGCATATATATATTTTTTTAAATAATATGTTTATTTATGCGAACACCGAATAAAAGTCCCCAACTACTCCCAACTGTGGGACAATGGAATTTTTAATTGGGGTAGGTATACCTATATTGTATGGCTGAATGGAGTGGAAAAGCGAAGGATATCTGTGTATTTGTTTAATTATTTATTACAGTACATTATTTAACAAGTGATAAAATATACTAAATATAGTAGGTTATACTAATAACACGATGTGCTAGGTATTCTCAACACCTTGGCTCCTTGGCGTCTTGGCAAGTCGGCGCCTGGAGCGGACTACTACAAGTGCTCCCGCGTAGGACCGGTCCATAGACCGGTCCTGTTCATGCTGTTATCAAGCCAAACGTGCAACAAAGTAGGTATATTAAAATAAAAATAAAAATATTCGACTTGTTTCCTTCATTTTGTAGTTTATTTTATTTTAATATTTTCCCACAAGTTTCCCAAAAGAACATTTTTATGGATATCTGGATCTTTTCCGCGTTGATGTTTGCAAAATATATCTGAAATTTAGCCAGACGCTAAATCAGGACTTCCCAACCAGGGGGGCATGCCCCCCTAGGGGGGCGTAGAGAAATGTCAGGGGGGGCGTAATAGGTTTTAACCATAGCTCTAGCTAAGACTGAACCCAGAATCGACCAACTGGTGCAGAGCATGCAAGACCTCATTAGTACTTTAAAAGTTTTTATTTATTTGTTCTAAAATTACTTTGAAAGTTAGTCATTATCTAATTATAAAAATATAATTAAAAAAAAAATAGTAGAATAATATGTAAAATCAAAAGAAAACTAAGAAATGTAAAATGTGAAAGTAATTAATGATTGAAAGTGTACTTACGAAGATCGACAATAAATAAATATATCGTATCTGTATAGTGCCTATTTGAAATTCAAATAAATAATTTAGTATAAAACAGTGATTCTTCATTTTTGTTGAAACATAATTAAGGGGTCGTCCATTAATCACGTGATGTTTTTTAGTAACTTTTTAACCCTCCCCCCCCCCCACGGTGATATGTGGTGAGATTTTAAACTACCCCCCATCCCCCCTCCATACACAAAATCACGTGTATAATTTAGTACAAAGTATGTTGAAATTTTCAGAATATTATCTTTATATGTATGTATGTATAATAAATACACGTGATATCTCATTATACCCCCCCCTTGTGATATTTCGTGATTTTTTCCGAACCCCTCCCCCCCCCCTTCTTTCGAGCCTCACGTGATTAATGGGCGACCCCTAAGGGGGGCATGAAAATATTTGTTTTGGTTCGGGGAGGCCCGGCGAAATAAAGGTTGGGAAACCCTGCGCTAAATCATCACACTGATGGAGAACGATCGTTGAAAAAAGCTCAAAAAAATCATGAAAA
This sequence comes from Limnephilus marmoratus, assembly GCA_917880885.1. Taxonomy (NCBI): domain Eukaryota; kingdom Metazoa; phylum Arthropoda; class Insecta; order Trichoptera; family Limnephilidae; genus Limnephilus; species Limnephilus marmoratus. The sequence continues at coordinate 30,116,661 of OU862910.1, forward strand.
CTCTTTTTTCGGTGTAGGTATGTATCAATAAGTCTTAGGGATTGGAGTATATTATTAGTAAAACTTGTTTGAAAGTTGTAATGTCTTTCATATACGTAAAATTCAGTAGGTTATCTATGTAGGTACTTTTCAGTATATTTAGTATAGAATTATTTGTTTTCCATGCGGAACCAATCATCAAACGAACACATCCGATTTATTTGTATTTTAGATATATTTATTTATATAATTAAGTGTTCCTTGACCAACATAGACCGTTATATTATTATGTGACCTCGTGAATGATCAAGACCAGTGTCATTGAAACGTTTTGCAGTCATAATATCATAATAATAATTACATAAAACATATTTTGCAATTAACTTGCAAAATCATGTTAAAGATTACCATAATTAAAGTAAAAAACAATGCTGATAATAAAATTAACAGGAAATAATAATTATGAAATATGTACATTGTACATAGTTAGCGTTGATGTCTTGTAATTCACTAATTTTATTTTTTGCAAGGAAAGTGATAAATGCAATAAATACGTTTTCCCGAGAAAAAAATATTGCCTACTTTCTTAGTAGATTAACATCTTTCAACGTATGTTAAAAAATGTGCTTTATTATTTAAAAAACTGCCAAAATAACAAATATATGTCAAAGAAAGAGACAGAGCTTTGATTTCCGAATTATCCTTAAAGTTTTTTAAGTACTTTTTTTTAAATTCAAGACATTATTTATTCAATTATAATAAAAACATAGTTGATGACAGAATAATAATTTAAATGTATAATATTATAGTAACCTTTCAACTTCATAATAATGCACCTATATTTTTTTATATAAAGATGTAACCTACCAAAAAAACACTGTTCTTTTGTGTGTGGGGGAGGGGGTGTTATTTATTTAGTTATTGTTGTAGTAAGATTTTTATTACTGCTGTTTTTTTAAGTTTTATTTTTTTAGTTTAAGTTTTTAGTTATTTTTTTTAGTTGTGCTCTGAATTATTTAAAGCTATTCAATTATTAAGGGGTCTTATATTTTCTGATAATTTATCAAATAATTTTGTTCCTATGTATTTGTTATTCTGCTTTTAACAGATCCGAATGAGTAACATGTATTTTTTCCTGAGATTTGTTGTTTCGGAATACTTAAAATATCTTCTTTATGCACTTGTCAAGTTTAGTTGTAAGTAAAGGAATATTTAAATTTTCTGACCTTAATTATTTAAATATGAGTTCTGTAGGATATACTGAAAAATACAAAAAAATATTCTGTAAACTAAAAATCAAAAATATGGAAAATAATAACAGTACCTAATAAAAATCCTTTTAGTGATTTACGTAAAATTACTTTAATTAAGTATTGGTTTTTGCGCAGAGATTGTGAGTGGTTATTATAAGGGAACGTACCCATACTACGTGACCAGCTTTTTGCAATTTTTAACCCCCCCCCCCCCCCGGTGACCAAAATCCTTAGCCCGCCGCCGCTCATTTGTACCAAGCGTTTTGAAGACCCCCCCCCCCCCCCCCCCCTAGTATGGGTACGTTCCCTAAGTGCCACCCTTCGACCAAGTAGAACCTTGGTCGATGTTGCTACCCCATCCTATTACACCGGTGATTCTTAACGGGGGCGGTTTTGGAGGTCTGGGGGGGGGGGGGCGTTTTTAAATTTTTAGCATATAGGGGGCGTGGCAGAAGTTCGATATATAAAATAAGCTAATTCACGAGCTACGCACACTGATACATTGACACACTTTCTTTAGGTGCAACGATTTGACAATAAACTATACTTTCAGGCACAAAAATTTAAACTGAGGCATAATACTACTTCTCATCAATTTTTATTTGTAGTAGGAGCATACTTTGCGATTTTTTTCTATCAGGGAATTATAATTTGCGTTTCGGCGTGGGGAATGTCTAGATATTATCTTCAAAAACAACATATATTTTTTTAAGAGCTTTAAAACTTAAAGTGTTTATGGCACACATGTAATAAATCATTTTTACATTTTCTCCAAAAGTATGCAGTTATTACGGTAAATGTTAAGCGAAAATCCGTTGGCTTCGTTTTAAGAACCGCAGAGAATTTTTATTATGTCTGTAATACCTAATATAATTTATTTTATTTTATTATAAGGTGCTGGGTGCTGCGTGCTGGGTGCTACGTGCTGGAACTTGGAAATAATATTATGTTATACTCATAAACAATCAACTTTAAAACTTTTAAACATAATATTTTCAATATTTGTTGGCGCTTTGGCAATCGGCCGCCTAGAACGGGCTGCTCCTATTGCGCCTGCCGTCCTGACCGTCCCTGTGGTAGAAAGATGAATGGTAGCATCACATAGCTCCGCGAAAATATTCCTTTGTGGGACAAATTGTAGGACGGATCAACTAGCAGAGGGATCAAAGTCTAGTAAATTAGCTGTCGGGGGGCCAAACATCGGGGATCAATAGTCATGGAATTGCACTGGGTAGCGTATAGTCACACAAACCTTAATTTAAAGGCATATAATACTTTATTCCCAGAGAGAGGTCATCGTTCTAGTATCTTCTGTCTTGTTCGTTTTCATACAGACTTGTGAGAAGGAAAAAGACATAGTCGATGTCGTTGATGATGTGCATACGAGTTCCGAATCAGACTACTTGTAGGTACGTTACATTACGATAATATGTAAAGATTATCAAATACGGTTTTATGTCTAGCATAAATTCACCACGGTGGAACGTAATATCACGGCGAGCATAAAATAACATTTTCTCAAGGCTTTTAAAAAATATTTATCGGTACACCTACTAGATACAACACAAAAAGTACAAACACAATCATGTGAAGCAAGTTTTCGATTCAAAATAATTGTTGTATCTAACTATCACCATGGCGACACTGAGAGTATAAGAATGGTACTAACACTGATAAAAATATGATAATTCGTACATGGCAATAAAGTATCCTACATAATATTTATATGAACTTATAAGTTATATTTTCAGCAATCAAATACATTTTGTGATTCCACAACAAGTAGGTGAGATTAGATTTTATATAATTACAGATTACATTAAATTTAATATAATTAAAAAGAATTGAGATAAAATGATATGAAAATCTTCCTATTGATGATTATGCCGCGTGATGTAATGTGATTTGAAGGAAAAAATAGTAAGTACCTACCTAATTACTGTGTTTGACATGAGATTTGTACAAACATCGCGTGTGTGTGATATGTATGTATTGAAAAGTATAGGTACAAGTTAACTTGAAAATAAAGGAAGAAGTATTATGATATAATATACCTATTCATTTTTATCAAATCTTAATTTGAAAAGGTGGCATAGCTAATGTGACACAAAGGCCCGTTTTCACCGGGACAGTCCAGTTTTCAGGCAGCGTATCCCGGTGTCCCCGAACAAAGCTTCAGGACGCCAAAATGTCCCGTTTTCGAAAAGAAATAAACTCGCAGTAGATTTAAAAAAATATATATAATATAAATAAAATATTAGGATAGATACTATGAAAAATATTTGAGAGCTCGTGCGTTTTATTATATTCCACAAACATACCGATAATCTTGAAATACATATATAGGTACCTATATAAGATATTTTATTAAGGGGCCAGAATTCCAATAATCCATGCGCTTGCTGTAAGACTGTAAGACGAGTTGTGATATAGCCTCCTGCATAGTAATGTAAATTCACTCGTAAATTCCATGCTAATTTTAGTCTGAAACATTTTTACGGTAACATATTGCTTTATTTCGTTTATTAGTGAAAAAGGCTCTTTAAATTTTGAACATGGGTCTAGAATTCCATTCGTCCATACGATTGGTAGCTGCAGGATGAATTGTAATGTAGCCTTTTTTGTACAGCGCTCTTGAGGCGATTTTTCACCACAACAGCGCTATATAAGTTGTCCAAATTTATTATTATTATTACATACCTACCTTTTTTTGGTGTCCCGGTTTGGGGGAAAAATAAATGGTCACGTTAGGCATGTCATTATCTTGAAGGCAGATGTGTAGATAAGTAGATGTGTTCGTACTACTATCTTCAAAAATAGTTGAAATTTTAACCTTGTACGTAGATCCTACATCATATTAAAAGTGGACTAGGAATGTAAACTATGAAACAAACCTCGATTAGAAATGTAAACTATGAAATAAAAATCGACTAAGAAGGTAAACCAGGAATCGAGTAAAAGCAAGTGTAAGTTTGGCTCTAAGTGTGACCGCAAGTTCTTTGTATATACCCACACTACAGTTTTATGTGTACCTACGTTATGTATCGAGATAAGTCATAATCTAGTATTATATTTAAATACGCAACACATAATAATATACAACTGGTTTCGAAAACTGGGTTTTCTACCACATTTTTCTACCACATCAATATTAATAAAATATTGCATAAAATATATCACGAATTGATTGTAGTTCAAATGTGCACGTATGCTTATTTCAGGTTGTTGACGGGTTTTCATCTCTCCCAAACAAAATAGCAATTTGTTTAATTTTATTTTCAGAAAGCCGATATATTAAATGACTGATTTCACAGGGACCTACTCTCATTATAACTTTCTACTCCAACTCTCGCCAAAGCAAAATTAGTGATTATATGGTATTACTAATAAGAGTAATAATAATAGCCAATGTCAAAAAACCTATTTTTCTTTGCACTTTGGTACTGCATAATATATTATTGTATTTTGATACTTTGTTCTATGTAATAAATACGAAAACTTTGACCAGCTTCTATAAACCATGAAAAACATTTGAAGGTAAGCAGGTATTATGCTTATGTTATCAAATAGAAGAAAAACCTACAGGTTGTAGAATAAAGAACCGCACAAATAAATAAGAAATAGTTCGCAAGAAAAAAAACTTGCTGCCAGTGTTCAAATCTCGAAACGTCCATAAGAAAACAAAATAACCCTAAAAAAAACAATTATTAGAACTGTCTTGGATGTGAGGCGGGAACACTGACAGCAAAGTCTGCGGAACTGCTGGACACCTTCGAAAGAAACGTATAATATATACCTACTTCAAAGAATCTTAGGAGCGGTGCGAGAGGGAGAATCATGGAGAATCCTTCACAAAGATGAGAGCTCTATGATGTCTACCAAGCTCCCAAACTCTACCCATTTAAGGTTCCAAAGACTAAGACGGGCCGGACGTATCCACCGAATGCCAAGCACACGAACAGGACACGAACGAAAGGCGGGCAAACCTAGGCGGAGACGGGAGGATGATTTCGGGAAGGATGCAAGAGGACTACTTCATGTCGCAGATTGGAAGACGACGGCCGAGGAAAGAGGGCGGTGGAGGCTTATCTTGAAGGAGGCCAAGACTCAAGGCCAAGGCTGTAGCGCCATCGAAGAAGAAGAAGTTCGCAAGAAAATAGAAGCAGATTGATATTGGAAATAGTAAAAAAGTTAAAATAATAAAAAAAGTTCTCGAAGTTCAGGCTCCTGTCCTCCAGAATACAAAACCACGTTAAATATGAAACTAACGGTTCCATGCCAACTCAGAATTAAGTCAACTCAACACATCTTTAAAAAGTCATTAGAGGCTATGAAAAAATAATTTTAAAGTAACCTATATAACCTTTTTTTTAATTTAATCAAATCACTTTTAATGACTTTTCAAAGGATCTGAGTTGATTTCATTTTGAGTTGTCCGGCCACCAAAACTAACTAACTACCATCACGCCGTTTCCCAAAGGGGTAGGCAGAGAAGATGATACACACTCTTTGCTCCATTCACATTCATAGGTACATAGTCTCATACATGACATACCCCGACTTAAGTACCTACACATTTAGTTCATTTGATCGTGCAATTTCCCCAAATTCTGTTCTGGCGGATCAACTGTCATGGAACCCTTAGCTGCATCACGTCTCTAAAACAACATCGCGGAAAATAAGTTTTCTTGGGTTGGTCCTACGCCCGACACAAGGTTTTACTGTTTGCCTTGGTCGAGGCAGAGAGCAGTAAGCAGAAGAGCTAATGAGATGGTGTTCGAAGCAGAGACGGATTTATACTTTTCATAAGTATAAGCCACTTCATTTGCGCCGCTCCTTCCTCCTTCTTAGAAGTTGCCGCCTATCATAATCACTCCGGGGCGCGGCCTATACGGCCTATTGAGAGGACTGGTTCGAAGTCAAATAGGCCTTTAGGCATACCAAGATAGGTAGCGTTACATGGACAACGTGCTGGCAGTGAATTGCTTGGTGCAAAAGTAAGGAAACGCTCTAAGTGAAAAATGACATCACCATTGATACCAATGAAGCCACGATAGTGATACCAGTGAAACCATCGCCAGTGAAGCCATGTCCCAAAAATAAAAAAATAAAAAGTGTTAAAAAAGCATGGTTTTCGTAAGCTTTCTATAGAGATATTAAATACGAAAACAACGTTATACCAATGATTTATAAAAAAAACATCATTTTATTTTTTGAATTTTGAATAACAGGAATAATATTTTTTAACATAAAAAAACACCACACAAATAAAAACCAATAAGATTTTATTGTTATCAAGTTAAATTTGAAGATCTCCATTTTAAATTAAATAATAATATTAAATTTTTTTCAAATCCACGAGAAGGGGGCGAAGAAATTCTCCCAGAACTTTTTTTTTTTCTACATTTTACAGTGGTTAACGAAGGTACCTAATTACGACGAGTTGTTAAAAAAAATTGAACAATTCATCAAACATTTGAAGTTAATTTTCACGTTCTGTGTTTTTAGTTCTGTTATTATATCATCATAGGCCAGTTGCTTTATAAAACTGAAATAGTCACAGAACTTGAATATAACTCTCACAGAACGTGAAAATTAACTTAAAATATTTGATGAATTGCGAATTTTTTTTTAACTACCCATCCTTAAAGATGCATGATACGATATTAATTTAATTTAATTAATATATTAATGTTTTTTTATTGACAAAGATAATAATTAGATAAAGAGACATTGTAAACTCGTACTGAAGTTCAAATATGGTAAAATCCGCGCATCTGGCAGCACTGATTGATACTAAAGCTTTGCAATAACGTGCCATCCATCGGAAGTAAGTCTGATGTCTGAAAGGTTTTATTATAAATGGGGCCCTCTCCCCTCGTTTAAGTGCTTTTTTACTCGTGCTGAATACAAACTATGCATGCACTGGTAAACATTAAAGGTATCCTTTGCCTACCATATCGATTTTGCAACATGCACCGGAAATGCAAATGTAGGTACCTACTCCCAGTTATAATCCTTATCACACGTAATAGACTAGATAGCTTTCGATTTCCTAACACTAACTCTAACACTATTTATTTATTTATTTATTTACGGACAAATAGTCCAATTAATAATATAACAATAACACGAATAGAAAAAAAGAGAGATCACAATTAAAGGAGATTACATGTAGATGAAGAGCATTGACAAAATACATAATATATAATATAAAAGTACATAGAGAAGATAAACTATAAGTAGCTTGAAGATGGATTTAAAAAGACTTTAAAAAACCGCATTGCGTAACGACTGCCGAAAGTCATTTAGGCTTACACCAAAAAATTCAATGCTTTGATTTGCGTTTACAAGTCTCGACATTCTGGATAAAGGAGAATGATATCCATAATTAGTAGAATGTTGATTGAGGAACAGCAATTCATTATTTCGGAGTCTACGGGAAGGAATGTTGAACTGGATGAGTTGTAACAAAGCGGGTGTGTCAGTAATACTGTTAATTAGTAATTAATAAGCTTTCGGTTTCCAACTCCTTGTAAAAATATATGTAAACCACTTTTAAACAAAGCACCAAAACTATGCCTATTATACACGGTATCCGGAACAAGCGAGGAAATTGGTGAAGAAACACCACAGAGAACACAAAACTATGCCTATTTTACACGGTATCCGGAACAAGCGAGGAAATTGGTGAAGAAACACCACAGAGAACACAAAACTATGCCTATTATACACGGTATCCGGAACAAGCGAGGAAATTGGTGAAGAAACACCACAGAGAACACAAAACTATGCCTATTATACACGGTATCCGGAACAAGCGAGGAAATTGGTGAAGAAACACCACAGAGAACACAAAACTATGCCTATTATACACGGTATCCGGAACAAGCGAGGAAATTGGTGAAGAAACACCACAGAGAACACAAAACTATGCCTATTATACACGGTATCCGGAACAAGCGAGGAAATTGGTGAAGAAACACCACAGAGAACACAAAACTATGCCTATTATACACGGTATCCGGAACAAGCGAGGAAATTGGTGAAGAAACACCACAGAGAACACAAATTTTCGATCTAATCATTTTGTTTTTTTTTTTAAAGCTTACTCTTTTTCGGATTATATTTACCTCCTCGAAAACAAAAACTTAACCAAAAATATTATACGGTTTCCCACTTGTATCACGAGTTTCCGGACACCATGTTATAAATTGCAGTCTTATTTATAACTACGCTACTGCTATACTTATATTTATAATTTAAGTCTATCAGTAAATCACATAAACTCGTGCAAGTATGGCTCTGTAGGTTAAAAAAAAAATCAATTTGGGAGGCGGGTATGGGTACCACCGCCCAGGCAACACCACTGATATAGGTCACCCCAAGTGGTTCGATACATTTGGTGACTTAGCAGAGGTGTCCGGGCTGATGGGGTAAGGTTTGTCTAGGTCTTGGCAGCCAATGCGTCTGTTCACCTACTGCATGGCGGTCCGGATCGGGAGAGATTGGTTGAGGGAGACTGGACCTGGACCTCTCCATCGAGACTCTCGATCCATCGCCTTGCACCGCAGTAGGAGAGATGGATTCATACGGCCGTCACTTCTAGACATATTGACTTTCAGATTCCATCCCTCATACCCTTTTCCTTCCGAAAACTTTCTCTCCCTCCTTTCCTTAAAAAGATGCTGCACACAGCATCCCCAAAGATTATAGAGGCCCTGAAGGATTTTTTTCCCTCAGGAGCTCCTGTGTGAATTTCATGTAAAGAAAAATATATTGTTATATGTATTTTTTGCCTATGATTTTTGTTCTATTTCTGAATGATGCGGTTTTATTTCAAATACATATCTTTTTGACATATTATACCTATACTTGTAAAGTTGGGTGGTAAGTATAGGAACAAAGTAAAAGAAAGGGAAATTATTAATTTTGAATAAGTTACGTACTTATTCTTAGTTAAATTATTTAAAAAATTAGGTACCGCAGTGGATTCCATTCATATTCTGTACTATCTCTGTATTGAATTTACATTTATTTTGTTGTTTACCTACTACCAACACCAACATATGCCATTGAATAAGGACTGCAGTGACTTTGAAAGAAATTACAAAATTTTATCAAGCTTTGGTACTTCTCAGAAATCGTGAGTTGTTTGCTAAAGAGGTGATAAAATATTTGTATATTCCTGACATCTTGTCTTGTCTTAATTTAATTGCAATTTGTATGCAGGCGTTAACCTTTCATCACTTCACTTGTAGGTGCCGACATCAAAGCGTTCGAAACATTTTTCTTATTGTTTCGTCAAAAAATATTTATTTTGAAATGAAAACTAAAGAAATTGTATGAATTCTTTCAGTTAATTCCGAAGTTTGTGTTTATATAAGTAAAGTAAGTAGATATATATATATATATATTTATACTGGAAATATTTCATAAAGTGTCATATTGACCAATCTGAAAAAAATCAAATGTTTCAATAAATAAATGTGTTGGTGGTGTTTATCACACTTGGGGGTTGGATCTTTGGTGGCAAACGAAGTCGTGATGAATAGCCAAAAATAAAAATCGATGTTCTAATAGCATTTGAACAAAGAACTTGAAAAGTACCAACCGCAAAGAGGAGCAATTCTCCAACAGGACTCTGCTCTCAGCCACGAGTCGAAAGAAATTATGAAATATTTCCTGGATAAGGAGATATTAACTGTTTTAATTGACCCGGGAATACACCAGATATGAACTCTATTGAGAATTTATGGGCCATTCGCAAAGCTAGAGTTTGCAAAATCGACTGCACTACAAGAATAAAGATGGCAGAAACGCTTTTTCAGGTTTGATTTAGGGATGAGAGGAAAAAATTCTGAAAATTGTCAAAAACTAGCTGAGTCCATGCCAAAACGAGTGAAAGCAGTTATTTAAGAGCGTTTAACCAGCCAGCGGACGAAAATCCACATTTCGTCGAAAGTTGTTCTTCCGATCGTGCAGGGCGGTTACAATGAGAAAGATTGATTATTCTCCGTACCAGCTTTTTAAAATTATAACTCAATATCGAATTTATTTCATTCCAAATTAGCTTTAATTTATACCTTCATCCAAAAATGCTGAAAGGCGTGATGATAAAACTATTAAAATAGTGTACTTTTTGTAGTTATTTTTTGATTATAAGTATTTATCATTTTTCAATAATGTCTAAATTTAATAAAAATGTTAAAAAAATCTGAAATATATTAGTTTATAAGTGCGCAAATAAATACACAAATGGACCAATTTTCGTCAAGAAACACATGTACGTACATATTTTTTAATGATTTTATTGAAACTAAAATTAAAATTCTAATACATAACTTTGCTAGATAATGTATTGATTTATTTTACTGCATGATTACATTATTTGAAATGGGTGTGGTATAATACAAAAACTTTTTTGAAAATTTAACAAATCTGCCAACGACCTATGGAATAACCTTATAAAATTAAAAAAAATTCTAAAAATTTATTACATAACTATGCTAGATAAAAGAACAATCTTTCGATATCCATTTATAATTTTTTGTGGAAAAGAGTCAATACGTCTAAAAACTTTTTTGAAAATGACGTATTTCCGGCTTTCTCTGGTAATGCCCTCTTAAGCTAAAAGGGGAGATACGTCCTATTAATTTGCGTATTGGTTGAGGTGTAATTACGTAAAAATATTATTTTACAAGCAATAAATGGTTTTACCATAATAATTTGGTGGGCGGGTATGGGTACCGCCGCCCTGGGAACCATTTATTGGATGACCAACACCTCTGCCACAGGTCACCCCAAGTGGTTCGCCACGTTTGGTGACTTAGCACGGGTGCCCGGGTTCATGGGGTAATGTTTGTCTGGGTCTTGATGGCGAGTGCGTCGGCCCACCTTCTGCGTGGCGGGTCGGATTGGGAGATGCTGGTTGAGGGAGACCCTTTACAACCGGTTACCGTTGTCCGGGTCGCTCGGTAGTACAGGGGCCCGACCCTCAGGCTCACGACTGAGGGTGGGCTGCCCCATCAACGAGTGCAAAAACCCTGCCGCTGCTGTTGTGCCGGTTCGTGACCGGAGGGGACCCAGCAGTAGCGTTTGGGGCGCATTGGGTGACCTCTCCAGCCGGATTCTCCCAGCCCATCGCCTTGCACCGCAGTGGGTGGGTTGGATTCACACGTCCGTCACTCCTGGACACTCTGATCCCCAGCTTTCCTACCCATCCCTCATACCTTTTCCTTCCCGGACCTTCCTTTCTTCTAATAACCCAAAAAAAAAAAACCGTATAAAATCATGAATTGCACAAACAACAGTAATATCACTATCACAACGGCGAGAAGCAGGAGTCCCCGGTGCAGGCCAAAGCTGTTGGTGAATTTCACCAACATTCGCGGCCTGCACAAAAACTTAAACTTCGTCCACCAACACCTTCTCTCCCAACGCCCTAACCTTCTCTTCCTTTCCGAAACGCAGATAGCCGAGCCTACAGACGCCACCTATCTGGATTGCCCGGGCTTCACCCTCGTTGGCAAATTCAGACCCAAAGGAGGTGTCTGTCTCTTCAGCCGAGCTGACGTCAACTGTGTGCGACTGTTGAATCTGGAGAACTCCAGATTCGACGTAATGTGGGTGCGTGTCAATCTTGCCAGTACGGTAAGATTTTACGCGTGTCTATACCGCTCACCGAACCTTAGCGTTTCAAATACGTCCGAACTCTTCAAACATCTAAGTAATACTATTGATGACCTCTTGCCCCGCTTCCCTACGGCAGAGTTTGTGGTCCTGGGGGACTTCAATGTTCATAACGAACCTTGGTTAAAGTTCTCAGGACCAACGGACTCGGCTGGACGAGAGGCGGAATCCTTTGCCCTCTGCCATGGACTGGAGCAAATGGTTCAGGAGCCTACAAGGGTTCCTGATGTCCAGACTCACCGCTCCAATCTGTTAGATTTGTTTTTAACCACTGTGCCACACGGCTACAAGATTGACGTCACAGCGCCTTTAGGATCGTCCGACCACTGCCTGGTGACGACGTCAATCCCCGTAACCTTCAGACCGCCAAACGAGCGGCTGAAGAGAAAAGTGTGGCACTATAGATCAGCAGATTGGTTTGGTCTGCGGGCACATTTTAATGCTTTCCCGTGGACAGCTGTCTGTTTTCGGACCTCGGATCCCTCAAGATGTGCCCAGGAAATTGGTGAAGTCATCACATCCGCGATGGATGGCTTCATCCAATCCACTGTTAAAGAAACTGGTGTGGGCTCAAAGCCGTGGTTCAGTCGACAATGCTCTGAAGCAGTGCGACGAAAAAACGCGGCTTACTGAGCCTACAACACATCTCGAACGTCCGAAAACAGAACAGTATATAACAAAATGGCAAAGGAAAGCAAGAGGATCATTAATAGGTCTAAATTCGAGCACGACCTGCAGATCAGTAGAAAGCTGGCTGCCTGCCCGCACGGCAGCAGAGCGTTCTGGTCGCTTGCGGGCTCAATAGGTCGCAATTTCTGCAAATCCAGTCTGCCACCTCTTACCAGACCTGACGGCTCTCTAGCAAATACCGCCGCCGAAAAGGCTAACTTATTAGGCAAAATGTTCGCGGAAAACTCGACCCTCGATGATCAAGGTGCTACCCCGCCGTCGGTTCCTCATTGCGGTTTTCATATGAAAAAGCTGAGGGTCCGGCATCGGGATGTACTCCAAGTCTTACGAGGGCTTGATATTAATAAAGCTAGTGGGCCTGACGGAATACCTGCCCTGGTATTGCAGAGGTGCGCTGCAGAAATAGCTCCAATTTTGACGAAGCTTTTCAAAATGTCCCTGAAGTCTGGCTCTGTGCCCTCTGGTTGGAAAAAAGCGATCATTCACCCTATTCCAAAGAAGGGTGACCGCTCCAACCTAGCCAACTACCGCCCCATAGCGATCATATCAGTTCTGTCTAAGGTAATGGAACGTGTGATCAACGACAAACTGCTCACATACCTCGAGAAGAACAAAATTATTAACGACCGTCAATACGGATTCCGGCGGAACCGCTCGTGCGGTGATCTTCTCGCGTATGTGACGCATGTTTGGGGGCGGTGCCTGGAACGTTTTGGTGAGACCCAAACGGTTGCACTGGATATTTCCAAGACCTTTGACCGGGTTTGGCACCGAGGGCTTGTCAACAAACTGCTTTCTTACGGACTTCCCGCATCCTTGTGTAAGTGGATTGCCGACTTTTTGAGGGAGAGGTCGATTCAGGTGGTTGCTAACGGTTTCACCTCTTCTTCGCATTCGATAAATGCTGGCGTCCCACAGGGATCGGTTCTGTCACCGACTTTGTTTCTGTTGCACATCAATGACCTCTTGTCATGTGCACCGATTCATTGTTACGCGGATGACAGTACAGTCCATAATAGCTTTTTGTTTGACAAGCCCCCAAAGGGCACACAAACTCCAATAGCTCGGAGGGCTTTGAAGCAAAGAATGGACGGTTACCTCGAGAGTATTTTCTTTTGGGGTTAGAATAACCTCGTCGAATTTAATGTTTCAAAGACCCAATCATGTTTGATAACGTCTAAAAGGGATCGAAATGAAAATCTAGTCTCCTTCAACGGAAGCAACCTTCCGAACAGGACCTCCATTGATATGCTTGGTGTAACTCTAAGTGACCAGCTCAGGTACGGGGGCTCCATCGAAACCAGAGTTAAGTTAGCCTCTCAGAAACTGGGCGTACTGTACAGGGCCCGCAGATACTTTAATAGCACCCAACTGCTAACCCTGTACAAATCGCAAGTGCGCCCCACGGTTGAATTTGGCAGCCACCTCTGGTCTGGAGCTCCAAAATACCTAAAAAAAAACCCTTGACTCTGTGCCGAAACGGGCGGTCCGTTTGATAGATTCTCCCATCTTAACAGACGGACTGCAATCTTTAGAGCATAGGCGTCAGGTGGGAATGCTGTCCTTGTTCTACCGGTATTACAATGGAAGATGCTCCGAGGAACTAGCATCATTGATCCCCTCGGCACCGGTGCATAGTCGGGAAACACGCCAAACACGCGCCCAACATTTGTACACGGTTGACATTACTCACATGAGAACGGGTCGTTTCTATGACTCGTTCTTGAGTTCAACGGCTCGGCTGTGGAACGATTTGCCGGCCTCTGTGTTTCCTCCCTCCTACAACATGGGTCTCTTCAAGACCCATGTTCACTCCTTCCTTTCCTCAAAAAGACCCTCCACACAGCATCTACAAAGATGACATAGGCCCTGAGGGAAATTATTTTCCTCAGGGCCTCCTGTGTGGTGTTAATGTAAAAAAAAAAAAAAAAAAAATTGACAATGATTGCATTAATTTGCACAATACTGTAAGTACGTCTTTTTCTTAAATAATAATAAGATTAGTGTTATTATATTATAGAGGAATTAGGTCATCAACACAATAAAATGTTACGAACGCGTATAAAGATAAATTTTATGTTGACATTCTAAAATGATACCTAGGTATAGAAAATAAGTGGAAAAATATTATAGGCAATCTGACGTCCTCCGTTGTCGAGGCTCTCGATTAGCAATCCGAAGGTCACGAGATCGAATCCCGGCGCGCGTAATTACATTTTATTGGATTTATTTGTGTTATTTCGCAATTAATTTATTTAAAGTAATATTTAATGTATCCGCGGCACGTTCCAGAGTGGAAGACACTCTCAGTATCGCCATGGTGCAAGACTCATCATTCAGAATTGAAACGTTGTTTTAAATGGCTTTAGCAGTGTTTGGTGACCAGATCTGAATAGACAGGTCCTTCCCCACCTATTTCCTAACTACCTTGAGCATCACAACATACTCCAGTTGGGAATGCCATAGTACAAGCTCCAGATAAGAGAAGCTTGGACTCTTGTGCGGTATTCACACAAAAAAATCACAAATATCAGCAAAACCTCTTTTAAATACACAAATTAAGTTTAACTGTAGGTATATCTATAATTACATTGGATTAATTAGTTAGATCAGTGGTTTTCAACCTGTGGTACGCGTACCCCTTGGGGTTCGCGAAGTAAAAATGGGGGTACGCAATATCGTGCCACGAATGTAGGATTTAAAATTCAGCTCTACCTATATGAAATTGAGCCAAACCTTTTAAAACTTCTCTGTAAAGCAAGTTCAAGGATCACATTGACTGTATGTAGTGTATGTTAACATAGTATGATTGATTATACAGGACAGGAAATCGAGCTTGTATTTTAACTACTGATACCTGAGAAACTCTTTTTCTACAAATTATTTGAGTACAACTACCACCGACCGAGTACATCGACCACCACAACACGGGCATGTGCCTAGCATGGTGGTCGAAAAATCCCCAACTTTTGTAAAAAAAAAAAATTTTAATGAATAAAGTAACTTAAAAAAAAAAAAAAAAAAAAAAAAAAACTCCAAACTCACAATACACTCTGTGAGTTTGGAGTTGTGCATGGAGAGCATGATTTTTTTTCCTCGAAATAAAAAGACGTGGAAATTTTTTTGTTCAATTTCGCGTGTAGAATCACTCGTTAAAAATGTCCGAAGTCGTGTTACAGTCTGTATAAAATTGCATTAAATGTATTTGTGAGATTTAATAATGAGAGTATTAAAAAATTACAAATGAAACGTGTCTTTCATTACACAAGATAGACAGGGGTACGGGGTACGGGGTAAGTATTTACAATCCCTGCCGCGTTTCAGTGGGTAGAGCGACTGAAACGCGGTAGGGATTGTAAATACGTACCCCGTACCCCGTACCCCGTACCCCGTACCCCGTACCCCGTACCCCGTACCCCGTACCCCGTACCCCGTACCCCTGTCTATCTTGTGTAATGAAAGACACGTTTCATTGGTAATTTTTTAATACATACTCTCATTATTAAATAAAAAAATTTAAAATTCAAAAAAAAATTTTTTTATTGAAAATTTTTAAAAATCCTCCCTGCTAACCCCTCTATAATTACGGTTTCACCCTCACAGAAACAGAAACGAGGTAGTGTTTGTAGGGTGATTTATGCATTACAATCACTTCCGCGTTACAGCGCGACTGTAGCGCGGTAGGGATTGGAAATACGCGTACGGGGTACAAAAAAATTTGTAGTAAGAGTCAAGGGTTCGCAAGCTCATAAAGGTTGACAACCGCTGAGGTAGATAATCGAAAAAATCCGGATGACCAATGACGTCACAGGAACCCATGCCAGCGATGACAGTGAGAAACTTTATTTGGATACATATTACGATATTACTAACATCGCTGTACAGTATACAGAATACACTTCCGCACCAATTTAAAGTTGGTCCATTTGGTGGATTTAAAACACAATTAAACTATGAATACTCGTCAGATTTGAAAAATTTTTTTATGTATAATGTAATTTATCATCCCTGGGGTATTCTGAGAGTTCGTCCTCATGTTATTTTAAATGACCTGTCAGATTCACGATTTATTTTAAAATCCTCATAGTTGACGATAATTTAAAAATAAATTCGCCGTTTCTGAACGTATCCTAAAATGAAATATTAATGAAGTTGAAACACTCTTTTAGATTTTAATTGTACAAAAACTGTCCAAACGTCAAAAATAGTCTTAAGGGTGGGTTTCTTCATTTACCGAGAATGCTAAATGCAATGCTAATTGTAAAAATAAACGATCGAAATTTAAAATTTTCTATGCATTTGACCGTTTACTTTTACAATTAGCATTGCATTTAACATTCTCGGTAAATGAATAAAAAATAGTTTCTTATATTACTTCATAGTTAAGTCATGAAAAAACATTTTTTGAAGTAGTTTACGCTTATATTTTTTGTTACGTAAATAATAATTTTATTGTAATTCCAATACGTACAAAAGGTAGTAAAAGCTTCAATTTATCCGTAGCATATTTTTTGATGTTCATAATGTAAACCGATTCGTCGTAAAGATTAATCTATATAGGATTTCACGTACAGCTTCTTAAATAATATATCTCCGTTATACAAGAAGATATATTTATAACTTACTAGCAGACCCGGCCACACGTTGCTGTGGCTAACGAAACACAACGCCATTACCCAACCTTTATAAAAGCTGCCCGCTGCCTGAATTAAATATTTGAATTTCTCGGCTTTTCTCTACTATAATAAGCATGTACATATAAACCTTCCTCTTGAATCACTTTATATATGGTTGAAAAACGCATGAAAATCCGTTGCGTAGTTTAAAAGATCTATGCGCACATACATTTTGAGCGACTTCATTTTATACTATGTAATCATGTAATGATGATACAACGACTTAAGGGTCCGTCTCAGTGGAGGCGTCTACTAATATCTACAGGAATTCCAAAAACTGAAAAAATCGGACTAATATCTATGAGAACCAAAGTGTTGACGAATATCTACAGCACTGGCAGAGGTTGGATTTGCAATTATGTATAGCATATTGGAATAACGTAATATTGCGTATGCAGTTTAAAAAACTTAATTTATGTAAGTATGTGTGTAAAAATCCCTAATATCGGACTATTGGACACATTTAGCTGATTAGTCCAACCTACGCTTTGTAGATATTAGTTCAACCTACGCTCTATAGATATTAGTCAACACTCTGAAGTTCGTAGATATTAGTTCAACATATGAGCTGTAAATATTCGTCTGACATACAGGCTGTAGATATTAGCATCTGGAGTCGTCTCAGTTTGTGCCGTAAAATACAAAAAAATACTCTACTGACATCGATGTATTGTTTCGTATACTAAAAGAAGCAAAAATAACCAAGGTTTAAAATTATGTACATATCACAAAAGTAATCTAATATATTACTTTCGTAAACATACCTCTGCCGTTGTGGCTAGTGCTACTTAATGACAAAAATATTTTAGATATATTCTTTATGAGTTAACATCAAGTCAAGATGAAATTGTAGTAGACGAAACCATTTGGCCTTGGCAGTGATATCGGGGTCACGGGTTCGACGTTAGACTCTGACCAAGTTCAGCAAGTCAGTTTTGTGATTTCTCACAACTTGGAGGGAACGAAGCGTAAGTATCGCCTGATAGCTTATGATGACGTCAGAAATGCTAATGATCTTGCTAGTCATTGATTTTTATAGGCAAAGCTGAGCAAAAACCACATTTTGTGATGTAAATGGAAGGCCGTATTTTTATATCATTTTTAATGTGTGGGTTTAGGAAGAGGCTATAAAAACGGTAAAAAAATTCTATTTATTTGTGGTTTTTTTATTTCTGTCACCTATCCATTAAAAAAACGTACTTAAGGATATTTTATGTAATTTTAAAGCATGCACTTTGGAGTGCATTTTGCATTATTTACATTTTTTATTTATTCAAAAAATGATGTAACGTAAAAAATAAGCTTCACAGTTTACTAGAGCATTCCTGTATCAAGAACATTCGGTAGCGGATCTAGGTGTTTAATTTATTTGTAGATATACAGTCTGTCAAATAAGACGCCACTGTACTTCAAATGGCAATACTAAAAATATAACACATGGTAGCAACGCAAAGCTGTGTAACCTACATTTTTTGTAAAAATTCAAAAACACATAAAATTAGGAAAAATATTTTTTAATTGCAATTTCGACATCCACTGATCTCAAAATTAGAATTGCATATACTTAGGTATATTATACCTTTGCAATTTTGTGTTAATACAATGAAGAATAACGATACTATAGTAAAATAAAAAGCATGGTTAGAAATTGCTCAAATTTATTTAATACTAGCTTTAATTACCCGGCATTGCCCGGACTTTCAAATCATGTCTCTAATTTTAGATCTAAATCAGATCATTCAGATCTAAAAGTAGTGTAACTGAACTCACCATTACTGTTTCTTCGGTTCTACCTACTGTTAAATTAAAATTTATGTTACATAAAATTAAAACAAATCACTTTACAAAAACCATTTAATTAAATTTATGTCATTAGTAGGCAGGTACCTTAACAACAGTGCTTCTTCGATTTTAAATTTTTTCTTCAAGAAAAAAAAAATTGTTTTTGAAATGTCATTTATACTGATCAGTTTTTTCGGTGTCTTTGCTCTTTAAATGAAAATCTGACAGTTAATTTGATATTGCCAGACTAAAAAATTCGTAGTTCCGTATTTTATATTTTCTACTCTTGATTGACAGAGTCTACCTACATTTATATAGTACCTACCTAAGGAAATCAACACATTTTGGAAAGCTTATTTAAAGTCTATTCATTTACTTTTATTTATATATACAAAATATTAATTTATATAAAAAAGGAAAAGTATAAGTATATTATTGAAATGTGATTTTACAAAATATTATATTTAAGGTCATCGGTCATAAATAATTGCAAATACTCTGAGCCAGTACCTAAGATTTTGGCCTCCGCGATTGGGGTATGTGTGAGGCGAAAGGAGTGGGGAGGGAAAGGATATGGGAAGAGAACAAAAATAGGTATTCTATTAGACTATTCTATTCTATTAGACTATTCAGATCTAGTCACCAAATACGGCTAAGGTCATTCCAAACAACGTTTCAATCTAATCTATTCAACATACAATCTTCAATTTCGACGTAGGAACTGTGTATTTACTTACAGACATAGAAAAATTCATCTTTTTTAATACAAAAAACGAGAAATCTTTTTTTTTGTAAAACATAAAAAAATCGGTACCTAATAACTTTCCCCACGTAAATCATTTTTGCTAATTTTAGTAACTACTTTAGTTTTAGTTACGACGTCAGTTTATCTATGTAGGTAGGTACCTTCCATTGAAGAAGATGATAACAATAATAATCTGAACGAAAATATGAAAGAGAACAAGACACAGAAAAAGACATGGTCGCAACTGGGACTCGAACCCAGACCTTTCGTCTAAGCCAGAAGGTGGCAATAGTGAAATTGGTTAACGCGCACGCCCGGTTAGTGGAGAGGTCTAGGTTCGAGTCCCAGTTGCGACCATTGTCTTTTTCTGTTTTTCTGTATCTTGTACTCTTTCATATTTTCGTTCAGATTATTATTGTTATATTCTTCTTCAAATATATATTACATTGATGGGAATAACCTTCAAAATTTATAAAAAGAGAGTTTTTCTTATAAAAATTGAAGGTACTTCTACATCTACAAAACGCTCTTGAGGTGATTTTTCGCAAAAACAGCGCTATATAAGTTATCCAAATTTATTATTATTATTATTATTATAAAACACTTGTTTCTAAAGAAATAGCAATGTAACTCTACTTTAGAGAAACAGTACATTTTCAAATATGCAACTTATTAACTGTGAAATAACTTTTATAATAGCGTTTTATAACTGAGAAAGTATTCTGACCTACTGAAGAGTGGAGAGGCTGTTGTACCAGTAACCCCGGCCCCCGTCCCCCGGCCCCCGCCCGCCATGGGACTTGTATTCCTTGCCTTGAAGAGGAGCGCGAAGCAAATGGATCACGACTGGCAACTACAACTGGCGCTTTCTCGTCAAATGCACTCGTCATCTTCTCTGACAAAACACATGTTTTCTTCATAATTTAGGATTTTTAAAATAATTGGTAAATTGATACGTTTAAGTGCAATTCCATAATTATTACAAAGTTGTATACCTAGTAATATCGTACTTTGATCTAAATTTTACAGTATTACAAACCAACGTACCTACTCCTATCATTGCAATATAGATGTCTAGTTAATATACAGGGTGGGTATCTACGTACTTGACTTAATTACCAACGATTCCTGAAATTATTTGGAGTAAAATATGTAAATGAAATTTTGGTGTACGATGACTTTTTTAATGTTTTTTTTTCTACACAAACATAAAAAAAATAGTAAGTGGTACAATAATAGCACCTAATAGTGGTGGACAGTCGTAGGCGGGGTAAGAGGGACGGTTACTCGGCTGAGTGACCAGTGACGACACGCCGAAGAATTTTTTTGTTTTATTTTGAAAAAAAAAAAATTTAAAAAGTCATCCAAAAAGTGGCCGGAGACCAACATTTAATTTACATTTTTTAATCCAAAAACGTCAGATATCATTGATTAAAGTTAATCGAGTAATTCCGTACCGTTTACTCGTATACGGTATGTTAATATTATAATATTATAATATGTAGGGTAGGTACACCATAATAATTAAAATTTAACTGCTTTTAAAAATTCACATTCCCGCGCACTGACCTTGCATATGTGGGATTTTTTGGTATTAAACATTATGCATATTATATTATAATTTTTATATACCTTGTTTAATGCATTTTCTACGAACCTTGCTGCAAAAGTAAACCATAATGTATGCACATTTCAAATATACCAAGAATTAAAAATATTTGTCCGCTAAAATATGTAAACCGCTAAAATATGCAAAAATATTTGTCCGCTAAACATGTTGTAGATTATTGGCAAGGTTCTCAGAAAATGCGTTTATCAAGGTTAGCTCCTATGGGCCTTTTTCGAAAGAAAAAAAATCGTCGGGCCGCTATCGAAATTTCCTACCACTTGTAGTTAATACAAATTTTCCAGTGGAACACGGACTTCAAGTTCCGTCACGATTTTTTAGCCAATCACCGCTCTCCCCTTCGATGAGCTAACCTTTCTACGAACCTTGGATTATTGGTAGGGACTTGCTTGTCTGGATTTGAAAAGATTCTTTTTTGTTTCTTCTCAACAGTTCCATTTTTGTAAGATTTATATCCGTAGGTATGTACCTACGTACTCACAAGGAAAATAATATAATTTTGTTTAATTATTCCCATTTGAGGTAGGTACCTGTATAAATAAAAATAATTTCAGTATTTCACATTCCTTTATCCTTGGTTATATTGTATATGAATTGCCGTAATGTGAAAGTCGCGTTGATCCTTTATCAAGTACCTACCTAATTTTTAAATAATATATGAAGGACAAGTGATAATGACAATGAATGGATATGTGCAATTCGATGGTATCACGTTCCCGACCTCACATAATTTTGATAATGGTTTCATTTAACATTTAAACTGACTGAAGGGCTGTACGCATTAGATTATCTTTCATTGTATAAATAATGTATAAAGCGTTATCATTATTATTTCTGCTGCATTTTCACGCTTGGTAGGTACCTAAACAACACAATGTCAACAAACAGTTTTTATATAAATTTGGAGATTTACGACTTTTTCATATTATCTTGCTCCAGACCCTGGGTAATACAAATATCGAACAATAGGTTATCTACAAAAAAATACGTACGAGAAGATGACAAATTGATATGTTGTATTTCCATTTATGTGATAAACAAGTTAGATAATGCCGAATATTGTCAGATTAACATGGCCATAAAATACTTGAGTATATTATTTTTTATATTTTTATTGATAAAACCTGAAACTGATTTAAAGCTTTAAAAACAATTTTAAGATTAAACAAAATTATCTTTTCTAAAGTTAATCATTAATTTACTGTCTATAAATTACCGTGTGTTCTTTGTTGTAAGTATACGTCATATTTTCGGTATTTTTGCAATCTTTTTTTATTTTATGAAAAATAGCTTTGTAAATATAAAACCCATCGATTGTAATCTAAATTCTCTTCACAAAGAAAATTGATCTTTTGTTGGAATGGAGGTAGGAATCAACTGAAAATAAAACTTAATCAAATGAGACACAACATATGGCAAATGATGTATGTATGGCAAAAAAATAACAATGAATATTTAGAGGGTATAACCAGAGAAAACCAGAAATATGTCAATTTAAATCAGATTTTAAACGTATTGACTCTTTTCCACAAAAAATATAAATTGATTTCGAAAGATTGTTCTTTTACCTAGTAAACGCATGTTTTAAATTTTGAAACTTTTTTTTATTTTTAGTATAATAAGGTTATACCATAGGTCGTTGGCAGATTTGTTAAATTTTAAAAAAAGATTTTGTATTATACAACACCCATTTCAAATCATATAATCATGCAGTAAAATAAATCAATACATTATCTGGGAAACGTATGTTACACAATTTTAATTTTAGTTTAAATAAAATCATTAAAAATATAATTGATGAAAATTGAAAATTGGTCCGTTTGTGTATTTATTTGCGCACTTACAGACTAATATGTTTAATATTTTTTTACATTCTTATTTTGCTTAGACATTATTGAAAAATGAAAATAATTACAAAAAGTAACAATTTTAATAGTTTTATCATCACGCCTTTCAACATTTTTGGATGGAGGTATAAAATAAAGCAAATTTGGAATGAAATAAAATCGATATTGAGTTATAATTTTAAAAAGCTGGTACGGAGAATAATTAATCTTTCTCATTGGAACCGCCCTGTACGATCATTTCGACGAAATGTGGATTTTCGGCCGCTGGCTGGTTAAGCGCTCTTAAACGAAGATTTACCAGTGGATAAACAAATAAAATTATGATTTTGTAAAAAATATTGATGGTAGCAAAGTGTTTACTAAATTCCAAAACGTTCCGTCCATGTCAAAATTTATATATTTATTATTTTACGACAGATGACGGCGAAAGAAATGCAAAATATGCATGAATAGCAATGACAAAAATGCATATAGGCATGAAGTAAAGGCAAAAATTGGCTAAAATGATATAGTCAAAGCCTGGCCAAGATTTGGATAAAGTTCAGGAACTAAGAACAATAATATGTATTTATTTATTAACGGACTTACGCCCAATTGACATTAAAACAACACGAATTTAAAAAAAAGTGTAGGTACATTATAAATTTAAAGGATGATAAATGAAAGCAAAGACAAAATCGGAGATAAAGATGATAAAATAAAAGTAACATATCAAACCAAGTCTTAGCTAGAAATCAAATTACGTAATTATAAAATATATTCAATTTAAAGACCGTGTAAAATCATTTACACTTATACCAAAAAAGTCAAGGCCTTAACTTGTGTTGACCGGTCTACACATTCCGGACAGAGGTGAATATTAGTTACACACGAGTAAGTGTTGATTGAGGGAAAGCAGTTCATTATCTCTATGTTTACGGGAAGGTATATTGAAAGAAATGAGTTGTAGTAATGTAGGTAAATCAATAATACAATTGATAATTTTAAAGAAGTAACGATATCGGTTTTTTCCGGCGGCCTTATAAAGGAGAAAGGTTTGGAGTTAGTTCAATTTCATCATATGAGTAATTGCCTCTTTCTAATCCTAGCCACCTAACAATCCCCCTTAAGAACCGAATATTTAAAAAAATTGACGTTATATCTCTACGACCACCGAACTAATATTAACATGCTTTTCTTACATTAGCTCCACACACAGGAAGCCCTGAGAATAATAATTTCAATCACGGCCTATGTCATCTTAGGGGCGTGTGGAGGTCTTTTTAAGGAAAGGAAGGAGAGGAAGTTCTTGGAAGGAAAAGGTATGAGGGGTCTGGGGGGTCAGTGTATCCAGGACTTATAATCAGTAATCCATCCCTCGAACTGCGATACAAAGCGATGGGTCAAGGTTGTCCGGCTGGAGAAGATAAAAGGCTTCGCTCAACCAGCCTCTCTCGATCCGACCTGCCACGCAGCAGTTGAGCAGAGGCATCCGCCGCCAATACTCAAACAAACCTTACTCCATGAACCCGGGCACCCCTGCTAAATCACCAAACGTAGCGAACCACTTGGAGTAACCTATGGCAGAATGTTGGTTATCCAATAAATGGTTCCCGAGGCAGCGGTACCCATACCCGCCTCCAAAATTGATTATTATCAATCACTAATACAACATGCACTGGCGTACTATTTTATCTGTTCTTTCTGTTTTATTGCTTAGGTATTTTACTTTTCTTTATGGTTTTGCTTTTTCTAATGTATATTATTTATTTTGATCTTCATCGATGTATTATCAGATGATATTGTTGGTCGATATTAATACCTATCGACAATCGGATATTTCAATTATTTTTTAAATAGTTTTTTCAAACCCTAAGTAAGAAATAGTTATATCCCATAATAAACTAAACATTTGCACGTTTTTAAATGCCTTTTAGGTTCATTCGTTTTGTGAATATTGTCTATGGCGGAGAAGGGCAGCCACGTTTGATTCTTGTGAATCATATTTTAGGAATCAGCTAGCGTGTTCCTGTTTGTTGCTTCCTGTCTATTTTGGACATAACTAACAACTGACTGGCCTGGCAGTCTGGAATGAAGACATTGCAGACCGCAGTCTATTTTAACTTTGCTTTATGACCTTATCACGGAACCACATTTCTGATGTCCGGTATAAGCTCTCGATTATACCGGACATCAGAAATGTGGCTTGTCCGGGAGTTTTCAAAGTCACGAAGCTTTTTGTATAAGTAATAAATGCTTGAATAATTAGGCAAACTTAAGCTGATGAAAAGCTTGAAATCATCAATAAGTTAGCAGAAAGTTGGTAAGGGGGCATACATTGATTACGTGAGCAGTTTTTCTTCCAATCTAGACCCCTCCCCCCTTGGTGAGATAAATTTGGGGCACTTCGTATATTCTTTTCAGGTAACGTGGGATTTTGCTGAACCCCTTCCCCCCTTTTGAGCTCACGCAATTAATGTACGCCACCTAAGATGGTAAGTTTGTAGGTTAGTCAATTGGCAAGTTGGCAAATGGTAAGTTGGTAATATGATGAGTTGGTAGGTTAGTCAATTGGCAAGTCGGCAGGATGGTTAGTCGACAAATAATGGTAAGTTGGTAGGTTAGTGAATTCGCAAGTTGACAAGATGGTTAGTCGACAAATAATGGTAAATTGGTAGGTTAGTGAATTGGCAGGTTGGCAAGAGTCAGTCAACAAATGATAAGTTGCAAGGTTATGAAGTTGGTAGTATGATAAGTTGGTAGGTTAGTCCATTGGCAAGTTGGCAAGATGGTTAGTCGACAAATGGTAAGTTGGAAGGTTATTAAGTTGGTAGGTTAGTTAATTGGCGAGTTAGGCCTCCGTGGTCCCGAGGTAAGACTCTCAACTCACAATCCGAAGGTCACGGGTTCGAACTCGGCGTGCGCAAATAAATTTTGATTAATTTTGTGGTATATCACAATTAATTAATTAAAAACAATATATATAGTATATTTGCAGCATATTCCAGAGTGGAAGATACTCTCAGTATCGCCCTGGTGTAAGACCACCATTCAGAATTGAAACGTCGCTTGAAATGTTAAGCCGTGTTTGGTGACCAGATCTGAATAGCCAGGCACTTCCACACCTTCCTCTTCCCCATCACCTCCCCCTCACCACTACCTTCAGTCTAACAACATACCCCAATTGGGGATGCCATAGTGTCACTAGCTCCAGACGGGAGCAGTTGGGGACTCTTTGTGCGGTATTCATATAAAAAAAGCAGGATGGTTAGTTGACAAATGGTAAGTCGGTAGGTTAGTAAGTTAGTAAGATGATTAGTTGGTAGGTTGGTAGTCTAACCTGCCAATGGATTAGCAAGTTGGCAAGATGGTAAGTTCGTAGGTTAGTAAGTTGGTAAAATGGTAAGATGGTGAGTAGTTCCGTTTTGGAGTCTGCAAGGTGTAGGTTGACCTGATGATAGCAATCCTTTGATAGGAGTGGGTACCAGGTAATAAAATATTGGTATAATCGATGTATTTTGTTGTTAGAATATTTTGGAGATGTTTTACATTCTTAGTCAACGTCTATCCCACTAAATGAAGACAGTATATATAATGTAAAGGAATGCCTACCTAGAAATGCATAGGATTCCTTTGTGTTCGAATAATGATTTGTTGTCATGGTGACATAAAAAACATTATTGTTTTTGACTAGCTATGTAGCAGACATTGGAGTACTTAAACAAAATATTAGAAAAATAAGTTTATAAGTGTTAAAGTGTTGTATTGTTTTTAAGATCGACACATAAACTTCAAATGTAGTTTCGTTTTTAACAGAGCAACGCATGATTTGTTTTGTCATTACAAATAAAAAACACAACAAATATACTTATATATATATAATACCCGCCAAACTTAAAACCGACCTGACGTTGATACAGAAATCTTTGCAATAGGCGAGTTGAAGATAAGAAAAGCGGCATGTCTCCCCGCCGACCACTTTCTTTGTCGGGATTAAAGTTTAGCGTATACTTCTTCTTCTTCTTGTGCCCTGTCCGTTCAACGGACGTTGGCTATCATGTTGGCTATGCGGACTTTGTTTACTGCGGCCCGGAACAGCTCCACGGTAGACTGGCCAAACCACTGTCTCAGGTTTTTCAGCCATGAGGTTCTCCTTCTTCCAGGGCCCCGTCTTCCGGCAATCTTTCCCTGCATTATGAGATGCAAGATCTCATACTTCTCTGGATGTCTCATCACATGTCCAAGATATAAGCGTATCCTATACCGCCATTTTTTGGAACGGGTTGTGGAAAATAAATCGTATGTGCTAAAATCAATGAATGATATTTAAAATAAAACGTTTGATTTCATCGGTACGTATTAACAGGTAAACCTGCTCAAATCATGCATATTTTTTTGCAATGTCACGCGTCTTTAGTAATGTCTTTAGGATAAACTGTCGTCTGATATTTTTATGGTTAATAGAAAATAATCTTTGAGCTCATAAAAATGGGAATGGAAATAACAAGTCTTTCTGAAAAATGGATAGAATTTTAATGGGCGATCAAAAACCGCATGCAAAAGACATAATGGCTAAATTTAACAACTCAGGTTTATCGCTTTTTTATAATTAATATTAAAGTATTTTTTAAAATTGCGTTATATTTTTAATGGTTTGTAATTTACCGGTACATTAGATATGTCTATTGGACAATGTCCAAGATGTCCACAATGTCCAATAGTGACAATGAAAAAAACATTTTTTTAAACCGATTGTGCGCTGAGCCAATGAAAATATAGACATGGATATTTAATCATTTTTGTTTTTGTTTTTGTTTTCTTTCGTCGGTCGTTTGTATGCATACATAGAAAACTTGATATTTAAATTCAATGCAAAGTTTAATAAAAAAAACATATTCATAGACTCTGTAGGTAGGTACCTACTCTGCACGGTAAAGAAATTGGATTATTTTTATAGCGGCGAGGAATCATAAATGCATATCTACTCGTATATAAAAATCTCTTGTCACGGTGTTTGTGGTCGCACTTTTCTGAAACGGCTCAACCGATTTTATGTATTTTTTTTATTTGGTAGGTATGAGAATAGGTCGTAAAGTATATTTCATACCGCTAGACGATTAGGATAACCATCCAGTAGATGGATTTGTGTTTCGTTAATCACAGCAACGCGTGGCCGGGTCAGCTAGTTTTTTTTATAAATTCCTACATAGCTAATATAATAAATATCACGTAAACACTGTTTTATCATATTACTAGCGAATACTCGGCATGTGTTGCAATGCCACTCAAAGAAAGTGTTTGTGTTTCAATTCTGTTCATGGAAGTCATTTTGGATACACAATTTTTTTTGTTTTTCCGTCTGGTGCGAACACGAATAAATTCTCATTTTTCAAACAACTCGCGCGCCACTTATTGTAATTTTTTATGCAAATTTCATAATGCCAGAGCTCACTATTATATAAAGAAACATTCGTGCGGGTGCATAACAAATCACCGAAGTTTCATCAATAAGCGCGAATGGTAAAGGAAATAATTTCATAACGCTAGAGCTCAAGTTTATAGGTAGGTACTTACACAAAAACCTTTGCGGGCATGCGTACTGCGTACGACAAATCATTAAAATTTTATAGCAATCGGATGAATATTTTAGGTACCTACCGTATAAGGGTCAAACATAGTCATATGAATATATATAGACCTGCCCTAAGTGATAAAAGCGTATTATTCCCCCCTCCCCATACCGGTTCCATGGAACCGGCTGGGCTTACGAGAGCCTCGCTTGAATCTAAAAAATGTGACGTCATCATTCTTGTCCGGACCAGCGTCGAGCTCTCATCGTACATTTTACGAAATAACACGGCAAAAATGGTAGCTTGTGCTATACATTATACCCAAAAATATGTCGATCATAATGAATGTGGGCGGTTCTCCGTGAGCTCGTCGCTGGTTACAGGGGTAAGTAAATTATGAAACATTTGTAAAAGTGTATTAACTAAAGACGGCAACAAAATATTCATCTGTGAAAAGTGCCGAACTTTACTTTGCCGTATTTGGACTTCGCAAATATGTTAATAACGTGGCGAGCAATTCGCGCTCCCATGTAAAAAGGTCTATTTATTCAAAAGCAGATTTTGCTTTGAAGAACTAAATGATGATATTATAATGCGAGATGCCTATATACTGTCAGATTGATTTTTTAACGAATCACAGTCATCTTTCCCCTCTTCGTCTCCCCATAGTTTTGTTTTACCCCTCATCTGTATCTTCTCGTCTATTAAATTTGGATGTCTATGGGGTCAAACAAAGAAACATTCATTTTTACATATTAAGATTTTTTAGAAATAGGCAATTCACCCTAAAAATAGTGCTTTGTAAATATTAAAGTTGTGGAGAAGTAGGTAGGTATAAGAAACTCACCTCTCCAACGTCACAAATCTTAATTTTTTATTATTACAAACATACTTTCGTACTTAAGAGTATGTAGATACCTATCAACAAATACAATGTATAAAAGTGCATGAACGCAAAAACATGTTTTCAATCTGTGGGCGTCAAATTGATCAAAACACATTCGGTATAGGTACCTATCCATAGATCGACTATATAGGTATATATTTAAATCTTTAATTTAAAATTAACATTAATTTTGCAAATTTGCTTTAGGAGGAAAACTGATATAGATAATATATACATATTATTAATAGTGGGTAGGCACCTAAATACTTCGTATATCATGAATAAATTCAACCCGGAATCACCCGATTTAACAATTTATTTTTTTTAACATTGAATAATAATGAGGCAATTTTTATTTTATTATTATGTGAATATTTCACTGCTCCTCAGCTCGTGGTGGGAAATGTATCGGCTGTCCAATTTCAGACACCAAATTTCTTCACACTTTTTGCTGTAAGTACCTACTCTTGGATTATTTTTTTAGTGCCCTGGAATAATTAGCCATTTGAACTTCGTGAATCAAATGAATTTCCAACTAGGATGAGATATTTATCTTTATTTCTAAGCAATGATAAATGTATCCCCAATGTCAACTAACTATCAACAATTATTTTCCAATGTTATTATCAAGGACAAGTATCAGAAAATCAATAATCGTACTTGGTTCTTGGTTACAAGAGTAAACATCAATTCACACCAGGATGTTTTTTTTTTTAAAGAAAGACAAACATTCCCGGGTTACGAATAACCCATCAATTTAAAAAAAAAAAGAAAGACAAACATTCACGGGTTACGAATAACCCTACAATGTTTAAAAATCTCCTACTACCACCACAGAAAGCCGAAAATTGTTGCTTGTGTTGTGATGGAGGACTTAGCCAGCCGAGGAATCGAACACGCGACGCTCGGGTGGGACCCAGGCGCTATGCCCACTCAACCACTGACAGCTCCAATATACATCGATATAGTTTAAATATATTTGAAAAACGTATTTTATGCGTAAAACAGCGATTTTTTACCGATTATTCCTATGTGCATTGCCCAACGAGCAAAAATACTCGAACTTTGTCGTTGACGTCAGAAAAACATTACATAATAATATAACACATAGAAAATGATCGCTTTTGAATAAAACTAATTAGATACGCAATTTAATAATTAACTTAAGCACCTAATAATCTGCAAAAGTACATTTCAGCGATTGTTTATAAATATAATGTGCTGTTTAAATCTGATAATAAATACGACTTATTTATAAATAATGGTACAGATTTGTATCGGGTGTGAGGTCCAAGTGCGGAGATAGTATCGTACAATGTTATGCAAAATCGATCCATTATGTAGGCTGTTAATCAGTTGCTGTCACCTTACCAATATCATTACTGACTAGCGAGTTCCAGGCATGCGTTGCCATGCCACTTAATAAATAAATTGTTTCTCCTTGCGTGTCCTTTCCCATTCGTCCGGTTCCCCTTCCTCTCCCGCGTCCCCTCCCCAGCTTCCCCCGTCCCGCGAACCCACCTCCCGAGTTCCCCTGTTCCCTCCCGCATTCCATACATTCAGTTTTCAAACAGCTCGTGTGCCACTTTTTTTATACAATTTCATAGTGCCAGAACTCACTATTATATATGTTACCGTAAAAGCCCGAATATTGGTAAATCCTAAGATTTTCCGGTAAATCCTAAGATTTACCAACTCTTAATGGTAAAAGTCCGAACCTTTCTATAATCATCGTTCACCAACCTAACCTAACCTAACCTAACATGTACTAAATTCTAATAGTAAAAGCCCGAAAAAATCGTTTCTTATTTAAATATTATAAACGATTTTTTCGGGCTTTTACCATTAGAATTTAGTACATGTTAGGTTAGGTTAGGTTGGTGAACGGATTTACCATAGTTCGGGCTTTTACAGTAAGGGAACGTACCCATACTACGTGACACGTTTAGGGGGGGGGGGTCTTCAAAATGTCACGCTCCATACAAATGAGCGGCGGGTTGCTTAGGTTTTTGGTCACCGGGGGGGGGGGGGGGGGGTTAAAAATTGCAAAAAGTTGGTCACGTAGTATGGGTACGTTCCCTAACATATACATAGAAACCATCGCGGGCATGCACACATCAAATCCCAAAATTTTCAACGCAATCGGATGAATGGTTTTGCAACGCATAGCCATCTCACGTACAAACCCATAAGCAAACATTTTTTTTCATTTTTATGTATACCTACTATAGATTGATATACCTAAAAAAATGAAAAAAAGCTACAGACTTCTAGTGCGGTAAAACGTAAACACTTCTATCTCCATCATCTATTGCTCTTACATCATTGATGATCACATTTTTTAGCCAGAGAGCCAATTTATCCATTTTTAATTTTTCGCAGGGGGTAGGGTACATACAGCATATTGATAAATTTTCAGTCGGTGGGGGCGCAAACCTAATTATAGTTTCTAAAAGGATAATTTTTAAAACAATTATAAAATGAAGAAAACAACAAAGCACCACAGTCGAAAAATGTATTTCCACGGCCAAACCGTTGAAAGCTCTCGATTTTTATCACTCTGATTTCTTTATATCTTTATTTAAAGAACGTGCCAAAAATACCTACTTTCAGTTTTGGACAATAGTTCATGTTTTCGTTCAGAAAGTTAAATAAAAATTATCCAAGAAAACTCGGGTATTTTAAAAAACGGAAGCTTTTAAAATGCATCTTACTAATATCATAAACGCGAAAGATTGTATGGATGTATGTGTGTTTGTTACTCTTTCAAGTAAAAACTACGGAATGGAAGTTTACAATAATATAGCTCATACCTACATCAGAATAAGCTATAATTTATAAAGTTAGCTTGGAAGGGGAGCTGGAGGGAAACAGGATGCACGAGAAAGGTGATTCAGGGAGAAACAATTATTTCTTTGCCACCTAGTCAAATATAAATCACAATGCGCTGCTAAGGTGATTTTTTTCTACACTTGGTCGAAACACGAAATTTCTCAGAATATTTCAGAAAAATCTTTTATTTTGAGCGACTATTTCAAAACTTTCAAGATAGACTGACGTTTTCTGCTCAAGCCTTTTTAAAACAACAGAAACCGTTGAATATTCTTTTATCGCAAACTTTTTGGCACGTGATAGATACGAAAAGGCTCGCGGGCCACGGGTTTGCTCATCTCTGCTCTAGATAGTATAATTTTATGCCCAAATTGCCCAATCTATCGTACAGTTACATCGCGTTATATTCGGATCTTCTCGTCCATTACCGTACCAGATTTTACCACCCAAGGAAAGTCAACGATCAACAACAATTCGTTTGGTATACAAAAAAGAAAACCTAATTAAAATGTTGCTTGTTTTTTGGGGTACCTAATACCTATACATACTTTATTTCACTTCCTCCTCGCTGAGCCAACGTTTCGGTCAACCTTGTGGCTAGAAGTGTACATAGGGGAAGATTAGATATTTATTTACAATATCACTTCTTATCTAGTTGACCTGGTTGTATCTTCAAATATGGAATCAATAATTTACAAGAAATTATACATTTTTATAGGTTAGGTATAGGTATACAAGGAGTAGCAGCACGTACCCGAAGGATTCCTGAGTAAAAAATATGGATGTCATTTAGTTGTCCGATGATTTTTTCCAATTAAAAACAAAACTTTTTTTGAAGTGAAAACTTGTGATCGATGAAACTAAAAATAGCGACAATAAAAAAAAACAAACACGTACATCTATAGGATTTAACCTGCAAGAGAATGAGATAGTATAACCGGTCTCCTATTTGTGCGGCGCTTCGTAGCCTGTCGGTCAGCCTCCCCATTCATGTCTACTTTAGTTTTCTGAGGGTTTCACTTCTACTGCCTGTGAACTGAACATAACACGTCGCCACTGATCACACTGCTACACGCCGGGACGGCTTTGTACCTTCTGTTACCGTGCTGCTGGAACGAGTCGAGTGCGTATCACGTTAGGGAACGTACCCAAATGTGACAAATTTTCGGGGGGGGTATTCAAAATGTCACGCTTGGTACAAATGAGCGGCGGCGGCCTTAGGTTTTTGGTCTCCCAAGGTTAGGTTTTTTGGTTTTAGGGTTAAAAATTGCAAAAAGTTGGTCACGTAGTATGGGTACGTTCCCTTACTTACTATGCTGTACCCGCCCAGTAGCGACGCGTAATGGAAAAGGATATCCACGTTTTTAACTCCAAATATATGCTCGGGAATCGCTGGTTAAGAGGAATATAAACGCTAGAAATATTTCGAATCTCATGCCTGCAAAATTTAAAAATCGAGCGTCTTATTTGCACGGGGCACGATTTATTTTGTGCATAATTTTATAATAACGAAAAAAGTTAGAACATGGAAAACCTAAAAAATAGTCTTAGCCATAAAGGGGTAGTTAAAAAAATGTTTCTTGAATTACTTCATAGTTAAGTCCTAAAAATACATTTTTTTTGGTGGTTTACGCTTAAATATTTTTTGTTACGTACTTAAATAATAATATTATTGTAATTCCAGTACATAGAAAAGCTAGTAAAAGCTTCGATTTATCCGTAGCATATTTGTTGATGTTCATACTGTAATCACATTTGACGACCTCCGTAGTCCAGTGGCTAAGACTCTTGACTCACATTCCGGAGGTCGCGGGTTCGAACCCGGCATGCGCAAATAAATTTTATTTGATTAATTTGTGTTATTTCACAATTAATTCATTTAAAATAATATTTAGTATATTTGCGGCATGTTCCAGAGTGGAAGATACTATTAGTATCGCCCTGGTGTAAGACCACCATTCAGAATTGAAACGTTGCTTGAAAATGGCTTTAGCCGTGTTTAGTGACCAGATCTGAATAGCCAGGTACTTCCCAACCTTCCTCTTCCCCACCTCCTTCCCCTCCCCACTACCTTCAGCCTCACAACATACCCCAATTGGGGATGCCATAGTCTCACTGGCTCCAGACGGGAGCAGTTGAGATTCTTGTGCGGTATTCACTGTAAAAAAAAAAAAAAAAAAAAATCAAAATAGTATCTAAATCGAATTTCACGTATAACTTCACCTTAGAAACTTTTGGGTAGGTACGTGCTGATGCGCCCTGTATAAGTAATACTAAAAAAACAAATATATTTTTCTGACACTTATATATACACATATTTGAAACGTTGTCAAACAGCCCATGTTTTGATTTGAAGCGCCAGTCGTGGCACATTGCCATTTGTGACGTCACTTGGGGGCAAGGTTCTAAGTACAACATACGCATACCACTAATAATAGCTCCTTTGGAACCACTCCCCTTCTCATAAACGCCATAAACATAACAAAAAGAGGGGCTTTAGTGGTTTTCTCATTGGTAGGATCATTTTCCATTGTATAATTGAAATAAAATAATAATCAATAATCAATTAATAATAAAATAATAAACTTGGTCGATGAATAAAACACTAGAGCTGCGGGTGGCCAGTAATGGAACTCGATAAAATTATATTATTCAGATAATAATCAATTGTTCGATAAATACC
Organism: Limnephilus marmoratus; assembly: GCA_917880885.1. Classification (NCBI taxonomy): domain Eukaryota; kingdom Metazoa; phylum Arthropoda; class Insecta; order Trichoptera; family Limnephilidae; genus Limnephilus; species Limnephilus marmoratus. The sequence continues at coordinate 30,151,902 of OU862910.1, forward strand.
TAAAGCCCAAGTTTCATCCATAACGTGGTAAGAATGTAATAATATTTTATTTTTATTTTGTTGAAGAGGAATTTGAAAGGTCTGTCACTAATCACATTCGTACTTAGGAACTACTATTGTAAAATGTTAAATAGTGTGTCATAATAAAAGTGATTATGATTACTAAGAATTAAGGTAAGCGCAGGTTGGTACTTACTTATGATTAAGTGTGAAATTTTAAAACGTAATATAATATTTTCCACGTAATTCCAAAATATTATCTCTAAGAGGAATAGTGTTTGAAAGATTTGACAAGACTTTTTGCTACAAATAGTTGATTTCATTAAAAATATAGATACCTACAAGAAGGTACACACAATTATGGGAATCACACTATATTCATAAAGATATAGGTACAAATAGGTACTTACCTACACAGAATTATGAGAATCAAACTATATTCGTCAAAATATTGGTACAAGTAGATGCAAAGAATTACGAGAATCAAACTATATTCATAAAAATATAGGTACAAGTAGGTACTTACGAGTACCTACACAGAATTATGAGATTCAAACTATATTCGTAAAAATATTGGTACAAGTAGATACAAAGAATTACGAGCGTCAAACTATATTCATAGGAATAATGGTACAAGTAGGTACTTACCTACACAGAATTATGAGATTCAAACTATATCAAAAAAACAAAGGTACAAGTACCTACTTAAACAGAATTATGAGAATCAAACTATATTCATGAAAACATAGGTACAGGTCTTGGTCGAAGGTACAAGTGCACAGAATTATGATAATCAATCAAACAAATTTCGTAAAAAATCGATGCCTTTGTTTGCGATTTAATTAGATTCAGAAAAAAAGCGAATTCTATCAGAATCATAACAATAACATAGTTTTTCTAGGTTATTTCCCGATGAATAACGAGAAATACAGCCTTCACAGTATTTATGATTTGTAGATTAATATGTAATTTGTATATTTATGATTCGTATTATATATACCTACTGATGATAGTCGTGGTTCTGGTTGCGAACCTTGAACCTTAATCCTACAAAGGCGTAAACGTAGCGTGTACTTGTCCACCAAGTGCCCTAGCGGTAATATCATAAAGGCCCTGTCAGCAGGTAGTAAAGTAGCTAGGTACCTACCAGAACATCACGTTACTAGCTAGTTTGATTGTACCATTATTAATTTATAAAAGCATGCATTTTCATTGACATTGAGGACATTACTCTTGTACTTGGCAAAGGTTGCGTGTACATAATTTTTTGATGATGATATTGTATTTAGATAAGTAGGTACTTAAATCGCTTAAGATTTGAAATAAATATATAAATAATAAAACAATAAACGATGAAGAATCAACCGTTATCGAAACATTATAAAATGACTAATTTATTATTTAGTACTCCGTATTACTTACACGATTCTTGCGGATTTGCGAACTCCACATTCCAAAACACTTTCACTAAATAATCCTTCACAAGTGGATGTATAATTATTTCCTTTGTTTAAATGTTGGAACCTTAGTCATGCAACTAATTATAATATAAATAAGTTATGCAGACTTTTAGAAATTTGTGTAAATAATGATAATACCAGTGTCGATCTTACTCTTCCCGGGACAACTGCACTTCAGGCTAATAATACCTAAATTAAATCGAGGTTTTGTAAAAGTTCCATTTTCTCCTCCAGAACTTAAGCGATTTTAATTTTTTTACTAACTGTAATAGAAGAAAATATTCTATGACTGTACGTTTTGCTTTAAAAAAAAATACATTGTCTAGTTTGGATACTGAACGTTTGTTGATGACGATCAAACCAGGCAATTTTAACGATTTTGGAGGGTCCTAATTTCTATACATTCCTACTTTTGCTGAATCAAGTAGGTAGTGAAGACTTGTGAGAATTTGGGCTAGAACTGAATATAAATAAGACAAAATACATGCTCATAAGGAAAAATAACGCATTGGATGAAAATCTTTATATTGCTGTAACAAAACTAGAGAAGGTACAGAGTATTGTATACTTGGGCTGCAATGTAAATGATAGATGGGATCCTTCAGTTGAAATGAAATGCCGCATTGAGCAAGCTCGTGCAACCTTTATCCGCATGAAAAAAATGTTCTGCAGTCATGATCTCAACCTTGGATTACGAATGCGAATGGTCAGATGCTACGTGTTTTCGATATTATTTTACGGAATGGAAGCATGGACGCTTACCGAAGAACTAATTAGGCGACTTGAGGCATTCGAGATGTGGATCTACAGAAGAATACTTAAAATAAGCTGGATGGACAGGGTTACAAACGAAGATGTTATGGTTCGGATGAATAAAAAAAAGGAAGTAATTAAAACTATAAGTGTACTATAAATAAAAAATCCGAAAACTTCAATATCTTGGACATGTGATAAGACATCCAGAGAAGTACGAGATCCTGCATCTCATAATGCAGGGAAAGATTGCCGGAAGACGGGGCCCTGGAAGAAGGAGAACCTCATGGCTGAAAAACCTGAGACAGTGGTTTGGCCAGTCTACCGTGGAGCTGTTCCGGGCCGCAGTAAACAAAGTCCGCATAGCCAACATGATAGCCAACGTCCGTTGAACGGACAGGGCACAAGAAGAAGAAGAATTTCTATATGAGGTAACTCATCAAAAAAAGCAAACGTACCGACATGCTAGTTAGTAGTTGATATCTATATTATATTAAAAAAGTATATTTGCATTAGTGTCAAAATCCAGGGAGGAAATTGGGGAATAATTTTTTTATGGACAAAACGCCCGGTTCCTCTTAATAAAATAAAATATTGAATGAATCGCGATGTAACAATATTAACTGCAAGTCTTTCTTCGCGAAATTATTACCTGCATGTTGTATGATATTTGGTTTGATTTGCTTGGAGTGAAATTGAGACAGCTTAAAAGGGCATTACCAGAGAAAACCAGAAATATGTCATTTTCAAATCAGATTTTAGACGAATTGACTCTTTTCCACAAAAAATTATAAATGGATTTCGAAAGATTGTTCTTTTATCTAGCATTCGCATGTAATAAATTTTGAGATTTTTTTTTAATTTTTAGAATAAGGTTATTATTACATAGGTCGTTGGCAGATTTGTAAATTTTTTTTAAAAGATTTTGTATTATACCACACCCATTTCAAATAATATAATCATGCAGTAAAATAAATCAATACATTATCTAGCAAACGCATTTTTTAGAATTTTAATTTTAGTTTCAATAAAATCATTAAAAAATATGTACGTACATGTGTTTCTTGACGAAAATTGGTCCATTTGTGTATTTATTTGCGCACTTACAAACATATTTCAGATTTTTTTAACATTCTTATTAAATTTAGACATTATTGAAAAATGATAAATACTTATAACAAAAAAATAATTACTAAAAGTACATTATTTTAATAGTTTTATCATCACGCCTTTCAGCATTTTTGGATGAAGGTGTAAATTAAAGCTAATTTGGATTGAAATAAATTCAATATTGAGTTATAATTTAAAAAAAGCTGGTACGGAGAATAATTAGTCTTTCTCACTGTAACCGCCCTGCACGATCGTAAGAACAACTTTCGACGAAATGTGGATTTTCGTCCGCTGGCTGGTTAAACGCTCTTAAAAATATAATTTCAGTTCCTCATTTTTCATACTCGCAGCCCTATCAAAATAGGGTAACATATAGATATCTAGACAAATTGGGCATTAAAAAAATAATACATAAAAATTGTATAATTTAAATAACTTTAAAAAAATCATAGTATCTTAATTGCTTTTAGAATCTCCCATCCAAGAGTCAACACATTATTCATGAAGCATTTAAAAATTTCCACGAGATACAATGTGAATAATTAATATCCAGAACAGGTCTACGTAAATTGCATAAGTATTATCTCTATGTAATAAAATATTCACTGATAGCGTTATCTACATACATCGGCACAATAAACATATAAATTTAACATACCATCCACTAAATATAATCTCAGTAACATTTATTTCGGCAAATATAACAATTAGTTAAGTAAATAAATTACCTAGCTGTGCTTCGATTTATTTTATTTGTGGTCATGTCAATTAGTTTATTATTTTCTCCTAACTCACTGGCTAACAATATTCAGAGTACCTACAAGGGCGGATCCAGGATTTGTTTCTGGGGGGGGGGGCAGAAGGGGCGGACGGGCAAAAAATCAACAATTCAAGATTTTTTCTGGGGGGGGGGGGGCACAAGGGGCGGACGGTTACAAGTTCAAGTATATATAGGAAGATTTATGAAAGTGTCAAAACAATAGAAAAATTAAATGTTTAATAAAGACAGTTTCTGCTTCTAAGTATGTACTATGATGGAATCTCCACAGTACACAAAAATACCGTCCCCGTGCCCCCCCTAAATCCGCCTATGGCAAGGGCGGATTCAGGATTTGTTTCTGGGGAGGGGCACAAGGGGCGGACGGTTACAAGTTCAAGTATATATAGGAAGATTTATGAAAGTGTCAAAAAATAGAAAAATTAAATGTTTAATAAAGACAGTTTCTGCTTCTAAGTATGTACTGTGATGGAATCTCCACAGTACACAAAAACACCGTCTGGGGGGGGCACGTGCCCCCGTGGCCCCCCCCCCCCCCCTAAATCCGCCTATGAGTACCTATGTACATAAAAATATTCAGTGTTTCGAAAGGCGATAATTAACTTTTTTATTAAAAATGCTAGGGTTTATATTTTTTGTTGCATCACATACATGCACACTACACTGATAAAAAAGTTAAATGTATAAAACTCAATTCGGATTAAGTATTTTTAAACATTTATGTTTTGCATTAACTTCGTCAAAAAAACACCCCTAAGAGATTTCTTAAGTCTTGTAAGTTTGTAGTGATATGTTAGAGTTCTATTTAAAAAATATATAGCCAAAAATTTGTACTATCTTGTAGATATATATACTTCTGTACTAATATTATAAAAGCGATAGTGTTTGTTTGTTATGCTTTCACGCCTAAACCACTAAACCAATTTAGAAAATTCTTTCACCAATAGAAATCTACATTATCAGCGAGTAACATAGGCTGCATATAATGGTAAGCTCTGGCGTTATGAAATTTGTATAAATGAAAATGTGTGTATTTCATATATTTTAGGGGCAGAGAGGAAAAGCAGGGGGAAGGTGAGGTTCGCGGAGAGGGAACAGATGAGGGAGGGGGAAGTCGGGGAAGGTGGAAGGGAACGGGGACGCAAGGGAAAGGACATGCACGGAGAATCAATTTATTTCTTTGAATGGCTTTGGAACGCATGCAGGATACCAGCTAGTCAATAATAAATAGAGTGTTTAGTTTAGTATAATATAATATAATATCCGAACGAAAATAAAATATATAATAAAAATAATGGAGCGAAAAAAAAAGAAAACAGAAATCATTGTTATATTAGAATTACATAATATTAGGAATATTTCAACAAAATCAGTTATAGACATGGAGCGAACTTGTTTTAAATACCAAATTCCGTCTACTCTGTAAGGCAAAATACCAATTTTGTAACATATATCAGTAAATTAAATACGAGCCTGAAAATTTATTTCACTCTTTAAACCCAGTACCTATCTACAGAATAAATACCAGTAGGTACCTAATGAATCAATCTAATGGCCATTTAATATAGAAAAATAGTATTAATGAATTGTATTACTTGTGTTTGTGTTAAATTCGTAGAACTCCATTTAATTTAATTTTTTAAATTAATTAAAATTAAATTTGATAATGTTATTATTCTGCAAGTATTTTAGTATGTATTTTTGTTACAGCTGTTTCAGACAGTTTGAACATGGTCTTGTAAAACGGAACAGCTGTAACAAAAATACTTGCAGAACTCGATAATAACCTTATCAAATTTAATTTCATTAAATAAAAAATAAATAACAAAACAGTAGATATTAATAATGCAATCACAATGTTAATCAGCTGTAAAAACGTGTGTTAAAATATGTTAAAGATGGCGTAGGTTTTTGTTATTGATTAGGTACCGATGGAAATAATAACTAACATTCATAATTTATGAAGGGATTGATTAGACACACCTACAAACGTACACCACGCACAACAACAAAGTTGTTACCTGAATTTCTATCCAATAAATAGCGTCGAACTAATCACATGTCCGCGTTATGAACACTTCAAAATGCCTCATTAAAATCACCCTTTCATCAAAGGGCATTAAATTTAGTAAGCGTATATTACAGGTATTTAGATTGATGGAACAGCTGTGGAAAATAGTTCGTTATCTGATAAAGGGATTCTCTTACAAATTGTTAAGGTGACATTGGCCGATTTGATACTTTATGCAATAATGTATATATTTAAATCTTAGTTAACCCTTTCAACAAAGTGAATTAAATTTAGTAAATTTACAGGTATGTAGGTGATAGAATAACTGCTGAAAGTAGTTCGTTATCTGATAAAGGGATTATCTTACAACTTGTTAAGTTCAAAAAGCTCGCGTGCCACCTATTGCAATTTTTTAATACAAATTTCATAATGTCAGAGCTCACCAGTAATTTTATACAAACCGTGCCCTGACAAAAACGAACACAAAAAAAAGAATTATCAAATTTTGTGCAGTCGTTCCGAAGTTATGCACGTACATAGGTACATTTCGGCGATTCATTTTTATTTATATAGAAGATAGAAGATAGATAGAAGATAGATAGATAGATAGAAGATAGATAGATAGATAGATAGAAGATACAAAAAATTATATATTTACAACTTAGTTAACCCTTTCAACAAAGGGTATTAAATATGGGTAAATAGTTTGATAGAACAGCTGCGGGAAATAGTTCGTTATCTGATAAGGAGATTCTCTTACAACTTGTTAAGGTGACATTGGCGTATTTTATTTGATACTTTGTTACAATAATTACGCATTTACATCTTGGCTACTACGTCTGCAGCTTGTACAAATGATTGTCGTTTCGCAGAATGAGGCCATTCAAAAAAGCTGAAAAGAAATGTTGAACTAAATTTTATCATTAATTATTACGAAAATAAAAAATATCAGAATAATTCGCTGAAAGCAGAACGGGCGATTTAGAACAGATGAACAATGAAACAACTGTCCACAAGAAATGTTACCTACTAATTTGAGTGTTCAATTGGGAATTACAAAGTTAAATGGTTCGTAAATATGTTAATGTTGACAATTTTGATAGATTATACTTGCTATCAAGTTACATTTCTTAACATATTATCATTCTGTATATATATAGAATGTTCTCTGTTATTATAACTAGGTAATACACGAGTAGGTACACATTTCTTTTTAAATTTCTTCTCAATTCTATTTTTTGTGAAAAAGCAAAAAAAAAACAACTGTAGGTATCTCTTATATATTATTTTTGTCTCATTCATTCTTACTTTATCCATACTATTGTACCATCCTTTGTGCCACTGTAACTTATAATCTTATCATTGTAATGTAAAATAAGCCTTTTATGGCGTTAAATAAATAAATTAATAAATAACTCTAAAATGGATTAAACGGTCATCCGGAAAATACCTATTTCTAATTGCTTTGATATGAAGATGAAGCAAAAGCAAAGAAATGTTGAAATAAAGTTGGACTAATATTATCACATCATATCAATACCAAAAAGTTGCTATTTTCACGAAAGTATTTTTTTAATGAAATATCACCACAAAGGCGCTTTACAAAATAAATAGGTAGGAAAATTAAATTAAATTAAATGAAATTAAAATCGACGATAATATCTCATCCAATGTGCACGCGTTTATGTAATCTATAATTAAAAAAAAATAGATAATTAAGAGATTTTGTAAATTTAATTATGAAACACTTTATCACAAATCGATAAAATCTCTGTTTGAGTTTTTAGTGCATAATTTCATTCCAGAAAAGGATGCTCATATATGTGAAATAAAAACTTTATTTATTTACTTTATTTAACATTGGCTACCTAGACCCGGCGAACTTCGTACCGCCTCAGGATCAATAACTGTTGCGTTAACTTATTAGCTGAATTAAATTCAGTTTTTTTTATTAAGTTAAAAATTACACAATGAAGCAACTACCTGTGCGCAACTGGCCGTGTTTTGTTTTTGTCAGTATCAGAGATGGCGTTGTGAACGGAATTATAATTTTTGTGATTTTCTTACTTTTCAACTTACTTACGGGAATTACGTTTCATTTTCTTTATACGTGTGAGGGAGATTTATTATAATTATTGTATTTTTCCTTTGGAGGGGTGCAGACATACGTTCACCGTTTGTCCCATTTTCGGCTGTTAACATTTAGTGTATAAGAAAGAGGGACAGCATTATAATTGACATTTGAGGTTTTTGAATTTTTGGAATTCACTCACTACTCAATATTATACTTATCACAATATTTCTGCAGCTTTTTCAAAAGATGAAAATTCGTTCCATACAAAATGTATGAGGAAAAAAAATTTCTTCATAATTTTTTTTTTTGAATTTTTCCGATGTTTTAATTGATATTCTGCTTTTCGGGGCGGAGACAAATCCAACAAATCAAAGATCATAAAAATTGGTCCAGCCGTTCTCGAGTTATAAATGATGTCATTAACCCGACTTTGTTTTATTTTTATTAAGATAAAGCTTTTTTAATCACAAGAGTTCATTCATTGCCCTCGTTGAGACTTCAATGAATGATTGTGTATTCTTTTTATTCTATTTGAAACACACATTGTAAATGAAACAAATAAATCTTTAAGTAAAATACCAATTTTTGGATCGCATTGCGCGTAATGGTTGTAACCAACAAATAAGATTAATTATTATCGAAACAATAATACCGATGCATCAGGAATACGTAGTAATAATACCTAATACGTCACAACATGAATTTGAACATTGTGAGGATCTTCCTGACGCGATCAGGATTTGAATGCTGGGACGTAACAAAACCCGACGACAGGATCTGATCGCCGGAAGATCTCTACGCGACCGGGATAGGTTGGAACCACGGACATATGAATATATCTGGACCTGCCCTAAGTGATAAAAACGTATTATTTCCCCCTCCACATGGCGCCGGCTGTAGCTCCTCCTTGGAACCGGCTCGCTCCATGGGGAGGGGATATAGCCTCGCTTGAATCTAAAATGTGTGACGTCATCATTCTTGCCGTGAACAGCGAGAAGCTGACATCCATACATTTAACGAAATAACGGCAGCTTGTGCTATACAATATATCTACGTATCAATATGCACATAGCGAATGTGGGCGGTACTCCAATGTGCTCGTCGCTGGTTACAGGGGTAAGTAAATTATGAAACATTTGTAAAAGTGTTTTAACTAAACACGGCAAGAAAATATTGATATGTGTATTGGCGCGAGTCTTTTTGGGGTGAGCATTTGGCCTTAGCAAATAAGTTTTGAATGTGGCAAGCAATTCGCGCTCCCATGTAAAAAGGTCTATTCATTCAAAGCAGATTTTGCTTTTAAGAACTAAATGGTGATATTGTAATGCGAGATGCCTATATACTGTCAGATTGATTGTTCAACGAATGACAGTCATCTTTCCCCTCTCGCTCTCCATAGTTTGGTTTTACCCCTCATCTGTAACTGCTTGTTTATCCATTTGGATGTCTATGGTTGGAACGTTGGAACTCCCGACATTCATTTTCATGTTGTAGCAATAGGTAGGTACCTACCTATCCATTTTCTAATGCGTTTTTTTTATAATAGGTACACGTGCATAATCAATCTACACGGCTTGTGTGTTAAGTTAAGTATAGTAGATAATAACATTAATAACTGAAATAGAATAATGTCGGTGTATGAATAAATGCAATATGTATTAATATTATAACACCGACCTTCATAGGGTAATTATATTGGTCTACAATGTCTACATTTCATATTGGACTTTGAATCAGAAGATTGTGAGTTCGATTTCCGCAGAGAAAAATTGCTTTTCAGCAGTTGTTAAAGACGATAAATAAATCAATAACGTAGAAAACTGTTTACAAAAAGGAAAAAAAAAGGTTCCTAGTATAATTATACCTAGTCACAAGGTCAGCTCATCAATAAGGTAAGTAGGTGCTGTAATCCTTTGGCAGGTAAATGCTTTAATATGAGGAAATTGTGCAATTTTAATCCATGGACTGTAATTAACTAAGCAACAATTAAACTACGGACTTGCGGGCCAGGTGTACATTACATTATTTTATGCGAATTAAAAACACCATTTACGTTCTTCTAACACAGCAAACTTATTTTGTGGCACCATTATGAAAACCCTGAAGAAGTCAGCTTTGCTGACGAAACATGTCGGTTTTATAAACAATAAAAGTGGTAAAAACCAAGTAATTTATTAATTTTAACCACTTACCTGCTTACGTGAAAATTTGAACCAACGTAATATTTTAATGACAACATGCTACTAACCGATTCAGAAGATTTCGAGAAAAAAAATCGCTCAGTCTAGGTGTGATGGACGTATGAATCCATACCTCTCACTGCGGTGCAAAGCGATGGGTCGAGAGAGTCCGGCTAGAGAGGTCTAGGTTTGATCTTCCTCAACCAATCTCTCCCGATCCGGCCCACCACGCAGTAGGTGGGCAAACGCAAAATCTAGACAAACCTCACCCCATGAACTCGGGCACCCCAGCTAACGTAGCGAACCACTCGGGGAGACTTATAGCAGGGGTGGTGGTTATCCAATAAATGGTTCCAGGGGCAGCGGTACCCATACTCGCCTCCCAAATTGTATTGTCTCCGGTAGGTTAGGTAATATTTTCCAGGGTTTCCGAACAATTAACGAAAAAAAATATTAATTTTATTAAATGAATAATTAGAAGATTTGGTAGATACCATCATAAACATTTGCTATTATATAATATTAAGAAATATCTGAACAATATTTTTATGTAGAATATTTTGATATCTAAGGAGCATCACGTAGGGTCTATCTATCTATATAAATAAAAATGAATCGCCGAAATGTATGTACGCGCATAACTTTCGAACGACTGCACCAAATTGGATAATTCTTTTTTTTTGTGTTTGTTATTGCCAGGACAAGGTTTGTATAAAACTTTTGGTGAGCTCTGGCATTATGAAATTTATATGAAAAAATTGCTATAAGTGGCACGCAAGCTGTTTGAAAACTGAATGTATGGTATGCGGGAGGCGGGAAGGGGGAGGGGAACTCGGGTAGGGGGTTCGCGGGAGTGGGGAGGGGAACAAGGGAGGGGGAAGGGGAACCTGGGAGTTGAACTCGGGAGGGGGGGTTCGCGGGACGGGGAAGAGGGGGAGTGGAGTGGGGAGAGGTAAGGTGGAGGAGACAGAGTGGGAACGCGGGAGGGGAAGGGGACGCAGGAGAAGAAGGGGAGGTGGAATGGGACGAATGGGAAAGGACACGCAGGGAGAAACAATTTCTTTATTAAATGGCATAGCAACGCATGCCGGGTACCAGCTATTGCATATATTTTTGTATTTCTATCTCTCTGGAAAAACTTGTTAACGTTTTCTTTTTATGTATCTAGCATTTTGTCATGTATTATTTATGACATTTAATCAGTCACCTGTAAATTTTGTAATTACTAACATACCTACTAGTTTATTTTCTATGCCATTCACAACTTAGAAACTTTCTCTTTTATTGTAATGCACTATCTTTCCTTTAATTTATTTACCTTTCATATACCTACTATATGTTTACTAGGTATGTTTTTATAGTTTATCTTTTTGATTAAAAAAAACTGTCTCTGTATTATAAACTTGCCATGTAAAAGCCCATCAGGGCGTTGAAAATTAATAAATAAAATTATTGTACCTACTTAAGTTATTAATATGTACTAACTCTGAATTTTCGATTTTGGAAAATTTAACTTATTTATTAATTCTTGTGCTAATTCGAATATGACAACAAAATAAGGTAAACTTTAATTATTTACGTATTTTTCCATCGCCTTGAATTCAAACAGTCTAATGAAGCGGTTGTCAACCTTTATGAGCCTGCGTACCTCTTGACCCTTACCACAAATTTGTAGTAAGGGTACAAGTACCTGTACCCGTACCCGTACCCTCTATCTATCTATCTTGTGTGCAAGTGTAATGTTTCAATTGTAATTTTTATACTCTCATTATTACATGAATTTAACAATCGAGTCATACAATTACAATTAATGCAATTTTGTACAAAGTGTAACACGATTTCGGGCATTTTTAACCTGTGATTCTTCATCCGAAATTGAACAAATTTTGTTCCGCGTCTTTTTATTTCAACGATAAAAAAGTATAATCTCCATATAAACATAACATTTAGTTTAATTTTAGCTTTTTTTTATGCAGCATTATTTTTAATGTAATATGTATAAATTTTTGTTTTATAAAATGGAGGCCTCTGCACAGGTGAGCTACCCAGTGAGGCCGACATTGCTGAATTGTATTTAAAAATGTTAGATATTACGTCAAATAAATAAACTCCAAACTCACAAGGTGTAGGTATTGAGAGGGTGAATTTTTAAAAACCTCAAAAAACTCTCGAAAACGTCGAGTTTAAAACCTACATTCGTGTCACGATATTGTGTACCCCCAATTTTTGCTTGAAAACAGCTGGTCTAATGCATATTTTTTTTTTAAAGAAAGACAAACATTCCCGGGTTACGAATAACCCAACAATGTTTGAAAATCTCCTACTACCACCACAGAAAGCCGAAAATGTTGCTTGTGTTGTGATGGAGGATTTAGCCAGTCGAGGAATCGAACACGCGACGCCCAGGTGGGACCCAAGCGCTATGCCCACTCAAGCACTGACCGGTCGAATATATATGTCTTTACAGTACCTAATTAAGGTGAATCAGAAGGTTTTTTCTAAAAAAATATTCGTACCAAGCATGTCCAGTAATCCAGAAAATTTACCCAAAATAATTATCTACGTACCTAATTAATTTATTAATTAGGTACGTAGATAATCGTAGATAGAATCGTAGATAATTCGTAGAATCGGAATCCCTTTATACAGTATGATGTAGGATACCGTTAACGTTTAGATACATTACATGACCAATATTAAAAAAAACTAAATTTGCGCATCTGATACTGATGTTCAGATACCTTTGGACTTTAAAATAGTAGGAAAAATATTATAAATAGCTTATTTTGCAAGACTCGAGGTAAAATGTCTATGAATTAAATAATAATAAACCCGGTTTCGAGATGTAAGCCAGTCAGTCCATTGGCGCCCGAGACATTATTATTTTTAACGGATGTTTGCTGCGAGCTGCGATACGCTGGATACGCAAAGTACGTTACAGTTATCTTCACTTGCACCAATAATTACATCCACAAAGTTCAACAAACACCTCCATTCATTGAATCACTGTGCTTTCAAAAAAGCGTACGAACTGTATTTTCTACAAGTACCTACTCTACAATAAAATTATTATTGATACATAAACTTTTCGCGCACTTATGAAGCGAGTCTCTCGCGTTCTAAGGTTAAGTTACCAAAAATAAACCAGCACTGTGTCAATGGTAAAGAAACAAATTATTATATCACTAACATGAGAAAAATATCTTGTAAGAGGTCTCATTTTTTGGTGTTGAATTATGATGTAGTACGCAAATGTTTACTTACCAACGTACGTAAATATTAGAAACGAACGAAGAAAAAAAAACAACTACTGACGTATTTATCAACAAGAGTTTGCTCGTTTTAAATGTAATTTTTAATAACAATTTTTGTATTAATACACCCAAATACTTACATTAGTTTTTAGTTGATAATTTATGCTCCTCCGAAACGTATTTAGAACTTGGAAATATTTTTCCTATAACACGTAACACTGCGAAACGGAATACGGGAACCGCAAGAACTTGACTGAGCGTACCGGCAATTTGGAACCGACTAGCGACCGTCGACCGTCGGCCAGCGAGTGAATCCAATACGAAACCGACCGTATCACGGTATTCACCTCCCGAAGAAGAGATTATTTTAGTACTACGACTTGTCGACAAGTTTAGTATCACACGACTCTGGCCACGTGTTTTATTGGCGCTGCTCGCAATGCTCGTGTTGTTCTTGCTGTTTTTCTCTCGGAAATTTGTGTCAGCAGATTTTTTTCTGGACAGCGAAATATACACTCATCATCATTGACACCTGCAAATTTCCCTTAAAACTTACTAAGCAGAAAAGCTAGTGTCTTATTTATTTTTCTATGATTCTCACAATGTGCGTGAGAATGCGCGCCATTTTAATACAGTGGATTGCCGTGATTTTTCTTGGAATCAATTGATTGATAGAACTCTCTTTCCGGAAAAACCTGAAGAGAAAAATTATTTTATTACCTTTTTATTTTTATTTTGAATAAGTCGTTTAAAAAAAGACCATTAGACAGAGTTTATTTAAATACGAATATTATTATTATAAACACATATTACGTTTTACCTTTCCCTCCACAATAATGTAAACACTTGGAAAATGGCCATTTCTATAATAAATACCTAAAGCAAACTCATCCTTCGTACAAAAACACTCACTACACATTCATACATACCTACTAGATACATAACCTATCGTTTTATCACCTATGTGTGACCTATTGTATATCTACAATCGTTTCCTACACGTTATACATAGAACAATAGGTATAGACCGATTAATAATAAAAGGTAATATGTAAATCATAATACCATCTTAGGTACGTGGAGTTAAAATAGAATAAAAAATATGTATTTCTTCAAAAGATAGGGAAAATTCGCGCACTTGTATTACGTTGTTGTAAAGTGTACCTATACATAAATAAAACTAAACCACTCATAGTGTATACAATATACAATCACTGTGTTTGCTGTATTAGGTATTATTATTATCGTGTTGTGAGTTGTAGTTGAAAGAGAGTTGCTAGTAAGCAGGTACCTATCAACAGTAGGTATTTATTTGGGTAGGTATTTAAAAAAAAAACAATAAATAAATGGTCCCGGTGGTGGCCAGTTCTGAAGTTGCCGCATCTTTCCGGCTACTGAGATAATTACTACTCTTCAAATACATCATTTCAGATTCTCAGTGAATTTCTTATATTTAGGTACTTAATAAATAAATAAACCGACTATTAACTGGTTAAAAATTGTTCAATCTACCTATATAATAATAATAATATAAAAATCTCTATGCGGCGTGGCTTCATTTTTCATACAAATCTATACAAATTTTATTACGGGATTGATGAAATTTTCCACATTTGGCCTTCAAAAGAAGAGTTACGTGACTGTCTGCATGAGATTTCAAAAAAATCACCGCCATCCCTCTTTTCCACCCCAATAACACACAGAATAAAGCCCGGGCAAAGCTGGACAATTAAATAGTGCAGGTGGTTTGGTATATTTAGGAGTGCTTCTGTACTGTCTGTTTTGCATGCAGTTCCTAATCCTAACGAACTCACTTTGTCCGTGACTCAAAAATATTTAAACATTTTTTTTTGGCAAGTGCGGCTTAATTTTTTTTTACTTGCGTACAAATTAATAATGAACCTACCAGGTCCCGTGCCTGTCACTGATGTGTCCTAATTTTAGGGAATGATAATAATGAAAGTTTAGTATATATTTCACTCTGGAATGGAATGGAAATACATCCATGATATTAAATAAAAATGTGCCGAATTATTCATTTTCTCTGCGTGGAAGAACCCATTTTGTATTATAGCATGTTTTGAACTTGCGACCCCTGGGCTCAGAGCCAAAGAACTTATCGCTCTGCCGCGGAGGTCGCGCATTTCATTTGCCAGCACATTTGAACAGTTGAAGTTATATTATGTGGTCTTTTCGATGCTCAGCTCTTGACATTGTGACAGAACATTGACCATGGGACCAATGGGACAGAACATTGACCAACTAAGCTCGTCAGAGGCCCGGGGCGGAAAAGTTGAATGAGCCCCCCCCCCCCCCCTAGTTTAAGAAGTTGATGTAATTTTACAAGCTTTTTTTCAGTTCACACGGGCCTATGGTCCTGGGGGCCTCCAAACGCCTCCATGTTCCCTTGATCAAATCCTAAACAAGGCTTTAAGGCACCTGGACACAGTAGAAAAAAATCTTTTTTTTTTAATTTCATTTTCTGAAAGATGCATAATTTGTTAATAATGCTCTCACCAAATGTTTTAAGGAAATTCGTAAAGTTGACGGCATTTTATATGAAACCGTTTTAAACAGCTTGTATGTTGAATTATCCTTCAGCACAACTTTGAACGCATTTTTTTCGAAACTTCTCAGAAAATGAAATTTAAAAAATAAATATATTTGTTTACAGTGTCCTGGTGCCTTAAAGCCTTGTTTAGGATTTGATCAAGGGAACACGGAGGCGTTTGGAGCCCCCTCCCAGGACCAGAGGCCCGGGGTTGGCCGCCCCTTACGCCCCCCCCCCCATTAGTTCGCCACTGCTTCATGGGAGAAGCTGATCGACTTTTTTATTTCACTATCAGAATTTTCGTCATTTCGTGATATTATTTATTTTTTCGATATCAACCACACTTTCTTCGAGTACAGTAGGCAGGTAATAGATAGCTGTTACATGAAATTTCGGTTTCTCCAACCATTATCAATATCCTCTGGCTGCTCTTCGGAGAAAAATGATCATCACTATTGGTAGTCAGATTAATTGACTGAGCGTAGCGTAGTCCTGTTTGAACTCGACCATTTGGCATTTCATTTGTCCCCAATAATAATTGATGAACATAAAAAAATAAAGGAAAAAGACATTTATAATTGACGCCAAACTACAAATCGGTCATTATTTTTTAAAATAAATCTTATATACATAAATTTGTGTAACGCATCGCCACGGTTTGCTTGGAAGCTGGCGATGCCTCTGCATCTGTCTAAAAATTTTATCGGTTCCGGTTCAAGATGGTGGCCGTTTTAATGGTTGAGTAAAGATTATTTTTTCAAATGAAAAAAGATTATTGAAAAATACTATTTAGCGAGGACTTTGTGTTCCTCGAGGTTCACTCTTATTTTATCACAAGTGCAGTCTACACGTTGCCCTTTCGTCCACCATTTGACATTGTCTGGCAGTTAGGTATTTAATTACCTACTTACAACCATAGGAAATTTTGGTTGTTCATTCAATGTTAGAAAATTATAAATATTTATATTTTTTTATGTCTACTGCAGGCTGTTCGCAGAAGTTCTATTCATTCAACTAGCCGTTAAATCATTCTGAAATATAGCCTTCGTTAGCAACCCATCGGAGAGAGTCGATGGAAATACCAAAGTTGAAACTTACGCACTACCTAAATATTTTGTATTCCAGATCATGGTTTTTATAATTGAGATCCCATATTTTGTTTGACGGACAATCTTCTTCAACTGATGCGATTTTTTTTATTTTAGCTGGGTCTTCAATTTTGGGAAACCCATCAATTTTGAAAAGTATCACTCCATCTTAGGGGTCGTCCATTAATCACGTGAGGCTCGAAAGGGGGGGGGGGTTCGGAAAAAATCACGAAATATCACGATGGGAGGGGTGGGGGGGGGAGGGGGGGTATAATGAGATATCACGTGTATTTATTTTTCGTGCCAATATTCTGAAAATTTCATAATACTTTGTACTAAAAAAAATATACGTGATTTTGGTGGGGGAGGTGGGGTTAGTCTAAAACCTCACCACATATCACCAAGGGGGGGGGGGGGAGGTTAAAAAGTTGCTAAAAAACATCAAGTGATTATTGGACGACACCTTAGGGACGGTATTTCAGTTGCTTTGTTCGGCGCGATAGCTATTTAGGTACGTTAGACAAGTTGCTCTGTGATAGAAACCCGATAATATAAGCCACCTGATTATCATTCCTGAGTAGGTATGTCCAGGGCCGTAGCTAGAGTTGAATTTAAGATAGGGCAGCGGTAATTACATGTAGGGCGCAAGTAAAATGATCTGATCGGGAGGGGGGGGGGGGGGGTGCGCTCCGGGCGGCACTTTTAAGGGGCGGAAAAATTTCACAATAAATAATAATAATATCTTGTTAAAATTTTAATCATTTCTTTCATATTTTTGTTGCATATATGATTCAGACCGATTGAAATGGGCACGGAATTTTTCATTACTTATTCTGTGACAAACTTGGGGAATCCCCTTTCTTCAAATGAATGTATTATAATGTCATCTTGATAACTGCAGCGACTGACAACACCGTCCGGGTCGAATTTTGTTTTGCGCTTGGATTTTTTATGACTAATATTCGGTGAGAATGATTGAGAGAGGTTCGTGGCATGGATCGTCAAACCCAATGGATCATCAAACCATCCATGTGTTCCAAGTACAAAAGTAAGAGGAAAACCATTTTCTTGTTCTGGGTGTAGTATCTGAGCTTAAGCTGAGGACTTAGCAGATTAAATCCTGGGTTAAAACCAGTTTCATGTTCCGAATGATCTGTCAAAATTCCAGTAGCGGATTAATCTGCTGACACATTTCGAAGAAAACCGTTCTAATGTTTCGAGTGGAGTTAAAATTTTTATTTCAAACTATTCCACAAAATTCGTAATTCGTAGGAAAACGATACTACGCATTATATGAGAGTAATACTAATTAAATCTGTGGACACGCAAGCAGATTCACCCTTAATTTAAAACCAGTTTTGTGATCAGACTGTAAATTTCCAGTTTTGGATTCATCTGCTGACATATTTTGAAGGAAAACGTTCTCTTATTCGAAGTGAATTGGAGGTTATCCACCACATACCCGCCCGGTGTAAGTAAGGAAAGGTTACTATTTAACAAGGACTCTTATTTTTTTATAGAATGACCCTCCAATTATAATTAACTAAAACTAGAACCCTCTAAAACTAGACCCCTCTGGTCCCCGTATACTTTGTTAGCGAGCAGTATACAAGTGCTTGATCTGATGACAAACCGTTTAGTATGGAGAAGGCCCGAAGATATCGATCTAGGGATTGGTTTATTTATGACTCAACCGTTGAATAACATTCCCAAACTGTTTGGGAATTCCCCCTAAGCAGTGATTGCAATATGCGCACAGCCTCTCACCACTTACTTCAATTCCATCTATGGGCAGAATAAAGAATTGATATAATATGATTCTTTGGTTAATTCAAAGCTGTTTAGTTAGATGTCGCTACGCTACCCTAATAGGAAGTATTTTTTTTCAATCATGTGAATGAACAAACAGTTTACTAGTATATTATCATAGTCGATGATATTTCTTAAGGTAGGGCACAGGTATTTTAAGGTAGGGCATTGCCCCCTAATGCCCCCCCCTAGCTACGGCCCTGGGTATGTCGAAATACGGGCCCCTAGGATCTGACATTCACTCCTCCAATATCCAAGAGTTTATCCGGGCTACTGGGGAAACTGGAGTAACATAATTAATTATAGGTAAGTAATGTGTCTAGCAACTGAACGCATAACCGAAATATTATAACAATGTAATATAATTGATTATAATCAATATTTTAAAATTGTATATTAAAACTGGACTTGAACACTGACATGTAAAATGAACTTTAATCTATTTGGTAATACAACATTAGTACCTACCTAATCATTAATTCATTTAGTCCAACTTAATAAATGGTACCAAATCACAGTCCACAGGGATTGGCATCTTGATCTTGATTTTGTTATCAATTCACTGTTCAGTGCCTTATCTAATCTATATTTTAAAAAAAAAGTGATATTGTTTGATGTATCTGTCTTATGCCTACCTACAGATATGCGCCGTGTGCCGCACTTAAGGGCGCCGCGGGCCGCTTGTTGGCCGGCCATGTTATTACGCAGATTTGGAGTAAAAGCACCTGGGAATCACTTTTTTCAAAAATAGTAATTCGTATTGCTTACTTCTGCCCTTTTTACTAAAAAAACTTTCACTGCTTGGTCGCCTTTCTATTAAATTTTTGTGGACTTGGAAAACCGACGATAACTGATTCCACCCTACTTGATCATCTGCATCAATTATAAATAATTTATTTATTTTACTGCTATCCCTATTTTTATTTTATTTATATTGCAGATGATAATGAACTACTACTACCTACTACTTTACATCGGGCCACTGAACTGAAGTCAGTGTTACAGTACAAACAAATTTAACAAGATATGTTAAAAAAACGATAAAATTATGTATACTAATATCATCACAGTACCTACTTACTTGAAAAAAAAAACGTTTCCAAAAAATGCTCACGTTATGCAGGTAGGTACCTACCTACCCTCTATACCTATTTATTTTTTTAATTATTATTTAAGTCCGAACATAAAAGCTTCAGGAAAATTTCGCAAGGTGTCGTAAACTATTAATCGCAAAGATCATAATAATAATTTACAATAGGAGAACATGAGATGGTAAATAAATATTTGTAATTATTGAACTGCATGGTTTACTTTATTTTTTAGTATATTTTAAAACAAACCGTATTAGGTCGGGTACTGCGGATGCTGCCGTACAAAAACACTGTTGTTGTTTGTTACAAAGACACCGTAAAAATCTGTAAATTCAAATGTTTTTTTTATAAAAAATATGGAAACATGGCGATTGTATTATAAGAAAATAGATACTTGCATATTTTGATTTTGTTTTGAATCTTCCTCCCAGATTTGAATCAATCGCAAATGGAACGCTCGCTGTTTTACCGACACGTTTCCAGCTGAGAAATGAAGAGCCACCGCGGCCATGTTTTTTAGCTTTCATGTCGGATAGTAAACGTCAACAATTCCATGGTGTTGCTAATTTGGCATTTTAAAATTATTTCTATGTATATTTTTCCATTTTAATCATTCTAAATCCAACATTAATTTGATCGCCGTAAAATGAATCGTTCGGACGGCTTAGTGCAACGGAGGAATGTTTTGAAGGAAAGTTCGGAAGGTGTGACAAGAGAAAATCAGGATGCAGACGATAAAAAGAATGATCGTAATTCACCTTCTGAAGATGGGGATTCGAAGGAAACCCGCCTCACACTCATGGAGGAGGTTTTGCTTCTTGGACTGAAGGATAAAGAGGTATTGCATAATTAAAACCTCACAATTAAAACCTGTGTAATGTCCACCTAATTGCATACGTCGGATTTTAATATAAATGTTTATCTACGTAGGGTTATACGTCATTCTGGAATGATTGCATATCCAGCGGTCTCCGTGGCTGCATCCTCATTGAGCTAGGACTGAGGGGCCGTGTAGAACTGGAGAGGGCTGGCATGAGGAGAAAAGGACTGTTGTCCAGGAAACTTATTGTCAGATCAGGTAAACCCACTTCCGATGCTTTACAACAAACACTCCACAAACACTAACCTCATCATGCAAACATGCACTGCGGTTCGATTCAAGTCTTTCATGTCTAGAAGACTTTTTCCTGATGTAGAACTATTGAAAAAAGAATGATATGTTTATTTGACATCAGAAAGTCAGCTTTTTTGTTCTAGACGTGGGTCGTTACGCCGTTTTCAAGAAACGTAACGAAACCAGTTTCTTGGTCGGCATAATCTGTTTCGAAACAGGTTATTTTTGTAACTAGTTATTTTCTTAGTTTCAGTTGCACACGAAACTGTATACCTCCACCAACTATAAAGTTACACACGAAACGAAAATAAATTTAAGCACTATCTAAGTGTTTTTTGTAGCTATACAGTGAAATCAACGTACATGAAATTAACTTCCCTTCATACTTTATTCAGGCTTAGGACTGACTGCATTAAATGTTTTTTATGATTAATTAGTGTTTACTATAATTTTAAATGGATTATTTTTCGCCACCCCAAATGCAAAAAGTTTCCTTTTATAGTAATTAAAGTGAATCTAAAGGTGTTTTTTTTTTAAATTATTCGTAATAAGCGTTGACAGTAAGATCGAAAATTTACCGAAAGTACTCAAAATTATACACAAGTACAACGACGAACTAAAACAAACTGAATTATTTTACTTTAAATTCAAAAAATGGTGGCTCGTTTCCCAGAAACGGAACCCACTCCCGCTTACTCGAAAATGTTCGACTCGCACGCTCGGCCGGCCGGCAAACGCAACTATGCGAAACGCGAAACGCGGCGAAACTACTCTGTACTCAATTACTCACATCACACCCAACACAGAAATAACGGAATATCGCATTTACAAAAATAACTACTTGTGATTTTAGCGAGACTAGTTATTTCCGTTACATGCCGCGTAACTAGTTATTGTAACTAGTCTCGTTAAATAACGCTCACGCCTATTTTGTTCATTAGTAGTATAATTGGCAGGACATGTCAGTATAGAAAATTGAATCAAGTTGCAACCACTGATTTTCCTCCAAGAATATTTATTTTCATCTATGAATTTGTGCATGCTCCATACTGTATGTACAGATTGTATATTTTGACTTGTTTTCAATTTCAATCATAGTTTTTAATCATTTATTTACTTTATAATGTAAGTAGTAGGTATGGTGAAGGTGCTTATAAACAATTATTAAGTTTGAGCAGGTTAGCAACACTATTGCAAACTCTAATCTATGAATGCAATTACTTTAGTAATGATTGCACAATTTTATTTTAATGGTTCTATTTCCTGTTTTGCGGAAATAATAATGGTCTGTTTTTAGCTTCATGACTACGTACAACTGAACTTGTACACTTCACAGAGAACTGTCATCATTAAGTTAGAATACCAATTTTGTTAGAATACCAAGTTTGTATTCACTTTAAAACGTGTCATTAGTATAACTTTGTACGCGGTACCTACTCCATTTTATTACTTGTTTTGAGTTTGATGAACAAGGAATTATTTTTAGCATTACAATAATTTCTAACAATTTAACACATATTACAGCAACTTTTTCCCTCTCTAGCGATAGCTACCTAAATTTGGGTAGGTAATTTTTGTGATTTATGTTTTTTAATTAAAAAAAAAATTGGCTTTAAACCGCAGTAAGTTCATATGTTCCATATTAATATTTGGAGATACGATTTTCGTAAGAGCGTGGCTGAATCGACAACCGAACCCTCGGAAATCTCTTTCGCTCGGGTGGTTAATTATAGTGTTTATTTATTATTGCTATTTTATTACCTATTTATATCCGTCCCGGTAAGACATCGAAATATATATTATGATATACCTAGATGCTATTTAAGAATGTTTTTTTACATTCTGCTTTAGGTTGGCATCTCAAAATTTTAAATAAAGGGTGGCGCAAACTACCAATATGGTTTGAATCTTATTACACATTACAATAAGATTCAAAATAAAACGGTAGTTTACGCGCCACCCTATACTAGGTGAAGTGGCGATGAATTGTGAATAAGGTAACATATGTAAGGCATTTTTAACTCCTCCAATCTCAGTAGAATAATTTTATCAACCTCATAAACACATTTTCTTTTTTGTCTGATTCTGTTCGTATGGTGCGTCATATACCCGCTCAAAAAGAAGAAGATGGAGAGATAGGTAATTACAAATGTTGGAGAGAGCGCGCTAATATTTAAAATGAAAAATTTAAGCGAAAATTTTGAAAATGTTTAATAAAACACGACTCGTTTAAAATAGAGCAAAAATCTCATGGGAACATCTAAAATACCATTTAAAGAAACACTGAATGAAATGTGAATGGTAGAAGAAGTCGGGGACGCCCGAGGAAGACATGGCATGACCAAGTGAATCAGATACTTGAGTCGGGCCATGTGAAAAGTCGGAATAATAGAAGAGCATGTATGAGACGATGTATGAATGTGAACGAGGCAAGGAGTGTGTGCAGGGATCGAGTTGTTTGGCGGTCCATCCTCTCTGCCTACCCCTAAGGAGAAACGGCGTGATGGTTAGTTAGTTAGTTTTTAGAAACACTGTAAATTTCTTCATACATATAACTTCTAAAATAAGTGAAAAAAAACCTGTTTATATTTATTTTCGGAGCATACTTTGCGATTTTTTTCTATCGAGGGAATTTCATAAAAATTTGCATTTCAGAATGTCTAGATATTATCTTCAAGAATAACATACCTATATTTTTTTAAGAGCTTAAAAACTTTAAATGTTTATGGGAGATATGTAAGAAATCGGTAGAAATTTGGGAAGCGGCGACTTAAGCGTAATTCCAAAATGTGTTTGTTGACTTATAAACTTTTGGCAAAAATACCAGGATGTAATCTCCTCATTTTTGTACACAAGGTGAAGTGGCGTTGTTGTTCTGTATGTTGTTATGCAATTTTTCTCATATTTTTTTTGTCTGATTTGAGAAAGAAAATCTACCATTTATATTTACTGTAATTTAAAAATATGTTTGTTAACTTACCTATTTTTTAACAAAATACCATGATGTAACCTTCTGTTACCGATTCCTAATAAAAACATTGGTTTTTCAGACACTCCAACGGGAGATGTTCTGCTCGATGAAGCTTTAAAACACATGAAGGACACAGAACCTCCGGAGACCATTCAGAGCTGGATCGAATATCTCAGTGGTAAGTGGTTATAAACATTTTTTTATTGAGAACTTTCTGTTACATAACAACACTTCATGGATTCATAAGTTTGATAACAATTCCTGTAATTAAACTATTCTCCGTTTACCACCTGTTTTTAAACAAATGATTTGAATGTATATTCCATATCTGCATTTTCATCAATATATACATATGAATGAAATGTTGCAAAAATGCGAGGTGATTGATTGCTTTGTGTTTTGAAAAAATATACCATTCAAGAGCTCAGAAAGGTATTACATACAACCTCAATATGTACACATTTTTATAAATGATTTTTATTTATTTATTGTTTGGTGCAATTCATTCCAGACAAGTAGGTGCAGTGTATAATAATCGATTGTTTTTCTTTTCAGGAGAGACATGGAATCCATTGAAGTTGAGATATCAATTGAAAAATGTCCGCGAAAGGCTTGCCAAAAATCTCGTAGAGAAAGGAGTTCTGACTACTGAGAAACAAAATTTTCTTCTGTTCGACATGACTACACATCCACTCACAGACAATGTTATTAAATGCAGACTTGTAAAAAAGGTTAGTACACTGATTACATAGACTTTGCATCACAGTGGTATCACCATTTATTTTTTATTTTTTGTTTATTTAATTTTTTTTAATTCCATCTTTTGGTCACGTTTCGGAGGTACTAACGTAAAAAAAAACCACAATAAATTATAAACACTTTTTTTTTTTTGTTTTTTTCAACTCCACACAGAAAATATTTTCCCTCAGGGCCTATGACAACTTTGGGGATCCTGTGCGGCGGGTCTTTTATAGGGTAGGGAGGAAAGGAAGTTCTGGGAAGGAAAAAGGTGTGACAGAGTAGGTAGGAATATGGAGGTCAGTGTGTCTAGGAGTGATGTATGAATTCATCCTTCCGGAGAGAGTCCGACCGGAGAGGTCAAAGGGTTTCCGTCATCCGGCCTCTTCTGAACAAACTTCACCCCTGCTAAGTCACCAAACACAATGAACCACTTGGGGGGGTGTTGGTTATCCAATGAATGGTTCCCGCCGTGGCGGTACCCATACCCGCCTCCTAAGATAATTTGTTTGTAAATTCCTCTTTTAGCTGTCTGCACTGGATAAGTTTGTAGATCTGTAGGTTTTGTATGGTAAATAAAACGATTCTTTTTAAATTATTATGATAGAATTTAATAACATTTTTGTATATATAATTTTAAAAGAAATTTTTTAGTAATGCTTAAATCAAATTAAATCTGAGAGGGCAGAACGAATGTCTTTGTATTTTCATAATCAAATTATTATTATTTCCAATGACAACAGATTTAGTTCAAATGAATTGACCCATCTGATTACCGTGTCCACTGTTTTTGAATTTGAAAGATTTGCATAATTATTTGAATTCTTTTGGCCGCTGCCACACTGATTCAAATATGTATTGTTATGTATATGCTGTACGAGGGCTGTCCGTAAAATAAGGTCTCCAAGATGCCGAGGTCGCGAGGAACAATTTTACGCGAGATTCGGCAACACTGGCTTGTAGCCTGGTTCCCCTACGCCAAATCTCTACCACTCTACACTCTCTGCGACACTTAATCTCGGCGTGGCAGCCGTTCAGCCGGAGCTTCTACTCACCGTGCCCGCCTTGTGTTAATTACGCTTTATAATTCTTTTTTTACAAAACCCTGGTAGACATTCATTCTCACAGGCTTAAAGTGTACGGAAAACAGTGTATGAGAGTGAAAGTTGTGCGCAAATGGTTCAGGGAATTTAAAAGCTTGCTGGACGACCATCGGTTTCAGACGAAACAATTGCCAAAGTGGAAAAAGCAATGATTTTAGATTGACGGATGATGGTTTGGAAGCTCTGTGACATGATCCCTGATGTCAGTAAGACCACTATTGACAAGATTTTGACAGAATATTTGGGAGATCGTAAGGTCTGCCCATGGTGGGTCTCAAAATGCTCACCGAAGATCACACACAAACCACAATGAGTTGAAGCAGCCTGCGAATTTGAGTGCTACAACATCGATGGCGAAGAATTCTTGGACTCATTTGTGACTGGGAACGAGGCCAGGGTACACTACACGACAACAAAGATAAAGGAACAATCCCTTCAGTGACTTCATTCAGATTCGCTAAAGCAAAGTTTAAAAATGAATTACAGAGCATAACTCACACCTGCGGCATCGCGGTGCGACATCGGCGAAGCTCCATCGCGAACGGTTACCACGCCGAGACTAAGCGTCATAGAGGGTGCAGCGTAGTGGGGATTTGGCAAGGGGAAAGGCTAAACGCCAGTGTTGCCGGATCGCGCGTAAAATCGTTCCTCGCGACCACAGAACCTTGGAGACCTTATTTTAGGGACAGCCCTCGTATGTATTATATTCTAACAAGCTCATATGAATTGATATTCAAATGCAAACTTCAATGCATTTTTTTTGTGCAGACAGCTTCCAAGAGATAAAGTTAGTTAAAAAAATTCTATTGTTTCCTTATGATTTATGATTTACGGTAATTCCAAACATTTAGCTCTAAAATGTATTAATTATCTAGCCCTTTCCAATCTCTAACAATTAACTTATCTAGGTAAATAATCCATATCAATGCCGAATCACAATTGGTGACTCGACAGTGAAACTTGGGAAATTAAATTATTTTAGGAAAATGAACCCATGTAACACGACTTACTTTTTAACATAAGTCGGTAACCAGGGTGTTAGAATTGCCTCGGACTACTGAAAAAATGGACGGCTTAAAGCAAGAATCAAAAGTTTTTGTTGCATAGAATAGTGGCAAGTCGTACAATGCAATATATCAACGTGTTGAACATTTGAAAACTTCAACCAACTCATTTGTTGATCCCAGAGTTTTAGTAGGATGAGGTACGTGTACTAGACGTTTGTACATATACTGTATAAAATAGGGAGCTGGCCACAATGATACGCCAATGGAGTTTGGTACGCCAATGGATTTTGATACGCCAATGGAATTCGGTACGCCACTGGAATTCGACACGCCAATGGAATTTTGTATGCCAGTGGAATTTGGTACGCCACTGGTCTTTTGGATGAATTTACTACTTTCTTCTAGGTATAATGGCAAAAAATGATTTGAGTGCTTGGATTAAAATATATATTTTTCACTTTGGAGACTGTTGGAGACTGGGGTTTTTAGGGGTTCAGGCTACTGGGATACTGGGAGAGGTAAACTGAATCTAAGACTTATTAAAATCCTTGAAAAGAGGTTTGAACTTGGAGACTTTGGTTTCTTGAGGATTGTTTCTTCTTGGCTGATAGTTTTGAACTGACTTCCTACCGGTTTGCCTTCTATTTTTGTAGGGCAAAATCAGGTTGGACCTTTGGGGGACAGAACCTCCTTAATTTTTCTAAGGTGCTTGTTTTAGGTATTTTCCCTGGTTGCTACAATTGGAAATAAAATTGTGTTAAAATTGTGTGTGATAGTTCTTGCTTCCCGAAATT
The DNA here is from genome assembly GCA_917880885.1 of Limnephilus marmoratus. NCBI lineage: Eukaryota > Metazoa > Arthropoda > Insecta > Trichoptera > Limnephilidae > Limnephilus > Limnephilus marmoratus. The sequence goes on from OU862910.1 coordinate 30,179,788, forward strand.
CCCGAAACCAAAGTCCCACATCATTTTTATTGTTTTTGCAAGAAAGGGTACAAGTTTACATGTGTGACATGAGGTACAATTTTGAGTAGTAAATATTTTTCTTAAAGTGCAACAATCACTGATAGTCGTCAGTTTGTGAGTTGTTATTGTAGCATATACTCATTTTTAGGTGATGATATTTATTTCTTGATCCAAATTATTCCTGATTTCTCGAAATTTAGCTCCAAGTTTTTCGGAAGATGAATTCGCTGTCGTAAATATTTACGATTTAGAGATATCCTTTGTTTGACCAATAGTGGCTCGGCTGGTCGCATGGTGGGGGTGACGTAAGTAGTCAGCCATTGTCTTGAAGTTGATCATTGCTGTCTGGAGTAGCTGGTGGAAGCATTACGTGGTTATTCAGATGTGTTTTCGAGTACGATGAAGCTGCCACATGTATTTCTTATCAATTTCGTTTATGTTTTCAATTGATAAGTTAATTGAAGAATGTAATAGCGTTGTAGACATCATTTGGAAAATGTACTAAATGCACATTGTTCCGCTAGCCAATAGCAGCTCTCAGATGGTTTAGGGCGGTACGTGCTGGTGGCATGGTACTATGTGGAAGCGTAAATTCCATTCTTGAATTTCCAGGGTTGTCATATGCTTTCTTTGACACGTTCGATACAGTATCTCTTGTTCAATTCTTTTTCAATTTATAAATAAAATAATTCATTCTTTCGCAATGGTCGCCAAACAGTTTTATAGCAGGTTATGAGACAAGGATACTTACATGATAAACAAATAGGATATGCGTTTACTGAAATAGCCTTTATTTATGTTTATTCTAAAACATCAATTATCATTTTGTGTATCGTCAATTGGATTGGGAATCGCTGGAGCACAAAACTGGCTGCAATTTTATTTTGAAGTGTGTTGAAGGTAGGACCTTTCCCATATATTGGATAGACCTGATGTTATTTCTACCGGAGTAGAGTTGACAAACTAAAGAATTTGGTTTGCCTTTCTGGTACTGCGCAACTTTGCCGATTTTATTTGGTTTGTTTCTGCAATCCAGAATGGTGATTATTAGAAACCTGAAAATTTCTCATTTGCGATAATGAAATTTTTTTTCCTGAAATTTGTAAATTTTACGGAAAAAATGTGAATTTTCCATTTTCATGAGAATTTGCACTTGTCGGAAAAAATGCAATTTTTTTTTCTATTTTTCACTTGATTTTCTGGTACCTTAAAATAAGAAAGTAATGAATAACAATACAGTCTAAAGATTTTTTTGTGTGAACGTAGCTAAATTCATGTCAAAAATGCAGCTTATCATGAATTTTACGGTATACTAAAAAAATAAGATGCTTTTCTTGCTGCAAATTACCAAAAGTAGTTCATTGTTGCTGAAAATACATCCACATTTACTGAAAAATGATACCATTTTCCAAAAAATGCGTAATTTTCAAGTTCCTACTGGTTTTTTCCATTGACCCTGCCTCCTAACAAATTGTGTTTCTGCGCATCAACCATAAGGCGCTTGCCAGACTCTAGAACAACTACCTTTGTCAAAATAGGATTTCAGGATGTAGTGATGGATTTAGAAGGACAGATAAAAACGTTAATATTACATATCCTGATTTAGTCTCGACACATGCTAACTAAGTGTTGAAATGCGTTGTATATTGTTCTATGGCATACTTAATTAATAACACAAAAGTGAAGCGTATAAAAGTATAGTGGAATACAGATAGCTTATCTGTTCTGTAGGCACATTAATATTACATGATACCAGATTAGGGTTTTATGGTTAATTTGTTTTGAAACAAATAGTAACTAGAAGTTAGCAGTCCACAACGAGCTTTTGATGCCAAACTGGCATATGGATTTGGCAGAAATAGGACGAAAGTGATGCAACTATGTTATAATCGAATTGTCAATGTAATGAATAAGATTAAAACAGGAACTCTTAATAAAGTTAATACATAGTTAGTTAATATATAGTTTTGGCACATACAGCGGATGGGCAGAGGAAGGAGAATATAATATATAATGACACAAGGAGTCAAATGCTTTTGTTCAGAGCAGAGATGCATTTAATTCAGAGCGTGTTTTTTGTTACATTTTATTCACAACAAATTATTTGTTATCTTTGATAATGCATGTTTTAAACATAAATTTTCTGCGCCACTAACAATTTAATGGAGCATAACTTTGAAACATTATTATTTGTTATAGCTCAGTATTGCGTTAACAATTTTAGCCAAGATTGTAAATTTGTCTTCAATATTTAGTCATATTTCTTATCATTTTCCAAGATTACTACTTAATCAGGGTTTTGGTTAAGATTATAAGTTTTTGTGGCGTATTATTATTTGAATTGTTATCTGATGGGAGATGGGCTTAAAAATAGTTCTTTAAATATCATTACTACACGTGTATTTGATATAACAAACGGGTGTGTATAATATTTAATTTAATTTTGATAATCGGCCAAATTTTATGATTCGACGCAAGATTAGTGATACGTGTCATTCAAACTAATGGGATATAAGAATCTTAAACAATATATTATACATCACAAAATCATTCAACTTCAACAATGGCGCTACAGCCCATTTCGAGCCTTGGCCTCCTTCAAAATAAGCCTCCACCGCCCTCTGTCCTCGGCCGTCTTCTTCCAATCTGCAACCTGGAGTAATCCTCTTGCATCCTTCCTGACATCATCCTCCCATCTCAGTCTAGGTCTGCCCGCCTTTCGTTTACCTCCCGGGTGTCCTGTCAGAACTTTCTTCGGTACTCGTGTGCTTGGCATTCGGTGCACATGTCCGGCCCATCTTAATCTTTGGAGTCTTAAATGGGTGGAGAGTCTGGGAGCTTGGTAAATATCATAGAGCTCATTATTGTGGCGGATTCTCCATGCCTCTCCCTCTCGCACCGCTCCTAAGATTCTTCGAAGTACCTTTCTTTCGAAGATGTCCAGCCGTTCCGCTGACTTTGCTGTCAGTGTTCCCGCCTCACATCTATAGGCCAAGACCGTTCTGATAATTGTTTTATATAAGGTTATTTTGGTTTTCCTATGGACGTTTCGGGATTTGAACACTGGCAGCAACGCGAAGTAAGTTTTGTTAGCGGCTGTAATGCGCTTTCTTACTTCTACTGCGTCTTCATTGTCCTGCGTTATGATGGAGCCCAGGTAGGTAAACTCTTCGACCACTTCGAAATTATAATTGTCTTTGAATTTCACTTTATCTTTTATTCTGCGGTGAGGGGTTCTGGTTTGCATCATGATTTTTGTTTTATTTTCATTGATTTGCAAACCCACCTCTCTTGCCGCAGTCTCCAAAGGGTCAAACACTTCTCTTACAGCCTGTAGGGATCTTCCGACAATGTTAAGGTCATCTGCGTAGCCAACTATTTGATTGCTTCTGTAGCAGATGTTTGAGTCGGTACTGATCATTGTCTTCCTCACGACGTGCTCCAGTACAATATTGAAAAATCATTATCAGGATGAATTTTTGGGTTATTATCCCTTGTTGCATTTCCTCCTTCTTTAGTCAATGTTTCGAGGAGCGTTACAGAGTCCAGGGCAGATATCACATAACATAATAACCCTTAAATTAATCACCATAGTACATTTGGCAGGGAAAATCTCAAATCATAAAATCTGTTTGTCTGTCTCACTAAAAATGGCCCGCAAACTTTGAGCTGTGATCTCATGAAATTTGCACTGGTAGTTTTAGTGCAACTATTTTCAGCTCACAATTTCTCCCAGGTGCAATGTTCATTTCCATCAGCATAGTAGAATTGAATGAAAGAATTTTAAAATGAAAGAACTTGCAGAACTTGAAAAAATTTCGGTTGGCAATTAAAGTTGCCACCTCTTTATACGTATATTTTTATTACAACTTTCTAATTAGGTATTTTTGCTTCCTAATCGATTTTCCAAATGGTAGGTGATGTTTCTGAAAGTGCCTACCTGTCTGCTTTGTGTAATTTTGAATGCTCTATTCGTCACCTTATCAACTTGTTTGTTCAATATGAATGCTTTAAAAACCAAAGGTAAACACCGCAACAGCAGATGTTTCAGAAATATGTTAACCTAAACATAAAGTCTGCCATTGATTATATTATATTTATCCATTATTTTTTGTATCACTTGTTTAATGAATAAATTAATTTCTTTATCTATTTTAAATACATTACTTATAAAAGTTAGTTATTTACTTCATAAACGTGATATAATTAATCTATGCGGAATATTTTTTGATACACGCAGTACTTTTAGTAGAAAATTGAAATTGAAAATTGTTTTCCTACAAAGTACAATAACTTAGACGTTGGCTTGGTTTATAATTTTAACTACCTTTCTTTTTTAAATTTCTGTATGACATTATTTTTTATCTATATATATTTTTGGTCTTAACATCAAAATTTTTCCAAAAACAATTTGTAAACTTTTATAAGGATATTGCGCATTTTTTCATCTCTCTATTTGTAAAATAATATTTACTTATGTATATGCATACCTACGTCTTTTCCGTATTTAAAGGTAAAAATATTTGTATATGTTTTTATCTGCTGTTAATGTTATTTCGTGAGAAATAGTTTGGATGCAGGTGAATTCTCTATTAATTGTTTTGTATATTCTTGTTAATTAACATCTGTATCTGTATTTTCTCCTTAATAAAAAAAAAAAATAAAAAAAAATAAAAAATAAGAATAGCGATGTTCACATGTAATGTTAGTAGTAGATGGTAAAAGTTGTTGAACCAGCCTAAAACCTGACACGACCAGTAAATGCCCTTAAATCAAGAAAAATGATAGTTTCATTCGCTCCTATCTTCATTCACATCCATGCATTATCTTATACACACTCTTCTGTTATTCTGACTCTTGGCATAGCCTGATTCAAGTATTTAATTCACTTGCCATGTGGGTTCTTCTTGCTATTTGATCTTGCCAGTAGCGGCTCGAGCATTTCTTTGATGGTGGGGATCGACATTACTGTAATCGACGTACTGTACCGTAATCTCACCACCCGTTGAATATAATATAAAATTTCTCAAATAAAAAATTTGATGGTCTAATCATGCTAATCTGATATCTAAACACAAAATAATATAAAATGTCTATAGATATATATCAATTTACAATATAGTATGATAAAAATAATGTTTTATTTTGCAAGATTATTATCGAACTTAATTTGAATGCGAGCGATTCTCGTCCGAAACTACGCAAACAAATGGTTCAATAGTTTGTCATGGGGATTTATTGGATAATCCCCACTGTATGTGAAATTCACATATGAGTGCGCATCCGCGGTTCTCGCGGATTGCATACGATCGCGGAAGAAACATAAGGAATTAACCAAAACGCCGGGGACAGTTCGGATTGTCCCCCAAGTGCGCAGTAGGTTCTGCGCACTGAGAAATGGACTTTGATAGTTCGTGCGCTGGTCGGCTATGGCTATCATTCCGCTCCCGCTGGTCAGCGTGGGTGGTCTCCGGGTCGCATTAAAAAATGATCTGGAATAATTTTTTGTATTTTATTTCTGCAAATGTTAATTACTTTTGTGTTTAAAGAATTCATTCATTTTGGTGAAGACGAAGCATCAACTGTTATTTCCTTTAGGTTTTGGGTGTAACTGGTGGGGACCGTCCCCATTGACCCCTGTTAAGAATCACATGATCTTGCTATGTGCTGCTATCACTTGATTTTATATTGGGCAACCCAGACATCCTCCACCATTCATTTCTGCATCATATATTCCCTTTCCTGTCTTTGTTCATCCACTCTACATGCCCAAACCATTTAAGCATGTTTGTAAGTTGAAACATCTTTAGAAATGTGGTTCGGATGGTTTTATGGTGGATGGTGATGAAATCTCTTGTTTGTGATGAATGTTTTTAGAAAGACAAAACTTTATTGCGGAAAAATCGTTTTGAGAGATACATAAGCCATGAAGTTCGCCTTGTGGCAGTTGTTATTTTGCCGGGTGTGTTGTGTTATGAGCTGAAGCTAATGAATATATTTTATTAGCAGGTGGTTTTTGTGATAAATAAATACCTGCCTTGCTGATACTAGTACAGTGTAATTCAGTTTACTGAAGGTTAAGCACAGGTGATTATTATGTTAACAGAGGTGTACTTTGTAATCTCATACATAAAATTTAAGGTAAATCGCACATAAATAATTATTCTTTTCGAGGAAGGACTGGAAATTTAAATCTGTTGATTTACTTACCGCAGGTCTCAAAAAACTTGTTACTCATCAGGAAAATTCATTGTCTCCTCAGCTACATATAGTATGACTTATTTAAACACATTATTTAAACGTAATTATTAAAACATGTAAAAATGATTTTTTATTTCATTTCAGATTCAAGAGGCGGTGCTGACCCGGTGGGTGAACGACCCCCAGCGCATGGAGCGCCGTACCGCCGCCCTACTGCTCCTGGCACACGCCTCCGACGTACTGGAGAACGCCTTCGCGCCGCTGTCGGACGAGGACTACGAGCTGGCCATGCGGCGCGTGCGGGAGTTGCTCGATCTGGACTTTGAGCAGGAGAGCCTGAAGCCCAACTCGCTGGAGGTGATGTGGGCCGTGTTTGCCGCCTTCGCCAAATAGCGGCCGGCTGGCGCCGGTCACTGGTGGTAGCCAATCCGCGCAGTGTCACTCCCTCGAGACTTTAGTGTTTGTTGCCAACCAACTCACCAGCCAACTGACCAGCCAACCACCGACCCTCCAGTGCTATGACCTAATGACATTTGCCACGGTTGGTCCCTTATTTCTTTATCAGAACCAGTCACCGGTCACGTTCGGTCCTCTGCAAAAATAATACACCACCTCTCATCGTTATTAATTATTAACCTTCCTCTTTTTATTTTTAGGTTGGGGTGTTTCAAAATTTATCACATTTGATGACTCGTTCATTTGATCAAATTATGATCAGCAAAACAACATGACTGTTATGTTTTTTGATCGTTTTTTGATATTTGATCGAAAGTTGGAACGAGCTGGGAATCAGCATTTAATGGGTACAGTTCAAAAGTAAAAAATAAACATGGTGCCGATGGTCGATTTAATTAGCAACGAATGTGATGGAGTTTGAAATAATCCAACCTTAAAGTTCAGTAGGATCTCACAGGTACAAAACCTTATTGTGCCGAATTACCGGAATGAATAGAAAACTAGAAAACGTAACATGAAATTGTGTTATACACAAACTGCCTTACTTATAAACGGTGTTTATATGTTTTAACGGTGTTTATATGTTTTAACACCTTGATTCTGAATATTGAAAAATTTGACATAAAACCACGGTGCAGGTATGAGTAAACCTGCCTTACATCCGGTTTAACTATACCGAACCAGAACCGGCAGGCAAGGATCTAATAAGTGAGACGGAATTGTTTATGATCTGTTATGTTTCATGCGTAGTAGGAGAACATATAATGTTTACCGAAATAAGCTTCTTATCAACAATTGTTTTCTCACGCTCGAGTCTGGACTCAGATAGTGCTGGATTACTGGACGTTCCGGGTGCCGGATTAGTGAGATTCTACCGTATTATATTTCCACATTCCTTTCATAATTTATAGGGGGTTGATTTGAAGAGAATTTAAAATTTATTTTTGTCATCCATTTTCTGATAGGAGCGGATTCTTTAGGTAAAATTGTTTTCTATGAATAGATTTGAAATCATCAGTTAGTGAAATAAATGTGTACATAATGTATTTAAACAATCATCTTTAAACTTTTAACTAATAAATTCTATTAGCTGAATTTAAACTATTTGGGGTTTGGAATATTAATGAACAAGTTTCTTGTTGAAATATGATGTCGCAAATGGCAGTTTCCGCATGGGAGGAAGTCCGAGGCAGTTCTGAGAATAGAATTGATATTGTATGTAACTATTATAATAAAAGTGTTAGTTTTCATATTAGACAAATAAAATAAATATTTGTGAGCGCAATTTCATATCCTAATTTGTAACCTACTGTCTATGGGTTTCGTGAAATTGTGAAGCAAATAAGGTATTTTAAAAATGGTTTGAATAATGGCTTTGCATATTGATGCATTAATTATGTATACTAAATATGCTTTATTTATGCTTAGCTGAGGTGATGAAATTTAATTTCATAAAGGGATCCACAATTATTAAAGAAGAGATTACATATTTAAATTTCTTCAAAGTTTCCATCTTAGTTTAGTTCATTAGCTTTGAATGGTTTGTCTAATACCATATTTGTGTACAGGGTGAATGGTACCTAATGCGAAATATTGAAGTAGACAATCATGTAGACATACACATGCAAGCACAAAAGGTCATTTTGACATAGTATCTATCAATAATGAATTTTCAAGAGATTTTAAGTACACAAATTAAAGTAAAATTCAGACAATGTTTCAACATAAGTTTCGTTATTTCGGTCCTCATTTTTTAGATTTTTATTTTATTTATATTAATACCGCACAAGAGTACCAACTGCTCCCACCTGCTCCTAACCAAATTATAATATGTCAATACTTTTAGGAGTAATAATAAAGCATAGTAACATTTATTATGAAATTATTTGTCTGGAAAAGTTTGGGATATCTTACGAAATTTGATGGATCTCAATGCATAAATCAAGGTTCCCATGTGCTGATGAATAGATTTGGTTTTGAAAGGCGTAACTAATAGTTTTGCTGATAAAAGTTGGATTTTATTATTAAATTTTGAAAAGTATCCATTGGTTGTAACATGCAATAGGTTTATGGGTTATGCTCGTCAATAATTATTTTGGAGTTTCTAATTTTTTTTAATTAATGAAATCCATATTTCTGACTTTCAACCAGTTAGTAAATCTACTATATATTTTATGTACTTAACGTGACCTTTTTGGCTTGGTGATTCGCCCCTAGTATGTCAATTTTTCCATCATTTACCAATCACCCTTGCATTGCACAAGTACAGTTGACCTATTTTCATTTCAAAAGGACATATTGAATGTATACTCTGCAGTGTGTTGAGTGCGCACACTTTGCAGCATCTAGTGTACACTTTTCAGTGTTGAATGGTATACTTTGCAGTGTCAAGAATAATTCTCGCAGCAACCAATAAATCTCATATTCAACACTTCCGGTTGTATTATAAAGTTCACATTATGTATTTGCTAATGAGATGGGCAACTGTTGAGAATGGTCCAAGAAGTCAATCAAATTAAACAGAGTATTAGTTAACTTTGATTATATTTGGTGATACTTTTTTGTTTGGGATTAGCACTCCATCAAAATAATAGTGCCTTGGTAAGCTTCTGGACCTCTCCCAACAGCCTTTATGTTATACTATATTCCTAGTGATTAGCGTGGCTGTATTATTTTGTAGTGCATATTTTTATATGGATTACTTTTTTTCGTTAGGGCACATGCAGTATGAATTTTCTTTATTTATGAAAAATAAAAAAATGTATGATATAAATTTGAATAAAATATTAATTATTATTATTGTATATATCCAATGAATGAATGAATGTCAAAAATATATTATAATTGCATCAATTTTAATGGCCATAAATACACATAAACAAAATGTCTTAAAGCTTTTTTCTTAAACCATTACACTTAACACCCATATTATGAATGATGAAATAAATACACAATGTTTTACGGGATTCTTTAAATTTTAATATCTATGCCCATTACGTTCATAAAACTGATTTGAAATACACCCAACATCAAAATATTATGAAGTATTAAAAACCTGTATCTAATAATCTTTGGTCTCAAAATGCAATGTAAATAATTTCAGAAATAATATGCTTTTCCAATATAATTATTTGTTTTCTGTTTCAAAAGGTCGGACGTAACATTTTATTCAATTTATTATTTTGTTGCAGAAAGGAAATTAGTGTTAAAAAAAATTTTCGTGGCTCACACTCTATGGTCAAAGTTTATGCAAATATTTGTATGGTTTTGTATTTTTTTTGTAGCTTGTCTTAACAAAATGTTGGTTATTCACAGTACACATTGTAAAATGGACAAAAGGCATGTTTTGATTTCACTGTGAGAACATTCTATCGTACATTAAGAAAGGCCTCATACATTACTTATTTATGTTTAAAAAAAAAAACTGGACAGCCTAACCTGATCTTTGACATCTGAGGAAAAGATTTATATATTCTGTATTGTAGTTGAAGTGTGAAATAATTTTGATGTGTTTTGAAAGCATTGTAAAATCTAATGACGCCCAATTCAATATAAATGTAATTGAGAAAATTTGACCTCTGACTTAATTCTAACAATACCATACAAGTTCCGTTAAAACTATTTGGTTTTAACAACTCAACGATGGTATGTCTAATGTCTTAAGAAATTGACTTGAAATTACATAATTTATTTATCGGAAAGACGTGACATGGTATGTATCTATAACTGTAAAGTCCCAATTTGCTTTCCAATGTTTTTTAAATATTTTTTCTTTCAACACACAATTTTGCAGTTAGTGATGTCGCCAGTGTGGAAAGAACAGCTATTTCAAAAAATCAGAGTGTGCAATTCACATGCGGTAGAAGTGAAACCAGAAAACTAAAGCAGACAAGAGTGGGCAGGCTACGAAGTGCCGCACACATTCTCTCGCAAGCTAAATTCTATAGATGTACATATGTGTTTGTCTCTTTTTAGTGTCGCTATTTTTCGTTTCATCAAGTTTCAAATCACAACGGTGCTAAAGAAGTTTTCATGTCAAAAACATCAGTGACAAATAATATTACAACACCTATCCAGAATTTTTCAAACCAATGTAGTTTATAATGTAATCGAAAATCTTTAAAAATTGTTGTTGCGCATTTCACAGAATTCGGACAGTTTTTAATATTAAATTTTTAAAATAAATGTCAAAAGTTTCTTTCAGAGGCGTTTCAATGTTTTGATTCATCTCCCTGGAGAATGGGACAATAATGCCATAATGCTATCCGGATGATTGGCATTCCACTATAAAGGTGTCCAAATAACCTGCTTTCTACCAAATGCTGTAGTATAGTTATTATAAATACATACCTCCAACTTTCCATATTTCCCATACATTCTGATAGCAGTATGTTACACCAGCGCCTCCCAGCGGCATGAGTTGTGACTTGCTTGGCTTTCTTTCAAAAATTTTAACAGGTTTTATATGAAATATTTTCTTTATAATACTTTATTAAATTAAAGAAATTGAAAATTAAAAAGTAAATACAGCAGAATTCGGATATAAAACTTCGCTTATAACGGCTTTCCATTTTTAGCGATGACCAAGTTAGGTTTCATAGTTACGTACTAGGAAAACACATCCGTTTAGTACGACTCCATTTTAAGCGACCAACTGGATCTATTTTAATGTAATTTGTTCGGTTAGAACGACGCACAAAACCTATGCACCAATACCTCGCCGCCCCGTGCCTCGCCTTCTCCCCGCGCCTCACATCTATCCTTATTAGCATGCGTAAATCATAAACAGTGTTTATCAAATATAGACGTAAATCATAGACAGTGTTGTGACTAGGTTAAAAGCTCGACACAATGAGTTCTGTGAAGCAAAAGTGTTTTTCAATTGAAGAAATAAATGCTATATTATACCGTTAGAAGTCGGTGCTTCAATGTAACCTTCGCGAAGGAGTTCGGAGCGTCTCATGTAAAAACAAGCTTAAATTATCCGGCCGTTTTGTGCGTCATCCGGTTAGTACAAAAAGTATGGCCGGTCCCTTGAGGGTGCTTATATTCGGATTCTACTGTATTAGATAACCTGTGTACGACTTCAATGCTTTTTTACTAATATTAACATTTATAAATCTACCCCTGCCACCAAGTACTATATACATAAATTCAATTATTTGCCGCCATTGTCGGGAAGGAACGCAACATGCTACACCAGCGTCTCAAGTGACCAACATTACCAGCCAATACAGTGAAACCCTCTTAAGAAGTTTTGTGACTTAAGAAGTTTGGTTTTTTTCGGTCCCTCGGCCCAAAATTGATTCAATTTTTCCCACATATAAGGTTTTCCTGCTTAAGAAGTTTGTTTTCTCTACTGATGTTCAACTGTTTTGCAGGTCCTTCAATTTAATTTCTTGTTGTTCTGTTCTAATGCTATGAATGCAATCGGTGAATTATAGGAACTTTATTGTGAAAGTTCATTTCTGTTGCATTGATTGCTGTATTACTTCTTGTAAGAACTTACATAAGAGTGATTTTTTATGACAGATTTCTCATGGTAACATCCTGCCGAGATTTAAAGTCTATTGAAAATTTGCATATTGATGAAAGATTTGAGAGCTATCTATTGTGGAATTCCTCTTATATAAAAAAGTCTTGAATGGTTTACAACAGAGGTTTTAGAAACTAATTTAGCGGGGGTCCAAAAAATGATAGTAATTTTTTTACTGACTAGAAATTATTTCAAACAATGTGAAGTCGATGGACACTGATGTAGTGATGTATTATTATTTGATATAAACTCCTTGTAATGTTATTATTTTAAAATTGATGATTACTATGACAAGAAAAAATTTGTATAATTATTTATTAGATGTCGACATTGCACCTATATATTATATAACCAAGGGCGGATCCAGGATTTTTTTCTGGGGGGAGGGCACAATGGGCGGACGGGCAAAAAAATCAACAATTACTGTTAGGATTTTTTTGTGGGGGGGGGGGGGGGGGGGCACAAGGGGCGGATGGGCAAAAATATGAACAATTACTGTTAGGATTTTTTTCTGGGGGGGAGGGGGGCACAAGGGGCGTACGCGCAAAAAATCAACAATTACTGTTAGAAATAAAGTATCATACTTCAAGTTTATTTCTACAAGTTCAAGTATGTATAGGACGGTTTATGAAAGTGTCAAAACAATAGAAAAATTAAATGTTTAATAAAGACAGTTTTCTGTACTGTGATGGAATCTCCACAGTACACAAAAATACCGTCTGGGGGGGGGCACGTGCCCCCGTGCCCCCCCCCCTAAATCCGCCCTTGTATATAACTGTAAAAGCTTATGAAAAATCTGGATTCATTTTTTTTAAGGATTGCTTTGTAATATTTTTTGTGTTTAACCACTCAAGTGATGGTGATTTCCGGGTGTTCGGTTTGAATTAATATCACACCTCCAAATATTAATATGGAAAGATGTGAACTGTGGTTTAAAGCCAATGAATCTACCTAAATTTGACCGTTTATCCAATATTTTTAGGTTTTATAAAAAAAAAATTAAAAGTCTAAATTTATGATTTATTTCAATTTATAAAAATTACATACCTAAATTTGGGTAGCTATCACTCGAGTGGATAATGCTCTGATAATAATTTTAATTTCTATGGATGAGGTAGGTATTAAAATTCCTGTAAAATATTGAATTGTGACAAAAAGAGAAAATTGGCAGTAATGATGTGTTTTGGATACTATTTTATTATTTGATTTCCTATTGAAAATGTTCATATTTGTAGTTTATTTTTTATCCTTCTTAAGCCTTCAGACTCTTTGATAACATTCTGCAATGCTTATTTTCTGAGAAGGAAGTTCACCGGGCTTCAGAAAACATTTCTGTTATGTTTAGTTCCATACCTGCAGAGTTTTGAAGTAAGCTGCAATGTATATAAATGTGACGGCACTCTGAATGTTGATAATATTTTATTCAGTCTAATTTAGTTAAAATTGCATTGAATGTTTTGTTTAAAATATTTTAAATATAGATAATTAAAAATTAAAATATATGATTATAAAAATAATTACTTGTGTCTCATTTCATTTGCTTGTCCATCCCATCCATCCTTCTCTTTTTAATGTTAGATCCACACAGGAGGCCCTGAAGAAAAAATATTCCCTCGGTGACCAAGGGCGGTTGGTTGCACAGTATGTTCGTGAGCAGCACTGGCAAATTATATCGCCTAAAATTTCTTTATAATATCTTACCGAAAAATATAAAATCTATGAATCTCATTACAAATATCACCTACCAATATAATGCCTAATATAATATGAATCACGGAGAGCAAATTCTCAAACTTCCGCGCGAAGTTGCCCTGTCCCCGTGTGCAGGCCAATTGCAAAACGGAACGAATTATATTTTTGTATCGAATATCCCAAAAATCACCAGCGCGCAACGCCGGCCATATGTATGAAAAATTAAGCTATATTCGTGTGCCATACTGGTGATCTTTATCATACAAACTTAAATTTGGATTTTAGGCAAAAGTACTTAACCAAACTGAATAATTATTTTTTTAATCAAAAGGTACAGCAAAAATTAAATTTTACATATATTTGCCTTTTTATTGATTTGTGTAGTAAATTATAAAACTCAGATCATTGAGGAATTCAATTTTTTTATAGGTAACTTAGACAATTTTGCCCACGTGCTGTTTATACATTGTTTATAAATACTGTTTATAATGAAATATAAAAGTAACTAACTAACCATCACGCCGTTTCTCTGCCGGGGTAGGCAGAGAGGACGAACCGCCAAACAACTCGGTCTTGGCACACACTCTTTGCCTCACTAACATTCATACATTCTCTTCTATTATTCAGAATTTTGACATGACCCAACTCAAGTATCTGATTCACTTGATCGTGATATGTCTTCCTCAGGTGTCCCCGACTTCTTCTACCATTCACATTTGTGTTGTATATTCTTCTTACACTACTTTCAAATTTATTTTATTTTATGAAACATAAAATAAATAACATAAAATAAAAAACATTGTAAAAAAGAGTTTTTTGGGTTGAAATTTAGGATTTATTTACGAAAAATTTGTGTTTTGTTTTTATTTTCTTAGTACAGAAAAAAGATCTTTACAAAAAAATTAAAATTTTAATTAAAAAGCGATATGTAGAAGTTTTCGACCTTCGAAAACAGCTTAGAATAGACCTTCTCTCCAAATAAGATTAGTGGAATCATTTTTACCTAATGTTGTTTAGTAATCGTTATCTCATAGCCCCTCCCGCCCCCCCCCACCCCCCCTTGTTACGCCACTGGTGCCAAGGGATATAATAATAATAAATAACAATATTTTTTTATTAATTTCTTACACAATTACCAATTTTAATTTATTACATGTAAGAAATAATGCCAACAAAATAAAAATCTCAGATAGTGGTGAAGAATTCGTCAGTGTGGAGAGACTCTTTCAAGAATCAAAAGAATTTCCCGTTTGAATCTCTCCTCACCGACGCGACGCCAAATACATCAATCTCGGAGATTTGGTTCCGGAGCAATATACTCCTCCCTAACAGTAGAACCACTGGCAGGTTAGTCCTACAGGCAGGAAGATAGAATAATCTATCTGTCTAAGATAGCCATCTGGAACATAGAGACTCACGCGCTCCAAAATGGCTGAGTTCTCAATATAGCCTCGCAGCAGTCTGAATAAGCAGGTGGCGGCATACTCCTCTCTTCTGAGCTGCAGGGGGTGAACTCCCAGCATGCCCAGAAGAAAGTTTGTTGGGTAAAGCCATGGACAGTGGCCATACTCCCTCATGTAGAGAAATCTTAGAAACTTTTTTTGAACCCTCTCCAACATGATGGAGCACCCCACCTCATGAGGATTCCAGATAAGCGAACCACTCTCCAGCCTACTATGGACCAGGGAGAAGTATAAAATCTTCAGAGCATGCGTACCACGAAAAACTCTGACGGTTCGGAGAACAAAACCTAACATTTTTATGGCCGACTGGCACACTCCTTCGATATGAGGACGAAATGTCAAATTACTTTAATACATAATCAAGCTATTCGGGGATAGTGTATGCATCTATCTGAGGCACAAGGAATTTATAAATTAATTTTTCAAATAATTTAGTAGGAGCTGATAATATGGCAACTGGTCTATAATTTTCGAGTAGCTTTTTCGAACCTTTCTTAAAAATTGGATTTATTTTGCAAGTTTTCCATACTTCAGGAAAAGTGGAAGTACTAATAATAGTAATAAATAATAAATAAGTACTAATATTCGAGGCAGTATCCTATTCCTGGACCTTCCGTGATGCCAAGAGATCGACATTTTGCAATGATTGACAGAAATAAAAATGAAGAAATAAGCCATATACCCATACACCACGCGTGGTCCATCCATACATACTGTGGATGCTGCGCTTCCCTTCTTTTATAGGTTTAAAATAAGTATAATAATAATTATTATGTATTTATTCCGAATAAAAAAGCCTTAGATTATTTTTTTCTAGCCGTAAACCACACAAGATACTGCAATAATAACCGCCACCGACCAACACTAACATGACATAGTCGTAATGCAAAGTAATATGTACACATTCACAATGCTCGAATGTCGCGTAAACTCACCAACACCAGTAAAACGCTGGATGCTCCGCATCCACGAAGCAAGAATGAGTGTGATATTTTTAAAATTCGTGCATGCGCGTTTAGTCAAGCCTGCGATGGTTGAAGTAAGGTCGAATACTGATTCCATAGGAGCATCTAATGCACAGAAAATGACTTTAATGCTTATAGGCATAGTGCACAGAATAGCTTATCCGAAGCGAGCGGACTTAGTACCATTAGAGATTTGTTTGACCACCTTTCGACAGTTTTTTGTTGTCTTGAATTGCCGAATCCGATGGATGATTGAGATACATTGAATATCTTTCGGAATACCTATTTAATTAGGAACTTGTAATATTTGATCTGAAGTATAAAGGTTGCAAAGAGCTAATTTGGACTATTTTTGTCGATAATTGCTTCTTGTTCGTGGGCTAGTCCATAGACTTTTCCATTTGATGTTAGGTACATACTCCAGCATCCCTATACAAAAAGTTACCCACCGCTACTGTTATACACCTCATCTCATTTTCTTCCCCTTCTCTAAAGATCATCTAGGATCATCGAGCTTCTTATTCAATCGTATTTTGTAACTCCTGCCACTCCTCTAAAGAATCTCATTTTGGCAGCTTGGACCCTGGAACATGCTCTCTCATTCATCATCCAGATTTAGTAACTATGTAGTAAGCCTGTAAGCATGGAACAATAAACAGATTTATATACTAATAACTTTGTCTCGATATTTAGTTCAGCTTTCCTCATCACTGAGCTGTAAAGAGAGCAGGATACTGCTTGCCACACCTATTTTTCGGTTAATTTCTTGTCTTGCCAGCCATCACTTGAGAAATGGAAAGAGGAAATTAAGGAAGAACATGTAAAATTAAAACCAACAAATATTTGCAGTAATTTTGTATTTGAAGTAAAAGTAAATGCTACACTTAATAGTTTGTGCTAGCCTAAATATGTATATTAACTTAAATAATAATAAAAAAAACATAGAATAATTATTACAAATACGGTTGGTTACAAATATGCAAACCTGTTCAGACTAACACTATCTTAATAAGAGGCCACTTTCTTGCAATAGTAACACTTAAAAATACAATCAGTCAAATATTTTAAGATATTAATAATTTAATTTAATATTATGCATGAGTAACTTATCTACGACATTGAACGTATGAAAGCGCTTTATTAAAACTTACACAAAGTTTACATCTGAGGTTGGTGATCTTACTGTAAAATACGCAAAACATTAAAGTAATTTTTTTAAATGAACCCAAAACCCATGATGATGTTGTTTAAAAAAATAATTATATGTGAACAATATTGTTTTACGGTCAAATTAGTGATAGTTTTTTTGTTTCTTGTTACTCTTACACATTTTCTAGTTATTATATTTGACTTTCTCAGTTTCTACTACAATTCATATCTGCCGAGCGATTCTATATCTTTTGTGGGATCGTTATTAGATAACGGACATTATCTCCTGTCAGGTTTGTGTGATTTTTACATACTTACTGTTACATATTTTAATTTAAATCGTTTTAAATACGAATTCCAGCAAGTATCCATGATTATTTATTCATTTAATGTACGTTGTACATAGAAATAGCAAATAACAGCCATACACAAATCTGACAGGAAATAATGTCCGTTATCTAATAACGATCTCACAAAAAACATAGAATCGCTCGGCTGTTCAGATTATGTACTAATAATTTCCAACTAAACTCTAAAAATAAAATGTTTCAGATTTGTTAATATGTAATATAAAATTTAAGCCACCAACCAACAGATTTATCGATTGTAACCAATTGTATATACAGATTAAGTTAATTACATCTTCCTTCATTGGAGCAATATCTCCAACAAATCAAAATGTAAAAATCCTCGCAAAACTTCACGGTGTTATTACTTACAATGAAATTGTTTTATGAACTACCTCAACACATATATTTATATAATCACTGCAAATCCACCACCGCCTATGTCAGTTTGTTTCCAACTGCAATCCGGCTAAGAACCAATCACCGCTAGGTAATCATCTTTTCATTTATTAACACCTTATATGTAATTTTTACATGGCCGGCCTTTAGGACCTCTACATGGACACAACGTATGTGTTTTCCTGTACGGGGATAATCGCCGATGGATCACACCATGCATGCAACCACCACAAAGATAAGGTGTATGCGTTGCAAAAACTTGTAATATTGGTCTGATTTTACTAAAAATGTATTTTTAACCTTAACACTGCTTTCCTCGAGTATGAATAACGGTCGTGGGAGGCACTCTTTACAATGATCGCACACAATTTCTGGAAATGTGTGATTAGATTACGCATTAAGAAGCGTATATGTTAGAAAGCAGTTTTAACTCCAGAAAAGTATACAATGACTTGTGCAGAGATGGATTCGCATTGAAGGTATATTTATTGATAATAGTATGTTTACAATCTCAGTAATGACTAGTATAATTGACAGTTATTATTGGTTTAAGACCTACAACAATAATAGATAAGTTCTACATTATACCAAGGGATAGGGATGTGTATTTTATCAGCAGGATAAATGCCCAATATAAATAAGCTAATCATAAGACTGATCAAGATTTTAATTACCTATCCTGTAATTTTTTAAACGAAGGCGGCTCCCTCAATAATTGAGTGCTGCAAAACCCTGCCACATTGGACTGTCCCACAATGGACTGCGCTGCAAACCGTTACCTTACTTTAGCAAACATTACTTTTCTGCATGCTGCGCTGGGTCTTAGAGCAATTGGTTTATTTCTATTCCTTACCGGACATTGAGGGAGCCGCCTTACTTGTAGATTGAACAAGTTGTGTGTACTCAAGCCTCAAAAAAGTGTTACCAATGGTCGCTATTGTTACCGCAAGACGAAAAAAAAAACCAGGAGCATTCTCTTTCCCAATGTAAACAGCGCATCAAAGAAAAATAATATTATTTATTTTTCAGGAGACAAATCCAATAATATCTTAGAATTTAGTTAAAGTTTGTACAAAATGTTCTTACTTTACTTGGGCTATTATTGCTTACGTCCAAAGGGTAGAAGAGAGATGTTAAAAAAACTGAACTCATTGGCAAATCAATTTATGTTACAAAGATATCGGGAAAACGCAAAATAAAATTGTTTTTCGATTTTTCAAAAAATTTCCTCGCCTTTCACAGAGCATTGTTCCTTTGATCTACTTTTAATGTTATCAATGAATTTATCCAAACAGAAGGGTCGATCCTGCTATATTGCAGTATGGCGAATGCAGGATATTAACACCTCTCCTAATATGGCGGTGGCCTAACATTACTTGCATTTCCTTGTAAAAAGATTTTCAGTAATTTAGAATTGATTGTGCTAAAGTTCAGTGTAGATGGAATATCTGTTTAAGGCTCACATTCTACATGATCTAAAGTCTTATATAAAATGGTAATTCACTTGATTCATTAGGCATTGTGTTCAAATCGTACAATTATGAAGAATTTGTGGTTTATAATAAAAACATCAAAAAGCCTTCTACATTTGACACTACCAAATTCTTGGCATGCAGTCAAACAAACGTTCAGCACAGACTTTTCCTGTGAATTCTCTAACAAACATTAAATAAACAAAAATACTATATAGAAGTTTTGACAATATATATTTGCAATAAAATTATTGATCTTTTCATAAAACAAACTATTTGGTATGTAAGCAGACATCACGGAAGATGTCCCTCGCTGGCAGGGTTGGTAACAACACGCATGTCAAACTGGTTATGAACATTACTTTGAAGTGAGTGCGAAGCACAGAAATGACTCGTGTGACACCTTTATGGTTCTTTGTGACTCAATACATAAAACATAAACAATACTATCATCGTTCGGCGTGCAATACCTTTCGTACGAATATGATAATTAATGTCATTCTATTTGTAATAATTTTATTCTTGTATCTTAGTATGTTCACCCTCAGAATGCCACGTTTGTTTTCATGGTTAAAATGTAACACTGCCTATGTTCTCTCCCTTGAACAATTTGTTTCACTCGTTAATGCTGTATTGCACCACCAAAAGAATATATTATGTTCTTTTCATCGTCCACCAAGAAAAATACCATTACACGATAGAGGTGGGTAAGTTCTGCATTTTTCCGGAAGCCTCCGAGACTTGCTTCCTTTTAAAAGTACACGAGTTCTAGGAGCAGGTCCCGGGTCCGAGTTCTTAGGTGCGGACTGGGCACTGGGTATTGGGTATTGTTGCGGCGCACCGAAACGGGACGCACGGGTTCAAAGAACTCGGAACCAGGACCTACTCGTAGAACCCACACGAGAACTCAGAACCCCGGAGTCGGACAAGACCCGTGTAGGTACATTCAATGTATCTACACTGCACGGTCTTTTATTGAGAATTTAAATAAGTAAATTAATAAGCTGTAATGCTTTACTATAAACTATTATTTTATAATGCACGTCACCCGTTGATTAACGATACCAGATAAGACGCTCGAAGCGGTCACGCACGTGTGTGTCGATCAACGAACAGCGATCGAATGACCGCCCAGCGCCCAGCTCGTGAACTCGTGACTCAAGGGGAAGTGTCATAGTTGGCCGGCCGCGGGTAGCGGGGAGTGTCGGGAACTCACCGAGACCCGCGACTCATGAGTGGAATGGTGAGTGACGCCGGACCGTGGATCGCGGAGCAAGCCGGCGGCCACGGGGTGAGTCAGGTATCGTAGTTCGCGGCGTTCGCGCGAGTCCGGGAGTGGGCGGAATGAATGGATTGTGTCGCGATTCACGTAGCTTGGAACAAGGCGCTTGGGTTTAAAGGAACCCGGGACTTGTATTCGAGTGCGGTTTTCGCGCTTCGGCGTTGAGTTGCTCGGACCGCCGGATTACCGCCGGATTTATTTGGATGCGGAGAGTACTGGGACTGGGCCGGGTTCTCTGGGAGTAGTCGATTTGAAAAAGGAATGGGAGTAGGACCCGCTTCCCGCAAAGGAGCGGATCACATGAGCCCATTCCAGCTGAACTGACACATCGCTATTACACGAGGGAAAAAACATTTTTGCTACCACACGAGAAGAAAAACACGTATGAAACAAAAGAAATTTGCAAAACAAAGAAAAATTGCTTTACACAAGCTAAAATAAAATCATCTTAAATCTAAATTCATTCTTATTAAGTAAAAATTAATTTTACACAAAATAACTATAAAATAATACCACATTATTAAGACAGACGATATATATAGTAGACATTTATTCATATAAGCGTAATGGGTTTATACATAACATTATTCATACTACTTATACTTAAAAAAAAAAACATTTATCTAACAACTGGTTCCAATACGTAATATAATGTTTTATGCTGAGGAATGTATTACACAAAACAATGATCCAAACAGAAGAATACTTCTAATTAATAATAAATTATAAATACTTGTGTGGGTAACGGCGAATAAATAAAATTAAAGTTGATAAACAAAGTAGATAGACAAATAATTATAACTAATTATCTCAGAAATAAATCATTCAATTTCAAATCACTTCGAAAATATGTTTTGAGAACATCGGACATAATTTTGCCAAAATTTGCATTCTTAGAGAAGTAATCTCATAACAGATCTCTCAACCCTAACAAAGTACCTACACAAAAATGTTTTACAGCAATGTTTAATAAACTTATTTAAATATGTGGGAGACCAGCTCATGTTCAGGTATATAAAGAATATTTGTGCCGTTAGTATCTTAAAATTAATAAAATTATCTTTATATCAGACAAACTAATGCTTACTCAATATTATTACAATGAAAAATGAATTCATGCATTCTCGGAAAATTTGTGCGTAATTTGTTTTTATTCCTAAATAATAAAAAAGGATTCATAAGCATTTTTAATAAATATATACAAACTTCACAATAAAAAATAATGTAGGTATGTATAGTACACATCAAATTTTAAGGCCACCCTGAATTTGATACAATCCATTCTTGCGCAGATATATGACTTTACAATGACCGTAAGCAAAAGAGAAAGATACGTAAAATACATGTGCGACAGAGAAAGACATCGGCGAGGAGGTATGCTGCTTTTTCTGTATCAACATCAGGTCAGTATTAAAGTTTGGCATGTACTATATACATTACATGAATTCTATATTGCATAGTTATGTAAAGGAAAGTAATATTATTATGATTTACTGTATTTATGATATTGATTATGATGGAATGTTACAAAGAAGATGTGTCAACACATCGATAAATACTGTTTATCACAATTGTAAAATTAAGACATTGCACAAAGAAAGATGAATGGCACATTTTAAAATAAAGTATAATTTTGGATGAATATAGAGATCATAACTAA
The DNA here is from genome assembly GCA_917880885.1 of Limnephilus marmoratus. Taxonomy (NCBI): domain Eukaryota; kingdom Metazoa; phylum Arthropoda; class Insecta; order Trichoptera; family Limnephilidae; genus Limnephilus; species Limnephilus marmoratus. The sequence continues at coordinate 30,202,431 of OU862910.1, forward strand.
CATGTTTCAATACTAAAGAACAAATTAGAACCACCAGATGGCAGATTTATTGATCTACGTTACTGACAAACAAAAAAATAGGTCAAATATGGTGGAACCATTAGCTCCGTCTTGACAATCATGTGACGCATGACTAAGAGTGCAAGATAAGCTTGAAGTAAAAGTTGAACATTTGCAAAGGTTTGAAATATTATTACAGTTACAAATAATTTCGTTTGTCCTTTCGACTGCATTTTTTTTGGTTGGTTAGGAACTCCTCAAACAAAAGGAGAGCGGTGTGCGGACAGGGTTATTGAATTATTAAAAATGTAGATTTAAATTAATAAATTACTTCGTTTTTACCACTTTTATTGTTTACAAAACCGACATGTTTCGTCAGCAAAGCTGACTTCTTCAGGGTTTTGACAGAACAGAAAACAACAGGGGGTTTTGACAGTTCTGTCAAAACCCTGAAGAAGTCAGCTTTGCTGACGTAACATGTCGGTTTTGTAAACAATAGAAGTGGTAAAAACGAAGTAATTTATTAATTTAAATCAAAATGGTGCCACAAAATAAGTTTGCTGTGTTAGAAGAAGTATTAAAAATGTGTCGTTTATTGTTCTTTGTACAATTTTTCAAAAACGAAAATGGCATGATAAAGTATGTAAGATGGTTTATTGTGATATTTAAAAACAAAATTATTAATGCAGCGAAAACATCTGCCCAATTTTTATTCAATTTTTACTCAATAGAGCATTAGCTTGGGTTAGGAACCGGCAGAACGTGGCTCATTGCATTGGTGTGTGCGACTCTTCAGACACAACTCCAATTTCACCTGTGAAATGGAGCCGCCGACTGACCCTGGCTTAGGCAATTACCAGTTTGCTTTTCTAGAGAAATAAATATTTTTATCGAAAAGTCTGTAATTTGGTAGAATAAGAATTAAAGCGATTTAATTTGTGCAAATTGAAAGTAAATTAATATTTACATATCTAACAAATTGAATAAAAAATCCCATGAGGAAATAACACCAATAGACAGTAATAGCAATTATTATATTTGTGCTATTTCGCAAGGTAAATTAAATTCAATGACAATCTCAAAAAACCGTTTCTTTTCCAACAAAAAAAATGAGGCTTAACAGTGTCTCGTACATGTCATTATACTTATCCGAATATCCAATTATTAACCTGTTGAAATACTAAATAATGCGATAAGTGTGGTAACACAAACTTTAAAGTAAGAGTATACAAATTGTGTATTCTGACATGTTAGCTAATTAAAATGTATAACAGTTCAAGTTTGAAATCATGATGGAATTTCATTGTTTATGTTTGTAAAATTTTAAAATGACCTATCTGTTAACATGTTGTTTGTTACATTAATGGTTGGTTCTCTTGCCTGAAGAAGTAATGCCTACAAGTCCTAGTACAGATATCTATCACCAGGCGTCCGTGTAGCGAACATCGCTCTCTTGCAGGGCGGGAAGACAGGGGCGAAGGCGGGCCCAAGTGGCGGCCGTCAACTTGGTACTGTTTAAATTCAATTTTCTAAGGCTGGGCAACCCTGAAAACACCAATCATTCATTGTATTAACCGGTAAAATCATAAATTATCAAATAAAAATAGTTTTTAGAATTTTTAAGCATTCAACTCTCAATATAATCGGCGAAGACAAAATTAAATTTGCATACTTTCTTAAATTCATCTCGAACCGTAGAAAGCAAAATACAAAGCGCATTATTTATTTATTTATTTATTTATTTAAATTATATATTAACCTTTAACTGTTGACATGGATTAGTAGGTAGACTATAGCTGATGACCCACCCTGTACTACTTACTGCCTTCAACATTTTGTACAAACATGAAAAAATCTGTTCACAATGTTTTTCTGGGTATCTTTATTAATTTGAGGCGGAAATATATGATAAAATGTATTTGTGTCGTCTGACAGACTCCCACGTCAGCAATTAAAGGTTAAATATACAGCAAATTAGTGACGTCACTGTTGCCACTCAGGTTAAATTAAGTGAAACAATTATGTAATTATTATTTTATTTTTAATAATATAATGAGTAAAAGATCTCAAGTAAATAACCGTAATGGCACCTCTCAAATGAAAATTTGAAACAGAAAAAGATGTATTTATTAATGTCCGACCGAAACAGGATTTTCTACCGAAACCGAATCTTCAGTATCTGTCTCAGTTTCGGCCGAAACCGAAACTTTTTTAGACATATTAAAAATCTATTGTTTACCGTAATTTGGCTTATTTTTACATTTATACAGACAGTTAACACATGTTAAATGAAATAAAAAAACAATAATTGCAGTAGGTATACGAAAAAAAAATTGATTTTTGCTATAAAGCAAATAAAAATTATAAAAATTAACAAAACATGTTAAATACTTCTTAGAACAAAAATTTGTCAATAATCAACACTTACATTATAAAGGAAGGACCACATTAATTGAATATTTTAATTTTAATTGCGTTTACAATCACAACATTCTCATTTCACGTGTTAAATAAAATAATAATAAAAAAACAATAATTGAAGAATGTGAAAAATATATCTTTGCTATAAAACAAACAAAAATTAAAAAAATATCAAACATGTTAACTACTTCTTGGAACAAATTTATCATTATAAAGGAAGGACCTCATTAATCGAGTATTTTAATTACAGTTACACATGGCAAGCCACAAACTCACCCGAGGTCAGCCAAACGACGTGTGATAATTCACGAACGCAGAGTTTCGGTGCGGCCGAAGGTTCGGCAGAAAATCTGCCGAAACCGAACCTTCGGTCAGTCACTAATATTTATGCATGACTCCTTATACATTGCATTTAAATAGGAAAGAATCTTGCAATCATAAAGGCAGCAGCCAATAAAAATATGCTTTGGTAGTTATTAGTCAAAGTTATTAGTCGAAGTATGATACAGTTAAATATGGCCAAATGGGAAAGGATTGAATTAGCTCAGTGGTTAGAGCAGAGCCCCGGCAAGGCTAAGGTCCTGGGTTTAATTTCTGAATAGATCGAATCTTTTTCCTTTTAAAATTTTTATTTGAGAGTCGCTTATATTCTCTTCAATGATTAAAAATTATGTTATTGCATGTTTACCGCAAACAGTTCTTTGATAAAAATAGTTACCTATATAATACTTATTCTCTCCCTATCTTCTTTAATCCTCAAATTACACTTATTGGATCATCTACACAAAACATTACTCTACTTCTAACTTATCCCAAATCTTTCCTAGACCCTTAATTTTCCTCAAGATTTTCCCTTCACTAATACATCTATTAAACTTCTTTAGTTTTACTTAGTAAACTTTAAATTTACAAAAATGAAGTAAAATCTCAAGGAAAGGTATTTACCCCATTATACTGTAATAATATGTTAAGCTAGTATGTATGTAGAAAAACGAAAGTTAATTTGTTAGATAGGTACCTGAAAGAGCGGCGATTCCATTATCAGAAACCGGGGTCTCACAGAGGTTTAATACTTGTAGATGCTGCAGATGTTCAGCTATCAATAGAACACCGGCGTCCCCAAACTGCGTGGCCCACAGGTTCAAGTATCTCAGTGAGGGTAACTACAAATAAAAAAAATACGCAACATTCATAAATAGCTCAGAACACAATGGAAGAAATCAAAAACATAACTAAATGAATTAACATTATGCTTTGTGATAAGTGAAAAGGGGTCGTCCATTAATCATGCACAGCCTTACTCATCATAAAACCATACCACGGCTCTGTAGCGTCGCGGCAGCTACACAGTGGAGTAAGCCTACATTGCTCAGGGTAAAAATCTTTACTCATCATCATAATGTTTCTCGACAGCTGTTATGATTTTTTTACGGTAGCAACACTGCTCCAAAGCTCAAAAACGCGGCCAATTTAGCATTTCGCGGCGTGTTGCTAACTTCACGTTTATTCATACGTCAACATCAGTCAACACAACGTTGACTTTGGTAAATCTATATTTAGACCAAAAATCTCCTTCCATGAGTGCCGCAAATGGATTGTACCTTTTTTTAAACCTTTTTCGTGGCCGTGGTGCATGAATGCCGCGAATACGGTTAATATTTGCCAAATCTCCGTTCAAAACGTCAAGATTCTCATAAAAGTTCGCCATTTCGTCAGTTACAACGCATGGGGTACTGAGTTAACCCTGGTGATCGGGTGGTTTAAATTCTGAGAGCTACTACATCTCCCGTACAGCGACTCGGTAAAAACACGCGCTTAACCCACTATGTTGAGTAACAATTTCACCTAACCCGGTCTTGCTCCGAGGTTGTATCTTATTTTGCGATGATGAGTAAGACTGGTGATGTTTTTCAGCAACTTTTTAACCCCACCCCTCCTGGTGAGGTTTTAGGCTACCCCCCCCCCCCCTCACCCTACCCAAAATCATGTGTATTTTTTTTAGTACAAAGTATATTGAAATTTTCAGAATATTATCACGAAAAATAAATACATGTGATATCTCATTATAGCCCCCCCCCATTTTGATATTTCGTGATTTTTTCCGACCCCCCCCCCCCCCCTCCCCCCTTTCGAGCCTCACGTGATTAACGGACGACCCCAAAGACTTATATATATATAATTATATAAGCAGGAAATTCTTGTTATGGCTGAAAGTGAAAAGTAAAATGACCAAAAATTTTCAAAATTAAATAATAATTATATTAATAAATAAAAAAATAAAAAATGGAGTTCTGGGAATTAAATACCATAACAATAAATATACCCAAATCAGTCTTTGATCAATTATAAATCTTCAGCAAACAATTTCAAATATGACACAAGTACACGGTTTAAGTTTGTTGACATTATTTGAAGAAAAATGAATTATGTCATGCGAAAGGAAATTATAAACATTTATATCACAATAAGTTATAAACGATTTCAAATATTCGTTGCTTGACTTGTGCAAGACTTCAAATAATCTCTTCCGATGGGTTATTTTGTTGACAAGAGAAAATGATTAATTTTAATATACATATGCTAATCACAGGTTTTCATGAAAACTCGTGAAAATATAATGCTGGATGCCGCCGGCACACCAGAGGTTAAGGGATAAAATACTTGCATCACAAGTGATTGTTTACTGAAAGTTTAAGAATAATATGTAACATTTCCCTTTTTATGAAAACTTGCCAGCATTAAAATTTGTTATTTTGTCATAGAAATAAGATAGTTCAAACACACAATACTCTGTAGCTTATCATGGTTGCTGTTATCTCAAAATTTCAAACATGGTTGCTAACACAGTCACCAATGTTTATCATTTGAAAAAACCTTTATTAAGTATAAAACAAATGCTACAAAAAGCAGGCATTGGTAAACTTGGTTATTGAAATCGTATTAATTAGAAAAGTACAGAGAAAACGTCACCTTAGTTCGTATTTGTCCAACAGACCATTAGAAAATTTTTCAGGAGGAGAAGGTTTTCTTTCATTATTTCAATGAAACATTGTGATAGGTGTAAGATAAAGCCATTTTCGTAAAGGTAAAAGTCTCATTATTTTAAATAATTCTTAGTTAAGTGATTAACTATCATTTTTAATACCTTATTTTTAAGTTTAAAATGGAGATTGAACAAAAACTAAAATGATCTGTTGGACAAATAAGAACTGAGGCAACGAAAAGAAAACAGGTGTAGGGACTGAGAAATGAACTCAGAATCTCGCTTTTGCCGGAGGGGTGCATTATCAAATTCAACTGTTTGACCAAAATTGATAGAATTTTACAATTTTAGCAAAATTTGTAAGTTTTAATAGTGTTAGGGAAGATGTAGCATTTTTTACCTACGTCAAATCTCGATTGTCATAGGTTGAAGAGTAGAAATAATATTTCAAATATTATAAAATTATCTTTTAAAAGCAATTAAAACACACCAAACATAAACTTTTCATATATTACCTTGATTAGTTGTTCAGCCACAGCTGAGGTGACGTGTGTGAAGGCCAAGGAAAGGCATTCGAGGTTTCCAAAAGACCCCGCCGACAGCAGGCGGGCTACATCAGCATCGGTGGCTCGGGACGGTAGAGTTAGGCGACGTGGTCCACCCTTTTGTTGCTGGGAAAAAGAGATTAAATTATAATTAAATGAAAATCAATAGAGAATATTTCTGATGAAAGGAGACGAAGAAATTAATTTCTGTAATAAGCTGCCAGTACTGGGTAGATTACATAACTTGTGACCAGAAAGGAAATTAAGTAAGCCTTAAAATAACTGTTCTGGCGGTGCGCAACCTAGAGGGTTCTGTAATTTATTGTTATTTTCAAATGTTATTTATTGTTACAGTAATTTAAATGTTATTTTCAAATGAATCATACTTTTTAGAACGTGCTGAGGACAGAACATTTTGAATTTTTTGAAAATACCAATTAGTACCTAAGATATAAGCCGTTAAAATGTTGATATTTGCAGCAGACGGAAAAGCGTGTGACATAACAGTTCTGCAGCTCTGCCATTTGAATTATGAATTGTACTGCTTGAGTTGTCACAAGACACAATTATTGTGTATGTTTTACCAATTTTCAATTTGAAAACTTATATGTATGTAACTTCTTCATTTTCGGAAATATTGAAAAACAAATTTTACCGTCGTTTTTTTGTATGCTAACTAACTCTTTAAATACAATTCACTTAAAAAAAAAAAAAATTGGAGACAACCTCAATGTGAGCCATTTTTTTTAACCAATTGACCTGATACGATGTTTACATCCCAATAAAAGTTTTTTGTTGGGATCGATTAGTAGAGCAAAAAAAGGCATGCTGATCATCAGCCTATATTATATACTTTCAGTCAGACAGATTTCAAGTCAGGAGTGACCAGATGAGTGAACTGAGAACAGACTAGAAAACAAATAAGACCGAAGAATAAACAAAATAAAATTTACTATCAATAAAGTTCACTGAGAGAAAACTAAGAACTCACCAGTTTCTTAAGGTGTACTTGTTTCTGGCAGGTCTGGTGCAGTGCCCGGCGGCCAGGAGCCGAGGAACGGAGCGCTTGCACGGCCTCAAGGCGCTGCTGCTCATCTCCCAGCAGCTCCCACTCCAGCATCAGGCACAGCGCTTCCAGGCCTGCTGGCTGAAATCACACAACATTGATGATTTTAACCATAGACATAAGAAATCAATAAACCTGGGCATAAGAGAAAGGGGAATAAACCAAGTTGCACGAAGTGGGGAGATATTGTGGCTGTCATTTTGTGGCCGGCATTTTTATTATTAGTATTTAGTTTAAGCCTTTCATATTTTACACATCCGCAGTAAATGAACCAGTCATGAAAGATGGGTGAGCCTGACGGTTCAATCAGAAACAAATACTCAGGCCTTGCGCAGAAAAGTCTCGCAATGGACTGAGTTGCAAACCGGCACCTGACTTTAGAGAACTTTACTTTCCTGCACAGGGTCAGGTTATTTCAATGTGCGCTCTTCTTGTGCGTATGTATGATTGATGTATCCTAAGGGTACAAAAAGATTGTCACGTGGTTTGCCTCCAGCTCATCGAAATGGTACTTAGATTTTGCATTAGGGCACGACTATCTCTTTTGACGTCAGTGATTTTAACTAACTCGGCAAGTTGAGCAATGTTAATGTTGTGTGTAAAAGGTTTCCAATAAAAACGTATGGGCTGTTTCAAATTCCAGCACTTTTGATACCGTCAAATTGGCGATCAGAACCATTTAGAACTTTTAATATTTGAACAGCCCTGTTATCACTCGGCTCGTTGACTCGTTTCAATTTTTGTCATGTTGTTACGCTTGGATGATCAGAATTTTGTAAAAGCTGAAATGAACCGAGAATTAACATTCTTTGACAGGGAACTTTCAAATGTCTATAATTGAAATGGTGCTAATTATCAACTGGAGAGTCACTAAATATGATGGAGTTTTAAACACCCCTACCTTAGGTTTTAATTAAGCTGCCACAAAATTAGGGTCACTGAAATGATAGGAACACTATCATTGCTAATTTAATTAGCATTTTCGAGACCTAACTCATTGAAAAAACAAGTTTTTGTAGATAAGGTCATTTAGCGAAGGAAAGTGTAACTTACATGAGCTCTGAGAGCGAGTAAAAGGCACGCCGGCAGCATTTGAGTCAGTTCAGTGAGGAATCTTTTTCTTTTGCAGCAGCAATTCAGTAGCGTCTCCAACTGGAATAGAATTAATTCATTTTTAATAATTATTTTCACATCAAATCAAATTTCTAAATCTGAATGCAAACTTTAAATCTAGCTGTTATTGTAAAATCTTTGTTTAACCCATTTGTAATTAAGATTCGAATCACACAATATTTAAAAAATAATAAATTAATAAAGTTATAAAATATTTAACAATATTTTATAACTTAAAAAATAATGTAAAGGGTAGGTATTGGGTAAAGCTGCAAAAGATGAAAAAGAGAAACATCTTTCTCTTTTGATGCCCTCATGAAGAGTCAGAATAACAAAAGAGAATGTATGAGACAATTTATAAATGCGAATAAAGCAGAGAGTTTGTGCCAGACGGAGTGTGCGTGGAGTTATGTGATGGTTTACCCTCTCTGCTTAACCTGCGGAGAAACGGCACGACGGTTTGTTAGTTAAGTAGTTATGTATGGTAGGGACATATCACATACCATATCGCCCCAAAGCTGCGCATGATCGGGGTGCGCCCCGGGGCGTGTGGGGCAGAGCAGATGCAACCAGCCGGGGCGTGGGGGGCGAAGCGGTAAGACTCGGCGGTGCACGGCACAGCGGGGGTCACGGCCCAGCGCCAGAGCTGCGGCAGCCAGCGCCCTCCCCGCCCGCGGCTGCTGCAGGGCACGCACCGGTACTGGCACCGGCTGCAGTAGGGCCCCCAGACCCTCTGCCCAGTCGATATATTCAGACCTACAATAAGAGATGGTCAATTAATTACTATGCAATCATTTTAAGAACAACTAAGGTGGCGGTATTTCAAACGCACATCACATTTGATGACCGGCAAATCGACAATCAGCGCCATAACAATTTTTGATAGTTTCCCAACTAACTTTTGACTTTTTTTTTGTACTTCAAAATTTTTTACGAATGACCAGTAAATATAATGTTATTAAAATTTTTTATGAAGTTTTTGACAACAGCAAATATATATATAGTATTAGTTACTTCAATTTATGCATGTTATTTTAAAAAGCTCACTGCTACATTAGGTTATAATTATTTTGTAAGTGGGATACCACAATTCTGCTAAGGGTTAAATTCTGTTTCACGACTTGTTTCAGCGCTTGGTCAGATTGTTTATATCAGTATTAATTCATAATGGGCATGTTGATATACTGACATTTTTTCTCACATTATTTCCAACAAAAAGATATTTAAGTTATTTTTTGGTAAGTATTTCAAGATTTTCAGTAAAAGACTGGCTCAATTTACAATGTGTTGACTACATAATAATATTAGTCTTAATGGTAACTTACATGTATTTGATAACATTCGCAAAGCAAACGAGGTCCTTATCATCGGTCCAGGCAATTTCACTTCCTGTCACTGTGAGAAGGTTGTTCGTCACCTCCATTACTTCAGCAGCGGAATATTGCGAAGAAGAATCGTTGCGTACATTCTTTGCCATTTCTGCGGTCATGTGGAATATGTTATTGTTGTGGGCTTCTTCTTCGTCTTGAATGGACGCCGCGTCGCTTTCTCTCGTCGGGCTTATTGGAGGGGTGTAGGAAATGGTGGGGATAGTGGCGAGGGTAGAAGGAGTAGAGAATGCTGTAGGATCTGCAAACGACGAACATATTGCAGGAGTATCAGATGGAGACTCTGATCTGAACGAGGCGTGCAGGGAGTGGGTAGCCGGAGTACCAAAAGGAGAAGTATTGTTTGATACAACGGGTGAAACATTTGCCGAACAGATGGAAGGACATAAGGATGCACGGCGTGAAGCGGGAGTCGCTGGGGGAGAGTTCCCGACAGATACAGCTGGAGAAGCGTACATTATAGGAGTTGGAGGAGGAGAAGACGTAACACCATCAGTCTGTAAGCGAACTGTAGGAATTGCAATTGGCGATGAGTTTGTTGGAGTGGGAAGTTGTGAAGTGGATCCGAACTTGCGAGAGTCTGCAGGATATTGGCTATCTTCCTCGGGCGGGGGAGGGAGCTGGTGCAAGGCGGCCAGACAGGCAGCGGCCAGGTTGGGTAGCACACGAGGATGGGGGCAGATGGGGCCCGCACCGTGCACGGAGCGCACCCACGCGCGCACTACCTCTTCACCACCATTTTGATGATTGAGGGCACTGAAAAAATCATTAAAATATTCAGATTAAGAGATGGTGTCCATAGTTCTGAGTGATTAGTGGATCATGAACTCTTCAAGGAATTAGTCCGAAGTTATGAGGTTCTTAAAGAATTACAAACTTCTGGACATACACTAGATGTCGGATTTCATCAAGAATCCAAAGACACCACATCAGTGCTGCCATCCAGCAGGTCTCGAGTTGAGTTGAGTTGTTCCGGATATCAGCCTGTAAGCTGAAGGTTACTCTGATCTAGCTAAACTTTGATGGGAAAGGGCATCAGAAGAAGAAGAAGAATCAGAAGTAGCCCGACCCCGATGATGTTACTGGACCTAGACAGTGGTCGTGGCATGGTTTACCTTATATACTCTTGAACGAGTCGCCTGAGATGAGGCGCCTTGCCGAAGTCGACGTTGTGTTTGAGGATGCGCGCTGCCACTTGCGCGAGTGTGTCCCTGAGACGGGGCGAGCGCGGGTGCGTGCGGCAGTGGCGGGCGAGCGCAGCGGCCAGCGGGGCGGGTAGCGGCGCGGCGGCCAGCAAGGGGCCCGACGCGCGCAGTGCGGCGCCACTGCTGTCTTCTCCACCGTTCCAGCGCTGTTCCTGCTCGATACAACAAAACGAAATTAGAATGGGCGCAGGGTGTTTCACAATGTTAATATTAGGACGTTCGGATCACAAATAATAAAATGAACCTCGAAGGTCGAATACTGCAATTGGTGAAAAAACAGTTAAGGGGACACCAAAGCATAACTAAAAGGGTGCCCCGCTAGAAGCGACCCAGAGGCAGACCGAGGAAGAGATGGATAGACTGTGTAGAAGAGGACGAGAAAGTATTGGAGAGCATTTGTGGAGGGGGCCAAATCCCACTCTGGGTAGGCTATCCCAAGCCTGGTTTCAGGCTAATAATTATTGCTAATAATAATTGTTACCCTTTGTGCTATGCATTAAAATCTTGTCTTAAACATTAGTTTATCAATTAAAAAATAATTATTAATATTCGTTATCGTATGAATAAGCTGTCAGGAGGATGGTGAAATACCTCCATAATATATTACCTCGGCCAGTAATTGAGAGATAATTTCCAAAGGTTCGCTGGTGATAGATTCGTCCTGAAGCGGAGTACACATTACATAGTCCACCATGTTCTGTAATAAACAATAAAAAATAAATTAATACGAATTTACATTTTAATTTTATCCTGACAAAGAAACCATTGGTTTTGAAACACGTTGATAATTATGGTTAATTTAGTGGTGTTTTACAAAGAGATATGTTTTCATTTGAATTTGTTATTAACACATTTTATTGAATACTAGCAGACCCGGCCACACGTTGCTGTGGCTAACGAAACACAACGCCATTACCCAACCTTTATAAAATCCACACCACCCGCTTGCCAGCTGCCCGCTGCCCGCTGCCTGAATTGAATATTTGAATTGCTCGTGTATTATATACATATATACCTTCCTCTTGAATCACTCTATCTATTGGTGAAAACTGCATGAAAATCCGTTGCATAGTTTAAAAGAGTAAGATGAAAACACATCCGACACATCTAACAATTATCGTTATATTTTAACCTACTTACACAAAACCGTGAAAAATTAAATATGATATTATTTTCATAATATTATTAAGCTGACCCGGCCACGCGTTGCTGTGGCTAATAAAACACATAAGTCATCTACTGGATGGTTATCCAACCTTTATAACCACCGCCGTATTTGAGTTTATCGCGAAGAGACAGACATATATGCCGCGGAGGACTTTTATTTATAATGGTGTGAAAGATTATAATAACATGCATGAAATGCTTGAGGTAACTAACGTATTTAAATTAATAAGGATTAATACTGTATCCGTCTAAATAACTTTCCAATTACCGCAATGTACGTTACCATTTTTTTAGAAGATACCTATAATGGGTATAGTATGTTATCCGTAAAAGATAGATATATGCCATCGCGGACTTTTTTGTAGATCTATAAAAGAGGAATATCCCACCATCAATTGTTTTATTATATACCAAATGGATTAGGCAGCGTTTTCGATGAAAGCTATCAGGCGGCTCGAATTTTTCCAACACTTCTAACATTTATCGTGATGTTTCAACCAATTTACACAAATCCTTGACAAATTACATACCTAAACCTTCCTCAGGAAACACTCTATCTATTGGTGAAAACCGCATGAAAATCCGTTCAGTAGTTTTCGAGTTTATCGCGAACAGACAGACAGACAGAAAGACGGCGCGGGGGACTTTACTTTATAATATGTAGAGATAGAGAAGAGATAGAGATGTAGAGATTAGCAATGAAATAAAAATATAACTTTTATTCACCCTCAGTTCTTTCAGGACAACTTCCTTCCGTGTACTCTGCAGAAGAATATTACGATATTTATATAGATTTCTCTGAAAATAACAAATTATACAATTATTAATAAACGAGTTATGAATGCAATATTTTATTAATGTTGGTATGAAGTCTTCATTTAATTTACCTTCCATTGGATTGAGTGAAACCATTGGTCTCTGGTGTAAGCATTCTTTGCCTGAAAGAAAAAAATATATAAATCTTCCTATACCTGGCAATTAAATGTAGGAAACAATAGGGAAGCTGCAACCATAATTGCTTCAGATCACGAATGCACAATATTGCGCAACCTTTTTAGCTGAAGGGCTAATTGTGAAATTCATGTTATCACATTTCTAAGGGCCAGTCGTTTCACAGAATTTGAACAATTCATCATATTTCAAAGTTACTTTTCAAGTTCTGTGAAAGTTTTATTCAAGTTCTGTTATTAGATCTTGTCGACATTTTTTACCATTTTACTTTAATAACACTAGGAAACTGGCTTATCAAAATTAAACCTCACAATCCCGGAAATAAATATTCTGATCTGGGAGATTTTCACTTTAAAAATAATCCATATTTATTTAAATAATTTTATTTATCTAGACACAAATATACTTATACTTTCTACTATTAAAGTTATTATGAAAGAATACATGAGTATATAATTACATTAAATACATAGTACATAATTTCTATTTCTATTTTTCTTTAAAATATATTTTTTTTCTCTATTAATTTTTCAACCTAATTTTATTAATATTTTAATTTAAATACATGTATAGAATACAAAGATATTCAAATACAAAAAATCATCAGATCTTTATTAGTTTCTGTATTTCAAAATTTTAATTTTAATTTCTTATTTATTTAAAATATGATTTTTTTCTTTATTTTCTGCTTACTTTTATGTATTTCTTAATTTTTATTTAGTATGTTTATCATCTGTTTCAATAGAATAGTATTTTTTAATTCCTATATAAAATATTAAACGTATGACTACCACAACACGGGCATTAGCCTGGTGTGGTAGCCAAAAAACCCCAAAAATCTGTAACAAATAAAATATTATTAAATTAAAAAATAAAACTATTTTTATTATATTATTGAACATCTATTTAAGTGAGGAATTTTCGCCTCTGTTCACATTTTTACCCACATAGTTTATTTTATGCTTTTGTTGTTACATTTTTATAATTATTTCATATTTTCATAATTGTTTTAATTTTTAAGAATTTACAATAACAGTTAACTTATAAACTAGAATATAAACGCCTATTAGGTCGTGTAATAAGTAAATAAATAATTTCAGTTTTGTGAAGCAACTGGTAATAGAACCTTCACAGAACATGAAAATTAATCTTAAATTTGATGAATTGATCAAATTCTGCGAAACAACCTGTCCTAAAACTTTTCGATTTCCACGCGAATCGGTCCAAATTTTCAATAAAAATTCCCTGGAACAGTCTATTTATCCGTTTGGTGGAGGGCGAGGTCTAAAAATAGGCGCTTCCGATACTACTTGGGAAATCATTAAATAAATCATGAGGTTATGGATACCAAAAAGTATTTAAATTTTCTCAATCCGCGAAATATCGCAAACAATTTGAATTTTTATCAAGCCAAGTGAAATTGGCCCACTTGCCGACGGTTGTTAACTCCGCTTTAAATGGCAACACCAACATATATTTTAGAATATTATATCAAGTACCTAATTATGGGCATATTTAAAAATAATTAGGCAGGAAATAAAATAGGTAGGTTCATAAAGATTTGAATGAAAATAATCAAAATTAGAACATTTCAAACGAACTCAATAAGACGACGCAATTTTGGCAGACAAATGAAACTGCCGATGCCGAGAAAAGTTCATTGCGTTTTTGCTAATTTGTGAATTCGAGGCGATACAGTGATATTTAATTATATTATTTGTGAAAATGTGGCTTGTGAAGAAGGCGCTGATTTTTCTACTCCATTTACTGCCGTTTATATCGGGACAAGAATTTGAGAGCACGGTTAGTATCATCATTTTCTAGTAATTTCTATTTTTGCAAACACGTAAAAAAATATTGGTTTTATTTTATGAATGCAACTAACGGGAGGAATGCAGATCCTGCCAGTTTGTTTTTTGCAAAAAACCATGTTTTCACCGCGTTTTAAGTTGAGAACTTTAATCCGGAAGATGAAAAAAAGTGCGGAAAGCAATAGAATAAAAATTTGAATAAGTACCTAATTAATTTTCAATTTTGCGTTAAATAAAATTTCTCTTCGCGAACCGACACTATGACAGCCCGGCGGGTGCCGGCGGGCATTTCGTCACTGTTGGTATCCCTGATACAAAGACGAGATAAATACGATTGTAGCCGACTTCGTGGGATAACTGATGAGGCGCGTAATTATGAAATTTGTCTAGCGGGCTTGTGTATGTTATCTTTACTTTAAAAAACAGCCTACGTTTTTGAATGGTTTGTTTGGCTACGCAGGGTTTGTGTAGCGGGTTTGTGTATGTTATCTTTACTTTAAAAAACAGCCTTTTTGAATGGTTGGTTTGGCTACGCAGGGTTTGTGTAGCGGGCTTGTGTATGTTATCTTTACTTTAAAAAACAGTCTACGTTTTTGAATGGCTTGTTTGGCTACGCAGGGTTTGTGTAGCGGGCTTGTGTATATTATCGTTATTTTAAAAAACATCCCAGGATTTGAATGGTTTGTCTCCATTCCAGTGCCTGATTAGAGGTTCGTTTACATTAATTCTGTTTTTCATAATTACGCGCCTTATTATTTATCCCACGAAGTCGGCTACAATCGTATCTGGCTCTTGTTTGTAGGTCTGGGATACCAACACAACAGTGACAAAATGGCGGGCGGAGTGTCGTAGTATCGGTTCACGAAGTGAAATTTTATTTATACTTTAAACGGCTGTATCTCCCTCAATTTTGCGGAGCGCGCCTTAATTTTTTTTTATTCAGCTTCTCCACACTTTTCTCATCTAGAAAGTGCCTTTTTATTAAATTTCCAAACTGTGGCAGGATCTGCATTTCACCCCAACTAAATACTCCCCACGCCGTTCCCCGGCTGGAGTTGGCAGAGAGCCTTGCTTCATTCACTTTCACACAAATTGTCTCATACACATTTGTTATTATGAATTATGACTCTTGTGATTAACTTGATCGTGTCATGCCTTCTTCGGGCGTTCCCTTTCTTTCGGGCGACTTCTAACATTCACATTAGCGTCATAAATATTCTGCTTACTATTACTTTCTTCGATCATCCGCTCTACGTGCCTAAACCATCTAAGCGTCACTTTCTATATTACTTATTACGTCTAACCTTGCATTCTTTAAGAAACTACTCATTTTTAATACATTCGTGCGCCTCAGGGATCTCATTTCTATAGCGTCCAGTCTACTTTCAGCACTCTAGGCAAGTTTTTAGAGCCAACCGCATTCGGTTCTCCGTTTGAAGTTTCCTGCACTTACGTTATTTCAATATTATTTTTATGTTTCATATTAATAAATATATAAACTTACAGGTGATTATTTTGAAATACGAAAAGGGCTCATTATTTCACACTGGGTTATGTACGGGATCACAATTGGACAAGGGTGGTGTAGTCACCCACAAGGATTGTTTCGACGACTTTTCAAAATTGCGTGGGGCCGTAGGAATTTCCAGGTGAGTATATTAAAATTATAATTTTGAATAATTTGCATGTTGTGT
This sequence comes from Limnephilus marmoratus, assembly GCA_917880885.1. Taxonomy (NCBI): domain Eukaryota; kingdom Metazoa; phylum Arthropoda; class Insecta; order Trichoptera; family Limnephilidae; genus Limnephilus; species Limnephilus marmoratus. Next base: position 30,218,775 of record OU862910.1, read on the forward strand.
CGAGGGCGGATCCACGACAGTTGATCCGCCGACAATTGGTCCCCGGGCGTACACATACAATGTGCAGTAGGGAAATTACGTTATACCTATTACGCAAAATATAACTAAGGGATGTGCAGAGAGGATTTACCGCCGAATAACAAAATAATAAAACATATTTTCATTCAAATGCGTCAAGGAAAAATCTGCTTCTCTATTTACTGTATGTACCATCGCGTAAGTACAAAAAAATCGACACTATATATAAATTCCTTTGATATTCATACCAACTTATCATTAAGGGTATTTTTGAAGTCGAAATGAATATCTTTTACGTTTGAAATTAATTGGTAAATAATACATAAAAAATATGATTTTATAGTAAACATCATTTCGGGGGATCAATTTTTTTTTACATTATCTCCACACAGGAGGCCCTGAGGAAAATAATTCCTCTCAAGGCCTATGCCATCTTTGGGGATGCTGTGTGAAGGGTCTTTTTAGGATTTTTTTTTTTACTCAGCTCCACACAGGAGGCCTTGAGGAAAATAATTTCCCTCAGGGCCTGTGTCATCTTTGGAGATGTTGTGTGGAGGGTTTTTTTTAAGGAAAGGAAGGAGAGGAGAGTTCTGGGAAGGAAAAGGGTTTAAGGGGTGGGTAGGATGGGGGTTCAGTATGTCCTGGTCATCCGCCTCCAAGACCTAGACAAACCTCACCCCATGAACCCGGGCACCCCTGCTAAATCACCAAACGTAGCGAACCACTTGGGGTGACCTATGGCAGAGGTGTTGGTTATCCAATAAAGGTTCCCGGGGAGGCGGGAATGGGTACCGCGGCGGTACCCATTCCCGCCTCCCAAATTGAAATGGAAGGAGAGGAAGTTTTGAGAAAGAAAAGGGTATGAGGGGTGGGTAGGAATCTGGGGGTCAGTGAGTCTAGGAGTGACAGACGCATAAATCCATCCCTCCCACCGCGGTGCAAGGCGATGTTCCGAGAGAGTAGAAGTACAGTACAAGTACAGCTGCAGAAGTCAAAGGGACTCCCTCAACCATTCTCTCCCGATCCGGCATGCCATGCAGCTGGTGGGCAGACGCATCCGTCGTCAAGACCTGGACGAACCTCAACCCATGAACCCGGGCACCCCTGCTAAGTCACCAAACGTAGCGAACCACTTGGGGTGACCTATGGCAGGGGTGTTGGTTATCCAATAAATGTTTCCAAAGACGGCGGTACCCATACCCGCCTCCAAAATTAATTGAGAGGGGATCAACTGTCGGGTCACCGTCGAGGGCCCCTTTGAAAGCAAACCAAGCCTTTCATGATAGCAAATAAAAGTGATCTACATCTAGCGCGAATTCGCAAATTTACGCAGGTAAAGTTATTGTTTTTTTATGTTAACTCGTCACAAGGAAACAGTTTCCCTAAGGGTCTATGCCATCTTTGGGGAAACTGAGTGGAGCGTCTAATTGCGTCACCTTTAGGTAGTTATCTATACCTAATCAGACAATAAGAATAATTGTTTTTTTTTATTAATTTCAGGGTCAGTCATAACTCTCATGAAGTAAGGTTTTTCAAGACCTGTGTTTTGTTTGAGGGTTGGTCGGTGTTGACGACTTCGAGGCCGTTCACTTGGCAGGCTAACTCTGCGGCCCGATCCAAGAGAAGCCAACCCTCGAGTGAAAAAACCTCGTGCATCTTTGACATCATCCATGAACCATTCATCAACATGGTGAATACCCTTTATTATTATTATTTTTAATGTGAATACCGCACCGTGCGGAACCAATGGGATTACGGAAATACCTAACTGGGTATGCTTTGAGGCTGAGAGGAGTGGAGAAGGACATCACTGCACGAAGCACACACAGATGTACTCAAAAGGACGATGCCGTGTTTTTACTTATGACGGCAGAATAACACTTTATCTAAAACATATGGACACATCAGTAAAGATTATCCTAGTGAGGTGTTCACAAAACACTACCACTAATCCATTGTTTCTGGTACTTATTATTATCTATTTAAACCTGTAAACATCTGTAAACTGTGGTGATCGGCAACTCACAATCATGCAACTTTAACACCTCCTTTGAAAAGTAATTAAAAGTGATGAAAAAATGGTTAAATAGGTTACGTTAGGTTAAGTTATGGGCTATTTTTAAATTTTATTTTCATAACTTTTAATGACTTTTCAAAAGGGTGTTGTAATTGCATGATTCTGAGTTGTCATGGAACCGTTAAAGTGTCGTTCGCATCAATTATGACAGCGTTAACTACAGGGTGCGGCAGAGAGGACGGACGGTTTTAAAAAATCATCAAATAGTTAATGTTTACTCAAAAACAAATTAATTGATGGAATCAGGTTCGCAAGGAAATAGCATTTGAGACAGTCAAAGTGTGTAAAATCACATCAGGCATGTGGTGGCCGAAATCGTTGATGCAGTGCTGGAGCCGTTCTTGGAAGTTCGCGTAGACTCTCTCCAACATCGCTCTCTCAACTTGGGCGACTTTCACGCGAATTGCGTCCTTCAATTCGTCCAGAGTTCGGGGCTTGTTCTCGTATACTCTAGCCTTGAGGTGTCCCCATAATCGTCTAATCGTCATCATCGCCCAACTTGAGAGAGCGATGTTGGAGAGAGTCTACGCGAACTTCCAAGAACGCCTCCAGCACTGCATCAACGATTTCGGCCACCACATGCCTGATGTGATTTTCCACACTTGACTGTCTCAAATGCTATTTCCTTGCGAACCTGATTCCATCAATAAATTTGTTTTTGAGTAAAAATTAACTATTTTATGATTTTTTTAAAACCGTCCGTCCTCTCTGCCGCACCCGTTATAATAATAGTAAGTAGAAGTCAGTGTAGAGTTAGGTAAAACATTCTTTTATTTTATTTTCAGGAATCCAAAAAGGGAAATTTAATGTGTGACAAAGAACTTACAGCAATTTTTTCTCAATCAGGAACGGAATGGTTTTTGAGGCAAATGCGCAGCAACTTCACATTATGTTTGAAAAGAAACGATGATAAGAAATGCAAGGATGAAAGACTAAGTGAAAGTAAATTTGCTGAATTTAATAAAGATTTTAAGAAACAAATTAAGTTTGATTTGAGAAAACACCCTGATAGATTTCGAAACAAATTGGTTCAGATGAACAACTATGACATTTCTTTTTTGGAATACCAAATGGAAACTTATCAAAGTATGCGTGTTGTCGAAAGGGAACAAGAGAAACCAATTGATCATGCCATTCATGTGCGCTTTAATTCCGAATCTATGAAGGCATTGGGAACGGATTCTCGTGACCATAACGCATTCAGGGTGAAACGCCTTATAGCTCCAACCCCAGCTCTTTCACACAATTTACAACCGAAGATGAATTTTAGAACCGATCCCAACGGAAACTTAACAAATTATACAACTTCTGACGTAGCAAATATAAGCGGGGTTATTTTAGATTCTGCCAAGAAAAACCCTCCACAAGGTCTCTCAAACGATTCTATTAAAGTGATCCGTTCAACAGAAGATTTGAAAGAGAGTTCAGTCAACACTGCTACGAACACAAAATCACTATTAGTAAACTCGACCTTCAATTTTACCGATATTCCTATCAGATCTTCTGAATATCATGACCAAATTGACACGTCTGGTGAAGGTAAATATGAACCTTCTGCAACAAAGGCAAAGCCCAACCCCCCTTCGGACCATTTAAATAATACGGAAACTGGGAATTACGCCGATTACAGTAAAGTGAGAGAAAGAGATTTACCCAATTTGAGGCGTGCACGAAAAGAAGAGTCTACTACCACGATAATGAAGTCAGGGGAAAACTACGCGCAAGGAAAATTATCTGCAAGGAAAGAGGATTCGACGAGTAACGTCACAGAAATTCCTTCTCAATCAAGCGCATCAGCTCTAGCAGATGGAATCACACAAGAAGAAGAAGAAACTCCAGATGGTGGTGAAATCAGAGAACGCGGAAGTCCAGTTTCAAGGTATGTAAGAAAAGAAGGTTCAGCAACGAACGCAATAATGGAATTAGCAAATAATCATGCCATGCTAGGAAATGTATCTGCAGTGAAAGAGGCATCATCAGGCCTATCAAGTATATCAGCAGCTCTGAAAACGGAAATAGTCGTACAAATTGAAAACAGTTCAGATGGCAGTAAAGTCAGAGCTCGCGATATTCCCATTTCAAGGTCTGAAAAACAAGAAAGTTCAACAACCAAGATAACGGAATTATCACAAAGCTACACGAAAGACAAGTTGTCTGAAGATAAAGGGGATTCGGAAAGCGTAATCGCGGATAAACCTCCTCATTCTCCAGAAACAGTTCCACAAATTGAAGACAGCTCAGATGAAACTGATAATGATTACGGCAATGTGAAAGAACGAAGTATTCTCAGTTCAGGGCTTGTAACAAATGAATCTTCTCCGTCAGAAGGAACAAGGGATGCTGACAAAACTATTTTACAAGACTACATCGTCCAGCGCGATGGGTTCGGAAACACGAGAAATACAGATTACAAGTCGGCCCACAAAGATAGCCAGATTGAGGAAGAGGAGGATTACGACAAATTTATGTACCGCGAGGGCGAGGTTAACGAAGGCGAAGAAGAATATCCTTCAACAGAAGAGGAGGGCTTTTCTATGAGGAAAAGTCGCGCCAGTTCCCAGAAACTTCATTTAACAATAACATTATTTATTTTTATAATTCGATTTTTTTCTGCTTTTACTAGTGAGGTAATTTATTATATAGATATAGATGTAATTTATTGATTTATAACGTAGATTACACGGCGAGATAAGTGATTAGTTAATAAACGTGTAGCTACCTGCGCTGTGAGAAGTACTTACTTAAGAATTCAAATTCAAGCAATTCAAATTCCAATTCTTTTGAACAGCAAGCTGAAACAAATTGTACTGTTTATTATTTTTTTAAACTGTCACACTCCATATGTTGATAACATTGTGAAAATTTTAATGGCACATAAAAAACTATCAACCGATGATTCTAGAGCTTTCTTTTAACTGTGTTTACGTAGCACGTTCAATTGCTACATTGGTGACCCCGACGTGATCCAATGTAGCAATTGAACGTGCTACGTAAACACAGTTAAAAGAAAGCTCTAGAATCATCGGTTGATAGTTTTTTATGTGCCATTAAAATTTTCACAATGTTATCAACATATGGAGTGTGACAGTTTAAAAAAATAATAAACAGTACAATTTGTTTCAGCTTGCTGTTCAAAAGAATTGGAATTTGAATTGCTTGAATTTGAATTCTTAAGTAAGTACTTCTCACAGCGCAGGTAGCTACAAACGCTTTAATATTATGTGCATAATGTTTGCATAATATTCTAGAAATTTATTTGATTTGTTACAATTTTTTTCCATTACTATGGCAACACCCAGAGCTACTCACTCTGTAAAATTTGGTCTTCGCATTTAAATTTCTTCACTTTCGACTTTGACAGTTCGTTTTAAGCAAACTGGGGAAAACAACATAACTCGATTTTTTAAGGTTTTTGAAGTAAAACTTCTTTACGCACGCTCGACTTGGGGGGGGGGGGTAAGCTGGTGAATGCGTTACGAAAAGTTGTGATTGTTACGAAAAGTGTGATGCGAACGGTAATCGATGCGAACGGTGATCGATGCGAACGGTCGGGCCTTTACGCATGCTTGACTTGGGGAGTGATCAGGATAAGGATAGGGATGCAGATGGGGATGGGGATGAGGATGGGGTTGGGGATATGGGGAAGGGGATGAGGATGAGGATGAGTATGAGGGTGAGGATGAGTATGAGGGTGAGGGTGAGGGTGAGGGTGCGGGTGAGGGTGAGGGTGAGGGTGAGGGTGAGGGTGAGGATGAGGATGAGGATGAGGATGAGGATGAGATGAGGATGAGGAGGATGAGGATGAGGATGAGGATGAGGATGAGGATGAGGATGAGGATGAGGATGAGGATGAGGATGAGGATGAGGATGAGGATGAGGATGAGGATGAGGATGAGGATGAGGATGAGGATGAGGATGAGGATGAGGATGAGGATGAGGATGAGGATGAGGATGAGATATAAGTTAGTGAAGTTTTACTTCAGTCGTGTGGTCCAAAGCACACTCTTTTTTATTTATTCATAAATTTCAGAAATGCAAAAAAAAAACACCTTTCATATCTTCCTTGCACAAATAATAAGTCTACCACTAATTTCTGAACACCGTTTGGTTAAATTCAATTCATTTACTTATTTTAAAAACATTACAAAATTAAAATTTCAAAGCGTTTTTAAAAGAGAAAAATATTGATATTAAGATTAGATAAGCAGATTTAAGCAATTTAAACATCAATGACGCACTATTAGACTAACAGCAACAAAGCTTGCCGTCTAAATTGCGCTGAATTAAAGACCATTGACCACCATAACACGGGCATGTGCCCAACATGGTGGTCGAAAAACCCCAAAATTATGGAACCATCAAAGCAATGAATGAAGAAAATTTAAAAAAAGTCAAACACATCGATCAAAAAATTGAAATGCTGTAAGGACAAAATGTTAATTGTTCATGAGAGCGAAAAGAAAGTCTCGTACTTATGATTTCAAAAATATCCTGTTTTGTAGACCTATAATTAAGAATTTTTATTATAAAATAAGAATGAATAGATTTTTCAGAATACCATATAACACTTCTTGAAAATTTCTTTAAAAATAGATTTTAATTTTTCGTAAACGTCGTTAAGGACGCACTTATTTTCCGAGAAATATTTCGACGATGCAGGTCGAAAGAGAAAAAAAACGGAAAAATTACATATTTAACTTATTTTGGATTTACTGTCCTTTACAGCATTTCAAATTTCCGCTTTCGATATGTAATTGTAATATGTAATTGAACTCTCAAAACTTCATTCATTTTCCTACGAGCCACCTTGGTGTTGCCATTTAAAATCTTAATTATGGTATTGGACTATAAATGCAAACTTGAAAACTGTTATATTGTTATGTTATGTTTTGGTTAGTAAATTATTGCTTGTTCGATAGTTCATCTCATATTATACGAATGTGCCTAGCTGCTTGATGGCACAATAAACTGTTTCTTTGTTAATTATCATTAATCAATAATACTTTATTATATATAGGTAATCCTTATGTAAGGGGGCATACATTAATTAGGTGAGCTCAAAAGAGGACGGGGGGAGGGGTCCAGCAAAATCTCACGTCTACTTGAAAAGAATTACGAAGTGGCCCAAATTTATCTCACCAAGGGGGGGGGTCTAGATTGGGGTATAGATAGAAGAAAAACTGCTCACGTATTTAATGTATGCCCCCTTAGTACATAGAAACCTACCCATTTTCTTATTATTCGCATGTCTGAACATTGATTGTTCGACTACTGTTATTGTGTTAACATCTCAAATAAATAATTACAAATAAAAATAAAGGAAAAGCAATATTTAATTTCAAATTGTTAGAAAAAGGCAGGATGTATCGGGTCGTACCTATTACCTACAGACATCAACATAACATTGACCTTTTGTATTATAAATGTACATGTCATTTTGATGTCCGATAACATTTTTTTTCAGCAAAATGACATCTACGTTTTTTCGTGTATGCCTCGATACACCTGGTTATAAGACAAGATATGTTTTAAGAATCCAATCATGAAGTGGAAAGGTAAATGTAAAAATCATTGTTTTAAGGAGATATTGAAGATGGTATAAATACCTGCAATAGTAAAGAACCATCCCTGACGACAATCCTCAGGCAGTACTTGTGGCTGGCGTCCCAGCGGGAGATGGAGTATACCTCCTCCATACAGGTGTAGGGCAAGAGGGGCTCCAGGAATCCACACGGCTGCAACCAAACAATACACATTCAATACAATATATATCAACATTGTACAACACATTTCAAATTAAAATATTATGTAAAAAAATTACGGAAAAATCACTCTCTAAGTGCTTTGTTACAACGCTGCTTTGCGCTGTTCTTATTTATTTAGTAAATTATTTAGCGGTAAAAATTCAATTTGGGAGGCGGGTAGGGGTACCGCCGCCCCGGGAACCATTTATTGGATAACCAACACCTCTGCCATAGGTCACCCCAAGCGTAGTGGGAGGGATGGATTCATACGTCCGTCACTCCTGGACACACTGACCCCCAGATTCCTACCCACCCCTAATACCATTTTCCTTCCCAGAACTTCCTTTCCTAAAAAGACCCTCCACACAGCATCCCCAAGGATTTTTTTTTACATGAGCTCCACACAGGGGACCATGAGGAAAATAATTTCTCTCAGGGCCTATGTCATCTTTGGGGATGCTGTGTGGAGGTTTTTTTAAGGAAAGGAAGGAGAGGAGAGTTCTGGGAAGGAAAAGGGTTTAAGGGGTGGGTAGGAATCTGGGATTCAGTGTATCCCGGTCATGCGTCTCCAAGACCTAGACAAACCTCACCCCACGAACCCGGGCATCCCTGCTAAATCACCAAACGTAGCGAACCACTTGGGGTGACCTGTGGCAGAGGTGTTGGTTATTCAAAACAGGTTCCCACCTCCCAAATTAGGATTAGATGACATAGGCACCTGAGGAGAATTGTTTTCCTCAAGGCCTTCTGAGTGGAGCTAATGTAAAAAAATCTAATTAGAACGATATTCGTTTTACAGTAGTTTGAAATTATTATATTACACTATAACGAAACACTTCCAATTTCGAAAATGAAACTTTTTTTTTGAAATAGGCAATTAATGCACTCTAAAGACTTTGTGCAAAAAAACAAAATTTTCACAAAATGAAACTTAAAATCAAAGCAAAATTTCTAGAGCTCATCGAACCGTAGTAAGAATTATTATTTTTTTGTGGGACATTCACCGCATTGTGGTTCCGCTCAATTCCTCTAGCCTTGAATTTGGCAGACAATGGGGTCAAAGATTATCATACTTTTGTACGCATCTGGCAAGAAGACTTCGTAATAAGTAATTATTAGTAATTAGAAATGAATAAGTTTTATAGATTATACCATTGCAAGAATTATTCATCAAGTCATTTCCACTCGATTGTTGACAATCATGAATTAGGTATCGCATAGTAAAACGTGTGTTTAATTTTTCTCACACTCATTGTAATAGATAGATAATAATCTAATATTAACTAGCTGACCCGGCGAACTTCGTACCGCCTCAGAATCGATAACTCTTGTGTTAACTTATTAGCTGAATTAAATTCATTTTTTTTTTAAGTTTCAAATTACACAATGAAACAATTATCGATCGTATCAGAGATGGCGTTGTGTATGGATTTATAATTTTTGTGATTTTCTTATTTTCCACTTCCTTACGGGAATTGCGCTTCATTTTCTTTACACGTGAGAGAGATTTATTATAATTATTGTATTTTTCCTTTGGAAGGGTGCAGACATACGTTTATTTACTTTTGACATTTAGTGTGTAAGAAAGAGGAGCAGCATTATATGTATAAGGCTCTGCAACCGGGCCCGAAAAGAAGAAGAAGGAGAGATACGAAATTACGAATGTTAGAGGAGATCGCTAACATTTAGAGCGAAAAAATCGATGCGAAAATTGCGAAAATGTTTAATAAAATATGACTCGTTTAAAATAAAGTAAAAATCTCGCGGGCATTATCTTAAACAGCATTTAAAGAAACACTGTGAATTTTTTCATACATATAACTTGTAAAATAACTGAAACAAACGTGTTAATAATAATTTTTGGAGCATACTTTGCGATTTTTTTCTATCGAGGGAATTTTATATAATTTGCGTTTCGGCGCGGGCAAAGTCTAGATATCATCTTCAAGAATAACTTATAATTTTTAAGAGCTTTAAAACTTACCGTGTTTAAGGGAAATATGTAATAAATCGGTACAAATCCGGGTTGCGGGTTCTTAAACACGTTACTTTTTAAAGCTCTTAAAAAAAATATATGTTATTCTTAAAGATAATATCTAGACATTCACCGCGCCGAAACGCAAATTATATAAAATTCCCTCAGTAGAAAAAAATCGCAAAGTATGATCCAAAAATCATTATAAACACGTTTGTTTCAGTTATTTTATAAGTTATATGTATGAAAAATTCATAGTGTTTCTTTAAATGCTGTTTGAGACAACCCCCGCGAGATTTTTGCTCTATTTTAAACGAGTCGTATTTTATTTTAATTCATAAAGTAATGTTTGTACCTACTTTATCGCTTGTCTGATATGGCAAGTAAATTTTGTTGAGTTTAAATAATGTTACGCATTACGCAGGAATATTTTTCATTTCTTACCCAAGCACCAACAAACGAAATTAGTGTGTCAAATTACGATTTCAGAACAACATTATTTTTTTAAAAACATTTATCTTCATAAATGATCCCAAACGTTCGGAGCCTGCGCGACTATGGCTTTTAAAATGTTGTGAGGCTGAAGGGAGTGGGGTACGGGAAATGGAGAATAAATATTATGAAGGTTTGTAAGTACCTGGATATTTAGAACTGGTTGCCAAACGGCTTAAAGTTATTTCAAGCAACATTTATTTAATTTGGGAGGCGAGTATGAGTACCGCCGCCCTGCCTTACGGCAGAGGTGTTGGTTATCTTATCTAGGTGACCTATGTCATCCTAAGTGGTTCGCTACGTTTGGTGACTTAGCAGGGGTGCCCAGGTTCATGGGGTGAGGTTTGTCCGGGACTTGACGACGGATGTGTGTGCCCGCCAGCAGCATGGCAGGCCTGATCGGGAGAGAATGGTTGAGGGAGGCACTTTGTCTTCTCCAGCCGTACTCTCTCGGAACATCACCTTGTACCGCAGTGGGAGGGATGAATTCATAACCCACCCATATACCCTTTTCCTTCACAGAACTTCCTCTTCTTCCTTTCCTAAAAATACCCTTCACACAGCATCCCCAAAGATGGCGTAGTAGGCCCTGAGAGCGTTCCTCAGGGCCTCCTGTGTGGAGCTAATTAAAAAAAAATAATGATGGTCTTTCACCAGGGCGATACTGAGAGTATGTAAGTACCTTCCACAAAATAGCAACCTGATTTGATCAGATGACGTCACTATTGAAAATCTGTCCACATTACTCCGCAATGGCGTCACTATCCGATTTATATTACGATCGTGTCAAAGCACTTGTCAAAATCATCATTATAAAGTTGTAAATTGAGATGACTTTTTCACGAAAATGGCGCTGTAAAAATAATTAATTAAAAATAATTTAAAAAGTGAGAATATTATTCAACGGAATACCTTATTGTGGTAATTTTCTTGAAAATTTGTCAACGTTTGTGCGTGCGAGTACAGTGACATTTCTAGGCAATGTTTCATAGAAGAAAAAATAATTCATACCGTGTGAATGAATTTGTACGCGTGAATCACACGTTTGTAAAATTTGCGAGAATTGTTGAAATGTGGTGAAGTCGGTCATATCAAAATTCCTTACTTGGAACTCGAGTACATTATTGAAATATTATAACGCAGGTAACTAGGTATGTGGTCAGTGGAATGTCGACCTCACGGACAGTCTGGGCAACCGGCATGGGCCCGATCCCACAATATTTCAGTTTTCGGGAATCATTTATTGGGTAACCATCTCCTCCGCCATAGGTCACCCCAAGTGCTTCGTTACGTTTGGTGACTTAGCAGAATTCAAGAATAAGGTTAAAGTCAATGATCAATTTAGGTGGCGAGTATGAGTACCGCCGCCCCGGGAACCATTTATTGAATAAACATCACCTCTGCCATAGGTCACCTGAAGTGGTTCTCTACGTTTGGTGACTTAGCAGGGGTGCCCAGGTTCGTGGGGCGAGGATTGTCTAGGTCTTCGGGGCGGATGCATCTGCCACCTACTGTGCGGCGGGTCGGATTTGGAGGGACTGGATAAGGGAGATCTTTTGACATCTCCAACCAGACTCTCACCGGGAGGAATGGATAAAACATCTGTAATAAACTCAATGATACACTATTTTTTACGTGGTGTTCACACAGGATGCTCTGCGTAAAAAAGTTCATTCAGGGCCTATGTCATCTTTGGGGATGCTGGGTGGAGGTTCTTTTTAGGGAAAGAAAGGAGTCACTCATGGACACCCAGATTCCTACCCACTCCTCATATAATTTTCCTTCCCCAGAACTTCAACTCCTTTTTCGCTAAAAATACCCTCCACACAGCATTCCCAAAGATGACTTAGGTTCTGAGGGAACTTTTCCTCAGGGCCTTCCATGTGAAGCCAATGTAAAAAAAGAGTGTATCATAGAGTTTATTATAGATGTTTTAAATTTTGTAACCACTTCACTAGGCACACACTAAGTAAGTTAAAAACAACTTTTTTTTCGTTTATGATTTTCTCCGAATGTAATTACTGATGCCTAAACATGCATAACGCCTAATGTGCATAAAGAAAATTAAAATTAATTCTTGTAACTAATACATATCGCGATCATTGGACATTATCAGGGCTATTCGAAACTCCGAGTTAAGGAGGAGGAACACGCGTTTTCCACCTTTTCAACTAATCTAAAACGTTAAAAAAACTTTTGGGTCCGGGACTATTAAACAACTTATATTCATCTCGTGACGACCGATTTTTCTAATTTGAATTACAATATTTCAACTTCAGATGCGATTTACCCGAAAACGAAAGCACAAATCAAAAAAAGTTATACCACAAAATCGACTCAAAATGTGATGCAGATTCATCAGCTTCCAGCTTGTGCTGCGAGTTTCTGGACACCGTGTACAATAGAAACAAGAGAGATGGGCCATGCCATGAACCATTATTATAAAACCGCGTGCACAATATCGCCATCATCGCTCACCCATATTGCAAATCGCATTCACGCACAGTGGCAAACCCTACCTTTTACCTAAACAAACGCCTTTCATTGGTTGCGCCGAGCCGCTTTGAAAGTCCGTGCAGTTTGGTCGTAGTTCGGCGACAGTCAGTACGTTTCCATGCGACAATTCTCATACTTTTTTTTTATTATCGGATTGATTATTAAAGGATTATTCTACAGTGTAATTTTCAATTCATGTTTTTTTTATAATATTTATTATATGTAATAGGCCACTTGCATGGATTTCATAACGACTTGGAAAAAATCGTGTGGATAGATCTTTTTACTAAGATTAAGAAAATGTTAGTAAAATTGTTTAGAAATGTACAGTTTTTGTTATTTTTAAATAAATAAATCCATTATTTAGGCTCGTGACGTCACTACATGAAAATGTCCCGTCTCCGAAAATGTTCCTATTATTTTTTTAAAATTCCACACTGATTTATTTTTTTATATGGCATCACTTTGATTTCAGGCGAATTTTTGAATTCGTTCACTAGATTTATTGTTTGTTCTCTGCGAACTAATCATTTGGTTTCACTTTTTGACAAATGCTCTGAAGAGAACCCCGTACTTTTAATGATCTACGGGGTTCTCTTCAGAACGTGCAGATGATGTCGGTACGTGTTTTAGAGGTATAATGATTATGGTGCTGATTTTAACAAAATTAAATTTTATAATATTCTTATTATTATTATAATTTACAAGTACAAGTATGTAAGTAGTGAAGTTTAGTAATACAGACGCTGTTCATTATAATGATTCAATAAGATGGATCAAGGAAAAAAAATATTTATGAGATGTAATATTTTTGGTATGCCTCGTTATTCTCCTGTGCCATTCGTGCGGAAAACGTTATTTTTTTTTAAATGATTTTCGGCTATGTAATTATCGTTTTTTCACACCTGTAAAATTATGTCCCGTCTTTCCGGTTTATAAAAAATGGTCTGATTTATCGGATTGAAATTTTCAAAAAATCCCCAGGGTTTCAAAAATACGATTAAAAAAAAAATACAGAATGTCTTAGAATATTTGCCTAAACCGGAAAAAAATTAAAAAAAAATTGATGCAAGTGGCCTATTCTATTACAATACAAGTGACATAATTAACGTAACTTTAATGAAAGGTACAAAATGCTGAAATGCTGAAAAAATTAAACTAATTAATCCACCCTAACAATTTGTGTTTACTTTATTTTAGTGTATATCTTAAACTTTGCAATAAATGACAGGATTAGATTGAACATGTTTGACTTTTGGATAGTTATTTTTGAAAATTATTCAAAGCATACCAATTTTAAGCATTTTTTTGTAGAAATAACCGGAAATGTCTTGGTATAGAATTATAGTATTACTAGCTGGTCCCGGCATGCGTTGCTATGCCATTTAAAAAAGAAATTGTTTCTCCCTGAGTGTCCTTTCCCATTCGTCCCGTTCCCCTTCCGCCTCCCCTTCTTCTCCTGCGTCCTCTTCCCCTCTCGCGTTCCCACTCCGTCTTCTTCACCTCCACCTTCCTTCTCCCTACTCCACTCCCCCTTCCCCTTTCCCCCTTCCCTTTCCCGCTCCCTCGTCTCGCCAACCCTCCTTCCGCGTTCCATATATTCAATCCCAGTACATTCAGTTTTCAAACAGCCCGCGTGCCACCTTTTACAATTTTTATTCAAATTTCCATTTTTCATGTATATTAAATTTGGTACCTAACATAGGTACCTACTTAAAATATCTGAAATTCTTGATTCGATTGAAACTATTTGGGGAGTACCTACTTTAAATAAATTTATCAACTAAGGATTTTCAAAAATAGAATCCTGATTTAATAAATAATCATTGTTTTGCAAAATGTCATTCTCTAACACGCGAACTGTCAAACGTGCGATGTTTTCTGTTATTATCTAATTTTCTGCGCATTTTTCTTAATTTTTCTCTCCGTAAGAACCATCCTCGAACTTCAAGGAATATTCTAAAAAAAGAATTAGCGAAATCGGTTCAGCCGCTCTCGAGATTTGCGCTTAGCAACAAATTTAGCGATTCATTTTTATATTATAGATTATTATAAATATAGGGTAATAATGAATAGAATTACAGTAAAATTAACTAATTGATCCTTGAATTTGAATATCTTTGAATTGATCTGACCAAAAACTTGTATTTAATTTATTTTAATGAATAGTTTAATCTATGTAAGAACTTCAAACTTTAGGAGGCGGGTGTGGGTACCGCTGCCCCGGGAAGCATTTATTGGATAACCAACACCTCTTCCATAGGGAACCCCAAGTGGTTCACTACGTTTGGTGACTTAGAAGTGGTGCCCGGGTTTATGGGGTGATGTTTGTCCGGGTCTTGGCGGCGTATGCGTCTGCCCACCAGCTGCATGGCAGGCCGGATCGGGAGAGAATGGTTGAGGGAATCCCTTTGTCTTCTCCAGCCGTACTCTCTCGAAACATCTCCTTGCACCGCAGTGGGAGGGGTGGATTAATACGTCAGTCACTCCTGGACATACTGACCTTCAAATTCCTACCCATCCCTGATACCCTTTTCCCAGAACTGCCTTTCCTAAAAAAAACCCTCCACAAAGCATTCCCAAAGATGACATTGGCCCTGAGGGGAATTATTTTCCTCATGGCCTCCTGTGTGGAGCTAATGTAAAAAAATATGTAATAAATGATAGAATTCATCATCATCATCACTCTTGGCTCTACAACCTCTGGTGGGTCTTGGCCTCCTCAAGAGTCTTCCTCCACTCATCTCGGTTTTGTGCCAGCTCTCTCCAATTTAGATATGATATAATCTTGGTCTTCCCAGGCTCGTTCGCCCTATCGGTCTTGAGTTCAGCAGGGACTTTGGATTCTCGGTCATTCTCTCCACATGATCCAGCCACCGAAGTCTTCCCAGTTTTATAAATTTTGTGACGTTTAGCTCCTTAAACAGAGTATATAGCTCATTGTTGTAACGTCTGCGCCAAAATCCATTTTCTAAGACCAGTCCGAAGATACGCCTCAAAATTTTCCTTTAAAAAACGTCCAGTGCTCGTTCATTCCTCTTAGTTAGTAATCTCAGCTGCGTACGTGAGTACTGGTCTGATAAGTGTTTTGTATACTAATATCTTAATTTCTGGACAGCAGTCTGGATTTTATGTGGTTTTGTAGGCGGAAATAACAGCGATTTGCGTTTACTATGCGCTTCTGGATCTCCAAATGATAGAATTAGGTATCTGAAATGATTGACTTTTGAACTGTTATTTTTGACAATTATTCAACGCATGCCAATTTTAAGCATTTTTTGTAGAAATAACAGGATATGTCTTGTTAAGAATTCGAGTAATTTTTCTTTTTTTTATAATAGGCAACGATTAGCAAACATAAGAAATAATACGGATAAGATTCACAAGGTCACAGTTCATGACGCGGTAAGTCTGACAGTCTGACGTACGGAATACACATTACGAGAAAAAGATTGAATAAAACATACTACACGCTACACGTTGTCTTGAGAAAAATGTAAACACGTCATGTGCCGGGCAGGAAATCGAGGGGAATCTTGCATAACTTGCCAGCTGTTAGAAATATCATAACAATATTGACTTCCACTTCAAACATAGAAATGCTGAGCAAAGTTCGTCGGTGACACTAATATGACTAAAATACTGTTACTAGGTGAGTGAAACAACAATGCAATTTGTAAGTACACAATATGCAACAATGCATATTGCGTGCAATTTGCACACTTTGTCGAAGTGCATTAAATGCATGTATTGTTTGTAACGACATCCCTGCAAGTGCGGTCTTTGTAACCATTTGAAAGAAAACTAGTTTCGCCAATATGATCGCCAAATTGATTACTTGCTTGAAGAAAGAGTTTTGGATCAGAATCCAGATCTCTGGATGAATCATGAAATTCGTTCAATTACATGGATTTGTCCGAAACGCTCGGCGTTGGTCACAGAAACGCCCTGTAGTAATTCTAAGCGACAATTTGACGAAATAAACAGTAAGAAATGTAAAAATATAGAAGCTTTTTAAAGAGCCTTGGGAGACGACAATCTTATTTAAATTTTAAGGTTATTATATCTTAAATTACTGTCATGTAAATTTGATATATTAAGAATATATATGCATATGAAAAATAAATTAAAGAGATTGGCTATCGAAATTGGCGAAAAGGTGAAAAATTGTCTATCGGAAAAAAAATATTTATATTGATATTGATAGTACGAAAAAATGTTGAATCTGTAGATATAAGATGTGAATTTTAAATGTAAAAATCTATATGTAACTAAAATATAAGCACCTGTTGACAAGCCAATTCAATTGGCATAGCAGGACTTGTTTGTTGATTTTAATATGTATTATTTATTAAAAAAAATAAAAAGATATACTTAGAATACTTTCTTAATCCTCTATGACTAAAAATTCAGAGATTCCATGTTCATTGATAGTAATTCACTTTGGTATTTTTATTTTATAATTCACTTTGGTATTTTTATTTTATTTTTACATTAGCTTCACACGGGAGGTACTGGGGAAAAAAAATCCCTTGGAGCCTATGTCATCTTTGGAGATACTGTGTGGAGGGTGTTTTTATGGAAAGGGAGAAAAGACGAAATTCTAGGAATGAACAAAGTATGAGGGGTGGGTAGGAATCTGAGGTTCAACGTGTCCAGGAATGACGGACGCATGAATCCAACCCACTGCGGTGCAAGGCTATGGGTCGAGAGAGTCCGGCTGGAGAGGTTAAAAGGTCTTTCCCAACCAGTCTCTTCCCCAATTCGTCCCGCCACTCTGTAGGTGGGCAAACACATCCGTCGCCAAGACCTAGACAAATCTCACCCCATGAACCCGGGAACCCCTGCTAAGTCGCTATATGTAGAGAACCAGACCTACGGCAGAGGTGTTGGTTATCCAATAAAAGGTTCCCTGGGGCTGCGGTAAACATACCCGCATCCCAATTATAAAGGGGAGGCGTCTACTAATATCTACAGGAATTCCAAAAACTGAAAAAATCGAACTAATATCTATGAGAGCCAAAGTGTTGACGAATATCTAAAGCTCAAACTGCTGACTAATATCTATGAGAACCAAAGTGTTGACGAATATCTACAGCACTGGCAGAGGTTGGATTTGCAATTATGTATAGCATATTGGAATAACGTTATATTGCGTATGCAGTTTAAAAAACTTAATTTATGTAAGTGTGTATGTAAAAATCCCTAATACCGGACTATTGGACACATTTAGCTGATTAGTCCAACCTACGCTCTGTAGATATTAGTCAACACTGGGACCGTCATAGATATTCGTCCGACCTTAGCTCTGTAGATATTAGTCAACACTATGAAGTTCGTAGATATTAGTTCAACATATGAGCTGTAGATATTCGTCCGACATACAGGCTGTAGATATAAGCAACTGGAGTCTTAGGTAAAGGTATATTTAGCTTGTCTATTTGCTCTGCTTCTACGATTACGTGAAGTGTTTGCCTCTATGTCTTTTTTGGTGTGATGAACAAGAATATCGTTGGAATAGATTTTTTACATACATGAAATTATTATTCATCTTCTTTCGTATGTTGATGGCCAAAAATGACATCTATAGCAAAACTTTTGTAATGTCATTGATACGGAATATGGCGACCACCTGGTCGAACAAACGTATGCGAAAAGTAATACTAATGAATTAAATGACGATTGAAAGAAATACATTATTTCAATCACAAGCCTGATTGCTTTGTTTGAAGTGGGAGACGAGGCTAGTAGTGGGTGGTGTTCTAACAGATTATTGTGCTTACATACTTTCAAAATGATTCTCAACAAACATCAGCATGAAAAGTGTGGATCCTTGAAACTGGCTGTGGGTGGATGGATAGCTTTATAACGTTTTAAAACAGTTTTACGCTCATGATGATAGAAGTAAATATTATCTTTCAACTTTGTTTTAATGAGACGGCAAAATACTAAACATCAATGATATACTTCTACAAAACAATCAATTCTTAATTTGCAGAAGTGGTAAGAAGAAGGAAGGTGATCATTGATCAAGCTTTCCACTATGGAATTGACAGAAGAAGATGGCACATTTGCTGCTTCCGATGGACAAAATAATCCTCCAATGTGCTTGTAGCACTCATTTGTTGGATTCGGCCCCACGTGTACCAACAATTTATCCAAGCTCTTTTGAGCTGCTAATCCACTCATAACTTGCTCGCTCCTCATCTACGCAACAACTCGTGCCGTCTCTGTCTGTTTTGAACAGAGTTGTAATAATTGTTAGCGCGTCTGATCAACATTTGAAAGCACGTAACGTAAAAAGGTGCGAAAGTATTTAATTTTCAAATTTCGCTTTTATCGCAAATAAAATGCAGATTTCGCTTTTATCGCATCTATTTCGTAAAAACGAAATTTACGTACCCCTATTGATCATTTATTATAGCAGAACTGTAAAATTAAGGAATGATATTTTTATATCATCATTATCATTACATAGTATAAAATGAAGTCGCTCAATCATTATCATCATTATCATCATCATTACATAGTATAAAATGAAGTCGCTCAAAACGTATGTGCGCGTTAATCTTTTAAACTACGCAACGGATTTTCATACGGTTTTCACCAATAGATAGAGTGATTGAAGAGGAATGTTTATATGTATAATACGTGTAAATTATATTAGAGAAAAGCCGAGAAATCCAAATTTGTGCGATTTAAAACGGCTGGCAGGCCGTACTATGGTCACTTTTGAAATTCGTTCTACGGAAGAAATTGGAAAATAGATGATGTCCTAGAGTAAGTAGGTAGGTATTTGATTTTCCCTTTTCAAATATCTAGTGTTGCATTGCAAGCATTGTATAATTAGTGGCGAGTTAATTAGTTTATATGTATAATACATGCTTATTATAGTAGATAAAGGCAGATAAATTCAAATATTCAATTTAGGCAGCGGGCAGCGGGCAGCGGGCAGCTGGCAAGCGGATGGTGTTGATTTTATAAAGATTGGGTAAAGGCGTTGTGTTTCGTTAGCCACAGCAACGTGTGGCCGGGTCTGCTGGTCTTATATATAAAAATTAATCGCTGAAATGTGTTACTAAGCGCATAACTTTCGAACGACTGCAAATTGGATAATTCTTTTTTTTTGTGTGTTCGTTATTGTCAGGACAAGGTTTTTATAAAACTGCCGGTGAGCTCTGGCATTATGAAATTTGTATAAAAAATTGCTATTGGTGGCACGCGAGGTTTGAAAACTGAATGTATGGAAAGCGGGAGGGAGGGAGAGATGGGATAGAAAGGGGGGGGGGATGGGGAAGGGGGAAGGGTGGTAGGAAGGGGGGTGGCGGAGGGGTGAGGGGGAGGGGGGGAGGTGGGAGGGGGGAAAGGGGGGAAGGGGGAAGGGGGGAGGTGGACGAGGCGGAGTGGGAACCCTCCTTACACCATGCGAGCGAAGCCGCGGGAAAAAGCTAGTTATATCAATAAAAATAAAAGAATATATAACAGTTTTTCACATTGAATTGCGGGTTCAAATCCCGGTGTGCGCAAATAAATTGTATTTGATTAATTTGTGTTATTTCACAAATAATTAATTAAAAATAATACGCAGTATATTTGTAGTGCGTAGCAGAGTGAAAAATACTCTCAGTATCACCCTGGTTAATATCACTATTCATAATTGATGACAGACGTTGCTTGAAATGGCTTAAGCCGTGTTTAATGACCAGATCTGAAGAGCCAGGTACTAAAATTATACAATAATGTTTCTAAAACCTATTACTTACTCTAACACGAATTAAAATATTATTCTTTTCTCTTGTACCTACAAGCTACACAATCAAATTATAATACGTCCAATAATGAAGGAAAGTACTATGACCACACCAATTTGGTTATTTTATTTTGTCGATACATAGTCAAACTGAAAAATCGTGCTGCTTTTGACGAATAACTTGTGAAGAGGTGGTAAAATACTGTAACTATCTTAAATTACCTTCTAAGGCGCATTGTAGAATTATTATATAGTAGAGCAGAACGGTGACAGTCGGTCACAGACGTCACAGTAAATTAAAAGCAGTAGAACGTCCACAGTAAAACGACTTTAATCTCAATTACCGTTATGGTAGAATGACCGAAGTAGAACGGCCGAAGTAGATTGAATAGTAGAATGATTGTAGTCTATATAATTTTTTTTATTACCGCAGTTAAACAACACTACACGACATCTCTTATAACGGCCATAACAGTATAACAGTAACAGTAATGATTCATTACTAATGAACTTAGTAGAAGATTGTGGAAATACAGAAACAGAAAAAAATCACAAGCCAAACGGCGTAAAAAAATGTAATAAATATATTTCCTTTCTGATATACCAACCTATGTAAAAATGTTGATAATTGGGTCTTGCAAAAAAATAGTACAATTTATTGACATATTAATTGATTCGTCCGACATTTCCAATCATTCTAGGCACGCTCTATCGTTTGATAGTTGGCAGTCTCTCTAATAACATACCCAAATATTCTGACAGTCGAATTGAAATAAAATTTTATTGTTGCTTTTGAGTGCGCGTGACGTCATCCCGTGCGTCACACGCACGTCACACCGGTGATTTATGGCGCGGAGCGGTAGGTGTTCTACAACGCCAATTTACAACGGCATTCTTCCGTACATAGTTACGATGTTGATAGTTGGTACGAAATTGGACAGGCTCACCAAAATGATAATAATTAGATTTTTTTTGTATCTAACCTATGATGGGAACTCTAATAAAAAATGGCCTAAGCATAGAAAAAATATGTAGATACTTGAGTATCTTATGTAAATTCACCCGCAGGCTGCAGCCCGCAATAACTCAAATTGTAGGATTTAAAATTATTTTTCAAAATAAAAACATATATATACTAGCTTTTTGCCGCGGCTTCGCTCGCATGGTATAGGGGGTTTACTACTCCTCCTTCTCCACCTCCCACACTATTCCCCTCCTCCCTTTCACCCCCTCTCATTCTCCCTCCCCCTCTCCCCTTCCACTCCCCTCTCTCCCCCTCCCCACGCCCCCCCCCCCACCTCCACCCCGCTCCACCCCCTCCCCATCCCCCCTCCCGCATTTATTTGAAGTACTCCCCTAATAATTTGAATCTAAAAAAAGAATTACAGATATCTTACTAATCGTACCCCCTATTGCAATTGTTTTATTCAAATTTCATAATGCCAGAGCTCTGAGCTATAGCCTATATGTTATTCTGATGTATGAGCTATATTATTGTAAAGTTTCGTTAAAATCCATTTGGTTGTTTTGCGTGAAAGAGTAACATACGTACATCCATACAAACTGTCGGCTTTATAATATTAGTAGGATACAATAACCAGACGTTTTCGTTATTTATTTTTTAGGGTCAATAGTATTTTATTTTCGTTATTTATTTTTGGGGCGTTGCGACGTGTTGCGCTACCTCCTTCTTTAGCCAACGTTTCAGACATCGTTGCAGTCTCCATCATCAGGGCATATGTAACACATCGGAGGAGGTAGCGCAATACGTCACAACGCCCCAAAAATAAATAACGAAAATACATTTGGCCGTGAAAATCTAAAATCATATCATACCTTAGCTAGGTGTTTCGATAGCTTTTGGAAGTTGTATCTTTTCTTCCGCGGAGTTCGGAATCTCTACCTACTACTGTTGGAATGAAAGGGATGAAGGGGAAACAATGGGATGTCTACCGAAAACAAGATGACCCTACCTTGCTGGTGATGTCCCGGGGGTCCCACACTCATGCACTCAAGAAAACTCCACGGTTGAAAACACGTATCTTGCGCGGATCCGGGTTTCGACTATAAAGCGACGAGACCAAAGTATTTGGCTGCCAATACCGCGCGGTGTTGAAATTGCACTGATTTCGCGGTTAGGAATCAATCTTGAACCGGTGACAATGGCAAGATGGATATATCAGGATAGGTAGGTAAGACGGGAGGAATACATGGGTGTAGGTATAGATTTGCCCGAACACTAGGTATGATATGATTGTTGTATAGTTTGTGTTTTTTCAATAAATTCTAGACAAATTGAAGAAGCGAAACTGAAACTTTATATACATGTTTTAGGTGACCCAACAGTTGATTCTCCGACAGTTGGCCCCCGAAATTATAATAATCATAATTTTTTGTGCATTATTTACCAATTACAAAACTAAAATCGAATTCATAATTACCTTTAGTAATAACGTGGTATGAATGTCCAAACGAATTTATTTACTGTGTCATTTTTTTGTACTTACACGCTGGTTTTTACAGTAGATATACATACCTAGATAATACGAAGTTTTGCTATATCCTAATAGAAGGCAGTTGAGTACGATATCAGAAGAGTACCACCTAACGTCGTTCGTGTCTTCGGCACGAACGGTTACGTTTGCATCACAATTTGGGCGGGAACTTCCAGTCCTTCAGCAGGTGCAGCAGAGCAGAACTACATAGAGTCTAGTAAGTAAGTAAGGTCGTCTGTCCAGTTTAATAATCATTGTAAATATTTACGATAACTAAATAAGTCAACTAGTAATCACACCTCCAACTTATTTGGAAGATACCGAACTCATTCAAGTTGTATTAATATTGGAAACTAAGAAATAAACAATTAAGTAAGGAATATTCTGTTTTGTCATTGTTCTGTTTGACATGGAACCGTCTAATTTATAACATTGGCATTATTCCTGGGAAAGAGTTAAGAATGGAGTAAGTTGCGAGTAAAAAGAGAATGGAGTAAAAATTGCGAGTTTAATTTTTCGTACTGCGTAGATACTGTTTCAAAATTATCTTGAAACGTAATATTTAGCCATGTCCATACATCACATCAGTACACTCAAACAAAGCTGCCGCACATACACCAATACTAAATATGTACCACACACACACTAATACCAAATATGTATCGCACACATACCAATACCAAATATGTATCGCACACACACACCAATATCAAATACGTATCGCACACACACCAATATCAAATATGTACCGCACACACACCAATACCAAATATGTGTCGCACACACACCAATAACAAAATATGTATCGCATACACACCAATACTTAATATTTACCGCACACACACCAATACCAAATGTGTATTACGGTATTGGACACCGAGTTCAATTAAGTGAAATACAATACCGGTCAGTGATTGAGTGGGCATAGCGCTTGGGTCCCACCCGGGCGTCGCGTGTTCGATTCCTCGGCTGGCTAAGTCCTCCATCACAACACAAGCAACATTTTCGGCTTTCTGTGGTGGTAGTAGGAGATTTTCAAACATTGTTGGGTTATTCGTAACCCGGGAATGTTTGTCTTTCTTTAAAAAAAATATACCAGATAAACCCTTCGCTTGTAACCAATAAAAAATGAGAACATCTTGAAGTGACTCTAGCCGTGTTTGGTGACCAGGTACTTTCCTATCTTCTCCTCTCCACTACCTTTAGCCTCACAATACCCCAATTGGAGCAGTTGGGACTCTAGCGAGCTACTCGTATAAAATAATATATAGGTACCTATATAAATATACACCGAGGTTCTGGACTCTAAAAAATTCACAATTCATGATTTTTTCTCAATATTACTGTTATATGACCTCCGTGGTTGAGGGGTAAGCAGTGGCGTAGCTAGGTAACCAAGGGCCCTGGGGCAAATTAAAAAATTGGGCCCCACTGCTATGTAAACTGATTAGGTTTAATCAAATAAAAATATGAAATATACAAATACTTTAAAAATGCTAAGCTACTTAAGATCTTTTTTGTGCACTGCAGGGCAGGTAATGATAATGCAGGGGTAAGTATGATATCGAATAATCTTTGAAAAATCATTTTCCAAAATGATACTTCTTTGCGAATTTCATTTTCAAGTTCCTTGTCGATAGTATTAGTATAGTTTTTTTCAAAATTCATGCACAGCACATGTTTCCGAATGGCCACTCGAACAACTGTGTTGTTTAATTCTTTCTGATAAATGCTTCCAATCTCGAATTCCCGTACACCAAACATTATTCCTTTGTGAAGCAAATAACCAGCAGGGTTGACAATAGGCAGCGTCTAGTATTTTGGAATAACACAACCAAAAACGATTAACTGGTCCATATTTAGAACACGAAACGTAGTACGATTTTGAAAAACACCTATTGTTCTGGTTGATGTCTGTTGGAAAAGGTCCTGAAGGCTGTAAAGGCCCCATATCAAGAATTTGACGTTTTTCGTTATCACTTAATATTTTGTTCGTGAAGTCAAGTCCAAGTCATAAGAAAATTTGTCGTACACATTTTCGAAAAATGTAGAGGTCTGTGGTTCCTTCAAACCCTCCGCTCTTATGTGTGTCATGCAAACATCATCCACGTTCACATGATCTGCGGCGGAGGTACTCTCTCCAACTGCAATAATTGTCGAATCTTCTTCAGTAGGCTTCTCAAACAACACTGCATTTACCACATTATTTGAGTCACTATCAATAGAAATATTTTGGCCAGATGTACTTGCAGAAGGCTGACTAAAAAAATTGTCAATTTTGGGCAATTTTTGCTTACTATCTTCTCTTTCTTGGCGTTGTTTGCGTTTAAATGCACCACTGGGTTTCTTCTTTTTATCCATAATTTTAGTTTTCTAATTTATTTAAACAATACAATATTAGATTGTGCTCGAGTAGGTAGGTACTCACTGTTCACTGACGACGTTAAAAGTAAAATAAAAGGAAAGAGAAACACACTGATACGCTACAATTGTCGTTGGAGAATGACGCACATATCACTATCCGTCAAATTGACAACACTGCCAACCTACAGAAAGAATTTAGGGGAATTCCCTAGGCATAACTTTTGATTTTCTCTCAACTGAGTTGTCATGATTAAAGTGGGGTTGCAACCTGTCATATTTATTTTTTAAATGGGAGAAATTTCCAAAAGTTCAGTTCGATCGAGATTTCTGGTAAGGATTCGAGGGCCCCCTGAGCTTGAGGGCCCCGGGGCACTGCCCCGCGTAGCCCCTAGGTAGCTACGCGCCTGGGGGTAAGGCTCTCGACTAGCAATACGGGGGTTCAAACCGGCGTGCGCAAGTAAATTTTATTTGGTCGAATTGTGTTATTTCACAATTTAATCAATTAAAATTGCCCTGGTGTAAGACCATCATTCAGAATCTCCTTCCCCTGACTATTACCTTCAGCCTCACAACATACCCCAGTTGGGGACGCTAAAGTCACACTGGCTCCAGACGGTTGAGAGCAGTTGTGACTCTTGTGGGGTATTCACATAAAAAAGTTATCCTGAACGAATCAACTTCGTTTTAAAAAAACTTACCGAACACGTAAGGTATTCGAAATCATCGTAATTCGGCATAATTTGAACAGGAAACAAAGGTAGATTATGGCGTGTGGTGAACCGCATTCAACGTAGTCTACAGTTCCGTAATTTACGGTCTAACAAGGCCTCGCCTGCACCGATTAGTGGATTTAATATAAACCTTTATTAATAAGGTACCTTTTTACAACCTCAAACCTAAAACAACAACATTTGCTAAAATGCTAGACGGCAAATGATGAAGGAATGATGTTAAAATATTTTTTTATAGAAACGTCATCTTGATGGAAGATACCATAGTTACACTTATTACCTACAGAATTTTGTTATTATCTCAGTAGGTAATGTTAGGTTGGACTTCGTTTTATCTAGAACCGTTAATTGTTGTGGCATATGTCCTCGAAATCCGCAGTGATTCGGCAGTTTTACTCTGTAGATTTTAGATTTTAGTATTTGAAATTTCTGAAGA
Source organism: Limnephilus marmoratus (assembly GCA_917880885.1). Taxonomy (NCBI): domain Eukaryota; kingdom Metazoa; phylum Arthropoda; class Insecta; order Trichoptera; family Limnephilidae; genus Limnephilus; species Limnephilus marmoratus. Next base: position 30,245,353 of record OU862910.1, read on the forward strand.
ACAAAATTTTAATATCAAACGTCACTTAATATCACTTCACTTTATATAATAAAAAATACAAATAAATAGATCATATATACCTACTGTTAAACTTTCAGCGGTCAACGGAAAAATCCCATGAAATCGTTATTATAAATTTTGACGATTTTTAGGATTTTGTCCATGTACCTAATCAAATGGGTGTACATCTTTGAAACAAACTGAGAAGAATAAATATCTCATTTTCTAACGGCGAACTAATCACACATCTGCGCAAGAAAAAAGATAAGATAAATGAAAATCCGTTTATAATGTGTGGACGCCCGGTCAGATCTGTCCCAAAGAGCATCTAATATAACCTCCTAAGACCGCGTACAAAATTATGTACAAAATAAACAACCTTTGTCAGATCCAGCTTCGTAAAAAGTTCATAGTAATAACCACCCACTAGACAATTTTTTGTACAAATTCTTTGAGCTCCTCTAAGTTTTTCCAAATTTTCTCGCGATTAATTTCACATATCAAAATTACTCGATTAGTCTATATTCTTTATGTCATCAATGCTGCCAACCAAAAAATAAGTGAACTGTAAAAACCAGCTGCGATGACCGACTGTTAATGGTATGTTTAATTTGAAAATATTTACTTAATCATTACTTTTCTCTCATTACTGTTGATGTTATTATATACTTAAAGGTGTAAATATTACATACTAATAATACTTTTCATGATTGTATCAAAATGTAGCCGATTTGCAAAGTGATCAATTATTTTGTTCAACTTTTTGTACATTGGTTCCCAGTATCAAACGTTAAACGTATTAAAACGATAAAAGAACTACCGCAAAATGCAGTAGCTCTTTGTCTAACTTCGGCTCGTAACTGTTACAAAGCATTCCATGAGTGACATAACTAATTCCTATTATAATTAAAGTTCCTAAAAGGTCTCACTAATGTTAAGTTATTATTTTTCTTCTATTATAAGCATAATATTTTTGTTATTAATGACCTAAAGAATCTGAATCTTTCCAAAGATGATTAAATATTTTTATTGTGATATCACAAAAACTGGTTAAATGGTCTTATAAGAACGTAGCTTTGAAGATGGTTTTTAATAATTTCATTAAAATAACATGAAATATATTATCATTTTTATTATTTTCCCTGCAACATTAAGACCCAAAGTAAAATATTTTGTACAAAAGACAGGTTGACGTAAGTTAACCAAAAATGACACTTAGACGCCTAGTATTACGGTAAAAATATTCTCAAAACCCTAAAAGACCTTGCTTCAAATTTATGAAGTTTTATGTCTCTGGATCTGACAGCAATAAATCAATTTGTGCATAATTTTGTACTACGGGTCTTTATGACTACCTTGTTATTTAAAGTCTGTGTCTTAGGAGGATAATATGATGTTTGTGGCTAATAACGTCCTTCTAGTCTTGAAGGGTTAAGGGATAATTTGTCCAAAAATAATAAATAAATAAATTTAAAATAAGACAATAACTTTGTAAGCATTACTTGTATTTTTATACTTTATGCCGACCGGGTTTCGCTACAACCGTAGCTTCATCAGGGCAGTATAATACTCTACTAACATTAGGTTACATTTGTGCTATAATATATAATTTACCAAAAATGGGCTGGACTCGTCAAGTGGAGTGGTCAACTCGTTATTCATAAAAACAATATCGGTATAAGGTTGGATAATTTAGAGGCACTTGAACTTAGGAAAGCCATAAACACTAATAGCAAGGTAGTTAATAACCAACTAAATTTAAATAAAAGTCCCATACTAAGATTGTTCCCTATTGATAAAGAACACGTCCGTTCCCTTCCCAATTCTCCATCTATGCCTCTTCTTCCTCCACTTGACGAGTCCAGCCCATTTTTGGTAAATTATATATTATAACACAAATGTAACCTAATGTTAGTAGAGTATTATACTGCCCTGATGAAGCTACGGTTGTAGCGAAACCCGGTCGGCATAAAGTATAAAAATAAAAGTGATGTTTACAAAGTTATTGTTTTATTTTAAATTAATAATGTCACATCACAAAGTATCCGCTTCATATGAACAAATAAATAAATGTTACGAACCTATTCTATTCGCTTCGCACCAATAATGACACCAGTAAACTTGTGCTGTTGGTAAATCAACAATAATGGTTAGATATAATGCTGCGTAAACATTTGAGAACATAAGCACGAGCCGAGCCACGAATGAAAGGGAAAGGAACGAAGCAACCGCAAACGTCGTTTCGCGATGTTTGCGGTTGATTCGTTCCTTTCCCATAACTCAAGGTTCGTTCGTTCGGCACTCTAGAGGCCCTCATTTCGTAAATAAGTATTTAACCGTAGAGTAAAGAAGAACACAACAGCCGCCACGTGGACCTGATTTATGATCCAAAAGTCTGAACATTATTTCATACATGCAGAACTGTGTTTCACCTTCATTATGAAATTCAAATGGGATAGCAATGTATGATCAGAAGAAGAGAGACAGAGCGTGTGCAGAACTAAAAGGTACTAATTCAGTGGCGACATTGGTTTCTATTCAAATCTTTATGGAAGGCAGATCTGGTGTCTATTCTATGTATTTACCTAACGAGACACGAGGCCTTACCATCGTTATTTCATGAGACAGGGTGGATAGCTATTATTATTTAAGGGAGGCCATTCACCGGAACCTTATTGAGGACGTTCTAGAAAGTACACAGATAGAAAAACCATTGTGAAAGTATCGCAAGTTGAAAAACTAGACCCACATAGGTCTTTGGTCTTCATCGACCAAACAAGCAGAAACAATAGCATTTTTAGCGTTAATTTTGAATGTCATTGAAGCACGATATTTTCCTTTTCAGCCTACTGTGTTTATGTGGGTATTTAGCAAGTAGGTAAAAGTTTATGAATATGTCTAGTTATGCGGGCAGTTTCATTCCTTAAGTTTGGATGCACTGCATCAGCGATGAGTATTCAAAGGATATATGTACATACATATATGCATATTTGCACTATAGTCTACGTAGTAATAACTTCTTACTACCACAATTAATTGGAGTAATCTGCACCCAGAAGTTGTTGGTTTTACAACCTTTATTTGGCAAGTTGGGTCTTTGAAAAGGATACTTATTTGTTATAAGTTGTAAGGCTTATAAGTAACATTTTGGGAGGTTGGAATGGGTACCGCCGCCCCGGGAACCATTTATTGGATAACCAACACCTCTGTCATAAGTCACGCAAGTGGTTCGCTACGTTTGGTGACTTAGCAGGGGTGCCCGGGTTCATAAGGTGCAGCTTGTCTGGATCTGGCGGTGGATGAACTGGATCCACTGGAGCCTAGATTCCTATCCACCCCTCTTAACTTTTTCCATCCCAGAACTTCCTCTCTTTCCTTTCTTTAAAAAGACCCTTCACACAGCATCCCCAAAGATAACATAGGCCCTGAGGATTTTTTTCTCACGGCCTCCTGTGTGGAGCTAATGTAAAAAAAGAAAAATAAACTCATTATGAAAAATCTATTTTTTTAAATATGTTTTTATGTGAATACCGAAAAAGAGTCCCAACTGCCTCCGTCTGAAGACAGTGATAGGTTAAACAAAGCTAAATAATTAATTACTGCCACCCTTATTATTTAAGTCAGTATTCAGAGAAAATAAGCTACAGTGTTTAAAAATATTTCATGTCCGTCGAATTACGGAAAATTTAACATTTAAATTGATTGACAGGGCTAATTTTTTTTATTTTTTATTTATTTAACATTCAAACCTGCTAAACTACTTATATAGTTTGTCAGCAGGTACATAATGACAACATTTTTGCAATAACATGGTACAATGGTAAACAGTATGTATAATGTTGATGATAAATTAACAATGAAGATAAATTGGTTAAATTACAGAATAGTATAAAAATAAATATGTAAAAAGTAGTATAAACCTTGTAAAAACAAGTACAAATGAATTTAATGTGAACAAATTAGTATAATCAACATATACATAAGGCAGGGTTTCCCAAACTGTGTTCCGCGGAACCATAGGGTTCCGCGGAACCCGAATAGGGGTTCCGCAACGATTTGTCGGAAGAATTTCTTTTAATTAATATACACATATTCATATTTCAACACTACTGAAATTATTCACAAGAAATTAGTTCTTAAGTTAGGCACTAGAACTAGACCCTTCCAGGTACAGAGACCAAACTTTATGGAAGTTTAAAAAGCCGTTTATTCTGTTATTGCAGTAAATCTTCATTTTACAAACAAAACAAAATCTCTGAAATTTATAACTGTGTTGTGTAATACTTTGATGGGAGTCAATGCGTTGTGGAAACAATAACAACGGGATAACGGATCTGCACGTGTTTCACGAAATTTCAGTTCCCAAGGAACCCAACCATATTTATTTCGAAATCGACTTTACCTGAAAGTACAGAAATGTAAAAATCAATCAGTCTTACTACATCCTCGTTAGCAATTAGTCGAACTATAAACGCGCATGGTGCCGTAAATTTTGGTGAAAAAACGAAAAAAATTACATTTTTGGATTTCATCAGTTCATTCCAATCATTTTGATTTGTATTTTTTTATTTTGTCTTTTTTTACGTGAATACCTCTCCCAACAAGTCCCAACAGCTACCGTTTGGAGCCAGTGAGACTACGGCTTCCCAATTGGGGTATGTTAAGAGGCTGAAGGTAGTGGGTAGGGAAAGGAGATGGAGAAGATGAAGATTGGGAAGTACCTGGCTATTCAGTTCTGGCCACCAAACACGGCTAAAGCCATTTCAAGTAAAGTTTCAATTCTGATTGGTGGTCTTGTGCCAGGGCGATACTGAGAGTATCTTCCACTGTGCAACGTGCTGCAAATATACTAAATATTATTTTTATATGAATTAATTGTGAAATAATACAAATGAATCAAATAAAATTTATTTGCACACTCCGGGATTCGATATCGCGACCTTCGGATTGTGAGTCAAGAGCCTGACCCCTAGACGACGGCAGTCATACAGGATTGTTTGAATGAATTAAATTTTAAAGTATTTGAAGAGGTTTTAGAATTTTAAGAATACGTAAATAACTTGAAAACAACTCTTTTGCTTATTATTTTTAATTGTAAAACTAACGTTTTTAAGACAAGATTTTTTATGCATAGCACAAAGGGTAACAATTATTATAAGCAATAATTATCAGCTTAAAAATCTTATCTTAAAAACGTTAGTTTTACAATTAAAAATAATAATTAATATTTGACAAGTTTAAGTATTTCCCCAATAAATGAAGACATAATTTGTCTCGACACCACCTAGCGAGGGATTTAACACTAACAATGTTTCTCTCGCAAAAATAAAGTTGGTTGTTTTCAGGGGGAAAAAATATAATAAGCAGTAATTGTTGAATGAAACACTAGCATATATTGAATCATTTGGAGGGTACAAGATAAGCCGCCATAGCTCAGTGGTCAGAGCATTCGACCGGCAATCGAGAGGACACGGGTTCAAGTCCCGTTGGCGTCATGTATCTTTTCTCGGAAGATTTTTCAATGTGGATGAGTGTTTCAGGCTGATAATTATTGCTTATAATAATTGTAACTCTTTTGCCATATTTTTCGAAAACTGGTAAGGACGATTCCTGGGATTTTCTAATTATGCTGCAACCAAGTCAATGTGCAGGAACAGGCTCGACACCACATTAGATATTAGAATCCGACTTACCAATATTTTGTCTGATATCAAGAAAATATGCAGTTCACGGACTCAAAATCGTCAAAGTCATTAGGTGCATTATTTATTCCATTTTGTTTTGTTTACATTACATTTTTTTTTTTTTTTTACTTTTAGAAATTACAATACCAAAAAAATAACCTAAGTGTTCCGTAAAAATTTACGGGTTTGCAAAGTGTTCCATTGCAGAAAAAGTTTGGGAAACCCTGACATAAGGTAATACAAATTTATAATGATTTTCCATTTCCTTGGAATGTGAATTCAAATTAGGAAAACAAGGTCTTCGGTAGGGTATCAATATAAATCTTCAGTATCTAATAGCCATGTTCTTAGATTATATTTGACTTTAGCTGCAAAAACGTTTATATTTTTAATTGTCATTGGTAGTTTGTTAAATATTCTGGGTACAATATAGTTTAGAGTTCTTTTACCGTATTTATTGGTACATTTCGGAACCACCAATCCTTCATTTTGAGTGAATCTTGTGTTATGTTTATGGATAACTCTTTCCCTATACAAGGAATCAGATAATATAAGATGTTGACTTACAATATTATAAAACAATAATCCTCTGACAGGTAAAACATTCAAAGACTTGTATGTTAATTTATTATTGCTTCTGTCACTTCTGTGTGCATTGGTATATTTATGGATTAACAATTTTGTAAGGGAGTTTTGTAATGTTTGGATATAACTTAAATTAGTTTTACAAGAATGTCCCCAAGAAGTGATTCCATAACGGATAATAAATTTGTAATTTCTTTCCAAAAAAAAGAACTGGTGTTTTCTCCAAAAACAAACTACAGTTAAATTTAGATTAGATAATTAAGAAAATTTTGTATCTTCTTTATCCTTCTGTCTTTTCCCTTCCCCAACTCTTCCTGACGGTTCATAGTGTATTTAAAAAACGTATCGGTAAAACTGTGTGGTATGTAGGAATCAAAGTAATTAATTATTATGTACAGCATTGAAAATATCAATAGGCAACTTGCCAAGAGAAGTTGTGTACGTCAAATGTAAATATGATGAAAAAATGTTGAATTTATTTTAATCATTTGGGTACATGAGTATCATGTTTGATTTCGGCATTTTGGACTCCTACGTCCGAGCACTAAATTTATAGCTGTTTAATGTACCAACATAATAATATATGTTAAATACCTACGTCCACCAAATTTAAAAACATGTGATTAAAATGTAATATTTTAATCGGGAATATGTTCGAATATTATGTTTTATTTTTATATTTAGAATACCTTACGCTTTAGTATAAAACAGACCGCGAAATTAGTACTGATGTGAACAACACATACTTTGGATTCTGAGTAAAGGTACATAAATAATATGTATACACTTCCGATAGTGGTCTCCTCGTATCACTGAGAAATATTTAGCATTTTATGTTGCATTCGCTTATTGTTTTTAGTGAAAGAGGAACGGGAAAAAATTCACAAACGCGCATTAATGTCCTATGCACACCTCCAACGAAGGACGGTTTCCGTCCTCTACACACCCTCACCGAAGGACGTTTTCCGTACTCCATTGTTTATGCATGAAAAATAAAGGTTCGATACTTTTTAAACACACATACTCATATGTAGGTATGTTATATTTTCCAAAGCGAATACCGCAAAAATCTGGAGCCAGTGAAATTATGTGCATCCTCAATAGGGGTAAGTTGTGAGACTGAAATTAGAGGGAAGGGAAATGAGAATCATCACCAAATATGGCTAGAGTCATTTCAAAGAACGTTCTGAATTCTGAATGATTCGGAAAGGTGAGAAGATGAAGATGGGGAAATCATCACCAAATATGGCTATAGTCATTTCAAAGAACGTTCTGAATTCTGAATGATTCTGAAAGGTGAGAAGACGAAGATGGGGAAATCATCACCAAATATGGCTAGAGTCATTTCAAAGAACGTTCTGAATTCTGAATGATTCTGAAAGGTGAGAAGATGAAGATGGGGAAATCATCACCAAATATGGCTAGAGTCATTTCAAAGAACGTTCTGAATTCTGAATGATTCTGAAAGGTGAGAAGATGAAGATGGGGAAATCATCACCAAATATGGCTAGAGTCATTTCAAAGAACGTTCTGAATTCTGAATGATTCGGAAAGGTGAGAAGATGAAGATGGGAAATCATCACCAAATATGGCTAGGGTCATTTCAAAGAACGTTCTGAATTCTGAATGATTCGGAAAGGTGAGAAGATGAAGATGGGGAAATCATTACCAAATATGGCTAGAGTCATTTCAAAGAACGTTCTGAATTCTGAATGATTCGGAAAGGTGAGAAGATGAAGATGGGGAAATCATCACCAAATATGGCTAGAGTCATTTCAAAGAACGTTCTGAATTCTGAATGATTCGGAAAGGTGAGAAGATGAAGATGGGGAAATCATCACCAAATATGGCTAGAGTCATTTCAAAGAACGTTCTGAATTCTGAATGATTCGGAAAGGTGAGAAGATGAAGATGGGGAAATCATCACCAAATATGGCTAGAGTCATTTCAAAGAACGTTCTGAATTCTGAATGATTCTGAAAGGTGAGAAGATGAAGATGGGGAAATCATCACCAAATATGACTAGTCATTTCAAAGAACGTTCTGAATTCTGAATGATTCGGAAAGGTGAGAAGATGAAGATGGGGAAATCATCACCAAATATGGCTAGTCATTTCAAAGACGTTCTGAATTCTGAATGATTCGGAAAGGTGAGAAGATGAAGATGGGGAAATCATCACCAAATATGGCTAGAGTCATTTCAAAGAACGTTCTGAATTCTGAATGATTCTGAAAGGTGAGAAGATGAAGATGGGGAAATCATCACCAAATATGGCTAGAGTCATTTCAAAGAACGTTCTGAATTCTGAATGATTCGGAAAGGTGAGAAGATGAAGATGGTGAAATCATCACCAAATATGGCTAGAGTCATTTCAAAGAACGTTCTGAATTCTGAAAGGTGAGAAGATGAAGATAGGGAAATCATCACCAAATATGGCTAGAGTCATTTCAAAGAACGTTCTGAATTCTGAATGATTCGGAAAGGTGAGAAGATGAAGATGGGAAATCATCACCAAATATGGCTAGAGTCATTTCAAAGAACGTTCTGAATTCTGAATGATTCGGAAAGGTGAGAAGATGAAGATGGTGAAATCATCACCAAATATGGCTAGAGTCATTTCAAAGAACGTTCTGAATTCTGAATGATTCGGAAAGGTGAGAAGATGAAGATGGTGAAATCATCACCAAATATGGCTAGAGTCATTTCAAAGAACGTTCTGAATTCTGAATGATTCGGAAAGGTGAGAAGATGAAGATGGGGAAATCATCACCAAATATGGCTAGTAGCCCAGGCAACGAAGGAAAAATAGGGGAAATAATTCATGTAGAAGCCAATTTTGGCACAGTTGTAGGGGAAGGTGTCCTTAACAAAATACTAAAAGTACTGGGGGGTGGGGGTGGAGCTAAGGGGGGGGGGGGTCTAAAGGTCCCTTTTTTCAGTTTTTCGTTAATAACTCGAAAAACTATCGCCTCTAGCGAAAAAGTGTCTAGGCACTAAATTATCTACATAAAATGCTTTACAAAAAAGGTTCTATAAACTTTTTTGTTAGGATCAATGCTTAAGGAGACAGGGAGGGGGGGAAATGTAAAATTAAAAAAAAAACTGTTTTAATTTTTTAAAATGAAATGTTTGTCGGTAAAAATGAAACGCTTATTGTTAAAAAATCAAATAATTAGTGCTTAAGGCCTTGAACATTAAATTTCGTCGAAATCTAAACTTTCATCGTCATCAATGCTGTCTTCGACGGGGGGTCCGTTCATACACGAGCCGAGGCAGCCGCAGGCACCGGAGCAGGCAATCCCTGCTTTGCGGCAACCGCAGCGCATCCCACACACATGATTCTGAAATTTCGTCAAAGCTGACACCAAGGAAGCATTATCTTCAACTTTGTCTGGAGTAAGTTCCTTCATGTTGGTCAGCATTCTCAAGATCTCTCTCTTCTCTTCCTCTAAAACATTTGCTCCTTCCAGGACAATTCGACATAAAACAAGCCGAACAAGTAAATGTCCTCGAACAGCTCGGCTGTAGGCGTGGCCTGTTAAGATCTTGTCAACAGAATTAGCAGCGAATACTTGGCATAGTACATCTTTCAGTCCCGATCCAGCCATTATGTGACCAATGCACCCCATGAAGGACATTAGGGTGTGAAATCCACCAAGTCTCACAGCAATGGTCCCAAACGTGATTTCTCTAGCCTTTAGGTACAAGGGCTGGTCGAATGTTACGAAACAAACTGTGGCCCCTATCTCCTGACTATTTTTTAAAGCATACTGTAATACAGTGTGTACAGTGCTGTACTCGTTAGGTGGTAAATTGATGAATGGAAGAAAGGTTACCGAAGTTTTTTCTTTGTTAATGACTTTACTCACCAATTGCATAAAACCCTTCCATTCTGGAATGGTTGGCACCTCTGCAGTGGGTTCCTCCTCCTGGAGCCACTTACCACTCATCCACAGGAAATCTTGAAGAGTGGGTGTGAATATGTCACAGGGGATGGGCTTCAGCACGCTCAAGTATTCGATGATAATTCGTTGCAATGCGTTGGTTCCCCTACACTCAAAGGGTTGCAGCTCCAGAACTCCCAGCTGGCCCACTTCTTCTTGGGGGGAACAGATTTCAGCCTTTCAACTTTCGTGGATGTACGGAAAGCGTGGGTTGGTGTAACACATTTAATACCTCCCATGCTGTGAAAGGTATTCCAGCCATCGAGACATTGAAGTCCGCATTATCGAAAATGTACTGGCAAAACGTTTCACTTGGAATAGGCTCTTGCGGGTGGTGGATGGTGTAGAGCTCCATTTGCTGAGCGTCGTAGTAAGAGGGACTCAATCCCAACTTCGATAGAAGGGACACCAAGTTCTTTGATCCGAATTTTCTGTATATGAACAGAGCGATGCTGGTCAGAATTGGGGATATGAAACATCGAGGGCGAACAGCAGCAATAAGAACATGAGCTATAGTTGTCATCTTTTTCTTCACTGCCTCTTTCGACCTTTTTTTCTTTGCAATGCAGTCCAAGAAGACTCTGAGAGACTAAGGTATTAATTGGTCAGCGTCACTGCAGAAGCTAGCTGAAGAAGGGTAGGTACTGTTGTCATAAGCCATGGATTCAATGCCTTCCAAGATAATCTCAGCAGCTTTTTGTACAATTCTCTCTCGTTATTTTTGTTCATCTTTACACCTTGAAGTATACCATGAGTCACTCATGGTTTTATCACTAAAACTACGAAAGGAAACGATAGTTTGTCTGGTGCGAATTTCACTGAAAAAAATTTGGTCCCCATATTTTTTCTTCATTCTCTCTTTAATGGTCTTCTTATGTGGTGGTTTTCTTGTAATAAACTGTTCCAACAACTCGTCCATAGAGTATTGGCAATTATCAGTACCTTCAATATAATTATAGATTTCTTCCATTGCTTCTGAAATCTCTTCACCTTGAGAACGTCTAGATTTTATTTTCGAAGGTACAGAGGTTAACAAGAATCTTTTGTAACATTCCTCATGATGTATTGCATCTGCTGCGTGTAGATCCCCAACAGTGCAGATACGTCTACTTACGTCGTCTCCCCACTGATCCATTCTTCTCTGCCCACGATCGATAATGGAATTGTGAAACCCACTCGTACGTACTTTAAAAACTGTTTGGCGCCTAGAATAAGGTTTTTTAATCTCCTTCTCTTCGTCATAAGTTTCTGTGCAGAAAAAGCACTTAGTTTTAAAATCAAATATCTCTTGTCCTGAACGCAAAGACGAGGCATCACGTGATGTTGAAGGTTGATGTAAAAGATTGTTTCTCAGAAACCTCTTTATTGAGTCACTTCTGATGTAGTCTCTTCTGCAAGAATTATGAACAACACCATTTGTCTTACTCCTGAAACCGTTCTCTTTCCCATCTTTCCTTAACACACTTGCGTTGCTTTTTTGCCGACGTTGCACAAATCATTTTCAACTTTACCCTCACAAATTAAACACTTCTCAGCCATTGTCACACACACACTGGAAATGAATAATCTTATAATGTATAATCTGTAATAAAAGCAGATATTTTGATAACTCACGAACAACACGGCGCGGCGTTTATTCAAACACTAATTATTTCATTTTTAACAATAAATATTTAATTTTTAACGACCGGCATTCCATTTTCAACAATAAAATCTGTTTTTATTTTTAATTTTACATTTTTCCCCCTTCCTATCTCCCTAAGCCTTGATCCTAACAAAAAAATTTATAAAGCCTTTTTTGTGGAGAATTTTATGTAGATAATTTAGTACCTAGACACTTTTTCGCTAGAGGTAGTAGTTTTCGAGTTATTAACGAAAAACTGAAAAAAGGGACCTTTAGACCACCCCCCCCTTAGCTCCACCCCCACCCCCCAGTACTTTTAGTATTTTGTTAAGGACACCTTCCCCTACAACTGTGTCAAAATTGGCTTCTACATGAATTATTTCCCCTATTTGGTGTTTTTTGGTCTTCGTTGCCTGGCCTATAGAGTCATTTCAAAGAACGTTCTGAATTCTGAATGATTCTGAAAGGTGAGAAGATGAAGATGATGAAATCATCACCAAATATGGCTAGAGTCATTTCAAAGAACGTTTTGAATTCTGAAAGGTGAGAAGATGAAGATAGGGAAATCATCACCAAATATGGCTAGAGTCATTTCAAAGAACGTTCTGAATTCTGAATGATTCGGAAAGGTGAGAAGATGAAGATGGGAAATCATCACCAAATATGGCTAGAGTCATTTCAAAGAACGTTCTGAATTCTGAATGATTCGGAAAGGTGAGAAGATGAAGATGGGGAAATCATCACCAAATATGGCTAGAGTCATTTCAAAGAACGTTCTGAATTATGAATGATTCGGAAAGGTGAGAAGATGAAGATGGGGAAATCATCACCAAATATGGCTAGAGTCATTTCAAAGAACGTTCTGAATTCTGAATGATTCGGAAAGGTGAGAAGATGAAGATGGGAAATCATCACCAAATATGACTACAGTCCAAAGAACGTTCTGAATTCTGAAAGGTGGTCTTTTACCAGGGAGTTGCTGACAGTATCTACCACTCTTAAAATATGAATGTACCAAGATTGTTTCAACTATTTATATTTACATTTCGCGAGTCGAGTATGTTCGATTTCGGTATTTCGGACACCCACGCTCGAGTAATCGTTGGTACTTGTTTATGTTAATTCTGGGTAAGTGCGGCTTGCGTCCCGTGCGGGCGTGAAGAACAGATGACGGTGGTATCGCGTATCGGGTTCAACACCCGGCGACGTTTCCGCGTGAGATTAACGCAAACATAATATCAAATGGCAGCCGGTATAAAAACAAAAGACCAGTGACCTCAACTATATCCATCTTACTACTCAGTTTTGCTCTTCGTTGTGTGTTGAACCAATGGAAGAATTGTATGAATTGCTCCGATTCGAGCTTTTGAATTCACGCAGTGCATACAATATTGCCTGTAAAATAACATGTAAATCGTTTCATGAATACTAACTAAACGGGCTTTTCAAAATAAAGTGGCTTATATACTTTTTAGATATGAAACGAAATGGAGCGAAAAATAGTTTCGTCTGACTACTGTCAGACGAAAGTATTTTTCGCTCCATTTCGTTTCATATCTAAAAAGTATATAAGCCACTTTATTTTGAAAAGCCCGTTTAGTTAGTATTCATGAAACGATTTACATGTTATTTTACAGGCAATATTGTATGCACTGCGTGAATTCAAAAGCTCGAATCGAAGCAATTCATACAATTCTTCCATAGGTCTAGCCTCCAAGGTCTCTGATCTCAGCAATGAAAGTGCGTTAGTAAAGCGAGTTGCCTTGTTTTCATTTCAGGGTGTTGCATGTCCGGTCAATGTCAAACCACTTCCGTAAATTTGTAAAGAAATACAACCTTTTAACAAATCTTTGATAATGTTACAAGTCGCACCCCTAGTTAAACACGATAACATATCAAAACACGTAGTTTTGATACAAACAAATTTAAAGTTTTTATTTGAGGAATTAGAAACTTCAAGAATGCTTCCCAACACGGATTAAAATATTTTCTTTTTTATTTTCTTTTGTCACTATAAATTGTGTTAGTTGTTATCGTCATATTTAAATATTTTTATTATCGATAGATGTATTTTTACGCATATTTTGAAATTTGAATTGTAGTTTTTGGTGATATTTTGGATTCACCAAAACTCACCCAAAAAAATTCTTTGACTTGTCTTCTACATAGGCGTACAATTCAGTTTTTGTTGCGCACATAACTTGATTCTGCTTAAAATACGTCCGAATTAATTTAGCACTACCACATTCTGCAAAAAGTTTTAGATAGACGTGCTCATATGTCAGTTCTCCGCTAAAGCCTTTCATTCTGGAGAACGCTTTACATAAATGTGTTCATATCTTCGTTTTTATTCTGCACTTTTTATAAACTCAGTATCTGCTTTTCATTTTTATTTTTTTATTGTCTTTGAAGTTTTCATTGTGGCATAGGAGGAACGCATAAATGAGAAATTCTAATTAAAATCTGAACATAATCATCTTTATATACATATACTTCTGATGAAATCTGGTTAAATCCAGCGTCACTCCTTTATAAATCAATATTTATTTATTTATTAACTTCCTTTTATGGGGCTTTTCGGGCTTTTACAGATGGCTTTTCACAAAAGTGCTCATATCTCCATATAAGTCTTTCGTTATGAATAACATTCCTCATAAACGTGCTAGTATCTCCGTTTAAGTATTTCAATATGCAGAACGCATTTTATAAACGTTCACCTGTCTAATTCTGCAGAACGCTTCACATAAGTGTGTTTATTTTGCCTTTTAAGTATTTGATTCTGCAGAACGCCTTTCATAAAAATGTATTCATAGTACTCCCACCCCATTTTAAGTATTTTATTAATGCAGAACGCATTTTATAAACATGCTCACATTTAATTCTGCGGAACGCTTCTCATAAATGCGCGTATATCGCGTTTTAAGTACTTCATTCCGCAGAAAGCTTTTCATAAAAATGTACTCATACCTCCTTTTAAGTATTTCATTTTGCAGAGCGCATTTTATAAACGTGCACAATATCTAATTCTGCAGTACGCTTCTCACAAATGTGCTCATATCGCCTTCTAAGTATTTCATTCTGCAGAACGCTTTTCATAAAAAAAATGTGCTCATACCTACTTTTAGGCATTTAATTTGCAGAACGCATTTTATATAGGTACTCATATTTAATTCTACAGCAACCTTCTCATAAATGTGCTCATAATATTGTCTTTTTTAAGTTTTTAATTCTACAGAACGCTTTTCATAAAAATGTACTCTTAGCCCCTTTAAAGTTTTTCATTCTGCAAAAAAAAAACACATTTTCCCACTACACGTGAACTGGATCAGAGAAATGTAAGTTGTTTCCCCACTTTACCACGCCTGTCACAAAGCGATAGCGGATATTTTTGTTACCACCAGATAGTAATTAATCCCATGTGTGTTATTGTCACTTTGTTTATCAGGCGTGTAGGGAAATAATATACACGTAGGGACGCGCTAACTAGGCGTGGCAGCTGTTATCATGACTTTCAGAGGGCGTTAAATGTAACGAAATTAGCGACCGTCAAATTAGAGTTAAATGACCTGTACGATTTTTTTACAGTTCTTTACAATTTTATAAGACGTTGTAAATAAGTGGCAATAAGCTAATAAGATTTCTTTTAATTAGGTACTAATTTTATAAAAGGCTCCCAATGGCCGACTATAAAGCAACTTGGCTCCCAACTATAAAGCAAAAATCTGTTTTCTGAAGCAGCACTAACGATCTTTGGCGTCATGAAATCATTAAAGCTATTAAAGTATAAATACGTGTTACGGTCTATAATACTATAGGAGTACACCCTTTCTTTTCTCACTTTGAATTAATATACATATTTTTTTTTACATTACTTATATTAGTACTTTTTATGTTTTACGTATGTACTTTTTATTTTATTATATGCTTTTGTTGTTACATCGGATTACGCATTTTCTTTTCTCATTGTATTATATTTTCTTCATTGTACTCAACTTATAAACTATTATCTAAAAGCCTATCAGGGCGTGCAATAAATAAATAAATAAAGGCCCAGAGGAAAAAAAACCTCAGACAAAAACCTATGTCATCTTTGGGGATGCTTTGTGTACGGTCTTTTTAATGAAAGACGGGATAGGGAGACAAAGGTACGAGGAGTGGTTAAGAATCTGGGGGTCAATGAGTCCAAGAGTGACGGACGTATGAATCATATTATTACGTTAAAATTCAAAGTTCAACTTATCATTATGTAAAAACTCAAAGTTCATCTTAACTAACTGACTAACTAACCATCACGCCGTTTCCCCGCAGGGGTAGGCAGAGAGGACGGACCGCCAAACATCCCGGTCTTGGCACACATTCCTTGCCTCGTTGTTATCTTTATAAATGCGGATGCTGCGGAATGCATGCAATCCATCTTCAATTTGTTATATTGAATTGTGTGTAGGGCAGTAAGGTGCCAAATTGTTCAGGTGTAATACAGATACCTACCTCGCAGTGTCCAGCTTTGTCTCCAAACGAGACTCGGACGCCAAACATTTGCCTGTTCCAGCAAACGTATGCTGTACCCTGCGGAATGACATGAGAACCCCTTCTCAGAGATGGGCATAAGATATAACCCCGCAATTACATGTGGATGGGTTGTATTTTTGAATAAAAGAGTGGTTCACAATCATATAGACTTCTATTTGATGATAATAGATACAGTTAGATGTTGGAATGACTTACCCCCCAGACCGAATTGTAAACTATACTATCTACTCTAAAACGCGGAAGCTCGGGAACGCCTTCCTCTACGGATGCTCGGTTTCATCAGCTCGGAGCGGCAAGCCAGCCAGCTCCGAATCTCGTTCAGTCACGTGCGTCCGAGTCATCTAGGACTCGGCCAGTTGATCCCGGCAATCAGGTACTCGTCAGCAAGGGCGACATTCATTACGCGCAACCGCGTGCTTGGCAGAGTTTGAATAGCGCGGTAAATCTCCCAAATATAACCTCCGATCGATGATATCGACGATTGTCGTCAAATCTGTCCACCAACAGGTTCGGAACGAGCGCGGATCCACGTTCTCTCGCATCGATTCTTCGGAATCTCATTTCACCTTTCGGATTACACCGTCTCGCGTTTCTTATTACAACTCCGGACTTGCTTCTCGCATCCTCCGTAATTTACCCGCGAACCGATCACGAACTTTATTTTGTCATTTGAATCCGTTAAAGTAACGATCGTTACGCTCCAAAATAATTACCGCTTAATATTTGAATATTTGATTCTCCTCAAAATAGCACTGCCGTCCCGTTTGAGTCCGGTCGCCCCTGCCGGGCTCAAACGGGAAGAGACCTCTCGTTTTCTCGAAAAAACAAAACTACCTTCACCGCCGGTGTGTATGGCTGTTCAAACAGACCATAAACAACCATAACTTAAAGGTAACACAGTACCTGACCACAATTGTTGGAAAATATGAAATAGTTTCATAACATCGTTTACATTCATACAACGTCTCATACATTCTCTTCTATTATTTTGACTCTTGACATGGCCCGACTCAAGTATCTGATTCACTTGGTCGTGCCATGTCATTCTTGGGCGTCCTCGACTTCTTCTACCATTCATACTTGCGTCATATATTCTCCTTACACTCCTTTCCTCGTTCATTCGCTCTACATGCCCAAACCATCGGAGCGTTCCTTTCTTGATATTACTCATTACGCTTACGTCAGCCTTGCATTCTTTGTGGATTTCCACATTTCTCACACGATCATACATGGTTTTACCACACATACGCCTCAAGGATCTCATTTCTACAGCGTTCAGTCTACTTTCATCCTTCCTCTGCCCGTTCCATGCCTCACTGCCATACATCAGGGTAGGTACCAGTACTCCATTATGGACGGCTAGTTTCGCGTCTTTGGACAGTTTTTTGTTGGTGCCAACGGCGTTCAGTCCTCCATTAATAGAGTTACCTGCATTCACCCTTCTTTCAATATCTCTATCAGCCTTCCCATCTCTCGTAAACATACTTCCCAAATAAACAAACTCATAAACTATAAAGTTTATCTTTGTTTACATTATCTCCACACAGAAGGCCCTGAGGAAGAAATCCTACGTCAATTTGCGGATGTTGTGTCTTTTTAAGGAAAGGAAGGCGAGGAAGTTTTGGGAAGGAAAAAGGTACGAGGGGTGGTAGGAATCTAGGGTCAATGTGCCATTAATTGTCCCACTGCGGTGCAAGGCGATGATTCGAAAGAGTCTGGCTAAAGAAGTGAAAAGGTCTCCCTCATCCAGTCTATCCCGATCCGGCCGGCCACGCAGTATGTGGGCAAAGCATCCGCCGCCAAAACCTACAAAACATACAAACCTGACTCCATGAACCCGGGCCACCAAACGTAGCGAACATTTGGGGCGACCTGTGGCAGGGGTGTTGGTTATCCAATAAATGATTTACTGGGCAGCGGTACCCGTAACCGCCTCCAGTAAAAACAATGTAATATAAATGGTACAATTATAACGTCTTAAGCTGTATTGCTTGTAATAGAGAACTCCAGTCCAATTTTTTTTTATGAATAATAATGACCTTCTAACTTAAATAACTGCGTTTTTGTTTTTAATAGTTAAAATAATTGTCAAAGTTTTAATTTTTCGAGACCCCCCGGAAATATGGTAAATCGTGCGACGTCATCACTCCCGAAAAATTAGTATGGGATTGGGCAATCAGCTGATCTACTGCCGCCATTTTGAAATCCGTTGTTCTGTTGTTCGAAGTATTCTCCCTAGAAGAAGCATTACTTTTTTCATTCATTATTTTTTTTGTGCAGTAGTTTTTCAATATTTTAAATAATAGAGATAAACTAATAGAGATACCTCTATTTTTGATACTGAATTATTTAGGCTTAAATATTGTTTCAATAAACAACTAAATCTCTATAACCAGTACGAAAAAAAGAATAACATGAAATGTTGTTAATACTGATGGCTTGTGCCATACCTACATGTCAATTGATTTCAATACAATGTGATACAATGACTGGTGACGCGTGACGTCAGAACTAACCATTAAATCGTACCAACTTTACAGTGTATTTTAACGAGACGTTAAAAATGCACTTTTTAATATTTTTTACGAACACTACGTTTAATATTATAAAACAAACTTATATATTCAGAATCAGCGTTTATTGGTCTGTATGAACATATTTTTTTAAAGTCATAATATTTTTTAGTGGAGTTCCTTATTGTTATAAATAAATGTACAAATTATATATATAAAAAAAGCATAAGCATCCTCATCAAAAGCATTTTATAATATATAACCAGCAGATAAACTATTCAAAAATAGAACCTTAAAAAGTATATGAAACATAAATAATAAATAAACATTGATTGATGTTAAAGCAGATTCAAGGATTTATTGTAGGAGATAAATCTGTTTGAGGTTTATTTACACTATTAATTTTTTTTCATAAAACAAATAAGATCGGTGCTGTATTATTTATATTAAATCAATTTCTAGGGATTATTTACACTGGCTGAGAGATCAACGTGGTGCCAAAAATACTTAAAATAGACACAAAGGGATAAAATAATGCCTTAAAACGAAACGATATTAAAATTTATTTTTGCCCCATCATCCAGATTACCGAGGAATTCAATTTTTATTAGAACAACTCTTTTTTTTATAACTTTGAAGGTCGTCTCAGTTGCTTCCTTTATCTTTTTGTTTTTACGATTCTTGTTTTTTTTTCATATTTTCGTTTAGATTAATAGTGTTATCTTATTCTTCAATGATATACATATTACCTAGGAATTACTCATCAACGGAGAACTTTTGGAACAGTGGCGTAACTTCAAACTTACTGGCCCAAATCTTTCAAGTCAATTTAATTTCAGTATACACCGTGTTGCGCACATATTCGTAAAATGAATTTCCCAAAGTTAGTTGTTAGGGAGAGAGGTAGCGCCACAGACACATATTTTAGCATTTTGGAAAAAAAATATCAATGCACCCATCCAGGATTGCAACGGAGAGAAAAATGGCCGCAGTTTTCACAAAGAAAAATATCTACAAAAACTTTTTTCTTCGTGAGAGTTTTAAGTGAATCACTCGGGGTCAATATTTTATGATAATCTTCAAATGCAAATTTAATTTTATTTATATTTTTATTTTTGAAGAAAGACAAACATTCCCGGGTTACGAATAATTCGACACTATTTGAAAATATCTTACTGCCACCACAGCAAGCAGAAAATGTTGCTTGTGTCGTGATGATGTACTTAACCAGCCGAGGAATCGAACACGCGACGCCTGGGTGGGACCCAAACGAAATGCCAAATCAACCACTGGCGGATCAAATTAACTGTTAGATGCTTAATAATAAAAAAAACTTAATTCATTTGTAAAAAGCAATCTTTATTTAAAAAAAAGTCGAAAAGTGCCAATTTTGAAAAAAGAGAAATGTCTACATAACTAGATGAAAAAAATACACAAAGCGAAATACCAATACATTTTATTTCTGCACTAAAATTATTGTTTTTAATAAAAAATATTTTTTTTGTTGCCTTATCTTTTAAGGAAGGCATTTAATTCCACCTAAAAATAATTATAAATGATAATGATAGGGAATCTGAAATAAAGTTTCTTTTTTATATTACTGGAGGCCTGCTCAGAAATATTGAAATAAAAAAATCACGACTGTTACATTATAGTATAATTAGATAGTTATTTCAATTTTACAAAGATGTAGGTATGTTCCACTTACATATTGATTTTTGAAAATCTGAATTAGCAATTTTGTTCACATCTACAAAGAAAATACAAAACATTTTAGGTAAGGTAAAACACTCTATTTCTGACACGTTAAGCTATCACTTTTTTTTCTTGAATTTCAATATTTTTTTGTAAAATCAACCTTGTATTACAGAAACGAAATTTTTAATTTTAGGAAGCATTGTTCAATTTCAAATAATGAAATCTCACTTTTTGGTAAATTTATTACCGTTAAATATTTAAAATCATTTAATAAGTAACATGCTAACAAAACACATATTTCTGACATACCAAAATCAATATGTTCCTATTGATTGACATGGCTGTTCGTATTTCTGACATACCAAAATCAATATAAATCCAGTATCCGACATATGTTGATGCAAATAAAATGCAAAGCCAGGTGGACAACATTTAAAGCAAAAATCGGTATTTTGGAGAAACTTTATTAATTATTAAA
Organism: Limnephilus marmoratus; assembly: GCA_917880885.1. Classification (NCBI taxonomy): domain Eukaryota; kingdom Metazoa; phylum Arthropoda; class Insecta; order Trichoptera; family Limnephilidae; genus Limnephilus; species Limnephilus marmoratus. The sequence goes on from OU862910.1 coordinate 30,266,410, forward strand.
CATAAAATTTAAAAAAAACCCTTTTTTTATGCAGGGATGAAAATGAATTAAAACATTGTTATTTGAAATAAAACATCGCTTATATTATTTTTCCTTTGTTTTACGCCAACAAGGAACTTAATCGTATCTTGCCTTCTTCAGGTATTACATCTAAATTAAAATAGGTACAAGCATTATAATTAAAATAGGTATTTTTGTCATGTCATGTTCATTGAAAGAAGTAGAAGGTTGATTGATAATAGGCCCGAAAAAACTAAATTTAAATGGAGTAAGGGTATTCCTGTTGACAAGATTCATTTTCGATGTTTTTTTGTTTCTCGTGTAATATTTCCATATTATTTTCACTGTCTTCAAATGATATTCAAAACAGTTTCGCCATTTATGTCAGCAATCCACTGAGGGTCTGTACCCTTAATATTATCAGAATTCATTTCCGATGATATATTCGAAATATCTAAATTACCCGAAAAATTGTGTACAGTTGTTTAGTCATAATTTTCCAAATACAAAAAATGCCTTTTACTCCGCAAGGCCCATCCGAACCTCGCGCGATTCACGAAATTCTTTCAAAACAGCAGAATAATAAGGGAATGGAAAGGAATGAGGAGATATAACCGGTGATACATTATTTTCTACAAAATGTATTGTTTCTTCCACTGCAACACTCTCTGGAGTCACTGATTTTATACTTTCATTGAATAATGATGTTTTTCATAAGTTTTCGTATGGTACGGCATTTGCATCAAAAGGAAAAAGACCACACACTCGAAAGCTATTTTTGAGGGCGATTTCATATCCGTGTTATCTAGCGCGCTTTTAAAATAAGTGCAAATTTTCCCTTTTTACTTTAGCTTCCTTATTTTTCAGTCACCATTCCTGGACAGACTTTTTGAAGGACATTTTTAACGGCCTAAACACAGCAACATCCAGCAGTTGCAAGATGTGTGTGGCGTTTGGGTACAAAGCCACCAAAGTAATTTGATTTGCTTTCCAAAACTGACTATTATTCAGTGTTAGGTGAGATTATGTCCATCTACAAAAATAATGACAGAAGTTATATATCAATTTATTAAAACATTAGTTCGGTAACATTATTTATTTAATAAAATTGTTACTCACAAACTCGCAAAACATTGCCAAATTTGCTTCTAAAATCATTAGAAAACTATTTCTAAAATGGCCTGAATTTTATATTAAAAAATACCAAATAAATTAAATTACACTATCGGCAATAGAGATATTTCTTAATTTTTTTAATTATTCGATTTTGTTGGGTATTTTGGCATCAAATTCAAAATATAGTTTATTATAAGAGAGGTCGCGCAGCCATTCTTCTTATGTCAGGATTAAAACCCCCCAAATTATGATAAGTATCAATTTCTGACATACCGGTCAGAAATATGAACATGATTTTTTGAAGGTGTACCATTTTCTGACACACATTTAAGAAATATGGTCACCCTATTAAAACATGTACCTATTTCTGACCGCTCAAAAACTGTCATAAATATATTGAAATATATTATTTTCAGTTTTAAATGTATAAATATGGTCAATACTCTATTGAAAAACATGCAAAAACAATACATAAAACATTGGTGAACTGTGTCTTCACATTTTGTAAAATTTGCTTTACTCGCCGAAAAAGGTGAAAAAATGTGCAAAATCACAAAATCACCAAAATCAAATACTAAATAATATTTTGGTAGAAATGGGTGTCAAATAGTCCTTAGACTAAACGTTGGTTAGAAGGAGAGGGGAACAAATTTCTCGATGCGCTAATATCAATATAGTAGGAATGTTACTTCAGTTGGTAAAATCGTAATTTGTGTTACATATGTCAGAAATTGGAGCAGGGTCAGAAATGTGGTGTTTTACCTTAGTCACTTTCCTTCGTGAAAACGCTTCTTAATTTCAGAATGCCACCCAACCGGGTGGCGACATAATTTCTCTTTTTTCAGACCACACAGACCGGGGCACTCTTGTGCGGTGTAAAATGAAAAAAAATTCAATTGTACAGGAACAGTGGAACTGTGAGTTTATTTAGATGGTCACTAAATGTTTAGCTACGTGGCTAAAGTCATTTGGATATTTTTAATTAAGATTTTAAATGGTGATCTCTCACGAGAGCGATAATGAGCTTCTACTGTGAAACAAGGTACAAATTACTGATTTATTTATGAACCACACGTGTTGTGACGCAAATTACTTTTTTATTAGCTTACGTCGGTTTAGAATCCACGCCCTATTGGTCCCAGAGCCAGGAGACATCAGCACAAAATTAGTCCATGTTTCACAAAAGTAGCATATTTTTTTTAGGTGTTTTACTGAACCGTTTGTATTTCGTGCCTGGGGGCTGTATAGGCGGTCGGTGCGCCACTGACACTACGTGCCGTCCATTAGAAAGCCAAAAAGGCTGCCAAATTTATTTTTGTTTATTATTTAACATTTATAGATATTCTAAATATAGGCATTTCGTTTTTCTAATACGTACCTAGTAATATTTTTAAATACCTCCCTTTCGACGTAGGCTGTTTATCGCCGCCTTAATCGCATTTCTGAGAATGGTTTATTTGTGTTGAAAACAAAAACAAGTAAATGGAATTTTGATATTATTATTTTGAACATAAATATACCACCCCCAGCCCGACGATGACGTACACAAAAATCTACGATATTGGTAAGAATCCACTTTGATACAATCATATACAGACATTATAATTGTTATACAGACACAAATCTCAAAATTTTATCAGATTTTCTTAGTTGGGTTGAGGTCCCATTGCTCTCACAAAATGATTTCAGCCAGGCATAACTATTCCCCAGCCTTATTTTGAGGCACCCAACCGGAAGAAAACTGGACATTTTACGCACCAGATTTAAATGTCCGGGTTAAACTTTCCCCCCAAAAAAAAAAAAAAAAAAAAGAAGGAAAAACTAAACCCTTTCATACACTTCCCCAAATGATCATCTAGTGAATCCACGTTATGCAATTGCACTATATAAGTATTATAAATACAAAACAATACAAGAACAACATGTCAACCCACTAGAGACCAAATGGGAATATAATTCACCGACTCCAGATATTTTCATATCAGAGGGTTCGGCTCTGTGGCATTTCTAATTGAACCTATAAATCCTACTGATCCCTCAATATAAATATTTAAAAAATCTTTTGTAATCCTACATGTATTTAAAATTACTGCTTTTTGCATTTTTATATACAAATTCTTTGACAAATCTAATATGCTTAAATTTTGAATCAGATTCCTAGGTATTATGCCAGTGGCCGAAATAACAAATGGTAATATTTTTATAGTCCGAGAATGCCAAATTCTTTTAATCTCATTTCCTAAATCTGTGTATTTTCTAATTTTTTCAGAAACAGTTTTTTGAATATTACAGGAATTTGGAATAGCTACATCAATGATATAAGTTATTTTTTTAAATTTTGTCATGTAAAACTATATCAGGTCTATTATGACTAATTGTTCTGTCTGTTAGTATAGTTTTATCATAATATATTTTATAAAATTCATTTTCTATAAATGAATTTGGTTCATATTCATAATAAGGTACTACATTACGGCAATCAATCAAGTTATGTTTAATTACCAAACTTTGGTGAATTATTTTTAAAACCTGATTGTGCCTAAATGTATACTCGGAAGGCGCTAATATAGAACATCCCGATATAATATGTTCTATAGTTTCGGGAAAAGCCAAACATTTTCTACATAAATCATCAATTTGATTTATATCTTTGATTATATGCTTTCTATAATTTTTAGTATTAATGACTCTATCTTGAATGGCAAGCATAAATCCTTCTATTTCTGCGCTCAACTCTCCAATACTCAACCATTTGTTTGACGAAAGTTTGTCAACATACGTTTGGTTGAGATAATTGAAGTGTTTTGCGTGAATAATTTTATTTGACCAGGAATCTAATAATTCCTGGTTAGTATTTATAAGAATGTTGGCATTCTCGTCATATAAATTTAAAGGTGTAATATTTCTATCTGCCTTGCAAATTATTTTGTGCATTTCTGAGCTATTAGCTTTCCTATGGAAAAAATTTCTAAGCATTTCTACCTGATTGTGTTTCAAAGATGTTATTTTGACTACACCTCTACCTCCTAAATTTCTAGGTAAATTAATTCGTTCTATAGCTGAATTTGGATGATGGCAATTAAATTTTGTTAACGTAGTTCTAATTAATCGTTCTAAACTATCTAAATCTGTATTGGACCATTTAATTATGCCAAATGAGTACGTTAGTAGAGGTATTGCCCAAGTATTTATTGCTTTTACTAAATTTTTAGCAGATAGATTGCATTTTAAAATTTTTCTGATCCTAGTTTGAAATTTAATCCTTATATCATTTTTAATACTAGTGTGATCTAATCTATTCGATTGCGGGTATCCTAAATATTTATAAACCTCATCCCCTTTCATACTTTGAATTTTGAAATTTCTAAATATACCCTCGTCTCCATCTACAATTTTGCCTTTCTCTATATGGATAGTTTTACATTTATCTAAACCAAAAGTCATTTTAATATCATCTGAAAAAATTTTAACTACCTTAATCATTTTCTCTAAATTTGATTCAGAATTTGAAAATAATTTTATATCATCCATATATAATAGATGTGAAACTATACTACTCTCTCTTGTATTACCCTTAATTTTTATTCCAAACTTGCTTTTAATTAACATTTTAGAAAGGGGATTCAATGCTAAGCAAAACCAAAGAGGGCTCAATGAGTCTCCTTGAAAAATCCCTCTTTTTATTGAAATGCCCGGTACTACTATTTTCTTACCTTTTAAATTAACTAGCAAATCTGTATTCCAAAAGGACATAATATTTTTCAAAAAACTAATTATAATTGGGTTAACTTTATATATTTTTAATATTTTGATTAGCCACGAGTGCGGGACACTATCAAAAGCTTTTTGATAATCTATATAACAAGTATGTAAATTACGCTTTTGATTTTGAATTTGTTTTAAAATTACAGAATCAATTAATTTTATTCGCGAAATTTTATAATTTTACAGAAATAAATAATTGTTTGATTTTACAATGACTTTTGTAGACAATACATAATAGATAATGAATAAAGCTTGCTCTAGGAGGCTCGACCTCGTTCTCAATATATTTGTCACCGTTAATCCAACGCAATACACGATTTACCGAATATGTGTAACCGCAATTCATCAAAAATATCAACAACTACGAGGGCTGTCCGCAGCACTTCGAAGACCTTATTTTACGGACAGCCCTCGTATATGACGGACATCTTCAATTTATCACTAAACAAATATAAAATGTTGTTACTAAGGTAGTTCAGTAATGTATGAAAAATAATGGATAATTTTTACTATTCAAATCTAAAAGCCCCTGAAAAGGGTGTTAATAAATAATAAACAAACTGTATTTAGTTTCCACAACCTCAGTGATAAGCAGGGACCTAAAAAAATCGCATTGTCAAATTTTCGGGAAAAGCAGTGTTCTTTTTCAGCAAAAGCTAATTATATTTGCGTTACTTCAAGAATTTATTTCCCCATTGAGTTGGGTAGTTTTGTTAATTAAAAAATTGTAATTAGTTTTAAGAACTATCTGTTATATGAAGTATGTATACAAAAGATTTGCAAAAAAGAGTTGTTATGTTAACTTTTGACTGATTTGCAGCAAGTGGTGAAACTGATTTTATTAATTTATGGAGGAAGATATACGAGTAATATAATAAACACACCCGGGTTACGAATAACCTGACAATATTTGAAAATTTCCTACTATCATCACAGAAAGCGGAAAATGTTGCTTGTGTCGTGATAGAGGTTAGAGACTTAGCCAGCCGAGGAATCGACGCTTGGGTGGAACCTAAACGCGATGTCAACTCAGCCACTGACCGGTCGAATCCATAATATTACTTTCTTGTATTGTAAGTATAAAAACTACGAAAATTCGTTCGAAAATTATAAATTTCTCGGTATTCTTGGGAATATAGCAAAATTAAGCTTTTTCGTGTAAAAAATGAAGTATTTTTCTAAAATTTTTCAGGTCTTTAGTGATTAGTGATACCACCGGTATAGGGCGGTTAGCACTGAAATAGATAGATAAATGAGTTATTGATTGGAGGGCGGCGTGGGTGGTCATATCGGCTGCGGCAGGGGCAGGGGGTGGGAGACACCACCTGCTTCTATGAAACAATGAACCTTTGCACTCTCCGGGTGGTGGAGGTGAGCCTGTTGCTAGGAAAGAACCACACACGAGCTGCGCTTATACTAATGAACAAACCAGAAACAGAATAAATATAAGCCGCAGGCAATGAAATAAGCTTTCAGGCAATACGCCAGACCACTCAGGATTGTGCACTTAATTTGAAAGCACGCTCTATCGGGAGAGTTACGAGAAAACCGAGCGGCGTTTTGTGCATACCCCCATTTGGGGACAAATTGGTAGGCGTAAATTTAATTTACAAACGACCGATTTATATTGGGACACAAATCAAAAAATCATCGCCAAAAAACTCTATCTTACTTACTGAAGCTCATGCAAAAATATTTAATTATTTATAATTAACGGCACAAGAAGTGACCTTTACGTACATGTTTTTTTACAATATAGAAAGAAGAAAAATATGTAAAATTATAAGATTACTTGTAAATAAACCAAAAGAAAAATAATACATATAAATACAAAGTTAATGAAAGTAGTGAAGAAGAAATAAACAGAAAAAACCTGTTATACAGTGAGCTTGTTAAAATATGTAGTGCTAAATTGTTTAATTAGTATATCTTTATACTTCAGTAGAGGCATACAAAAAATATCAGAAGCATTAGCATAAAAGGTTTTCAAAAATGTTTAAAGTGTTTTCCAATCGTACTCTAAAGAACTTAATCAGCCACCACAATAAAACTAAATCCGAAAGAAGCTTTGTAAGCAAAATATTTGACACTGGAAAAGTTTAAAGCATACACTACTGCAAACATTTTTAATATACTATAGATATCGACCTTTTGTCGGCGCACTTTGCCCTTTTTATAAGTTACTTCTTACAGGAACTACGACCCTCCAAAAATCGTTAAAATAAGATTGGTTTGAACGCCATCAACAAAGTATACAAATTAGATCATGCATAATAATAAAGTTAGTAAAAAAATCTTAAAAATCGGACAGTTTTGGATGAGAAAAATGGGGAATACAAAACCTGGATTTTGATGATTTGAGTTAGATATTATCAGCCAGCGGTGCAGTTGTCCCTTTCACTCAGTATTTGGGGGAGTAAGAGCAACATTTTTGAAAAATACGTATTGTTCAAATTTGTCGACGACCGGGTTTCCTCTTCACCTCTCGTCTTAATGCTTTTCGCAGAAATCCATAGAGACAACGTTCAATTAGGCAATTAAATATTTAATTGAAATGTATTCTGTCTAATGTTCTGTGGCTGTTATAGAATGTCTTCCTCGTGTCTATTTATTATTGCACTACTGTAATCAGTTTAAAAGCATATTTGACTATAGTGAAAATTACTCATTTTAATATAGTTTTTACAATGACAACAGTGTGTGAACAAAACGTTGCTTTATGTTTACCTTTTGGGGTGTTTATATTAATTAAAAATAAAGATTGAATGCATTAATAATTACATATAACTCAAAATTATTGAAATTCCTATTTTTTGTATTTCTTGGGCATTAACTATGTAACAATTTCTAGACATTTTGTTTTTTAAAGAGTTTTATTAAATGTACATTTGTTACTTAAATTTAATTTTTCCGCGACCGGTTTCGATACAACCGTATCATTCACGAGCAGAATTAAAACTAACTTAAAAATTAAATGCAAGTACCAAAGATTAATTAGGTGGGAGTAGTGGGAGGGATGATTTTGGGGGGAGGGGGAAAGCGGTGGGAGGAGTCAATATTACACGGAAACATGGTTAGTAGAGGAGATTTGCAAGGGGCTATTATTTTATTCACTAAATTAATTTTAGATTTAATTTTTTTGTTTATTTCGAGCGTTTCTAAAGCGCAAAGATTAAAGTAAGAGTTTATATTGCAATGTTTAAATTTTGTTTTTTCTTTATTGAAGCTATGGCCTGACTCTATTAAATGATTCGCAAATTCGGAGTAATTATTGTTTCGTAAACAAAGTTCATGTTCCCTGATTCTAGTTTTGAAATTTCTAGTTGTCATACCTACATACTGTGCGTCACAATCGTTACATTCTAAAGTGTATATCCCGTTTTTTTCAAACTTATTAGAAACATCCTTATTATTTATCAAATTTTTAATTTTAGAATTAGTATAGAAAACTGGAGAAATATGATCTGGTAATAAACGAGATATTTTTAAGGATAAATCGCCTGTAAAAAGGAGTTTTTTATATATTGGGTAGTTACCAGGTTTGCTCATATTATTATTATTATTATTAAAATCATCCCTCCCACTACTCCCACCTAATTAATCTTTGGTACTTGCATTTAATTTTTAAGTTAGTTTTAATTCTGCTCGTGAATGATACGGTTGTATCGAAACCGGTCGCGGAAAAATTAAATTTAAGTAACAAATGTACATTTAATAAAACTCTTTAAAAAACAAAATGAAATTCCTATATTTATCGTCTTTAGAAAGACGGTGATTTTGGAGGTAAAAAAATATTTTAACCAGTATTTTTAATATCAGTAATTTAACCGCAAAATAATTAAAATGTACAACTTTATAAAACCAAAGTTTCCGACCGCAAGTAGAAAAAAAATAGAAACTGCGAATTTCTTAATAATTATTTTTACATGAAACGACAAAAAAGTGAGTTGACGATAAAATTTATAATACTTTTGCCTAATAAAGTGAGTTTTTATTTATTTTTCCTAATCAGTATGTAATTTTAGTTAGAAAAAAACGTAAGGTGAGCCATTTTTACAATTTTCTTATATTTGCATTCAAATTTTTTATATTTAAAAAATTATATGTTTATTACGAATTGTAAAATTTGAAAGCGGATTTTATCACCTTTCAAAAACAGTTTTTAGTTTTAGGATGCGTTCAGAAATATTCCATTTATTTGAATTTTATTGCAAAGCTGAAATATTTTTACCCTACGACAAAAAAGGATCGATTGCTGAGTGTTCTTGGCGTTATGAACAAACATTACAAATCTCCTCTTAAGACGATCCAATAGTCCAGGAAAAAATCGTTATCAGAATTCACGCCTCTTTATGGGAGGAGTTTAAAAATACTTGAGAAAAAGCTTTTGTAAAGGTTGGAAAAGGTATTTGAGATTTTTTTTACAGGTTGATTTCGTAAAGGCAACTCCTTTTTTACGCATTGTTTATTGTAATAAAACGGAAATATAAAATTGATTTCACGGAACCAAGCGACGCGGAGCCTAACGTCTGTTCCCCGCTCCGTCCGAGAGAGAACTGATAAAAAATGGGTGTGGCTAGTATGTAGTCCTTGGGTGGACGGCATAGGGTTCACTTTGAAAATCCAAATACGTCGACCGCCGGCCGTATTGTAAAATAACAACGCGAAAATGCATAAAACGCAACCATTTGACCTAGGCGTATTATTTGATAAAAAGTTTACTTTCACACCTCATATCGACAATATCATTTCTAGATCCCTGAAAATGCTAGGATTTATCAAACGAAACAGTAAACATTTTAAAAATCCCACATAAAATAACTCTGTACAATTCCTTCACTGTTCAAGTACTGTATGGAGTCCAACCTACAAAGTTCATATTCAGCGAATAGAGCAGATTCAAAAACATTGTATGTACCACCTAGAGTATTCCGATAGGCGAGCTCGATCACTTCCTCACTACACTGATGACTAAAATTCTACAATGTACGCACTCTTGAACAGAGAAGACTAAAACTACTAAACTCAACTCATCATTAAGGCATAAATTTAACATCCAAATCCCTCTGTTTTCAACACAACAAATGCACAATAATTATATTTACAAAGGCATAAAACATTTTAATAGTCTTCCCGAAGAAATTAAAAAAATTACAGATTTCGTATCATTCAAGAAAAAAGTAAAATTAATCTTTAAAAAAAAACAACAACCATAACATCACCAATCAAAATGTTATAACTTCAATTCATGTCAAATCAAAATTAACATCACAACATAGTTTATATTTATTGTATACACTGAGCAAAATGTATGTTATAAAAATGAAATAATGGTAGTTTATATATTAAATTTATATATAGTTTATATTTACTGTATACTGTAAGTAGAATGTATGTCATAAAAATGAAATAGTGTAAAATAACTCCTATGCCAAGCTCAAGAGCTAGTACTCTTCATTGGCGTAGAAATTCATTAAACCATGTGAAACCATGTTCTTTTCATTCAATAAACAAAAAAAAAAAAACAAAAAAATACAGATTTAAATTTTCTTTTCAAAATTGTTAATGGTTTAATAAACTGTCCTTTTCTACTTCATCAAATCAAGGGGTATGACTCAGCTTTATCGAGAATGTGCTGTCATTTTAATTATTTTTTATAAGAAACATTCGATTAATTTGACAATGTCAACATTGGCCAACTTCAAATCATCTCTTAACAAGTTTAAAAGCTCCCTATTATGTTGTTCTTTAAACTTATCTATAAACTTTCTATAAACTTATTGTTCTAAAAACTTGTTACAAAAACTAATTATTATTTTGTAATACATAGTACGTGTGTGTGTGAATGAATGTAATGTATATGCAAGAATTATGTTATCAATTTTGTGTTTGTCTTTAATGATAGCATCAACCATGTTCAGTGTAATTGTACCTGTGAAAACTTTTGACAAACCCAATAAAAATAAATAAATAAAATAAAAAGAATAACTTTTTTTGTGAAGATCGGGCGTAAATGTCAATTTTTATTGCGATTTTTATAAAAGAAACTGAATTTGCCACATTAAACAATAAAAAAAATCATATCCGAAAAGGGGTTTATAAATAGGAGAGTTTGCTCTTGTTTTTTTATAGACCTAATACTTTATTTTTTTCTAGGCTTATTAAAAGACTATATTTTTAAGGGCCAAGATATGTTCTACACGCAGTATTTAATTGAAGCATGTATAATACTTCTAAGCGATCAAATTTTCAAAACTAACATATGATTTTGTATGATTTCGCATAATTTAGCATGGCTTCATCTTAACTATAGATCTTAACAAATATATATTTTCAAAACACTGTTACCTTAGAAACGAATAACTTAATACGAAACCATTCATCAACCTTTTACACAAAAAAGACAAAATGTCTTCGTAAATCGTAAATATCGATAGAATTAATCCGATGAGACAGTGCACAAAGATAAAAACACCTATCGCTTGTTGTTAAGGAGAATTAATAATTATTTCATAAATTAAAATGTCGGTGTCTACGTGCTGCGATCAGCATCAGCGCCCCCTGTTCGGGAATTAGTATGCAGGTTACAAAATCATCCAAACAAAAGTTTCATTTTAGGTTCGGGAGACATTATTTATTCAATAATTTCAGCTAACATTACACCAAGAAAGAAGAGCCTCAATTATAAGAAAGGTAGCTATTTATTTAAAGAAATTTATTGAACTCAATAAGCAATAACATAAACACAGGTAGATTTGGGATCTATTACAAAACCATGCAAACCTAGACGACGAAAATATATATTTTTTCATATTGAATTATTTATATTTAGATTTTTTTTCATTAGATCCACACATGAGAAGCCCCGAGGAAAATAATTTCCCTCAGGGCCTATGTCATCTTAGGGGCCGGTTAAGTATTACGTAACGCACTTGGGGGGGGGGGGGGGTTTGTGAAACGTTACTATGCGTTACGAGGGGGAAGAGGGGGGTTCGAACAACGCGTTACGTAACATGTTTTTCTTTATTTAGATACAAAAAACTAGGAAATTAAAATTTTCCAAGTTCGCAATCCTTTTCGTTCTCGAAAACGCGATTGAAACAAGAAAAAAAGTATATAAGCGACTTTCCAGTTCGAACAACGCGTTACGTAACATGTTTTTCTTTATTTAGATACAAAAAACTAGGGAATTAAAATCTTCCAAGTTGGCAATCCTTTTCGTTCTCGAAAACGCGATTGAAACAAGAAAAAAGGTATATAAGCGACTTTCCAGTACTTTGTGCAACTTAATTGTGACTTTCAGGTAAAAATTGTCACTTGGGAGTTACGTAACGTTTAGAGGGGGGGGGGGGGGGGGACGGAAAAACGTTACGGCGCGGCGCGTTACATGGGGGGGAGGGGGGGTCAAAAATCTTCAAAAACGTAATACTTGAACGCTCTCTTAGGGGATGCTGCGTGGAGGGTCTTTTTAAGAAAGGGAAGGATAGGAAGGAAAAGATTGGTAGAAATCTGGGGTCAGTGTGTCCAGGAGTGATGGATTTATGAATTCATCCCTCCCACTGGTGTGTGAGTCGATGGGCCAAGAGAGTCCGACTGGAGAGGTCTAAAGGTCTCCCTCGACCAGTCTCTCCCGATCCGGCCTGAAATTAGGCCTTAGGTTATTTTTTAGGTTGAGTAATTCATAATAGTAAAAATTGAAACAAATGTTAAACATTATTTATTTAGTATATAAAAGAAAATATATTTATACATATATACATAATAGGAAAATAATAATAATAATAATAACCAAAAAATGGAATAAATAAGTCACTTATGTATTGCAATTTCAAGTATCTTTTTGACATCAGGCATAATATTGGTAAATTGGATTCTAATATCTGGTGTGGCATAGAGACTGTTCTTGCTTTTTCACTTTGTCGCAGCATAATTAGAAAATCCCGCTTCGCATAAATATGTAGGTTGTAGAAAACGGAAGTAAAGCAATAATAGCTTGTTCTGATAAATTTATTACTCTTCTGACAAACTCACCCAGAAATTATTCACTCCCAGATCAAGGCTGATCATTTTCGAGTCATTGAAACATTCATGTAAGGCAGGAAAACAATCAAAATGATTAGAACTGATGAAATTTAAAGGCACCATGCGCTTTATAGTTCGACTAATTGCTAACAAGGATGTAGTAAGACTGATTGATTTTTACATTATTTTACTTTCAGGTTAAGTCGATTTCGAAAAAAATATGGCTGGGTTCCTTGGGAACACAAATTTCGTGAAACACTTGCAGAGTTATTGTTATTCCAGTGTTATTGTTTCCACATCACACAGATGTTCATGTTATTGACTTTAATCACACTATTATACAGCACAGTAATAAATTTCAGAGATTTTTTTGTATGTAAAATGAAGATTTACTGCGATAGCTGCAAAAACGGCTATTTCAACTTCCATAAAGCTTAGTCTCTCTACCTGAACGGGTATAGTACCTAACTTAAAAACTATTGTGAAATATTTATACAAATACTAATTTCTTGTCAATAATATCAGTAGTGTTTATTATATTTCCGACAAATTGCCGCGGAACCTCTATTCAGGTTGAGCGGAAAACTGGTGTTTGGGAAACCCTGACCTAGACAAACCTCACCCCGTGAATCTGATCACCCCTGCTTAGTTACCTGAAGTAGCGAACCACGGCAGAGGTGTTGGTTATCAAATAAATGGTTCCCGGGGCGACGGCACCCATAACCGCCTCCCAATTTGAGAATTTCTTAATAAAATATATATTTTTAAATTACCCATTCAACAATCAATAATAATAAATAATAATCAGTCATTGTGATCTCTAGGAAAAAGGCACAATTTTGTAATAATTCCCTTGTATCGCATAATATCGTTGTTTTCAGAAGCGGGAACTAGCTGTTACCCTAAGTAACAAGCAAATGTCCTTTCCGGTGTCGAAATGCCATTGCTAAAATTTATGATGTAAAATATTTTATTAGTAAAGCCGACATGTAGGGGTTCGCACTCGTACTTGATTTTTTTTTTTACATGAATACCGCACAAGAATCCCAACTGCTCTCGTCTGGAGCTAGTGGGACTATGGCATCCCCAATTGGGGTATATTGTAAGGCTGAAGGTAGTGGGGAGGGGAAGGAGATAAGGAAAAGGAAGGTGGGGAAGTACCTGGCTATTCAGACCTGGTTGCCAAACACGGCTAAAGCCATTTCAAGCAACGTTTCAATTCTGAATGGTGGTATTACACCAGGGCGATACTGAGAGTATCTTCCACTCTGGAACGTGCCGCAAATACACTTACTATATATATTATTTTTAAATGAATAAATTGTGAATAACACAAATTAACCAAGTAAAAATTATTTGCCAAGCCGGGATTCGATCCTGCGACCTTCGGAGTGCGAGTCAAGAGCCTTACCGCGGCACTACGCCGGCCGTCAAATTATTATACATTTGAATATACATAAAACCGATATGTATAAATATGTCAAAATACTTAACTCTAAATTCGACTGTTGCGAACTCCTACAACTCATAAACTTACGAATACCGATAGTAACCACGCGACAAAATACATTATTCTACTGCAGCATTCACAAGCGGAACTACATTGCCCACTCTCCTATACAACGATTTCACACTATGGGGAATCAGTACTTAGGTGATGTCGACATATTTAACATCAACTTGGCGAATTTTGTGGATGTTGTAAAAAACATATTCCAAAACTATTACTAAACATATGTGTATTTTTGTAAACTTATCAAATCGCTGTATTTTTTTTTTGTATTTTTGTGATTGTGTGCATTTTTTATCTAATTTTATTTTGGTTATTTCATTATCTATTGAAAAATCATCTGTCATCATTGTACTACCAAACATGTAAAAGCCCTCTGGGCGTTGAATAAATAAATAAATAAATAAATAAAATAAATAAATATTCACGAGGAGGAGGTACAGAAGATATTCCACAACAATCGATTCCTTATCATTCCATCAAATCGATTATGTGGTTTTTCGATAATACTGACTACTACAGGTTAAAATACATATTTCTATGCTTTTTTAAATTTAAAGTATTTCAAATTTAATAATGTTATCATGAAGTTGTGCCACTATTTTGATTTTATGAATTTAACAGCTGTTTCGGGGTTCAAGGCCATTATCAAACTGTGGTTACGATATTGATACTTATTTTTAAAAACAGATTTTAGTTAAAACCTTCCCCAATTTTTATTTGTACACAAGTAACCACGGTTTGATAACAGCCTTGAAAAAGCTGCCACAATAACAAAATAAAAATTCACGTAGAACTTATTAATAACATTGTTAAATTTGATTACTTTAAATTAAAAAAATAAATAAATGGATTTTTACGAATTAAACTGAAACAAAAAACAAAAAAAAATTCTGGGCTTTTTCGGTAAATTTTTCGTAGATAATTTATTAATAAGAGAAAACAGCATAGAATGGGAGTGGTTTACATTATAAATTATTAAAAAACTTGCCTTTATGATCGTGATTATTCGAACGAGTATCTCGGGGTGTTATTTGTTTCTAATATTTTGGCCAAGTTTCCGCCCCCCGGAGTGGAAATGTTAAATTAAGGCTCCACTTTTCTCCCCCGCCCCAACAACCACCCCACAACGCCTGCCACCCTTGCCCTCCACCCCTTTACTCCCGCCCGTCAGTCCATCGGCTGTTGTCTGGTCGTATCACTGAGAGAATCGTAAAATGTTATGGCGGCCGGTCTTTGTTTAGAGTTTTAGACCTTTGGGAAGACCCGATGCTAAAACGAGAGGAACTTTGAATTTGAGGCCAAAATGCTCAATAAAACTAAATAATTTAAAAAAAATCAAAATGTTGGTGTACAGCAAACATTTAGCATCGTTATGAACTAATTTATTAATTTGAATTTTAAATTATAAAATATAGGGCAAAAGAAATCGATTTTTCATGATTTAGATGTAAAGTTGACAATTATTTGAGTTATTAAAAAAAATTATCTTACCTACTGTGTATACAACATGTCCGGAAACTCGTAGTACAAGCGGGAAACTGGTGAATCTACATCACACAGAGAACCCAAAAAACTTAATTTTTTTCGATCTGAGCATTTCGATTTTAATATTATTTTGTTTCTATTTTTCCGTTTTTTCGGCAACTAAAGGGTTAAAAAACACAGCTGAAATCAACCCCCTAGTGAAATTTTTTTTCAAATTTAACCAAAAAAATTCAGAGCGGACGATCTCCAAAAGGATATCGGAACACGTTCGAGCATGTAAACTTGGCCACCCTGACAAATCGGCAATCGCCGAGCATTTAATTGAAACCGGCCATTACTTCGGATTTGTTCCTGAAGTCCTGGGAAGACCCAAAACCTATAGAGCACGCTTAATTACAGAGGCAATTGAAATTCATAAAAATCCTATTAATATTTATAGAGACGACGGAGCTAAGCTCAATAGTTCTTGGTATCCAGTAATTGACGGCTACACCAAAGCTAAATGCAAAAAACCATCTTGAAGTATACTGTATTGCCAGCCCGCAGTGGATTGGTGCTGGCAACACGGTATTGCTTCGAAGTACTTAAGCACACATCTCATCTCTAACATTTACACATCTGCCCTGATGATGGACACTGTAACGCTGTCCGAAACGTTGGCTAAAGGAGGAGGTAGCGCAACACAGCATAATACCCCAAAAGGAAATAACCATAAAATTTTTGACCGTGAAAATCTAAAATCATATCCAAAAAAAGAACCAGTCTGAAAATGTTCGTAATAGGATAAAACCGGTCCTGGTGAAATATAAATTAGTGGAAGAAAGTACAAAAGTGTTTTAATTTCAAATTCTAAAATAAAAAAACATTTTGATTGTCTTAAATCTAAATTACAGTCTTATTTAGATTTATTTAAATTCTTATTTAAATTTAGTCTTACAGTCAATATTTGAAAGTCTCCTACTGACACAACGTAATGGTGATAGGGAACTTAACTAGCCGAGAAATCTAACACGCGACGCCTGGGTGGGACCCAAACGCGACGCCAACTCATCCACTGCCCAGTAATTTGTTTTATTTCATTATATTTACACAGTAATTTGGGGGAGATAATCTTTTTAATAACTGTTAATTATTATCGAAGTCGATTTTTTGGCCCATATATGAGTATAGCTTATAATTTAAAACACAAATGGATAAAATAGCTCACCTCCATACTAGATATTTGCCTTAGCTTAAAAAATAACTGTTCAGTTTGGTTGGAGTTTAGCAGCCACCTCTGGTCTGGAGCCCCAAAATACCTGAAAAGACCCCTCGACTCCGTGCAGAAACGGGCGGTCTGTTTGATAGATTCTCCTAACTTAACAAACGGATTGCAATCTTTAGAGCACAGGCGTCGCGTCGGGTGGGAATGCTATCCTTGTTCTACCAGTATTTCAATGGAAGAAGCTCCGGGGAACTAGCATCATTGATCCCTTCGGCACCGGTGCCGGTGGGAAACACGCCAAACGCGTGTCCAACATATGCACACGGTTGACATTTGTCACATGAACGGGTCGCTTCTTCGACTCGTTTTTGTGTTCAACAGCTCGGCTGTGGAACGATTTGCCGGCCTTTGTGTTTCCTCCTTCCTACATCATGGGTCTCTTCAAGACCAATGTTCATTCCTTCCTCTCCTCAAAAATATCCTCCACACAACATCTCAGATGACGTAGGCCCTGAGGAAAATAATTTCTGTGTGGACTTAATGAAAAAAAAAAGTTAGGAAAAAAAAAATAATACTAATAACCCAGCACAGAAAGGACATTTTTTTGTACATTCGTTTCAGTTTCAGTGCCGGCAATCCGGACTTTATTTTATTTTGATTCATGTACATTTGTACATAGATTTATAGGTAAAATAATTAATAATATTAGCTCCACACAGGGGGCCCTGATTGTTAAAAAAATCCCTAAGGGTCTATGTCATCTTTGGGGGATGCTGTGTGGAGGATCTTTTTAGGGAAAGGAAGTCGAGGAAGTTCTGAAGAAGAAGGAAAAAGGTATGAGAGGTTGGTAGGAATCTGGGGGTCAATACAACGCTCTACCAACTCAAACAAAAAAAAACAGAAATAAATAAATTTAAAACAAAAGTAAAAAGATGGTTGAGAGAACAAAGTGAAAATGAATTATCAAACATACTGAAGACCATGTAAAGACAACTGGATACTAAATACAAATGTGGAAACACTACAGGCCGCCTCAGAACAGGAAACCCTAGTGAGGAGGACTGTGAAAAAAAAAACCTTAATATAATATAATTTATAAATTTATTTATTTATTTATTGTAAGAAAACATTATGTACAAATTTTGCTATAGATACTAATAAAATTAAAAAAAAAAAAATGTGTCTAGGAATGACGGACGTATGAATCCACTCCTCCCACTGCGGTGCAAGGCGATGGGTCGAGAGTCCGGCTGGAGAGATCTAAGTTTAAGGTCTCCCTCAACCTGTTAAGTTCTGCCAGTATTTAGATTTAGTTGTCACAATTTTTTTTTTTACATGAGCTCCACACAGGAGGCCCTGAGGAAAATAATTTCCCTCAGGGCCTACGTCATCTTTGGGATGCTGTGTGGAGGGTTTTTTTTAGGAAAGGAAGGAGAGGAAAGTTTAGGGAAGAAAAAGGGTTTAAGGGGTGGGTAGGAATCAGCGGTTCAGTGTGTCTTGGTCATCCGCCTCCAAGACCTAGACAAACCTCACCCCATGAACCCGGGCACCCCTGCTAAATTATCAAACGTAGCGAACCACTTGGGGTGACCTATGGCAGAGGTGTTGGTTATCCAATAAAGGTTCCCGGGGCGGATATATACAGTACTGAAAAACTAAAATACTTGCAGACCTTAATAACAACAATATTAAATTGTATTATAATTAAATTTAAAAATGAAAAATAAATAATATTCTGTGACGTTGACCGGGAAGAAGTGATTTTGTCGAAAATGTTTACCCATCGAAATCGAGTTAAAAGTATGAGGTGGGGTAGGAATTTTCATTAGCATGTTATGACCTAACAGGCATGTCCAATCGGTAAGAATATTGAGTGCAACTTTACTAAGCTGTGCAGTTTTCGGCATCTTCCTGATAAATGATTATGTATAATGAAACCAATTTTTAGTGGATGACAAAATTTTAATGTAAAATTTCGGTGTTAGGTCTCATCGTCAAGATTTTATGAACAGTTGCAAAAATAGAAATTTTCCTGATTGATAAATGATTATATATGTCGTATAATTTAAAAAATATATCTAGGTATAACTAATAATGTTATATTTTAGAAAAAATCTTAAGAAACAATTCATTTGTATGGAGCGTGACATTTTGAAGACCCCCCCCCCCTAAAAGTGTCACATAGTATGGGTACGTTCCCTAACTTCGAAAACTGACTTCTCGTGTAATTAGCAACTTTTCCTCGATTGGTACAGATATAATATCTATAACATAAAAATGAATCGCTGAATGTGTTGCTAAGCGCATAACTTTCGATCGACTGCACCAAATTGGATAATTCTTTTTTCGTGTGTTCGTTATTGTCAGGACAAGGTTTTTATAAAACTTTCGGTGAGCTCTGGCATTATGAAATTTGTATAAAAAATTGGTATTGGTGGCACGCGAGGAAGCGGCTATTGCTATGGAAAGCGTGAGGGAGGGAGAGATGGGGGAGGGGAACCAGGGAGGGGGGGGGGAACCCGGGAGGGGGGAGGGGGACCTGGGAGGGGGGAGGGGAACTCGGGAGGGGGGTCCGCGGGACGGGAAAAGGGGGGGGGGGAGTGGAGTGGGGAGAGGGAAGGTGGAAGTGACGGAGTGGGAACGTGAGAGGGAAAGAGGACGCAGGAGAGGGGGAGGCGGAAGGGGAGACGCAGGAGGAGGGGCAGGCGGAAGGGGAACGGGACGAATGGGAAAGGACACGCAGGGAGAAACAATTTCTTTATTAAATGGCAGAGGAACGCATGCCGGGACCAGCTAGTACTTAGTAGAAAATGGTAAAGTTGAATGTTTGTAAACACATTTTTCAAATGACGATGTTTATAACACCGATGTACAGATTTTAATCCTAATAAAATCGTTGAGTCGTGGAGTAATTTCATCAGAGTGGAGTAATTTCATCAGGCACGTAGATATAGGTGTAAAATAAAGCGCAGGAAGGAAGAAGTGTGGTGAAGTGGTGGGGTGTTATGGGAAATCAATATGCATAATTTAATATCAGTCTAATTGGAAAGCAATTATGCGCTCTGACGTCATTGGCTGCATCCACATAGTGCTTCTGCAAACAGAGATTGCGCTTATCGCCGCAAATGAATGTCTATAATATATAATATGTGCAGTAGAACAAATTAAGTTTTGCTGTTGAAACACGGTGTAGATATAAGATATTGCGCGCGAACGTATTTTACCCACTGCGAATTCATTCAAAACAACCAAATCGCCAAAACAACCAAATTTTATATTACCTACTGTGAATTCATTCAGAACAACCAAAACGGATATTTTAAAGCAGATTACATCTATCTAGCACGCGAACTACCGATTTTCTTTTATAGTAGTCCCAGAGCGCGGTCGTCTGAGACGTCATCATTCTAGTATCTTTTTCGTTGTAATCTTGATCGAAGGTTGTAATACCCGACTTGTTAGAAGGAAGATTTTTATGTATCTAAGCATTTTAGGACGGTCATCGATTATGTCTTATACGACCCCTCTCCGGGGCTACTATGTGAACAAACAGATACTTTCGTTATTTGTTTTTTTATAGCGCAACACGGCATAACACCCCAAAAATAAATAACGAAAATACTTTTGGCCGTAAAAACCTTAAAACGTATCGAACAGACACTTTTTTGAAGTTTTCAACAATATTATTATTCAATTAAATAAAGTTTATTTATAATAATATATACAAGTTCGGCTGTGTAATTATTAGATATTGCGCGTGACAGCAGAAACAGGTAAAAATTACAAAGCAGAGCTTGTTTATAAATAAAACTATTTTTTCTTTATAAACAAAATTGGATTGAATACGTAAAATAAAAAATTTAAGTTAAAATGGAGTTTTGCATATTAAACTTGATAATTGCTAATGTTATGCCGTGTTGCGCTAGCTCCTTCTTTAGCCAACGTTTCGGACAGCGTTGCAGTGTCCATCATCAGGGCAGATCCGGATCTGCCGGATATAATAACAGAACAAAATGTGTTTTTAACAATTTTCGGAGTATACCTTGTGATTTTTTTCTTTTGAGGGAATTTCATATGATTACCGTTTTGGCTTGGCAAATGTACAGACATTACCTTAAAAAATAAGTTGTGTGTTTTTAAGAACTTAAAGTGTTTAAGAGTTTAAGGTTTTAAAATTTAAAGTGTTTAAGGGAATTCTTTTATAAATCGGTAAAAATTCGGAACGTGGGGTCTTAATGACCGATGACAAACCTAGGCGAGCAGACGACCTACAATACTTTTAACCAAACCTAACCTAACCTGTTGTACTTATTTTGATGATATTAATAAGAAACTATTAAATACGGTAGATATGGTAGATATTAACAGATTCGTAGGCGGCGAAAGTGAGAAGTAACGTACAAACGAGGTACGATTCGCAGGGTTTCTTATCTGTAGTGTTTTATTTATAATTTAACTAAATCTAGCTAGAATAATTCAAAGTAGGACGGTGTGTATGTATAGTATATACCTACTGTAGATTAGTAGTACCTAAACAATAGTTATTATTTTTACTTATTTTTCCAATGGTTTACGAGATTGTGGCGATGAAAATCAATAAAATCTGACGCGAATGTGCGCCGATTCACCCTGGGTCGAGATCAAGGTAAATACGCAATTTATGGAAGTTAAAGTTTATTTTGAAAAGCTGTCGTAAACATCAAACACTAAACACAATGGAAACCAGAGCCGTGCACTCAAGTGGTAGTTGAAATAAAATAGCAAAGATTGGCCTTTCAACTGCAAATTTGCCCTTTTTATCTGGCTACAATATAAATTTGATCCAAAAATATCAGATTCACTGGTCATTCATAAAGTGAATCAAGTTACTACTGCAAATTACGTCCGTAAAATAAGGTCTCCAAAGAGATACGGTCGCGAGGAATGATTTTACGCGAGATCCGGCAAAACTGCCGTGTAGCCAAATTCCCCTACTTCAAATCCCCACCACACTGCACTCTTTGCGACGTTTAGTCTCGGCGTGGCAGCCGTTGGCGATGACGCTTCCACTCGTCGCACCCGCCAGGTGTGAATTATGCTCTGCAATTCGTTGGATTCGTTATATAACTGATTTATATTTTCTTCACTCTGTGAAAACTTCAATAACACTTCATCGACACAATCTAGGAATTGACATAATATGATAATCGATCATGGAAATTTGGAATGCTGTAAAGGACAATAAATCCAAAAATTAGTTAAACATGTCAATTTTCTGCGTTTTTTTTCTCTTCGGTCTACGTAGTCGCAATATTTCAAGAAAAATAAGTGCGTCTTTTACGACATGCATTTTAAGTGGATTTTTATTCTGAAAAAACTTAAATAGTTAAATAAATTTATAAAAAATGTTGAGAATTCTGAAAGACCCATTCAATGTTATTTTATAATAAAAAATCATAATTATAGGTCTACAAAAACAGAGCAATTAAGGTGATCCAATAGTCCAGGAAAAAATCGAAATCGGAATTCACTTGAGAAAAAGCTTTTGGAAAGGTTGGAAAAGGCATTTGAGATTTTTTTACAGGTTGATTTCGGAAAGGCATGTAAAAATATAAACTCCTTTTTTACGCATTGTTTATTGTAATAACAAGGACATTTAAAATTTATTTCACGGAACCAAGCGACGCGGAGCTTAAGACCTCTATTCCCCGCCGCAGCCGGGGCCCAACTGATACAAAATGGGTGTGGCAAGTCTGAAGTCCTTAGGTGGACGGCATAAGGTTCACAAAAAAATCCAAATTCCTCGAATGGCGGCCGTATTAATTGATGTTTAAATAACAACGCGAAAATGCATATTTTATTTTTATTCGTTAAGTTCGGGCGTAAAAGTCAATTTTTTTTTGCGATTATTATAAAAGAAATTGAATTTGCCAAATCTATCTATCTATATAAATAAAAATGAATCTCCGAAATGTATGTACGCGCAAAACTTCCGAACGACTGCACCAAATTGGATAATTCTTTTTTTTTGTGTTAGTTATTATCAGTACAAGGTTTGTATAAAACTAAAAAACTGGTGAGCTCTGGCATTAAGAAATTTGTATGAAAAAATTGCAATAGGTGGCACGCGAGCTGTTTGAAAACTGAATGTACCGGAATAAATGTATGGATTGCGGGAGGGGGGAGGGGAACTCGGGTAAAAGGTTCACTGGAGGGGGGGAAGGGAACCCGGGAGGGGGTAGGGAACCCTGGGAGGGGGAAGGGGAACTCGGGAGGGGGGTTTGAGGGACGGAAGAAGGGGGAGAGAGGAGTGGGGAGAGGAAAGGTGTAGGAGGCGTAGTGTGAACGCGAGAGGGGAAGGGGGTGCGGGAGAAGAAGGGGAGGCGAAAGGGGAACGGGACGAATGGGAAAGGACACGAAGGGAGCAACAATTTCTTTGTTAAATGGTATAGCAACGCATGCCGGGTACCAGCTAGTTAAAAAATAAAACTATATCCGAAAAGGGGTTTACAAGTAGGAGAGTTTGCACTTGAAAGAGTTTTTTTTATAGACTTAATACTTTATTTTTTTCTAGTATTATTAAAAGACTTATAAAAAAATTGCCGATATTTTTAAAGACCAAGATATGTTCTACACGCAGTATTTAATTGAAGCATCTATAATACTTCTAAGCGATCAAATCTTCAAAACAAAAATACATGATTTTGTATGATTTTGCATTATTTCGCATGGCTTCATCTTAAGAGCGTTTAACCAGCCAGCGGACGAAAATCCACATTTCGTCGAAAATTGTTCTTCCGATCGTGCAGGGCGGTTACAATGAGAAAGATTGATTATTCTCCGTACCAGCTTTTTAAAATTATAACTCAGTATCGAATTTATTTCAATCCAAATTAGCTTTAATTTATACCTTTATCCAAAAATGCTGAAAGGCGTGATGATAAAACTTTTAAAATAGTGTACTTTTTGTAGTTATTTTTTGATTATAAGTATTTATCATTTTTCAATAATGTCTATATTTAATAAGAATGTTAAAAAAATCTGAAATATATTAGTTTGTAAGTGCGCAAATAAATACACAAATGGACCAATTTTCGTCAAGAAACACATGTACGTACATATTTTTTAATGATTTTATTGAAACTAAAATTAAAATTCTAATACATAACTTTGCTAGATAATGTATTGATTTATTTTACTGCATGATTATATTATTTGAAATGGGTGTGGTATAATACAAAAACTTTTTTGAAAATTTAACAAATCTGCCAACGACCTATGGAATAACCTTATTATACTAAAAATTAAAAAAAAAATCTAAAAATTTATTACATAACTATGCTAGATAAAAGAACAATCTTTCGAAATCCATTTATAATTTTTTGTGGAAAAGCGTCAATACGTCTAAAAACTTTTTTGAAAATGACGTATTTCCGGCTTTCTCTGGTAATGCCCTCTTAACATGTTGTCCTTTACAGCATTTCAAATTTTCACGATCGATACCCAAGTTTAAAATCTGAATAAATTTTCAGGGCGTATAAGAAAAATAGATTATAAATTATAACACTCGTTTAATGTGCGCGGCTCGTTGTTGGGAGAATATTATTTTGCGCCTGTGAAAGCCAGAACACATTCAGAAGAGTAAATCCATCACGATAAAAAATATATGTGTATCCAAGAACACGAGATTTACAGTTGTGACGCACAACTAGACTCAAACGCTGATTTTAATGGTTCGTGTGATTTTATCACGCGATAAATTAATTCTGAATTATATTTTCATACAAATTATGCATAATATAGAAAATTATCGGACAGTTTAATATTGCACTGTGGAAGTGATGGCATTATGATGTGAACAAAAAATAATATCGATCTGAATAATAATATACGCACAAATCTATTTCAAAAGATCGCTTAATAATGAAATGTATAGTTCAAAGAAAATACCACTTAAAACCCGTTGTTTTTGGTCATTCAATTATTATAGGCAGGTTAAAATTGTAAAGTTTGTATTAGGTTTTAGTTTTCACCCAAACAGTTATCGATATATCGAACGAAAATGTGTAGAGTTGACATATGAATATATATAGACCTGCCCTAAGTGATAAAAGCGTATTATATGCTGAAAATTAATATAATAATATATTAATATGCTGAAATTGTCAGACAGAAGAACTTTCACTGACTTGGTATTTCTGTATAAAATTCTAAATGATTTAGTTGACAGTCCGATATTGCTCGAATTGATAAGCTTCCGGATTCCAATACGTAATACTAGAAGTCAGGATTTATTTCAGTGCAGTAATTCTGGAACTAACTATCATATGTATTCCTCTTTGCCCAGAATACTAATGGAGGGAAACAATTATACCAAGTCAGTGGACATCTTCAATTTATCTTTAAACAAATATAAAATATTGTTACGAAGGCAGTTCAGTTATGTACAATAAATACTGTGTATTTCTTACTATTCATATGTAAAAGCCCCGAAAAAGGGCGTTAATAAATAAATAAATTAATTATTTCCCCCTCCCCATACCGGTTCTTTGGCACCGGCTGGGCTTGCGAGAGCCTCGCCTGAATCTAAAAAATGTGACGTCATCATTCTTGTCCAGACCAGCGTCGACTCGCATCGTACATTTTACGAAATAACACGGCAAAAATGCTAGCTTGTGCTATACATTCATTCTAAAATATGTCGATCATAACGAATGTGGGCGGTTCTCCAGTGTGCTCGTCGCTGGTTACAGGGGGTAAATAAATTATGAAACATTTGTAAAAGTGTCTTAACTAAATACGGCAACAAAATATTCGTATGTGAAAAGATGCGAACTTTACTTTGTCGTATTTGGACTTCGCAAATATGTTAATAACGTGGTGAGCAATTCGCGCTCTCACGTAAAAAGGTCTATTCATTCAAAAGCAGATTTTACTTTTAAGAACTAAATGGTGATATTATAATGCGAGATGCCTATATACTGCAAGATTGATTTTTTAACAAATCACAGTCATCTTCCCCCTCTTCGTACCGCCATAGTTGATTTTTTCCCTCATCTGTATGATCTCGTCTATTAAATTTGGATGTCTATGATTGTAGAGCAATTAGATTTGACCAAAACAACCAAGCAACAAACATCGGATTGTGTGTATTGGTGAACATGAATGCGCTTTCGACAGTGATGTAAATGCCAAACATCTCTGAGAAATGGCATTTGATCATGCTTGCGCATATTTATTGGCGAGATTTTTTTACTTTAGCTAGTCAATGTGTCCAGGAGTGACGGACGTATGAATTCATTCCCCCCACTGCGGTGGCAGACGCATCCGCCACCAAGACCTAGACGATCCTCGGGTATCCCTGCTAAGCAGCATACGTAGCGAACCACCTTGGCTGACCTATGGTAGAGGCGTTGGTTATCTAATAAATGGTTCCCAGGACGACGATACCTGTACCCGCCTCCCAAATTGTATAGGTAAGATCATCGAATTTGTAAAATATCGTTGATAAAAAATAATTTAAAATTTTTTTTTAGTTAGGTAATTGAAGTTTTGTATGAAAACTGCCGCGCAGCCGCCTGTTCCCGCGTGGTGACGTAACCCGTCACCAGGAATTTAGACATTTTATTTTGATTCCCGCTCTTTATTTTTCAACGACAAGAGATCCTAAAAGGGTCAGGCTATCCTTCACAAATCTTCATCGATTTTTTGTTTGATGTTGAAGCCTGACCCTTTTACACAATTCAATGAACGAACGTTTTAAAAATTTTAAAATTCTTCAGCGATTTTTTTTTGATGTCGAAGCATGCCACTTTTACGCAATTCAATGAATGAACACAGTAGGTACATCAGATTTCGAAAGATTTTGACGAATGCTGTTTTGCTAAACAAATAAATACTTTTTTTCAATGAAAAACACTGATACATTACAGGTGAGCATTTTAGAATCTAAAGTTAAGATGTTATTTCATAAAAAAACATTTATAAAACTAATAGGTATATAAGGTTCGAAACATGCGGCATCATATGATGCATCTGAGGATAGTCTATGACAACTTTCATGTAACCAATGGATAGATAATTTGTGTTCAATTAAATTTTGACACCTTTCCAATTACAGAACAATAGGCCACTTGAATCACATTTTTTTAAATTTTTTTCCGGTTTAGGCAAATATTCTAAGACATTCTGAATTTTTTTTTTTTAATCGTATTTTTGAAACCCTGGGGATTTTTGAAAATTTCAAACCGAAAAATCATACCATTTTTTATAAACCGGAAAGACGGGACATAATTTTATAGGTGTGAAAAAATGATAATTACATAGCCGAAAATCATTTAAAAAAAAAACGTTTTCCACACGAATGGCACAGGAAAATAACGAGGCATACCAAAAATATTACATCTTATAAATATTTTTTTCCTTGATCCATCCTATTGATCATAAATCATTATAATGTACAGCGTCTATATTCCTAAATTCAATGTAATATACTTGAACTTGTAAGTTGTAATAATAATAAGAATATTATAAAATTTTATTTTGTTAAAATCAGCACCATAATCATTATACCTCTAAAACACGTACCGACATCATCTTCACGTTCTGAAGAGAACCCCGTACATCATTAATTGTACGGGGTTCTCTTCAGAACATCTGTCAAAAAATCAAACCAAATGATAAGTTCGTAGAGAACAAACAATAAATCTAGTGAACGAATTCAAAAATTCGCCTGAAATCAAAGTGATGCCATATAAAAAAAAAAATCAGTGTGGAATTTTATAAAAATAATAGGAACATTTTCGGCGACGGGACATTTTCATGTAGTGACGTCACGAGCCCAAATAATGGATATATTTATTTAAAAATAATGAAACTGTACATTTCTAAAAATTTTTACTAACATTTTCGTAATCTTAGTAAAAAAACTCTATCCACACGATTTTTTCCAAGTCGTTATGAAGTCCATGTAAGTGGCCTATTAATAATACGTACATAAAGTGCAATTTAATAAAAAAAATCAAATTTAATATTTTTACAAACTAATACGATTTATTTAACTTACAGGAAAAATTAAAAATTTTAAATAAACAATTTTTCTTTAATTTCCCTTAAATCTAATCCTCCAGTACCAATAACATGTGTATGTGCAAAAACTGAAGGGAATCTGTGTGCCCTGATTTCACAGAACATTTCCATATAAATTATATTACATCTAATTTTTAAAAGGCACATATTTTTTAAAGAAATGCACGTTTCTATACAATGTATTTAATTTACCATTTATATTTTTGTTTAGGTTCTGACTGATAATGTTTTATTCCACATCCCTGAACTCTAAAAAAAAAAAAGTTTAACTTAAAAAAAAGCATTTTTTTAATATAAAAAATGAAATAAAATGTGAAATTTTGTTCATTTATTTGTAGATTTGATAGATCACGTGGAAAGAGGTTAAGAGTTAGGTTAGGTTAGGTCTTTTGGACCACAATGAGAATGATCCGGGAGTAGGTACGCGAATTTCGAATATATGAGAAGGAACGAAGGAATGTAAAAATTTTTGTGCGAAAAGAGTATTTACGGGAAATGGTGGTACTATTGGCTTTGATAGGTCAGCTCTTTGAACTCAGGCAGAGTGGGATCTTTTATATTATTTGCTATTACTATTCCAATATTGCGTCCTCTAGGCGCGGATCCGGGTTGGAAAAATATCTGGAAAATAGTCAATCGCGATCTACTAGTCACCTCCGCACCAAGAACAATTATTGGATAGCCAACACCTCTGCCTTAGGTCACCCCAAGTGATTTGCTACGTTTGGTTACTAATAGCAGAGGTGACCGGGATCATGGCGTGAGGTTTGTCCGTATTTCGGCGGCGGACGCGTCTGCCCATCAACTGCGTGGCAGATCGGATCGGAAGAGATTGGTTTGCTTGGATACATGGATTGATAATTTATTAACCACTGCTTTGTCATTTTGGGGCAGGGTTTTTCTTTATTCTCAAATTTAAAGTTTCTAATAATATTGTTAAAAGTCACTGTTGCCAATCATTCAAGAGTTTGGCGAAAATTATTTAACATTCGTGGAGTTTTTATACCACTTCTTTACATAAATCTTGTGGTATGCCTGCTTACCAGTGGCTTTTTGTAAAATCTTTCTTCCGTATTGTCCACAATAATAACGGATTCCATGCCTACTAAGAATAAAGTCAACTCAACACCGCTTTGAAGTCATTAAAAGCTATGAAAAAAATAATTTCAAGATGGCACATAACCCTAACATAACGTAACCTATTTAATCAATTTTTTATCATTTTTTTTCATCACTTCTAATGACTTTTCTGAGGTGGTTCTGAGTTGGTTTCATTCTGACTTGTCCGGTCACCATAGTAACGTACCAAATGAGTCCTTTTATTGGAAGTAGTCGCACCGTGCAGTATTTTGTTATTTGTATATATTTAGTGTGGCAATTGTTTTTATTATTGCAATTTGCAAATTTTGTACATATTAAATATAAATTCTGCGTGAGTGCCCCCAAGTTCGTATTCCGTGTCTAAGGATAGATTTGACCATAGAATAATGTATAAGTTTTAGTGTACAATGGGTAAGCATTTTAATTTATAAAAATTATTCGCTGTAGATCGGAGCTAGTTACATTTAGTCTGTCAAATAAGAGTAGAAAATATAAAAACTGGAACTACTAAATTTGTAGACTGGCAACGCCAATTTAACTGTCAAATATTTTTTTGAAGTGCAATGACACTGAATGTATAGAACACAGTAAACCACATTTTAAAAAACATTTTTTCTTCATGCCATAAATTTGATTAAAAGGTGATTTATAAAGCGATTCGCTTTAATTTAATTTAACATAAATTTGAATTTAACAATAAATAGAAAGGAAGAATCACTAATGGTGAGTTTAGTTACACTACTTTTAGATCTGAATGAGT
This sequence comes from Limnephilus marmoratus, assembly GCA_917880885.1. Lineage (NCBI taxonomy): Eukaryota > Metazoa > Arthropoda > Insecta > Trichoptera > Limnephilidae > Limnephilus > Limnephilus marmoratus. The sequence goes on from OU862910.1 coordinate 30,296,443, forward strand.
TAAATATATTCAGATCTAAAATTAGAGACATGATCTAAAGCCCAGGCAACGCTAGGTACTAGTATTAAATAAATGTGAGCAATTTGTAAACTGTGCTTTATATTTGATTACATTATAGTTATTCTTCATTATGTTAACACAAAATTGCAAAGGTATAATAATAATATGCCTATACGCAATTCTAATTTTGAGATCGGCGGGTATCTGTACTGCGATGAAAAAATATTTTTACCACTATTATGCCTTTTTAATTTTTTATAAAAATGTACGTTACACAGCTTTACTTTAGCACCATGAGTTATGAGTTTAGTATTGCCCTTTGATCAACAGTGGCGCCCTCATATATTTTCTACTCTTATTTGACAAACTGTATTTTTACTACTCATACATTCAAAATGATGTGGGGTTAGTTTGGGTGTATTCCACATTCCCAAGCTCGGTGATCTTATGTACATGCATTTGGTTTTTAACATTAATAAAATTAATCTTACACCATGTGCCCATTTAAGAAGTTCATTGAAGTCTGTTTAGTAATATAAAAAAAACGAATGTTCGACTGAAGACCCATATGAGTAATATGGCATAAAATGCAACACAACTCTGTAGTATACAAAGAGAATGCACGGGATCTTTATTATCAGCTGTTATCAGAGATAATGCACAGTATTAAATACAAATCCATTGACTATCATTCCGCCGTCATAATTAATAAAAATCTTATTAATAAAACCTCAATTATTATAGTAAAAGGTCATTGTTCAAAAGGGAAAAGTCATTATTCTTATGGGAATTTCACATGACGCTTTTTAGATAAAAAGAACCTGTTAAATTTTGGTACCTACAGATTTTCGTACACTTCCTCTTTCGTATGGTTGGGGGTCAGAGTGTGACATCTAGGTCTGCGAGCCAGTCTAGGGCCTCAGGCGTTGCCCTGTGGACCTCATCAATCCTGCCGGGGAATGAATGGACGGGCATCCGTTTTGTAAAAAGTCCACCTTTGAGAGAGATGTTCCCTCAATATTCAGGGACAATATTTTCAATGGTTCCCCGATGTTTAATGTTTCCCCTTGGCCGGGAGACCTTTCGGTCTTCGGCCCCTTACGTGGCGGCATAATTATTTGTAGTCGGAGGCCCTCTTAATATTTGGTTGCCGCCTTACTCACAGCCAAAGATATTGAAATATAAATAGATGTGCTATCTGCAGTTTTTACTAGGTGGGACTGTGCTTCCGGGTGTCGCCGATATTGTTTACCAATTAACAAATAAACTAAATGAACGAATAATTAACGAATAAACCAAACGAACGTTAAACTAAATTAAAAAAATTCTTTCCGTATTCAAACCATATTGTTAACCAATATTAATGCACATCTTCAAAAAATCAACGAAATGAACAAATTATTTTTGTATGCAAACTACTCTAATTAGGGTATAGTCCGACGACAGTTGCGCGGACACCATAGCATAGCTCTTTTGTATTTGAATATCTTTGCTCACAGCACTCACTACCTTTCGTACACTTTAGACGGCGTATTTGACATCCACCATCTTGTAGTGTTATTTATTTATTTATTTATTTGTTTGTTTACGCCTTGATGGCTTTTACATATAAAATAAATTGTACAGGAGCATTATAACAAGTATGCAGTATCATAAGTATATGGTACATAAAATGATAAACAGAGCTAGAAAGATATAAGTAGGCTTAACATAAGTAGGTATTAATATTCAAGTAATTGTTTACAAAGGAGTTCAACCAGCGGATTCGTATTTGGGCTCACGCTACATTATATTCAATAATTATTGTCACAATATCACACAAAATGTGATTCCAAATACACTTGAAGCATACCGGTATTGCAGTGGTGTAAAACATTTTTAACAATTAATATAAAAGTAGGTAATTTTCTTGTAATTAATTATTTTTATTTTTTTAATTATAATTTTTTTTTGCTATCATAAATGTACGTATGTTTGTTATTATTATGAAAAAGAGAAAAAGAAAAGAAAAGGTACACAGTAATTACATATGTAAATAAGTAAGTAGGTACTATGAATGTAGTTATCATGAATGTAGTTACAGAGCAGTGGGTATTAAGTTTGTTACTGTTAACAATGTGAAACATTTAAGGATTTTTACATTAGTTTGTCATTATTTTGCGTATATCTCAATAGGTATAGGTACCTATAAATATTTTAAATATAAAAGCAAATTTTCCATGGATTTCATTTAATATTTAAAATATTGATAAAAATACTATAACGCGTGTTTCTGAATGATTAACTGACAACTGTAAAGGCAAATGACAGATGCTGTTATGTGGTTTATGGCTATTGGATATGATGCCATTTTTGAAAATTTAATACCGTCTCTAAAATACTACTTTTTCCCTAATGGTAACTATCTGTATGAAATCGTATGTATGAAAATAATGACCGTGAAAAGTGAAGATTTTTCACGTGGGTTCCGATATAGTTTTCACATTGGGATCGGTATGAAAAAAACATCTTGTAAAATGCCCTTTAGAATTTTTTTAATGTTAAATTGTAAGAAAGATAACTCCGTTAGCAGAATAACCCGGCTTTTAATTCCCATTATCTAATTGATAAATAATATATTATGTTATTACTTTGCGTCACCCTGAACACTCTCTTGTGCTACATAATAAAAGAAGTTAAGAACATTTTAATATTTCCAATAGGTAATATTTAAACGCCGATGAAAGGTATAGTTTCAACATGTTAATTCCCAGGCATATTTTTTTATATCCATTATTTAGTAAAGTGAAATAGATTAAAATTTCCACAAGCTTTTGAAAATTCCTCGCAAAATGCAGAATGATTTACACTCGTGCATAAAAAACATATCAACAGTTATCTTTTTATGTAAATATTTACACACTGCCACAAATAGGTACGCACAGAGATCCGCTAAGTAAAGAACAACCGAGGTAAAGTAATACGCAGGTACGGGTTTAGTTTACGATAGCAGAATAGTATTCAAGTTTAGCTTACGATAGCGGTATACTGTTCAAGTTTGGTTTACGATAATATAACACTGGTATTTACCAATCATAAAATGTACACGTAAGAAAGCTAACTAACCTTGTATTCTAGAAACCCGAGATAAATAAAGTCATTATAATGAACATTCCATTGATTCGTGTTTATTTTCTTGGGTTTTTGGGACAATTTATAAGAAATAAAGATATTCAACGGGTGCAAGGTAGAGGTTAAACTTATCCAGCTGCCACCGGGTTTTATGTCTTTCTTTTAGTTAAGAACTTTTAATTTAAAATAAAACAATAACTTTGTAAACACCACTTTTATTTTTATACTTTATGCCGTAAATGGTCGGCATAAAGTATAAAAAATAAAAGTGGTGTTTACAAAGTTATTGTTTTATTTTAAATTAATAATGTCTCATCACAAAGTATCCGCCTGATATGAACAAATAACAACTTTTAGTTTCAGAACTCAAGTGGAAAAGTTACTTGCAGTAATTAGGAAATGGATTTTTCAACGAAAAACATTTCCGCAAAATTCGCTGCAGAAAACTCTACATTTACACTTTTATGTGAAACACGGTGACCGGACAACTCAACAATGTGCAATTTCTTCACTCCTTTAAAATTCAATAAAAGTGATGAAAAAAAACTTGGTTAAATAGATTACGTTAGGTTAGGTTATGGGCTCTGTTTTTCATCACTTTTAATGACTTTTCAAAGGGGTGTTGGGGTGTTGACTGTTGACATGTCACTTTGTTGAGTTTTCATGGAACCATGAAAAACATGTAAACAGCATTCATATCGATAAGAAGATGTCGGTGATTCACACGAATTGAATAGTGATTGATATAATAAGAAAATAGACAATAGGGCCCAAAAAAATAAAAGATGTGTGCAGTTCACACGTGGTAGAAGTGAAACCTTCAAAAACTAAAGTAGACAAGAGTGGGGAGTGTGGGGAGGCTACGAAGCACAAATAGAAGACCGATTATTCTATCATTCTCTCGCAGGCTAAATAAAATCCTATAGATGTTTGTGTTTGTCTCGTTTTACTGTCGGTTTTTCGTTTCATCGAATTTCAAATTACAGTGGTGCTAAAGAAGTTTTCACTTCAATGTAATATTATATTATATTATAGCCATCTGCAAACTACTGTTATAAATACTCACGGTTGCAGGAATATTATTATCAAAGAATTTCATTTGATAATAACGGGAACTTACCTGAAAAGAAAGAAAATTATATTATTAGCAATATAACATTGGTAACCTAGTGTTATAGGGAGATTTAAAGTAGAGGTAATAATAAACACAAGAAACAAAACAAATCAATCTGCTGAAATTTGTTTATGTAAAAAACCGTATAAGAAAACCAACTGCCCCAAGCTAGTGGTACTTGATATTTACAATTTCGGTATGTTTTGAGGCTGAAGGTGTGGGGGGGGGGGAGAAAGATATGGTAATATGAAGGTTGGTAAACACTCGGTTATTTAGACCTGGTCACCAAACATGGTTTAAGTAATTTAAAGCAATGCTTCAATTCTGAATGATGGTAACTCGATGTGAGTATCTTCCACTTTCGGATGGTTTAAAAGTTAAGTTTCAGCGGCAGTCTTCCGATAGGTGACCGGCACTTTAAAGTAGATAATATTATCAGGGGCCGAATGTAAAAGACATCCCGTTGGCTAAACCTCACATAACAAAAAAAAATTAGTTCCAATGTTTTATCGTGTATCTAACCCAAAAGTAAATTATAATACTAGAAATTTATTCTAATGTACCAGGAAATGTAAACGTCTTAACTAATAACAATGATAATAAAAACCCGCAATGACGTCAAACCCACATAATATATAAAATAATAAAAATAAATATGCATAATGTTTTTTAATGAGATGATTTTTTTTTAACAGTAATTGCAACGTAAACAATAAAATACTAATGCAATATTAAAGATATTATTCAAAATCTTTGTTATTAGAAAAAACGCTTGCAAGGTGTGTTAATTTGTTATTTCACCGAGGAGTTGTCTACAAACTGCCTTCTTACGGACTTTGTGTACATGGATTGCCAACTTTTTGAGGGAGAGGGTTGTTGATGATGATCTTCCTGGCACTCAATAAATGCTGGCGTCCCACAAGGTTCGGTTCTGTTTCCGATTTTACTTTTGTTGCACATCAATGACCTTTTGTCGTGTGCACCAATTCATTGTTATGCGGATGACAGTAGTCCATGATAGCTTTTTGTTTGACAATCCCCCAGAGGGCTCACAAATTTCAACGGATCGAAGGGCTTTGAAGCAAAGAATGGACGGTTACCTCGAGAGTGTTTTCTCGTGGGGTAAAAATAATCTCCTCGAATTTAATGTTTCAAAGACCCAATCGTGTCTGATTACCTCTAAAAGGGATCGAAATAAAAATCTAGTCTCCATTGATATGCTTGGTGTAACTCTAAGTGACCAGCACAGACATGGGGGCTCCATGGAAGTCAGAGTTAAGTTAGTCTCTCAAAACCTGGGCGTACTGTACAGGGCCCGCAGATACTTTAATAGTACACAACTAATAATCCTGTACAAATCGCAAGTGCGCTCCACGATTGAATTAGGCACCTCTGGTCTGGAGCCCCAAAATACCTGAAAAAATCGCTCGACTTTGTGCAGAAAAGGGCGGTCCATTGGATAAATTCTCCTAACTTAACAAACGGATAGCAATCTTTAGAGCACCGTTCTACCGGTATTTAAATGGAAGATGCTCCGAGGATCTAGCGTAATTGTTCCCTTCGGCACCGGTGCATAGTCGGGAAATACGCCAAACGCGCGCTCAACATATTTTATACACATGGTAGATATTAATTACATGAGAAACAGTTCGGCAATGGAACGATTTGCCAGCCTCTGTGTTTCCTCCTTCCTACAACATAGGTCTCTTCAAGACCAATGTTCAATCCTTCCTCTCCTCAAAAAGACCCTTCACACAGCATCTCAGATGACATAGGCCCTGAGGGAAAATATTTAATATAAATACGGGGTGTTAAGGGACGTAATTGACTTACTTTAACCAGTGATTCCTGACATTATTTGGAGTAAAAAATGTAAATGAAATTTTGGTCTCCGGTGACTTTTTTGTACGACTTTTTTTGTCAATTTTTTTTTCTTCAAATTCAAACAAAAAAAAATTCTTCCGCATGTCGTCGCTGGTCACTCAGCCGTGTAACCGACCAACCCCTCACCCCGCCTCCAACTGTCCATCACCTATCATTTTGTTATGTTTTTGTAGAAAAAATAAATAAAAAAAACATCAAAAATGTCACCGGAGACAAAAATTTCATTTACATTTTTTACTCCAAATAATGTCAGGAATCATTGGTTAAAGTAAGTCAAGTACCTACGTCCCTAACACCCTGTATATTACAATAAAAATATTATTACTTGTTCCCCTTGACTCAAACTAAAGATATAATAATTTATGTAGGAACACATTTTACGAAGGCCAGATAAGATGAAAAACAGCTGAGAAATGCTGACAATTCACACTTTCTCAAATATTTCCTTGATACATTTTTTATTTTCTGTGGATGTCTGCCGTATTCATTAAATTAAATCATATCTGTCGTATAAAAACAGCCCTATTCTAGAGGAAGATAAATCCCGTTAAGTTGACAGATGCGGCCTTGCGGAGAAACAACCAGTGACTTGATTTCGTCGACATAATTATTAATGGTGACCGATTACGGGTTTTTTCTCCCCTCAACACGGAACTGTTTCGTGTTAGTAATATCGACCTGCCAAAAATAGGTCACGCGAAGTAAGGGAGGATGGGGAGGGACCGGGGGGCGTTGGGAGGCAGGAGGTAGGGCGGATCGCCATTTCTCGCATTATCACAGATGATAGGCCAACTCGGGACTTCAAGGACACTGGGCGAAGGCTAATTAATGGCCGTTATCTATTGCTAGAAACGTACACAATCAACGAGCGGTGGAATATACGACATTTGGAAAGGCTGATGCTGGTAGGGTTATTCAATGGAGGATAAGCTCGGGAAATGCAGGAAACTCCATTAATGGAGTAATTAATGCAGTTGGCGCTAATCAAAAAGTATCCAAAGAGGCGAAGCTAGCAGTCCACAATGGAGTGCTGATACCAACCATGATGTATGGCAATGAGGCATGGGACTGGCAGAGTATAGACTAAATGTTGTAGAAATGAGATCCCTGAGGCGTTGTGTAGCAAAAGCATGTATGACCCAGTGAAAAATGTGGAGAACCGCGAAGAATGAAAGGCTAAGTTAGCGAAATGATTAAAAATGTATTTCTTTTATGTAAGCGTGACAGCTATTTCGCCTTCTGAATACATTATCAAATTATTGGTAATGCCTTCAGAAGGCGAAACAGCTATCACGCGTAATAATAATTACATAGCAGAACTTAGATACGATTTTATATTTTCACGGCCAAGAGTATTTTTGTTATTTATTTTTGGGGTGTTATGCCGTGTTGCGCTACCTCCTCCTTTAGCCAACGTTTCGGACAGCTTTACAGTGTCCATCATCACGGCAGATGTGGGCAGGGCAGGACATTTGCCCTGTGATGATTGACACTGTAAAGCTGTCCGAAACGTTGGCTAAAGGAGGAGGTAGCGCAACAAGGCATAACACCCCAAAAATAAATAACAAAAATAGCAGAACTTGTTCAAAAATAATCTATTTTTCAAATTAAGTATGTTGTTGTTATTGTTGATGGATATAAAATAAATTAAATTTAAAATGGAGTTCTACAAATTTAAGTTGATAAAAATAAACACTATGGTAATGATTAAGATTAAGAAAGTTTTAGATGGTTTGCGCATGTAGAGCGGATGAACGAAGGCAGGAGTGTAAGCGGAATATAGTATAACGCGAATGTAAATAGTAGAAAAAGTCGGGGACGCCCGAGGAAGACATGCTTCAGTCAGGTCATGCCAAGAGTCAAAATAACATAAGAGAATGTATGCGACGATGTATGAAATTGAATAAAGCAATGAGTATGTGCAAGCTGTTCGGTGTTCCATCACCTCTGCCTACTTCTGCGGGGAAAGGGCGTGATGGTTAGTTAATTAGTTATACAATCAAATACGTCGATCTAAGCCATGCAGACTTTGAGACTCCAATAAACATCCGACTCAAGGTTGTGAACAACCGTGATATCAGGCAGAATTTGGGAGGCGGGAATGGGTACCGCCGCCCCGGGAACCTTTATTGGATAACCAACACCTCTGCCGTAGGTCACCCCAAGTGGTTCGCTACGTTTGGTGATTTAGCAGGAGTGCCCGGGTTCATGGGGTGAGGTTTGTCCAGGTCTTGGATGACCAGGATACACTGAACCCCAGACTCCTACCCACCCCTTAAACCCTTTTCCTTCCCAGAACTCTCCACTCCTTCCTTTCCCTAAAAAAACCCCTCCACACAGCATCCTCAAAGATGACATAGGCCCTGAGGGATATTATTTTCCTCAGGGGCTCTTGTGTGGAGCTCATGTAAAAAAAAAAGATCATGATGCGCCTAGCCGTATCGGAAAGTTCCTGGCGGCAGACAGTGAAGTGCCCGAGGCGCACCATGATCTGCATGATTTCATGATTGGCCTGCGACGTATACACTATATACAGTCTGATCTTAAAAGCTGGTTATTGATAAAAGTAAGGTTTATTTTAAAGGGAGGATCACTATTGTGTTAAAAAGTTAATAATTGTAATATTATACATTTAACAAAAATTTAAAAACACCAACGATTGCAAATGAAATTAAATGAAACATAACCAACTCGTTATCATCCTAAATTATGATTAAATAAGTAATATCCTTCAACAAATGCGAAAAACATTGCGTTTAATCTAACGAATTTTGGAGAAAAACCCACAAACGATGTTACGTACAGCTATAAAATTATTTACAGTTTTTCCTAAATGACATGTTCCTAACATAAAATAACGCTGTACGTTCCTTGAAATAAACAAATTAAAAATTTGGCATAAAAGTCAGTCACCGTATCACATCACAGCTGCTGTGGTATTTGGCCGGGACGAGTACTGTGTAGGAACCGAACTCGCTCGCAAACACACAACGTCATATCACGGCGGGACCGACGCCGCGTCGGAAAAGTAGCGTCGGAAAGTGGCGTCGGATTAAAGCACCGTCTGTTGGAGATACTTGAATTCCACACGAGCTACACTGAAACCATTTGAGACACTCTGCCCAAACCTTTGTTACGATGATTGTTGGAATAGTTCAAAGCTTTGAAGAGAATGACTTTGTCAGACACACAGGCGCTAGTCATTATACAGATTAATTTCCAAAATTCCTAGACTGTGTCAAACTTGTCCCGGCAGATCAGTGTTGGGCACATCACATTATTACATGGGTACGGTGATAGGGTAGACTGGGGTAGGACACTCAATTTCTAAACATTCTGACTTTTAATTAATATTTTTTTGTGCCGTGAAGTAGCGCGTGGAATAAATCCAACCATAAGCTTTACGTTGAGGAGCACACTGACTGTGGTGAAAGTTTTATTATACAACCTTGACCTCTTCAGGGCAGGTTTACACTTAACCAAAAATAGATTACATAGATTATTAATAGGCAAACGCAGATGGTTAAAACATATAAGGTGGAAGAGAGAGAATTACGAGGCTAAAGGCCTCGGGTTCTCACCCAAGCGACGAGGGTTCAATCCAGTACAATCTGAGTTCCCCATCATTTCATAAGCAACATTTTCTATTTATAAAGCCAGCATCTCAAGTTAGGGATGAGGATAGTTAGGATTTGGTTCTTTTATTTGAGCTAGTAGAGTCCCCCAACACTTTATATGAACTAGAATAAATAGTTTTGTCCATAAACAAACCCAAATCTTTCACGAAAGGCTGACAAATCCAATTTTGTATCGGTGACTCAATCCAATATTGTATTTGTTAACCATTCTTAATCAAATCTACACAAATCAAATCCAAACAAACCAACACGAAGTTTCTATCCTAGCTTTGTGTTTAGCTTCGTGATGCCGCCCAAAGCTAGTAAGTGATCGGCTAGTTTACGTTGACGACGCGCTTCGTTTTTTCTGACACATGATACGAATCTAAAAATACCAAAACACAGTAACGAAATTAATTTAAAGTTTGTACAATTGTATCGTGATAAAGAATGCCTGTGGAACGCTAATATTCCATCTTATAAAGACAAGTCTACACGTAATTCGGCAAAAAAAATTGTGCCGAATTATTGACAATCGGCAAAATAATTACCCCTTACGATTGATATTTCTTCTACCTAAGCTAAATTATATATATAATATGTTTATGCGACGATAGCTTGTATAAACAATGCGTCAAACTTTTTACGGCTGTTAAATATCAATTAAGTGTATTTTATTTTATTAGTTAAATTTTTACATACACCGGTTGTTTATCAATTGCATAAAATTTACACCATGTATATTACTAAGGCGTAAAAGTATAACGAGGAGGAAACTGAAACCAAACAATTACCGGAGGTTTAAGAACATGAATGTATACTGTAATAGTTGATTCGTTGATGATTACATCATTATTTTGACGATGTTTATGAATTTTGAAATCATTGTCAAAGTTTCAGTAAATATATGGCAATCAATTATCCGGAAATTTCACTTTTTCCTACACAGACCAAAGATATTGAAAGAATATCTTTGACACAGACATTTTTTATCGTTCGCCTGGGGCCCTAGGGAGTAAAAATCTCCGGGCCGTTTACCCAATGCCTAGCAGTTCCTAAGGTGGCTAAGGTGACGGCCTCGCGGCGCCCGACGCCTGACGCGTGACGCCAGGGTCGGCAAACTGACAAATCTCGCCAAGATATTTGACACCATTATTTCCGTTGTAAGGGTTACAATGTGACATGTGAGGGTAATAGACTATCTGTATTCTCATTTTCTATTCACCCCGGTGCGGTGACTCTGGCGGTTTTCGAGTTTCGGGTTCGGCGGGTTTGATCCACCAGAGCTTTTGGCAAGTATTGTGAAAGAATGTACGAGCTTTTAAATTAAGTTGGTATGTAAAATAAATAGATACGCAAAACACTCTTTCGTAAGATTGGATGAAAATTTGTTACTTTTCAGCCCTAATGTTTTTGTTAATGGACTATTTGTCCGTAAATAAATAAAACCGGTTTTAGGCGGTTAAAATGTTGAATCAATCATGAATTTGGTCGCTTTCTAAGAGCACAACGTTCATACTTATCTAAACGTGTGTCTTTTTCATTTCACGCCTACAACTGTAGATCTAAAAATTAACGAAATGATACATTTCGGGTGAATATTGTTAAAAGTTACGAACTGCTGCTAACCTAACGCAGTTTCGTAATTATGAAGTTTGATGTATACAGACATAGATTTAGATATATTAAAAAACTTGTATACACCTACATAGGTTCGTAAAATATCACGTTGGTTGGGTACCAGTTTTTTGACATCGAAAATGTTCTCTATCTTATATAGAGAAGATTCCGGTGAGCTCTGGCATTATGAAATTTGTATAAAAAAATTGCTATTCGTGGCACGCGAGGAAGTGGCTATTGCTATGGAAAGCGGGAGAAAGGGAGAGTTGGGGGAGGGAAACCAAGGAGGGGGAGGGGAACCTGGGAGGGGGGAGGAGGACCTGGAAGGGGAACTCGGGAGGGGGGTTCGCGGGACGGGGGAACGGGGGGGGGGGGAGTGGAGTGGGGAGAGGGAAGGTGGAGGTGACGAATGGGAAAGGACACGCAGGGAGAAACAATTTCTTTATTAAATGGCATAGCAACGCATGCCGGGACCAGCTAGTTGTAGTATATTTTTTTATTCCAGAAGTGGCCTACACTTCGATTTATTTTTACAAATATCTAGGAAAGCTTCGCTAAACATAATTTTCCACGAGACAGCTGTTTCACCTTTCAATTTTATCATCGAATAGTAGTGACTCAACTACATACAAAATATTTTCTGTAGTTGAAATTTACAGTGAATAAATCACAAATCACAATAAATCACAGATTAATAAACAAGGTAATGGCCGAATTCAATGTTCTGCCAATTCGCTAGTACATTGCCATGACAAAAGAAACAATAGATACTAGCAGTAAACAATACAGACATGTGACTTGTCAAAGATTTAGTTCCAAACAAACGTCGTGCCAATGTCTGTTGCGTGTTGCAAGAGAATACTTGGAATTATTATACCATTGTTTTGTCTAAATGTTTTTACTACAAAGTCAAAACAAAAACAAAATGTAATACATTTTGAAATGCAGGTCAAATTCCAAGAGTGATTAAGGTCCAAATTTCAAGAAAAATTGTAAAGACATGAATATATCAGTTTTATCCGGTTTAACAGTTACGGAACATCTAATGATAATCTTAACCATAAATTTGTTAGTTTCAGAAAAAAACTTGCGAACGGTGAACACTGGCATCATGACATAAGTATAGCTTTTCAGTTTGAAATTTATACGTTAATGCATTCTTTTCAGCTAACATCAATTTCCTTCATAATCTACGAAGTTTTGGATAAGTCAAAGCAATGACGCCATTTGGTGTGCTTCACATTTTTCACTTATAGAATAAGAAAATGTATATATGGCATAATTGCATGGGGAATCAGCTACAAGACAAATTTGTATATCAAAATTTTGGTTCCGTACGTTTGTATCCGCAAATCTCGGAAAGTAATGGATGGATTGACTCAATTTTTATACGGAACATTGCATTTTATCAGAAGGGTGTTTCTTTATATAATGGTAAGCCCTGGCGTTATGAAATTAGTATAAAAAATTGACTGCAGGTGGTTCGCGAGTGGTTTGAAAATGTGTGTATTTCATATATTTTAGCGGCAGGGAGGGAAGGCAGGAGAGGAAGAACATGCAGGGGAAAACAATTTATTTCTTTGAATGGCATTGGAACGCATGCCGGATACCAGCTAGTTATTTATAAAAAAATAAATCTACCAAGAAATAAAATAAATTGCTCGACCATTTACTTGAACCTGAAAAATATTGTTTCCCCTAAAATGTTATAGGTTTCTGCATGTTTCAACAAATATAATTGCAGATGAAATTCAAATAACGTAGATAATATACGAAAACTTAAAAAAAGGTGAAGCCGGGTAACCCGACTAAATAATGAATTTGAAAAACTTCGGTTCCAAAAAATTACAAATGATTGGCTAATGCTATAATAATATCTCAAGAAAAAAATGTATTTGAACTTGACATGAACAAATTCGCTCATGTTTCTTAGATGACCTTTTCAAATTACATTCTTTGTATATAATAACTCTTTCCCTAACAATGTTTTTAAAATCCAGCAAGGCTGATAACATCTGAATTAATTCAGGCATGCTTAACGAACAACGAGGGCGAAAATAAAAATGGATTTAACCACGATCAAGTGGAAGATAAACACTATACAAATTAATCTTGTCAGGTTAGCGGCAGCTTTAAAATATTGAACGCAATAAATAATTCCCGTTTTTAATCATATTGCGCGATAATGGACTGGAATCAAATTTGTACCAGATTAAAGATTCGAGTAAGATAAAAGGGATTACGTTACATATTACGAACACCAGCAAAAAAAAACAAAGGAAAAATTATAACTAAGAACACATTTTCAGAATTTTTTGTGGAAAATTATAGTATTCCATCACAAGGGCTAACAATGATGGAATACTAGTAAAAAAATAGAGAAATAAACCTTATGAATTATTTTCATGATAGCGGACTGGGTTTCAATTTTTTGGTTACCGATGATCTTTGATAAATACCAACAAAAAAAAGAAAAAAAAGTATCTGTCTGTGTGTTGACATTATCAAATAAATATATTTTGGTTTTGGTTTTTAGACTTATTTGAGTGTTCCATGGAAATCTTTAGTAAAAGACGAAAGATTTATTTGTTTTTTGAGGGAAACCAGGGTTGTTTGTTCGAAAATATGGATTTATTGTTTGAACATATGAAGGGGCCTTCAGCATGGCTAAGCCACCCAGTGAGGCCACTATTATTAAAATCATTATCATCATTATCATTACATCATCATAATTATTACTTATTACATAGTATAAAAATGTATGTGCGCGTTAATCTTTTAAACTACGCAACGGATTTTCATACGGTTTTCACCAATAGATAGAGTGATTGAAGAGGAATGTTTATATGTATAATACATGTAAATTATATTAGAGAAAAGCCGAGAAATTCAAAGAAAACATATTTTTGTGCAATTTAAGACGGCTGGCGGGCCGAACTATAGTCACTTTTGAAATTCGTTCTACGGAAGAAATTGGAAAATAGACGTCTTAGAATAAGTAGGTATTTGATTTTCCCTTTTCAAATATCCAGTGTTGCATTGCAAGCATTGTATAATTAGTGGCGATCGTTCGAATTGCATTTGCTCAAAATGTATGTGTGCATAGATCTTTTAAACTACGAAACAGATTTTCATGCGGTTTTCACCAATAGATAGAGTGATTCAAGGGGAAGGTTTATATGTATAATACATGCTTATTATAGTAGAGAAAAGCCGAGAAATCCAAATATTCAATTCAGGCAGCGGGCAGCGGGCAGCTGGCAAGCGGGTGGTGTGGATGTTATAAAGGTTGGGTAATGGCGTTGTGTTTCGTTAGCCACAGCAACGTGTGGTAGGGTCTGCTAGTATATTATATAATGTAAATTATTGTATCAAATATATATGAAAAAAATTATGGATGATATTTTATTGTTTATTTGGAACATTTAACAGAGTGATAAAAAAGTTCATAATGCAGGATTCAATAATGTATTTTTGTAAATTCAATAATCGCGTTTGCGCAATTTTGGAAAAATGCGTGTGAGCACACGTTTGTATGCATGAGTGCTACCAAAAAGTTAATAGAATGCATTTTCATCGACGTATCTATCTGCCGAATTTCGGCTAGATCGGATGTTGGGAAGTGAGTTAATTTCCACTTCCAAGATTCCACTTTGTTCATTCACTCAATGAAACAAAGGGGAAAATAGATGTAGGTATATAAAAATGTTCGAAATAAATCTCGGTCCTGTTCAATTGGGATTTGGCTTACGTGTTAGCGCCGTTAGCGGTGGTCACTTATTTTAGTCAATCCCTGGGGAGGAAGGTTCAATCTTCAGTCAAACCATATATTTTTTAATGTTTTAAATACATTTAAATTAATAAATTACTTCGTTTTTACCACTTTTATTGTTTACAAAACCGACATGTTTCGTCAGCAAAGCTTCAGGGTTTTGACAGAACTAACTTTAATAATAGACATAGGTATATAGGTAATAGAGAAAAATAATCGTAATAAAATTAGAAAGAAAATAATGTTTAAGGGACGAGGGGAATTTTGCCCCTCGTCCCTTAAACATTATTTTCTTTCTAATTTTATTATTGTTTATGTCGATTATTTTTCTCTATTACCTATATACCTATGTCTATAGAACAGTTAAAAATTTTAAAAGGGGAATAGATTTAATAATGGGTCATTTAAAAACAATTTTTGATTATTAATAATGTTTAAATTTGCATTAACACTCTTTCTAATCTCTAAAATTTCTAATTTATTCAATTGAAAGCCATTGACATTACAATGAATTAATTCTATTCCACTGTTAAAATTAAAGGTATGACTAGTTTCTATTAAATGGTTGACAAACTCCGAGAAACTATTATTATTTAAAGCTCTTTAATCCTTATTTCAAAGTTTCTCGAAGTATTACCTATATAAAAGAAATCACAATCATTTCAATTTATAAATTCAATCATTTCAGATATGATTTTAGATTTTCACGGCCAAAAATTTTATGGTTATTTCCTTTTGGGGTATTATGCCGTGTTGCGCTACCTCCTCCTTTAGCCAACGTTTCGGACAGCGTTACAGTGTCCATCATCAGGGCAGATGTGTGCCCTGATCTGCCCTGATGATGGACACTGTAACGCTGTCCGAAACGTTGGCTAAAGGAGGAGGTAGCGCAACACGGCATAATACCCCAAAAGGAAATAACCATATCAATCATTTCAATTTATAAATTCCAGATTTTTTCATTTAGAGATTCCAAATTTTTTTTGTCTTCAATTTATTTGACTCATTTGCGCTAGATACACCAACGTTCATATTTTCAAGAAAAAAAAAACTATATTTGAAAATGTATTATTAATTTCACTGGAAGTAAAAGTAACTTTGGGCACTCAGACATGCCCACAACACATTTCTATTGTGAATATTTAATGTATTGTAATAAATTATTAAAGCTTTTAAACCTCATTGTAATATTTAATCTTTGAAGAAGATAATAATAACTTAGCAATCACAAAAAGGTAGCACCCAAAAACATGGTAAATTGAAAATAATATTGGTAATTCTTTAATTGAGATATGAAATTGACAAGAATATCGGAAAATAATTAGAATTCAATAGCTTATTTTAGTAGTGTTGTTCAGGTAAGACAGAGGATCAGGGTTCTTTGCAGTTGCTTTTATCTTCTGTGTCTTTCTCTGTTTCAGGTTTCATTGAGATTTGCTAATATTATATATATTAGCAAATCTCAAAAATATTTCGGGAATTTAACGTACCAACGATAACAGAATTATATAAGAGAAACGCCTTATATCAAATCTATAAAGAATACTTTATTAAAAAAATTCACCCCCCCCCCCTTAGTATAAGCAATAGATTTAAAACTAATGGCTTAATAGCCATCCCTATACTTAGGACGACAACAGCTCAGCATCACTATATGTATTTAGGTGTAAGATGGTACAATATATTATTATCCAAAAACAAACTTATGTTATGAAAATAATTGAATAATGTTCAAAATTACCCCAGGGTTGTTGATATTTGTCTATAGTAGTGGATTCAATTATTTTACTGGCCACTTATAAATTACACTTTTTCTCCGAGTGGTTTTACTTTCGGTCGATAGGGGGATAATAATCGATTTCCCCTCACTTTTTGGATTTGCATCTCCTGGGCAGGATGTAAATCCGACAGTCGAAAATGTGGACTTAAATTTATTTAATACGTTAAATATTCAATCGGCGGGTTGTTTTCAAGTATATTTAAAATGTGAACGAGTTTCTTTATTCCCAGCCGATACATGGTTATCGCGACTGGAGAATTCTTGTTTACGGGTATTCCAGTATGGAATCCCGTGGTGCAATTATGGCGGCTTGACCAGCCAAGTTTTACTGTAATCTGCGATTATATTTATCATCCGTCATTCGACGAGATGGATTCTCAATTATACAAAGGGACACGACCCGTCCGTGTAGTCCCCGCCGATTCTTTTCACAACCTGATGGAGGACATTTCCATTACTGCAACCACATGATGGAGGACACCATGGTGATCTCAAACGTAATAATCACCCAGATGGATGGAGAAGCTTGCAAACCTGGCGCGGAGGCAACGTGAGGGAGAAAAGGGGCCCCTCACGGTGCGATATTAGGCATCCGGAATCGTCGCATAAAATAATAGGTTTTAGCTAGCTCTTAGTATGGTCCACAGGTATGTTTATTTCAATATAATATTCTTGTTTTACATCCACTCTTTTATTTCTTATTTTCCAAGCTTCACAACAATGATTAAAATAACAGTGCCCACGCTCTGACGGGAGTATTCATGCCTACCGACACAGTCAGCATATCTCGTACCTACGAGATTTGGCGTCCAAAAATCCCATGGGATTAAAGCTGATAACTGTGTACCTTCATATATATAACCCTGAATAATTAACATTTAATGCGCCCACTTAATAAGAGGTGTATATGATCACATAGTAGGTACAAATACAAACACAACACAGCACTTCCAGTGCCAATACCCTGATATATTAAAACCCTGTTTAATAACCTATACATTAAACCCTACCCCAATTCAAGTACCATAACATGACACCCAACTCCTCCTTTTCTACTATAACATGGCGCACCAACTGGTGATAACGAAAATATTTTTTTTCATTGTTGTGAATCTTGGAAATATTAAATTCATTATATAAACATGCCCTTAACATATTTTTTAATTTGCCCTATGTTTTGTTTTGTTTTGCTTTTAAAATATTAGTGTCACAACTTTATTTTATACCTGTAATGATTTTTTTAAATGTTTTCAATCATAAATGCACTGTTCATAATACCTACATGTCAAACATAACCTCAATTCCTCAATAGAATTGTTATTGTCATTTTATTAAAATATGCTTAGAAATTTGGTCATAGACAATATGCATTATAGAACTCTATAAAAAAAAAAAAAAATTAATCCAATGAATAGTGGTTATTTTCAAAATAATTTCAATTATCTATGGCAATTTCTTGCTTTCGAATTTACCTATGGATTTCAAATGTCAAAACATTGTTATGTTTTTATAATTCCAAACATGAAAAACAGTTTAAATTTTTCTAAAACAATTATAGTATGAGTTAACCGAAACATGTAAATATGAACAATTCAAAAAGCAAATAAAGTCCCTGAAATTGGATAATGATATATTGTACCCTTAATTGAACTTAATTGAATTTAATTTAAAATTACCCACACTTCAACTGTAATATTAAATATGTACTTTAAAAAAAATGTTATTTCCTTCTATAGCTATTTTTTTCTAAATTATGAACCAATGTTAAATAGTGTTTGTATTTATTTTATTGTTTATTAAGTTCTTTGAACACTGTTCACATTTCATTAGAACATTATATACTTTTTTTTTAACATGTAAATACTCCTCCCATAAACACGAGCTCCTATTGCTCAACTTATGGTGTAGTAGAATAATAAAAAAAAAAAATATTGTATAACCTTGTTATGTATCATTTGTAATGTAAAAACAAAAAAAAAAATCTTGAAATAAATAAAAAAAAAAAAAAAAAATTAACATCTTCAAAGATTTTTTGTTTTTTATTTACATTAAGGCGATCCAATAGTCCAGGAAAAAATCGAAATCGGAATTCACGCCATTTATGGGAGGAGTTTAAAAATACTTGAGAAAAAGCTTTTGGAAAGGTTGGAAAAGGTATTTTAGAAATTGTTTTTACAGGTTGATTTCGTAAAGGCCTGTAAAAAACATTAACTCATTTTTTACGCATTGTTTATTGTAATAAAACAGAATTTTAAAATTGATTTCACGGAACAAAGCGACGTGGGGCCTGGCGACCGTTTCCCGCTCCGTTCGGGGGCGAACGCGAACTGATAAAAAAACGGGCGTGACTAGTTATGTAGCCCTTCGGTGGACGGCATAGAGTTCACTTTGAAAATCCAAATTCGTCTGCTGCCGGCCGTATTGTAAAATAACAATGCGAAAATGCATATTTT
The DNA here is from genome assembly GCA_917880885.1 of Limnephilus marmoratus. Classification (NCBI taxonomy): domain Eukaryota; kingdom Metazoa; phylum Arthropoda; class Insecta; order Trichoptera; family Limnephilidae; genus Limnephilus; species Limnephilus marmoratus. The sequence continues at coordinate 30,315,794 of OU862910.1, forward strand.
ATTTTATTTTGTGAACTTCGGGCGTAAAAGTTTTTTTTTTGCGATTATTATAAAAGAAACTGAATTTGCTATATTAAACAATAAATCCACATCCGAAAAGGGGTTTATAAATAGGAGAGTTTGGACTTTAAAGTGTTTTTTATAGACTTTATATTTTATTTTTTTATAGGCTTATTAAAAGACTTATAAAAAAACTGACCGATATTTTTAAGGGCCAAGATATGTTCTACACGCAGTATTTAATAGAAGCTTCTATAATACTTCTAAGCGATCAAATTTAAAAAAAAAGGTATGATTTTGTCTGATTTTGCATTATGTAGTATGGCTTCATCTTAAACATGGGTTACGTTAGGTTAGGTTATGGGCTATTTTTTATCACTTTTATTGAATTTTCCAAGAAATGTTGAAATATCACGAGTCGTAGAAACGACCCGTTCTCATATGACAAATGTCAACTGTGTACAAATATTGGGCGTGCTTCTCGACGGTGCATCGGTGCCGAAGGAATCAATGATGCTAGTTTCTCGGAAATACCGAAAGAATAAGGACAGTATTCTCCGACGCCTTTGTTCTAAAGATTGCAGATTGCAATCCGTTTAAAATAGGATTAATTTCTTCAAAGGAAAGAAAGATGAATATGCCCCTAAAAGTATCACAGACATCTTTTTTATGAGTAAAATACAAATATTAAATCCCTTTACAAAGAAATTTTAATGCGAAAAATGATTTCCGTGAATTATTAAACATGTTTAGATATTTTTGTAAAATGCTTCCACAAATAAGGAAAATGGGACATATATCGTAACAATCGATTATGGGTGTGACAAAAACAAATAAGGTTGACCAAAACGCTCTCCACGTCACTGGATACTAATATTTTAAACTAACTAAAAAAATTAAATATTTCTTCTAAACAGAGTACGAGTCTAATACCGGTCAGTGGCTGAGTGGGCATCGCATTTGGGTACCACCCGAGCGTCGTGTTCGATTCCTCGGCTGGCTAATTCCTCCATCACGACACATGCAACATTTTCTGCCAATGGTAGTAGTAGGAGATTTTCAAATATTGTAAGGTTATTCGTTAGGTTCGTATTTCTTGTAAAAAATAATAAGTAGCTAAGGAAAAAAAATCCAAGTAATACTTAATATCAGTAGGACGTATTACGATGCAAAAGTACCTATTTAAATTGCGTATTTAAAATAAAATACAATATATAAATAGTATCGATTACATTTCTCAGAATAATGCTTACGTTAACGGAGTGAGACATCTGTCATATTACAAATAAAATATAGAATCCTAGAAAAATAATAGATAAGGGAAAACCTATGACGTTAATGCAACAGTCACAAAATGTAGGAGAAGAAAGCGTGTGTCATGCAAATGAATGAGTTTTTTTGTATAAATCCATAACACGATTCACAAAAACGTTTCTGTCAATTTTTTTTCCGGAAACAAGTAATATTAGGTAAATATATTTCTCTGTTCGAATGTTAGTCTCGTTTCATGTTTCAGACTATTAGAATGAATTGTTAGCTTCTAAAATATACATACAAAAGATTATCGAATAAAAATAATATATTATTTTTTACCTAATTATTTAATACCTCATTTTATCGAGCTCGATGCGTAGAGGCAGATTCAAACAGGTTGATAGTATAGAGTTAAATGTCACTAGGTGCCTACATAATAAGATAAAAAAGGAAGTGAAAAAAATTAGCATACATTTATCATGTAGTCAATTTGCGACAGGTTTCAGGGTGGTAGATACCTAATCTAAGAATCTCCTTGGTGAAAGACAACCATTCGGAAACGGAACGTTGCGTTGCTTGAAACAGCTTTAGTCGAGTTTGGTGATCGAATCTGAAAAGTCAGCTATTTGCCTACCTATCTCTTTCACATCTTCCCTTTCCCGTTCCTTTCAGCCTCCCACTGTATAGTCCGGTCAGAGGCTGAGTTGGCATCGCGTTTGGGTCCTACCCACGAGTCGTGTGTTCGATTCCTCGGCTGGCTAAGTCCTCCATCACGACAAAAGCAATATTTTCCTTCCTTACTGTGGCGGTAGTAGGAGATTTTTTAAATATTGTGCGGTTATTCGTAACCCGGGAATGTTTGTCTTTCTTTGAGAGGGAATAACCAGAGCAAACCGAAAATATGTCATTTTTAAATCATATTTTAGATGTATTACACTCTTTTCCACAAAAAATTAAATATTGATTTCGAAAGATTGTTCTTTTATCTAGTAAAGGTATGTTTTCAAATAAAATTTTGTATTATACAACACATTTCAAATCATGTAATCATGCAATAAAATAAATCAATACATTATCTGGGAAAGCTGTGTTTCAGAATTTTAATATTAGTTTAAATAAAATCATTAAAAAAAAGATCCACACACGTGCTTTGTGAGGAAAATACTCCAGTTTATCTATTTATTTACGATCTTACAAACTAATACATTTAAAGCTGGGTCCACACATGTTCTTTTGTCCGTTCCGTTCCTCCGTTCCGTATCAGCGTCGCGATCAAGAACGCTAGTTTGGACGCCCGTTCGGAACGGTACGGTGTTACGGAGGTACGGTACGGGTAGAGGTACGCCCCGATCCATTGGGAGTCGGTTTATTCGGCCCGTTCAAAGGCGATACGATACGGGTATGCGCCAGAGCGCCAGTCTGGACGCGATCGCGGCATGCGCAGGTCGTTCTCTCTGGAATGGAATGAACACGCGATGATGCCGATGATCGCAGCGACGTTACGGAGGTACGGGCTATTTTTACTTGCGTCCAGAGTTTTTGATACGGAACGGAGGTACGGAACGGAGGAACGGAACGGACAAAAGAACATGTGTGGACCCAGCTTAAGATTTTTTTTACATTCCAATTTTGCTTAGACATTATTGAAAAATTAAAAATACTTATCATCGAAAAATAATTACAAAAAGTACATAATTTTAATAGTTTATAATCACGCCTTTCAGCATTATTAAATGTAGGTATAAATTAAAGAAAATTTTGAATGAAATATAATCGATATTGAGTTGTAATTTTAAAAAGCTTGTACGGAGAATAATTAATCTTTCTCCTTGGAACCGCCTTGTACGATCGTAAGAAAATCTTTCGACAAAATTTGGATTCTCGGCCGCGGGCTGGTTAAAGGCCTTTAAAATAAAATTCATGTGCCGTAGTACTTTACATGTGCCGTAGTACTTTAAATATGCCATAATCTCACTGGATCCGCACACTTGAGAATCTTATGCGGTACCTATTCACATACGTACCTCCATATAATGTTTTTATTAAGATTTGGAAATACTTACGACTTATAATATATTCCTAGATACAAATAATATTTTTCACTGTCATTTTTTAATGAGCGTGCCTGATTATTGTAAAATACCATTTATTTCAGTTAGATTTACTTCTTTTTATAACTCCCCGAATCAAACCAAAATGTCAAATTCAAAGGAAACATATTTCTGTTGATTGAAATATAATTTATAAAACATAATCTAAAACGTAAGAAAGGGTCATATGACGTAAATGAGAGTATTAGTGTGTGACTTATAATGGAAATGTCAAGTAGTTACAAGTAACAACAGGGCAGTGTGTTGATAAAAAATATGAAATTCATGTGCTATTGTCATAAGACCTTGGCTTTATGTCGTACCGGGGGATTTCTTGATATGCCTGCCTAAAGGGAGAATAAAGAATCTGATATTGTGTTAACCTTGTTATTAATAGATTGGGGACCTTCCGAAAACGGCCTTCGTATTAATGAGATGTTCAAAACTCTTTGTAAAAAAATAATAAATTGTTTAAAAAAAATTACAGAAATTATTTTTATCACTTTGATCACAAATGGTGGTAAAAAGTTATACAGGTAAAGTATCATATAGATGGTATAATATTAACCGATGGTTTGGAGCACAGATATTATTTTCCATCCATAATTTGAGAAAATTTGAGATCAATTTTGGATTCCCTGGAAAATTGATTTTTATAATATTATAAAAATTAAAGTTACCATTTAGGCGCCCCCGAGAAAGTCAATATATTTTGTGAGTAAAGCTTCAATCAAAATTCTCATCATTCACCGTCAATGAGAAATCTCAAATATAAATAGCCTCCATTGACTCTGTAAACCATCAATATTTGGGCGCTTTAGAGATGCCACATTTGGTAATCGGATTGAACAGAACAGTAGCAAAAAAGAACATAATTAAATAATGGTTTGGTTAGGTTAGAAAGCGTTAGGTTAATGTTTTGTCATAGAACCGCCATAATACATAACATAACTCGTTTTGCTGTACGTTGTACGTGCTTTAAGCCATCGAAACAGTTTTCCTACAATCTGTCAGTCAAGTCGAGTGGTACAATCCGCAATCAAGTACGGCATAACTTAATTACTTTAGTATGTAAATTGGATAGAATTATTAATTGAAAAGCTGTTAATAGCTTACTTCACGAAAGCAAAGGTACTTTAGTCGAATAAACCTAAAGGTTAACCGACGAATACGAATCTTCACAATTTTGGCCAAATTGTCTAGATCTCGGGAATGTCATAAATATATTAAAATATGCCTAATAAGAAAACTTTATCTATAACAATCATGTGTTTTTAAACAATCACGTGTTTTTAAAGAAACCGATATAATATTATAATGAGAAACAGATAGGTTCTTCAAAGCATATCTAAAAAAACACAGAAAACGAAGTGCTAGAAAGAGAAAACGCCACGCATTAAATTCAAATATGTATAAAAGTTAACCGCAAAAAATTAAATGTACCCTTTATGAATCCAAGTTTCGGATCGCAATTTGAAAAAATTATGAAAGTTTGGGAATTTTTTATTAATTATTTTTACATAAAACGACAAAAAGTGAGTTGTGGATAACGTTTATAATACATTTGCCTAATAAAATATGTGTGTTGTTTTTCAGGATCAGTAATTTAGTATCAGTAATTTTAGTTAGAAAAACGTACGTGGGCCATTTAATTTTATTTATATTTTCATTAAAAAATATTATATTAAAAAAATTATGTGTTTATTTTTTTTAAAACTATTTTTATTAGTTTTCGGATCCGTTCAGAAATAGTCCATTTATTTGAATTTTATCGCAAACCGGAAATATTATGAACTTTTGAATGTAGAGTTATTGTACACTGAGTCAATCACTATCAGATTATCTCTTCAAAATGTCTCTTGAAAACGATGCACTCGACAAGTAGCGGTCAAGTGGATGTGGTTTCCAGTCTACATGGCGCCGACCACTGGACAGTTTATTCTTAGAAGTGTAGTAGAACTGAACCGACGTCGCCAGTTTATATACGTAATAATAATATACTTTATATAATATACTTTATATTATATACTTTTATATTATATACCTTTCGACTCCTAGGCCCCAAACATACCAATGAAATTATTTATCTGCTAAAAAAGGGATTTCAGTTCTTGATGATGGTTGACCAACTTCACCAGAAGTAAGGGAAAATTGAGCACACAGACACGATCACAACACACTGCCATCGGTTTTCCCCTTCAGTGATTTAGTCCAATAAATTTACATTATCTAAAATTATTAGTCGTTAACATGTCAAATGACGGTTACGCCATAAAAGTTAACACTGAAGAATGAATTATGTTAATATCTTCACGGGTTAAGCGATGTTATGTGTGAGAAACTAATAATTTTTAATAATGGCGAGTTTAGCTAGTAGACCCGCGTTCAAAATATATGTTTCTAATCTACTATCTACTGTAATATAATACTAAGTATAAAGAGGAAAGATTTGATTGTTTGTTTGTTTGCATTGAATCGGCTCCGAAACTACTGAACCGATTTGAAAAACTTTCACCAATAGAAAGCTACATTATCAGCGAGTAACATAGGCTATATATAATGGTAAGCTAATCTGAAATTTTGTTTAAATGAAATGTGTGTATTTCATATAATTTTGCGGCAGGGAGGAAAGGCAGGGGAAGGTGGGGTTTGCCGAGAGGGAAGATACGAGGAAGGGGGGAAGGTGGAAGGGAACGGGGATGCACGGGAAAAGACATGCAGGGAGAATCAATTTATTTCTTTGAATGGCATAGCAACGCATGCCGGGTACCAGCTACATTTTATAATTTAATAAATGAAAACGAAAATTTTATCTGCAATCATAAAAAGTAGATAGTAAGTAGGTAGGTACGTTGTTATAAACCTTACCTATTTTTTTGTTATTTTTTTATATTATTATTTCAAATGGGAAATGAGACAATTTGAAAGACAAGACTTTCCCAATTTATGTTTTATTATACAATTATTTTTTAAAACTTGCTCCAGGCAGGTAGGTAGGTACCTTATTTTTTTTTGTTTCAGAAGAGCTTTATTTTTTACGTACGTTCGTCACTTATTTTTTAATATCTTAAATAACAAAGTGAATGTAGCAGATTTTGTAAAACGCAAATCAGTCAAAGTTAGCCATCTATTCAAAGTAAACCATCGAGTTAAAATAAGGCTTCCTTTAATAATACAGTGGATGTAGCAGATTTTCGATACTGGAAACGGAACGTACAAACAAATTTACAGACAGATGAAATGCCAAACGGTCGTGTTAGAACGGGACTTCGCCAAGCTCAGTCAATACAACGTTCTCTTTAAAATAAATAAATAAAAAAATTGGAAAAGCTACGAGTTTGATCATAAAGCAATAAAAACACATTTTTGCATTGTTCTTCAGGTATGTATAGTCTTAGAGAAAAAAATACAAAAAATAACACTTGCGTAAAAAATATTGTCAAATACGTTTAAAGAAATTACTTTCATGAAGTTATTGGGTTTTGTTTTAACGTTCCACAAAGTTATTTAAAAAAATATTTTTGTTTTGATGGCAAGAAAGGTACGCCTGATAATAGAAAAAATGTGGACCGAACGTTGTCATAACAGTCAATTTCAATCATTCTGGTATCACGTGAAGGGAGCGTCGGCGTCTGGGCGCCAACAAAGCGACGCCTCTTTAGCAATGGCGAAGAAACAAAACATTTGCTGATTGCAAATCTACATTCAATTATTTATCAATGTCCCTAGCGATAGGTGTACATACATTATAAAACTGCTTGGTCAGGTTTATTAGACTTTACAATCAACATCAGAACTCTCAGACTTGCAGCGTCAATAAATGCGTAGAGACATTGCAAAGAATGAATGCAAATCCAAATTTCGCAAGTAAGAACTAGTATTATCAACCTTGGTTTTTGGCTGTGTGGTATGAAATTGGTATAATATATTGAAATTGACTTCAAAAAGGATGTGATATGGAAATTAAAGTACGATTGAATTAATTAATTTATTTATTTGCAAGAAACAAATAGCTTTTATATACATTATTTCTTTTATATTCATCATCACCACTATTGGCTCTACAACCCCTGGTGGGTCTTGGCCTCCTCAAGAATCTTCCTCCACTCATCTCGGTTTTGTGCCAGCTCTCTCCAGTTTCGGAGCTCCAAGAAAGATATGTCTTTGAGGGCGTTGTCGCTCCATCTTAGTCTTGGTCTTCCCAGGCACCGTCTGTATATAATATATTTATTTTCTCATACTAACTCATATTGTATCTGTATTTCCCGCTAAGCACTTGCATACTGCTTACTAACAACGTATGCGGGGACATTGGAGGTTTAGTTTTGTTATCAAATGTAGAGTCGTTTTTACCAAAAAAATTAGAGTCCTTGCAAGAGCCTTGAAGGGGTAACCATCTGTTACCTGTACCAGGGCGGGTAAGTGGTGGGTCCTCCAATGTATATAATATACAGTGATAAATATTCAAGTAAACTGAAGTTAAGCCACAGAAGTTTCTTATGCTAAAGTACATCGGAAATGAAGTTTTAATATCTTAAAATTAATTTTGGGTTATTGGAAGGGAAGAGGAAGTGGAATATAGGAAAAGGATAGGAGATGCTCCCGATAGATTCTATACTCTCATATTAATAATCGGTCGTACGCGTTACTTCATAAGAGAGGATTGAAGGATGGATATGGAGTCGAAGGGATGGTTATGATAATTCTTGTAAATGAATGGAAGAAGAAGTCGGATCCGTCCGAGGAAGACATGGACGAGTAAGTGAATCAAGTACTTACCTACCTGAGTTGGGTCATTTCAAAAGTCGGAAAAATAAAACAGTACTTAGAAGATTTATGCATGCGGATGAAACAATGAGTGCGCACTAGAACAGAGTTGTGTGACATTTATTAGTCGCATGTTGCCTAGATTACCAGCTTGGGCCAAGCTTGGGCCAAATATTTTCGTGGTACATTGTTTTATTTGTTTTGTCAGGCAATTTATTGAAAACTATCGATAGAATGACTGGAAATTAATCAAAGTACGTGGCATTTGATAACATTACATTAACGAACCGGAATCATCTCTCGTAATATTAGCAGCAAACATTATAATATTATCTACACTGAATATTGTCACGCAGTTGAAGATTTATTGTCCTGTTGACGATTGCCAGCCACAGCCATGAGACACGATCAAAAGAAGTGCTTATTGTTTGCGGTGCCTATTTTTAAATAAGTAAATTAAATGTTTCCGTCCTCTTTTCCGCATTGGTCGGAGTTCAATTATAAGATATGAAGATAATAATCTATGGGACAGCGGTGTAATTTATTTCATCATTCAAATTATAATCACAAACCTGGAAGAAATGTGTAAATTAAACGGACAAAGCAAGACATTTCGATTTTTTTTAAAACTTCAACACGAAGTTGATGTCACTCAAGAAGTTTGTAGAAATTAATGAAGTGTTGTGACTTTTTACGGATTTTCGTGATAATTCAGGAATTAAAAAAATTGATTTTCATTTTTACAGACAAAAAGTTTTCTGTGCGCAAAAATCTTATATATAAAAATCTCGTGTCACGGTGTTTGTACTCGCACTCCTCCGAAAAGGCTTGACCGATTTTTATCAAATTTTTTATGTGTATTTGGTAGGTATGAGAATAGGTTTAAAGTAAATTTCATACCGCTAGGTGATTTAGGGTGACCCTATCCAGAAAAAAATTCTAATTTTTTGACAATTTTTTTTATTTGGCAACAAAAAATACCTATATTCCCAAATTTTAACCCTCCTATCCACACCCTCCCATTTTTTAATCGCGATTTTAGTATTTTTGTTTGAACAAATCTAACCGTCGTCATCGTTCGTATTTCAAACAAAACGAAAATATTTATGTTGTTGAATGACAGACGGCGCTACGTCCGCCTCATAGAACTTTCATCCACGCATGCGCAAGACATTCACAAGAAGCGTCACGTCATTTTGATATTTCATTCGGCATCATGTTCTTGCGTAGGCAAACCATCGAGCTTATTTGTGTTGGCTAAAGACGGACTGACAAAAAATATTGTACACTCAATTGCTCTTTGAAATTAATATTGATTTTCTTTATTTCATTTTAGTACTTTAGGATAAAAAATATATTACTTTTTTTTCACTTTATATTTAACTTTTAAGAGATTAGACAATGAATATGTCCGTTACTTTAATAAAATACATTGAATTGAGAAAATGAATGGTTGGTGTTTTTTTGTAATTATCGGCGGGCATCGTCTACAGCGCTCCATTTCTCTTTCTGTCATAGATCCCATATCCACAGTATCCACACACTTAAGAGGGCATTACCAGAGAAAATCGGAAATACGTCATTTTCAAAAAAGATTTTAGACGTATTGACTCTTTTCCACAAAAAATTATAAAAGGATTTCGAAAGATTGTTCTTTTATCTATCATTCGTATGTAATAAATTTTGAGAATTTTAAAAATTTTTTAGTATAATAAGGTTATTCCATAGGTCGTTGGCAGATTTGTTAAATTTTCAAAAAAGTTTTTGTATTATACCACACCCATTTCAAATAATATAATCATGCAGTAAAATAAATCAATACATTATCTAGCAAACGTATGTTTTAGAATTTTAATTTTAGTTTCAATAAAATCATTAAATAATATGTACGTACATGTGTTTCTTGACGAAAATTGGTCCATTTGTGTATTTATTTGCGCACTTACAAACTAATATATTTCAGATTTTTTTAACATTCTTATTAAATTTAGACATTATTGAAAAATGATAAATACTTATAATCAAAAAATAACTACAAAAAGTACACTATTTTAATAGTTTTATCATCACGCCTTTCAGCATTTTTGGATAAAGGTATAAATTAAAGCTAATTTGGATTGAAATAAATTCGATATTGAGTTATAATTTTAAAAAGCTGGTACGGAGAATAATTAATCTTTCTCATTGTAACCGCCCTGCACGATCGGAAGAACAACTTTCGACGAAATGTGGATTTTCGTCCGCTGGCTGGTTAAACGCTCTTAATACATTCGTTATTTTTTATTTAACAACCAAAATATTCACTAGAAATAATGGCAGAAAAAAGTTTGTCGGGTCAGCTAGTAACTAATATAAGTAAACTATGATGTTATCAAATTTTTCTGAAAAAAGGCAAGACTGCGACCAAAAAATAATTGAATAAAATGTTTACAACAAAGATACCATACAAAAAAAATCATACAGTGTCAGTGAATAGTTTTATTCGAAATCAAGGTAATTTTCTAGTAACTGTATACTGTATAACGATCAGCGACATATTTCTGATTACATGCAATATAATTCAACATATTATTATGAAGTTCACACATAAACCTATGGTTGACCTTAATCAATAAATCATAGGTCTATCGAATACTAAGTACAGGATGATATTATTACAAAAAATGACTTTCCAGCAAGCGATGTCTTGTCTACCTTCAGGTATGTGGTGTGCAGTCCGCAGTGCGAGTGTGCCAATTAAATGTACATCTGTCATAATTATATTCATTGGAAAACGTGACTACTTTATGCAGAAGTACTTTGTATTGTAGGTGAATAAATAACTTAAAGAGGATGCATTTAATTATATATTGTTTCTTTCGCTACACACCAGAATACTAAGTCTACGAGCACGAACGATATTAATAATGTAGTTAAGGTAACAGAAGCAAGGTTGCTGTAGCAAGGTTGGAAGATAGTCGATCATCATAGAGCCTTCTTTATGATAAATGATAAGTCTGCGGGTTGAAGAGCGTTGGGAGACTTTCCTAAGAAAACGGTGCTGCTTTTGTGATAGTGAAGTGGCAAGCGTAACAAGACGGCAGATGACCAAGGTTGTCAAATTAGAGTGAAGTACTGATGTGGTCAATGGACAAACTAAAGAAGATGAAAACTATCTTTTGGAGGAGAGTGGGGTGTTTAAAAACCTAGATTTAAAATTTTAGTGCATCGCCGTATTTGACTGGGTTCTTCAATAAATGGTAAATAAGCTTTGTGATTTCTCACAAAATCAATCAAACTTTCTTCAGTTTTGTTGGTCCAAATCACATTTCTTTCATTCATCTCCACATGAGAAAAAAACGTTCCACTATATTGTTTGTCACGGGCTATGACGGCCGCGATCACCTGGTTTGCACAGACAACGTTTTGACGTCATCCACCGCTACAATACGGCCGCTAGATAACAACACCGCTTTCTTAGAAACCACAACTTTAACTAATTGGAAAGTGGAAACGAAATTCGTATATTTTAGCATAGAACTAGAAAGAGACATCGGGCGTTTCTTAGAGTGATCAAGAGTCTCTACTTACAGCACCGATGATTATTATCTAGCGTTTCTAACTGGCGAACTTCTGCGAAGGAACAATTGAAAGAATACTGACATAGGAATAAAATTGAAAACTAAGCATTTGGTTCTGATAACGTCTTAGAACGTGTTAAACGTGATGCTTGTAGATATCTTCGACGCTTGTAATACAATAATCCATGTAAGTGGATAGACTGTAACTGACGCCAAGGCCAGTGGCGCACGGCGCTGGCTCCTGAGTGCTATTAAACGAATAATGCTCTATTAATAACGCAGCAGAATTAATGAACTCCTTCTGTGACATTTGACCGATATTACCCGTACACTTCGAGCTCCACTGGCAACTGGGACAGAGTGAATCGGTCTTATAACACCGATCAAAGCATAAACCAACCGCGATTGACTAATTTTTATTTTTTTTACATTTTTAAACTTTTACAAAATAAGTGGCTGAGTTGCCAAGCTAGGACCAAACTGCACGGAATATCAAAGCGGCAAATTCAATAAAGTTAACGAAAATGTTGTGTGTGCGGTTTCACAATTATGATTCATGGACTATATATCAGTTGTTTCTTTTATCTACGGTCATCCTAGGCGAGGCTATATTGGATGCCTTTTAATGGGTAAATTTTGAACATTTTTCTTAAGGTGGCGCAAGCGGGCTCAAAAAGAAGATGGAGAGATATGAAATTGTGAAAATGTTTTATACAACTCGACTCGTTTAAAGTAGAGCAAAAATCTCACGGGGATTATCTTAAACAGAATTTAAAGAAACACTGTGATTTTTTTCGTACATGTAACTTGTAAAATAACTGAAACAAACGTGTTTATAATAATTTTTGGAGCATACTTTGCGATTTTTTTCTGTCGAGGGAATTTTTAATAATTTGCGTTTCGGCGCGGGAAAATATTTATCTAGATTTTATTTGTCTAGACATTATCTGTCTAGATATTATTATATTATCTCCAAGAATAACATTTATTTTTTTAAGAGCTTTAAAACTTAACGTGTTTAAGGCGATCCAATAGTTCAGGAAAAACTCGAAATCGGAATTCACGCCCTTTATGGGAGGAGTTTAAAAATACTTGAGAAAAAGCTTTTGGAAAGGTTGGAAAAGGTATTTTAGAAATTGTTTTTACAGGTTGATTTCGTAAAGGCCTGTAAAAATATAAATTCCTGTTTTACGCATTATTTATTGAAAGAAAACTGAAATTTAAAATTGATTTCACGAAACTAAGCGACGGAAGTAACACGACTCTCTCCGGCGCCAGTTGGGGCGTCACTGAAACGAAAAAGGTGTTGCCCAGTCCATGGTTCTTGTGCCCAAGCCATAAGGGTCACTTCAAGAATCCAAATTCATAGAGTGCGGGCCGTATTGATTGATGTCAAAAATAACAACGAGAAAATGCGTATTTTATTTTATTTTGTGAAGTTCGGGCGTAAACATCAATTTTTTTTGCGATTATTATAAAAGAAACTAAATTTGCTATATTATACAATAAAACGAAATCCGAAAAGGGGTTTATAAATAGGAGAGTTTGGACTTGAAAGTGTTTTTCATAGACCTTATAATTTATTTTTTTAAAGGCTTATTAAAAGACTTATTAAAAAAATGACCGATATTTTTAAGGGCCAAGGTATGTTCTACACACAGTATTTAATTGAAGCATCTATAATACTTCTAAGCTATCAAATTTTCAAAACAAAAACATATGATTTTGTATGATTTTGCATTATTTAGTATGGCTTCATCTTAAGAGAGATAATATATAAGAAATGGGTAGAAATTCGGGTAGCGGCGGCTAACCGGGTGGCTTTATTTTGAAAAATATTTGTGTCGAATTCGAAAGCTTGTACGGAACTACCCAGACAGGGCTTGTTAACTTGTAAATGAGAAGTTTTTTCTAAGGGACATTTTAAAAAATGTTAATATACATATAACAAACTCCCTTCTGTGACATGTTACACCACCATGCTCCACTGTCGACAGGCGATATAACTAGGTATTTAGTGTCGGCAACTAGGTTTATCGATCAGGTTTATAGTTTATATCAACCGTTGTTGGATCCATAAAGCGTCAAATTAAACGTGTCACGAAGCGGTCGTTAAAACATGGAAACGAAACAACTGGGTCAACATTTATTTCTTCTCACAATCATTCAATTCAATTGTTCTGCTTTATATCAGAAATGTATGAATTACATTACTTGGCATTAAACTGTAAGTCATTTTATCGAAATATTATCAAACTTTATAAAAAAAACATCACAACACGCCGAAAATGTTAAACATATTTTGAATGCAGAGAAAACTCGTCTAAAACTTTCTTTTTATATTAGCTCCACACAGAAGGCCCTGAGGAAATAATTGGTTTTAGAGTATATTATGTCATCTTTGGAGATGCTGTTTGGAAGGTCTTTTTAGGAAAGGGGCCGTTCAAGTATTACGTAACGCACTTGGGAAGGGGGGGGGTGTCTTGTGAAACGTTACTGTGCGTTACGAGGGGGGGGAGGGGGGTTCGAACAACGCGTTACGTAACATGTTTTTCTTTATTTAGATAAAAAAAAAACTAGGGAATTAAAATCTTCCAAGTTGGCAACCCTTTTCGTTCTCGAAATCTCTTGTTTTATTTATTACCGCAAACACGATTAAAACAAGAAAAAAGGTATTTAAGCGACTTTCCAGTACTTTGCCCAACTTAATTGTGACTTTCAGGTAAAAATTGTCACTTGGGCGTTACGTAACGTTTAGTGGGGGGGGGGGGGAGGGCACGGAAAAACGTTACGGCGCGTTACATGAGGGGGAGGGGGGGTCAAAAATCTTCAAAAATTGCGTTACGTAATACTTGAACGCCCCCAAAGGAAGGAGATGAATTTCTGGGGAGGAAAAGGGGATGAGTGGTTAGTAGGAATCTGGGGGTCAGTGTGTCCAGAAGTGACGGACTTATGATCCCATCCCTCTCACTGCGGTGTAAGGCGATGTTCCATATATAAAAGCAAATACTTGAGTTCTCTGAAGAACTAAAAACTCTCAAACAGAAAGGACTGGCGTCATGAAATTTGCGCAGCTTTTTTTGTGGTGAATATATAGGTCAATGCGAAATATTTTCAGGTCGTATCGTCCTTTGTGTCATGAGTTATGTTAAACATAGTCAAAACAATATTTGCATTTCAAACCCATTTTCAGCAACGAAGGTGGAGAGAAATAAAAAATCTGGGCGAAACGAAACCTCACAGTAAAACTAACAAAAAAACTAGTTCTAAATATTTATTACTAACTAACTAACTAACCATCACGCCGTTTCCCCGTAGGGGCAGGCAGAGAGGACGGACCGCCAAACAACTCGACCTTGGCACACACTCTTGACTCATTGACTTTAATACATTGTCTCACTCTTCTATTATTCTGACTCACGCCCGTCTCATGGATCTGATTCACTTGATCGTGCCATGTCTTCCTCGGGCGTCCCCGACTTCTTCTACCATCCACATTTGCGTCATATATCCTTCTTACACTATTTTCTTCGTTCATTCGCTCTACATGCCCAAATCATCTGAGGGTCCTTTTCTTAATCATTAATCATTACGCTTACATCAGCATAATTTATTTTTTAATTTATAAAAATAGTTAATTAAAAAAAAATCTGCTGTGTAATTATTATTACGCGTGACAGCGGTTTTGCCTTCTGAAGGCATTATCAAACTGTTCTAAATATTAGGTCCTTACATATGAAATTGGCGTTTTGCCATACTGGCAACTTTGATCTCAAATATCTTCTCTTTGGTTAGGAATTCCAAATTCAAATTTATACAGCTATTTACTCATGTATTTGTGTTTCGAAAATTACAATTCATTTGTTTTTTCCTTAATTGTTTTTTTTCTTTGCGTCACTTAGTTAAGAAAATGGAAAACTTGAAATATCGCGTTATTTACGAGTACGAGTTCCACCGTGGCACCAGTGCTGCAGAAACGGCTCGAAGGATTAATGATGTGTAAAGCGACGGTGCCGCAAAAGAAAACACAGTGCGTTTTTGGTTACAACGTTTTCGTTCTGGAAATTTCGACCTGCAGAACAAGCCCCGTGGACGGCCGGAGACCAAAGTTGATAATGATGAATTGAAGGCTATTGTGAAAGCGGATCCATCGCAAACACGTCCGAGTTATAATCCAGTCAAAATAGACATTTCACCTCGCATTAATTCTTAAAAAGCTGAATTTTTGTATAACTCTTGAATACGTCATTACGAATGCTATGTTAAAAGTCCCCATCGATCCCGCTCTGGCAAGGTTTTTTTTTCGAGGTCAAAGGTCACCATTTTTTGTTTTTTGCGTATATCTCTGAAACGGTAAGAGCTATCGAAAAAATATTGGATAAAAGTTTGTAGATCGTAAAATTCTCTACAAAAAAGTTTTAACACTATTTTCTCTACGAAGCACCGTTCTCGAATTATCGCGATTTCAGACCGTAGGTATGTACACATTTCCGCACCACCTTTGAGGTAGTGTACTTGGCGCTTTTTTTAAAATGTGGTTTCCCCAGTAGAAATACTCCACGATACAGGGTGTCCGGTGGTAAAGTGCATTAACTTCGGGAGGAGATTCTATACGATAGTACAAGTAAAAAAGATACATACCTTTTTTCGAAATTCCAATTTTTAGAGGCACTTTTCAGGTAAAAAGGTAAAATTGGTCCGGCGTGTGCGGCCAATTGTAGCAGCAAGAAATTTACATAATTCATCATCAGATTCTACATTATCACTCGTTTCTTCTTCCTCGCTCTCTTCTTCCTCGCTCTCTTCTTCCTCGCTCTCTTCTTCCTCTTTTTGCTCAATTTGTGTTGACTGCTCTAAGAAGAGAGATATTTCAGTTGGATCCTCATCGTTTTCGAAAGAAACTTCATCTGTTGCATTTGATTCAGCATTAGTGCAAGAGTGGCCTTGACAGTTGGTGCAGACTGGTGAACAAAACAATCCAACTTTTCTGCATCCACAATTGTTCGTACAGCCTTTTTTGCAATTACAAAAAAATGTATTCAGCAGTTTCTCTGAAGCAGGTGGAAGTAAAGTATGGATTGGCTCCAAACTATTATTCATCAATTTCCAGCCCCAGTCTTCAGAGCGTTTAACCAGCCAGTGGACGAAAATCCACATTTCGTCGAAAGTTGTTCTTACGATCGTGCAGGGCAGTTACAATGAGAAAGATTAATTATTCTCCGTACCAGCTTTTTTAAATTTTGACTCAATATCGAATTTATTTCAATTCAAATTAGCTTTAATTTATACCTTCATCCAAAAATACTGAAAGGCGTGATGATAAAACTATTAAAATAATGTACTTTTTGTAGTTATTTTTTGATTATAAGTATTTATCATTTTTTAATAATGTCTAAATTTAATAAGAATGTTAAAAAATCTGAAATATATTAGTTTATAAGTGCGCAAATAAATACACAAATGGACCAATTTTCGTTAAGAAACACATGTACGTACATATTTTTTAATGATTTTATTGAAACTAAAATTAAAATTCTAAAACATGAGTTTGCAAGATAATGTATTGATTTATTTTATTGCATGATTATATTATTTGAAATGGGTGTGGTATAATACAAAATCTTTTTTGAAAATTTAATAAATCTGCCAACGACGTATAGAATAACCTTATTATACTAAAAATTAAAAAAAAATTTCAAAATTTATTACATGCGAATGCTAGATAAAAGAACAATCTTTCGAAATCCATTTATAATTTTTTGTGGAAAAGAGTCAATACGTCTAAAATCTGATTTGAAAATGACATATTTCTGGTTTTCTCTGGTAATGCCCTCTTCGGGATTCAGTTGATTGCCCAGCCACACTTGCACTTGGTAGAATACACGAAACACGTGTTGATAAGCAGAAGCAGATGTTAGAGGGAGACAAGATAACTGCACTCTTTTATTGTTCCTTGTATTTTTCACGAAATTCAAAAATCTATACTTGTCTATCGATTCCATTTTTTTCGGAGCTTCATATAAAGCAAGGAGAAAGCGAATTCCGTAAGTGAGGATGACGTCTGCTGAAGAGTTGATGTTTTTAAATACTTCTGCGTTATCTATCAAATCATTACGTTTTTCAAACAATTTAAATACTGCAGTTTTTCCCCCCTTTGAAAATTGCTGATGTCGTATCGCAGCCAGTTATCGCATATAGGAATAAAATATGAGCTCGACATTTTGGATATGCAGTTAAACTTTGCGACTAATATATTTTTGTTTGAATTTGAGCTTTCCCAGGTTTTAAAAAGTAAATGATCTTATCACTTGGAGTTCGTGCAGTCAGTATTATTAATAAATCTACATCTTCTCCAACAACGACAGTTATATTGTTGCTACTGAATTGATCTATTGCGGTTTCAATAATGAGGACATCAGCATCATTATTAGCTTGTTTCACAAGAATTTTGGCAGCTGCGAATTCTTCACACAACATCGAAATCAAGCGAGTTTTATTGTGAACATTAGCGAGAAATTGTTGTTGGTTTGTTGGAACAGTCATTGATCGATCAAAAACTATATCAGACGATGAAGATATTTTTGTAGCTCGACGACGTTGTTCTGCAGCTTTGATATTTTTCATGCAATCAGTATAACCATCAAATACTATGGTAACGTTGTGACCGAAGTGTCTATGAACATACTGAAGATCTAAAATCCGAAAAATGCAGGTTTACGCCGGTTCCTATGGAAAATCCCAAAATGCTGGTGTGCGCCGGCAGTAACAGGCAGACATTACTCAAGGCCAACCGACTAATGAATTAGGGATGGACGTTGATTTACTCAGAATCGTATATTTTCCACGTATGAGTCATAAATTAAATTAAATTTTATAAACACACACCCAATTAAATTTGATAAACCACATACAAGAAATAACCAATAAAGGCATGAAGACACTAGGATTTATAATCAGAACCATCAAAGACTTTGATTCACTAGAAGCTATTAAAATTGTATATTTGTCACTAGTACGCAGCTTGCTGGAATACAATTCCATCGTTTGGTCCCCATATTATCAAATTCATATAAAAAATATTGAACGAGTGCAGCACAAATTTTTACGATTTATTAACTTCAAGTTACATATACCTATTCAACACATTAACTATACATTCTTACTAAATACACTTAAATTGCATTCCCTAGAAAACAGAAGAAAAATAATTGACCTAACTTTTTTGTTTAAAATTATTCACTCCGAATTAAACTGTTGTGAACTCCTGCATCTCATTGACTTTAAGGTACCAACCCGAGCGACAAGGCAAAACATATTATTCTGCAACAATAATTCTCTAACCAACTATCACACACATGCATCAATTTCTCGACTTCACACACTAGGGAACAAATACACCTCAAATATCGATGTATTTAATATAAGTTTACCGTTATTCAAGAAATATCTGAACAATATTTTTATGTAGAATATTTTGATATCTAAGGAGCATCACCTAGGGTCTATTGCATATATTTGTGTATTTCTATATTAATCTACAATATTGCATTTTGTCATGTATTATTCATGACATTTAATCAGTCACCTGTAAATTTTGTAATTGCTAACATACCTACTAGTTTATTTCTATTTCATTTACAACTTAGAAACTTTCTCTTTTATTGTAATGCACTATCATTCCTAAATTTATCTGTATGATGTTTACCTACTAGTTATATTTTTATAGTTTATCTTTTTTATTCAAAAAAACTGTCTCTGTATTATAATCTTGTCATCAGGGCGTTGAAAATTAATAAATAAATAAATAAAATAAAAATAAAATCCAATATTCCAATTGATACACCCGCGCCTTATGGCTATAAAACTATAAACTTAAAATTAAGGAGGAACAAATTAAAAAAAGGTACTGATTTAAGAAACGATACATTTATTCTAGTAGGACACAAAAGGCAGGTGTTAATTATTAATCTAGTGTTAGTCTTAAAATTACTTAATTAATTAGCCTTAAAATTAGAAAGTCTGTTTGCTTAATTCTACGGTAAAGTCTTTGTGCAATTGTTCAGAATCGAATCACTTCGGTGGTTAATATAATTAAAATGATCAGTCACTTCCCTTTGGATGCTGATGATGGAGTCTCCGCGTACGCATACAGTCACTAGGCACTATCTATTTCTTTCACTTGTTATTGCACTTTCACGGTCACTTGGTTGGACTTCTTGGCGGAAGTTCACGAACGTATCGGTGGTTCCTGGTCGAAACCCGCGAGCGTGTCTGTTAATTTCGTATTTTCTAGGTTTGAAATCGCGATAAAACGAGAACCGTATTTCGTAGTAAGTATTGATATCATTTTTGTAGAAAATTTTACGATCTACAAACTTTTACTTAATATTTTTTCGATAGCTCTTACAGTTTCAGAGATATACGCAAAAACAAAAAAAATGTGGCCTTTGACCTCGAAAAAAAAACCTTGCCAGAGCGGGATCGATGAGGACTTTTGACACAGCATTCGTCATGACGTATTCAAGACTTATACAAAAATTCAGCTTTATAAGAATTAATGTGAGGTCAGCACCTTTTTTCGTCTATTTTGACTGGAGTATTAGCTGCAGGCTGCGGTGTTAGTGATATTTAATCCACTTGAAGCAAATTGGGAAAATCCACCGTACTCTCCGGACCTTGCCCCAACAGATTACCATTTTTTTTCGAAATTTGGATAACTTCTTGCAAGGGAAAAAATTTAACTCCGATGGGGCAGTCCAAACCGCCTTCAGAGATTTTATTGATTCCCGTCCGAATGGTTTTTTTTAGTAAAGGGATCGATGAACTACCTACGAGATGGCAAAAGTGCATAGATAGCAATTAAATAAATATATTATATTTAAAAAAAATCGACTTTATGTTCCTCCCATACAAAATGCTAATTTCATATCCTAATAAATGCAAGTGGCGCTCGGGTTAACTGGAACACTAACGGTAAGATTTTAGTCGCAGATTTTGGGTAAATTTGCCCCCGGTAGATATAAAACGTGGCGACGTCACTGATCTTGACCATAAATATAAAAGATTATTATAACTATTAACTTAATAAAATGTACATAATTATCAGTAATTCCGTTACTTCGCAAAGCCTTTAATTATATATTTCTCACAGGTATGAGGTGTAATAGTAGGTGTTGCAAGTACCTGGTGGGACCTTGCCGGGATTAATGAATGGTTTCCCACACAGAACAGGCTGCGCGGCGGGCAGGTAGGTACTTGATTGTGATAAACGGAGGCACTTCACCATTTTCCGGATATTGAATTACTTCCTGTAACGCGGATAAGGATGTTGGAACGAGGTTGGATACCAGAATTACCCAAATCATAACTGTATCGGACAGCAGATGGATGTATCATCAAATTTTCTTAGATGACTCATCTTAATAATATTCTTATCGCCGTACACGTGTTCTGTTTTACCTTTGCAAGAAACAACTGGATTTATTTTACTTACGTGTCTTTCCTTATAGTTGACATCATAATTGTTTACATTTTACCTACACATAATACCTTACGATCTAACTTTATTAAAAACATCTACATCTTCGATTTCATTCGTTTTCTTGAATGAATGATTGCAAATCTTAAAAATGGAAACAAGCTCCCATACCGATATCCGATCGAGCTGAAACTCGGCAAGTAGACTCGTTGTCGATGACAATGCATTCAATTAATGGTGGCACTCACGCAAACAAACGCATTTTTCTGAAATTGGATGATACTTCATTTAAAAATTTACACAGTTTTCATACGAAATAAACCTCCGTTCCATCCAATTAGGATTTGGTAAGTGTTAGCGGTGTCCACTGGTAATAAACCTGTAAAATATAACAATACTACATTTTACAGTTCTTACCATAACATCCAAGGCCAATGCTGAAAATGTCAAGACACCATGAGATAACATTTAGCAGCACAATACAAGAGATACGCCGGGCCAGCACATCCGTTCTGCCATGTGGAATACATAGCACGTAGTGGTGTTGATCCTTGCGGCAGTTGTTCGGTAAGAACAATACATAGCATTCCGTGAAGAATGGTCTGTCAATGACATAGTTTATTATTTTTAATGTTTTTTCTGAAAGGGTCGCATTCCTCCTAGATTGGAGACTTTCATAGCTTGTCTCCGAGAGCAAATCCAGGTGATGCATGAATCGTGGGTACTCATCACACATTCTCATGTAAAGATACCTGAGATTTTTTCTAATTTGTTTCAGTAAATTTACGTATTCTTGTAACAAAAGACGTTGCAGTAATCGATGACTAAATTCATAACGCTTTCAAATGAAATGTTATTCTTTCACACCGCTATTGCATTCATTATTCACTATTTTATCCACCTTTTACCCTAGTTATTCAGGAAAAAACGTTTCTTGATTCACCTTTAATGACCACATCTGCGTCATCACATAAAAAAAAACACAAAAGAATAACATCAACCAACATAATTGTAGAGGCAATAATATTTACAATTAATATTAGTTGGAAACGTAATTTATGTTAAATAAATAAATAAAAAGTTAGTGTAATTGATTACAAACAAACACAATTTTTTGGTAGAACTAGAAATTATTTTTCTACAGTCTCTAAGCAGAAAAACTTTATTCTGAAGCAGCAAAAACACA
This sequence comes from Limnephilus marmoratus, assembly GCA_917880885.1. Lineage (NCBI taxonomy): Eukaryota > Metazoa > Arthropoda > Insecta > Trichoptera > Limnephilidae > Limnephilus > Limnephilus marmoratus. The sequence continues at coordinate 30,338,129 of OU862910.1, forward strand.
CGAAAAACTGTGAACTTTTATGTAGAAACAACGTTATTTCGGCTATGGAGGTTTTAAATATTGAACACACCGAAATTCTACATTTGAGATTTAACTTTAAACGACTGTACATTTGCTGTACTTGTACTGGAAATGTTTGACAGAAAATGAAGTTTGCTGTTTTGCAAAAAAAAAGTAATCATTTTCGCAACACAAAAAACTGATCATGTATACTTATTTGTAAGATGTTTTTGGGTTTGGTGGGTTGTGTATACCTACAATCACTCTGGAATTTTATTACCGTTATTATTTTTAAGTAACCGGATAAAACCAAAAAGAAAATAATAGTTAAGAAGGTTAGGTGAGGGTTAGGTTTATAGATGTTTGTTCTTTTTCTTCACTTTTTTCACAGTTTAGTCAACGTTCTATATTGTCACTGTTCTGCTTTGTCATGGAATCTTATTTAATAAATATTTCCATATGAATATTATACTGCCCTAAAAACCTGGCCGGTGTAGGTATTGAAAAAATGATGTTAACAAATTTATTGTTTTTTTTTTAAATCAGCAATATCCACAGAATCGTATTGCCGCCGACGTGCACTGCACGACCTGCCGGCGACACTTCTCCGATGTTCGCCACGAGGTGTCGCGGTAGAGATATCGACGGTCTAATTTAAACCTCGGAACATACTTGCTCGTACAGAATAGATAGGTACCACTTGTAAACAAGGGCGATATTAGAGTCGAGGGAGATAGACGACTCATGACATTTAGTATTCAGTCTCCCCGACTCCGACTGGGGGAAGGAGTTGGGAGTAATGGTCAAACATAATACTGGAGGGTACACAGTTTTTCCATTTAATTTCATATATATGAGAAAGTGGCGTGGCCATGTTTACAAGATTTTTATATATTAATTCTTCCTCTCCTTTCGTATGGTTGAGTGGTCAGAGAGAAACATCTACGTCCGCGAGACCGTTTTAGGCCCCCGCCTTCTGGAGTCTTTTAAAAAGTTGGCTTTTATAATAATAAGAAACAAAAAGAATTTTTCTTTCTAGAAATTGAATATTTTTCGTATTCTTTTAATAATACATGCTTAAATTCTACGGTCGACACACTATAGTTTGTTGTGTTATGGTCAGGGCTGGGAAAAATACATGTTTTGCTGTAATTGAAATACAAATTACAAAATACTTTGGCGCATGTATTTAAAATACGAAATACAAAATACTTTCAAGTCGTGTATTTAAAATACAAAATACAAAATACAGTATTTTAACCATTTTTTAATTTCAAATACAAAATACAAATTACAAAATACATTTGGTTTTGGTAGAACCTTTGGTTGCAATAAATTATCGTAAGTGCCCTTATCTAAGGGTGCGTTTCCATAGAAGCAATGCTGAGCAGAGTGAAACAGAGACGTGCAAAAATTGACCAATCATATTGTTCCCCCCCGCGTTGTATATATTCACTCTCAGTACATTCAGTTTTCAAACAACTCGCGTGCCAGCTATTACAATTTTTTTATTCAAATTTTCATTTTTCACATATCAAAAATATTCATTTTTGTACATTATAAGAAAATCAATCTAATCTGATACCTGACATGGGTACCTATTTAAAATATCTATAATTTCAAAAATCCATAGATAATTCTTTTGTTACGTACAGTAACAGTGCTATTATAGCACAAGACAATAATAATAACTAGCATGACATAAAAAATGTACAGTTAATTATAAAGCAATGATAAGAGGACTACAAATAATCATTAGTAAGAGTGCTGTAGCACAGGATATTAGGACAATAGTACAGGATTCTAGCGTTTTTAGTTTATGTATTTTCTATGTCAGTTTATTTTTCATTATTATTAAGATTGCCAAATGTATTTGAAAATGTATTTTGATGCCATAAGTATTTGAAATACAAATTACCAAATACCTCAGCAGCAGGTAATTGAAATACCAATTACAAAATACATTTTTAGGGAGTAATTGAAATACAAATACAAAATACGTATTTGTATTTCAAATACGTATTTCAATTACAAGTAATTCAAATACTGCCCAGCCCTGTTTATGGTTCAGTAAATTTAGATGAATTAATATTTCAATTCCGGTCGCGCAATGTTCGAAAGACATGAAATTCCACAATTTTTGCAAGTTTCATTGTGCAGCTCTTCGCCCGTTTTGTCAGAACAAAAGACATGTATTTTCTTTTGCGCAGGTTCAACAAATCCAATTTCCACCCCTGAATAAAACGACACATCGAAGAACTGCTGAGCTGGATTCCATATTCTTCCGGTACAAGTTAAAGTACATTACGGAAAAGGAAATTGCACAATATTTTGTATAGAATATTATCCGGAGATCTAAATCTTATTTATTAGAATTCAAAGTAAGATTTATGCACAATAATTGAGTGCAATTGACTGTCCCAGTGAAATTATAAATTTAATAATAAATAAAATTACTAATGTTTAAGACAAGATTTTTATGAAGGGTAACAATTATTATAAGCAATAATTATTATCCTGAAACACTCATCTACATTGAAAAAATCTCCCGAGAAAATATACATGCCGCCGACGGGACTCGAACCCGCATCCTTCTGATATCCGGTCAACTGCTCTTAACCACTGAGCTACTAGTGTTAGCGTTACTAGTGTTTCATTCAACAATTATATATTATATTGTAATAAGCAGTAATTGTTGAATGAAACATTAGTATACATTGAATTATTTGGCGGGTAGGAGATAAGCCGTCATAGTTCAGTGGTTAAGAGCAGTTGACCAGATATCAGAAGGACGCGGGTTCGAGTCGTTGGCGGCATGTATCTTTTCTCGGGAGATTTTTTTTAATGTAGACGAGTGTTTCAGGCTAATAATTTTTGCTTAAAAGGGAACGTACCCATACTACGTGACCCGTTCAGGGAGTAGGGGGCTTTAAAATACCACGCTTGGTACGAAAGAGCAGAGCGGCGGGGGGCTTAGGTTTTTAGTAACTGGGGGGAGGGGTGGGGGGGGGGGTTTAAAAATTGCAAAAAGTTGGTCACATAGTATGGGTACGTTCCCTAAGCCTTGTGGGCGACGCAATTTGAGCCTATAATTCCATACAAAACTGTACTTTCGAAATTCAAATGGGATGGAGCTCTACTATTTCAAGCGAGTGTAAGTGAGACGAAACGCTTGGGGGTTGGTTGCTGTCCATACAAATCTGAGTAGAAACATATGGATCATTTGTATGAAAGGCACTTCTAATCTTATATTCTTCCATTCTTTAAATGTTCCAGAATAGTTGCTTTACTAGTTTCTTCTACTATTACCAGTAGTTCCGTGAACACAACCAAACACGGCTAAAGCCATTTCAAGCACTGTTTCGGTTCTAAATGATAGTCTTTCACCAGGATGATTACCGAGAGATTAAAAAAAATATTAACTCCACACAAAGGGAAAACAATTTCCCTCAGGGCAATTCAATTTTCGTTATCTTTGGGGGTGTTGTGTGGAGAGTCTTTTTTGGAAAGGAGGGAATAAATCAGGGTCTTGAAGAGAACCGTGTTGTAGGAGGGAGGGAAAACAGGTGCCGGCAAATTGTTCCACAGCCAAGCTGTTGAACTCAAGAACGAGTCGTAAAAACGACCTGTTCTCACGTGACAAATGTCAAACGTGTATAAATGTTTGGCACGCTTTTGGCGTGTTTACCGACTGTGCATCGGTGCTGAAGAAATCAATTACGTTAGTTCTTCAGAAATAACGTTAAAAAAGGACAGCCTTCCAATCCGATGCCCATGCTAGAATTTAAACGAACCGCCCATTTCTGCACAGAGTCTACTTATTTTTATAGTTATCTACCATCAAAATTTAAACTCGGTAAACGCCAAAGATGTCTTCATCATACAAAAGAGATGCATAAGAAAAATTACAAACTCTGGTCGTTTAGATTCATGTAGACCTATGTTTAAAAATCTGAAAATTCTGACAGTCACAGACATATATATAATGGAGTTATGCATGTTAGTGCGATCATCTACAGACAAGTTCCCACTAAAAAACTCATCACATAAATACGCTACAAGGCTCACAGAAAACTTATTAATACCAAAAGCAAACAAAACAATATTCCAAAAAGGACCATACTACATGGCCATTAAAGTATATAACAACCTTCCACATAACATTAAACAAATACAAGATACACACAAATTCAAATCGTCACTAAACACTTTCCTTGTTAATAAATGTCACTACACGTTGAGTGAATACCTCACGTAAATGAAACGCCTATTTTTATTGGTATATATTGTAATTAAATAAATGTGGTTAGCTGGAAGAAATGGGGTCTACCCATAAGCTACACCTTTTGTAATTTTTATTTTACAATAAATATTTTTTGATTTGATTTGATTTTCATCCTAAAAACTTTTTTTTGTGTACCATCTGTACATTATAGTGTTACCGTAGACAATAAATTAATATCGTTATTGAATCACCTGTTCTTTCTGCATTTTAAACATATTTTTCAACCTAATTTGATATCGTGCAGTGCATATACAACGTGTGCAACGTGTAGGTTAGGTACCCTACCCATGTGTGTACTGCATAAATATTAAATGAGCATTATTCCATAAGCTAAATCACTAACAAATACGAGGACGGTCATGATGAAAATGTGATTTCTTATGACGACGGTAAATTAGATAAATTTATCATTGTAAAGGTATTCGGTATGATATTTGATAAATAAATCACAGTATTTTTTAATCAATATTACAAATTATTCCGAAAAGAAGGCCGGATTAAAAATAATAATTCGGCTATACTAAATAATTACTTTTATCAAAGAAATATTTTAAACTATCATTACATAGTATAAAATGAAGTCGCTCAAGATGTATGTGCGCATTATATTAAATTACGCAACGGATTTTCATGCGGTTTTCACCAATAGATAAAGTGATTCAAGAGGAAGGTTTATATGTATAATACATGCTCATTATAGTAGAGAAAAGCCGAGAAATTCTAATATTCAATTCAGGCAGCGGGCAGCGTTCAGCTGGCAAGCGGGTAGTGTGGATTTTATAAAGGTTAGGTAATGGCGTTGTGTTTCGTCAGATACAGCAACGTGTGGCCGGGTCTGCTAGTCTACAGATAAATCAGAATAAAGAGATTCTTGTTTGTGGTGTACTGTATCGCTGGACTACTGCGGGGTAAGAGGGGACTGCAGGCAGATGTTACAAAATTCCAAACTGGTTCGAACCAGTTTGATGCATTCTTGCGATACTGTCGCCGTGCACAAATACAATTAAAAGTGTGGCGCTTCTTAAAATGATTTGCGTGTGTATGTGGCTTTTATAGTTCATCCATAACACAGGGTCATCCCTAGCATGGAGGGTGAAATATCACAAAAAACTATATGTACTTTCGATAATTCATGTATTAAATAAATAAATAAATAAATAATTAGTTTCAAATATTGTATTTGCATTTCAAAAGATTCCAAAAAAAATTACAAACATTTTAGAGGTTTTTTTGTTCTCTGATTTTAAACGTCAAGTGTGAAAAATTTCGTTAAGAAATACGTATCAAAAATCTGCTTGGCTTTAGAAAGTGAGATGGGGGTGGCTTTTCTAAATATCATAGTCAGTGACCTTCCTCTTGTTTTAAAGTCAAGTGTGCAAAATTTCATCAATCTTGGAATAAGATTGTACATTAGTATAAAAAACAAACCCACACGCCACACGAGACAATCTTCTTTATATAAATATTATATCGATCACGAAAATTTGGAATGCTGTAAAGGAAAATAAAATATGTTAATAGTTCAGGAGAGCAAAAATATAGTTTTTTTTATTCTTTCAAAAAATCATATCTCCGGTTTTTTTTAGACCTGTAATTATGAATTTTTATCATAAAATAACACTGAATAGATTTTTCAGAATTTTTAGGAATTTTTTTAACAAAAGCAATATTTAATTTATTTTTAATTTTTCAGAAAAAATATCCTTTTAAAACGCACATGGTAAAAGACGCACATATTTTCCTAGAAATATTTGGACGAAGTAGATCGAAAGAGAAAACAAAACGGAGAAAAATGACATATTAAACTAATTTTTTTATGGTTCGTTACAGCATTTCAAATTTCCGCTATCGATATTATATATAGACACATTTAACCACTCGGGATTTGAACTTGATACCTCCGGATATCCCTCCCACCGAATTGCCGACAACCTCAATAAATGTACGCGTTTATTATGCGGATATTACTACAGTAACAAGATAATTTTTAACATCGAGGTCATCGTTTAAAAATCGGTTTGCGATGGATGCTTTAAATATTACAGAGCATAAGTTATCCTCAGAATGTAACATGTTACCAACGTGTAAAATAAAGTTTGTTGATTTAATTTCACCTTTATACACCCAAATAATCTGAATCAGTTTTAGACTAGGAGGTTAACTACAAAGGAATTAAACAGATTTCAACATTTCTCGATAGTAACTGCTGTTATTGTAGGTAAACACGAAACCAGTAAACATCTCACTTGTGAAAAATACAGTATCTAAACTTGTATAACGCTTAGTAAACGGTTCACCGTTAAATCCGTCTCGCGATTTAAAACAGTTTCAGTATAATTATTTACAATCCAGAAATAAACTCGTAAACAAAACGTGAACGGGTTTCCCTTGGCCAATATATTAAGCAAAAGTTAAACTAATAACATGTTCTGGCATTTGCATTAGAATTTGAAAATATTTTGCTGAGGTATTTACATAACAATGTTTAACCTAAATCTCGAGAAAAACATTACAGGTAGTAATGAAAATCATGAGAATTTTTTTTAAATACACTTTCGAGGACTTGTAGCACTCTTAATCCTTTTTAAGGCATATATTTGGGATCAATCAATTTGGGAGGCGGATATGGGTAACGCCGCCATGGGAACATTCATTGGATCACACCTGCCATACCGCCCATACTCCAAGAGTGGTTCGCTACGTTTTTTTTTTACATGAGCTCCACACAGGAGGCCCTGAGGAAAATAATTTCCCTCAGGGCCTATGTCATCTTTGGGGATGCTGTGTGGAGGGTTTTTAAGGAAAGGAAGGAGAGGAGAGGTCTGGGAAGGAAAAGGGTTTAAGGGGTGGGTAGGAATCTGGGATTCAGTGTGTCCTGGTCATCCGCCTCCAAGACCTAGACAAACCTCACCCCAGGAACCCGGGCACCCCTGCTAAATCACCAAACGTAGCGAACCACTTGGGGTGATCTAGCAAGGGTACCCTGGTTCATGTGGGTGAGGTGTGTCTAAGCATTGACGGCGGATGCATCTGTCCACCTACGGCATGGCAGGCCGGATCGGGAGAGTTTTGTGATTTAGCAAGTGTACCCGGGTTCATGGGGTGAGGTGTGTCTAAGCATTGACGGCGGATGCATCTGTCCACCTACGGCATGGCAGGCCAGATCGGGAGAGACAGGTTTCATCGTCTTGCACCGTAGTGGGAGGAATGGATTCTTAATTTGTCACTCCTGGACACACTGACCCCCACATTCCAGCCCACCCCTCATACCTTTCCCTTTCCAGAACTTGGTTTTCTTCGTCCTAAAAAAACCCTCCACACAGCATCCTCAAAGATGACAAGGGAAATTGTTTTCCCCGGGGCCTCTTTGGTGGAGCTAGTGAAAAAAAAAAAAATTTCATAGATAGGTGCAAGTTTACTAGCCAAGGGCTTAGACTTTGTCAATTTGTATAAACTCGAGGATTTCTATACTTATAATCTATTTATTCTCTCCACATCTATACAGTGTGTAACAGGACGTACCCGAGGGATTTTAACCAGCGATTCCTGACCATATTTAGAGTAAAAAATGTATATGAAATTTTTGTCTCCGGTGACTTTTTTTAAGACATTTTTAAAATTTTTAAAATTTTTTTTTCTTCAAATTCTAACAAAAAAAAAATTCTTCCACTTGTTGTCGTTGGTCACTCAGCCGAGTAACTGACCAACCCCTCACCCCGCCTCCAACTGTCCAACACCTACCATTTTTTTATGTTTTTTGTAGAAAATAATATTTAAAAAAACATCAAAAATATCACCAGAGATCAAAATTTCATTTACATTTTTAACTCCAAATAATGTCAGGAATCGATGGTTAAAATACCTCAGGTACGTTCTGTTACATCCTGTATACCCTCAGTATCGCCCTGGTGAAATACCACCATTCAGAATCGTTGCTTGAAATGGATTCAGCCCTCTTTGGTGGCCAGATCTGAATAGCCAGGTACTTCCCCACTTTCTTCCTCCCCATTACCTTCAGCCTCACAACATAGATAAATTGGGGATAGTCCCACTGGATCCAGACATATGGGACTCTTATTTTGCGGATTTTGAACACCAAAAATATTATAATAAGTAATAACAGTCTGTCGAAATAAATTATCAATCAGAAACCATGATTTGTTGTCTTCTTTGGAGATAGAAATAGATTAAATTTTGCATTAAAACGATAGAGGTACCCATTCCAGACATTAGTTATCGGTTATTGATAATTTATTTCTTCGAATAGAACAGGCCACCGGGCTAGCCGGAAAAATTACGAGGTGATCATAAAACTCAAGGGAACTAAAATGCTTTGATAAAAAAAGCCATATACCCGTACCATCACTATATGGTTTATGTAATATCATATCGAGACGAAGAAATTGTCTTTAAATAGGACAGTGTATTTGGAAAAATATAAGGTTCTAGATATTGAAGACGAAGGTTGAATTTTTTCAAACCTTCAATATAGATCAGATCAAAGCGAAAAGAACTCGAAAAGTATTAAAAAAATCAGCTTTTAAGTGAAAATATTTAGGTTCTCTGTAGGTGCCTAAAAATGACATAATTGATATAAATGGAGAATTTCCCAAGTTTTATGCCAATGTGTGGAAAGAACGTTTTATAAATATAACGATCGTCCAGTTAATTAGTCAGACATCTCCGAAAAATCGAAATGTGACAAGTATGCAGTTATATTCAAAAGTGAACCTTATATTTGGTACAATACTCAGATTACTCATAAACACCACCAAATCCTACTAATATTATAAAGGCGAAAGTTTTTATGGATGTATGGATGTATAGATGTATGTATGTTTGTTACTCTTTCACGCAAAAACTACTGAATGGATTTTAATGAAACTTTACAATTAGCTCATACATCAGAATAACATATAAGCTATAGCTCAGAGCTGTGGCATTGTGAAATATGTATAAAAAAAAAATTGCAATAGGAGGCACGCGAGCTGTTTGAAAAATTAATGTAACGGGTATGGATGGGGTGGTGTGGGGGGTGGGGGAGAGGGGGGGAGAGTGGCGGGGGAAGGGGGAGGCGAAGGAGGGAAGGGGAGGGGAGGGAGAGTAGGGATAGGGAAGGTGGAGGAAGCGGAGTAGAAACCCTCTTAATACTATGCAAGCGAAGCCGGGGGCAAAAGTTAGTCAATTATAATGCGGAAAAACTTGTAGAGAAATTAACAAACAAAAAAATGATTTCTTGATTCCTAGTAGGAAGTTTCAAAATGTCATACTAATGTCATCTATGTAAGACCGTTCAGTGATTGAGTGGGCATCGCGTTTGGGTCCCACCCAGGCGTCGCGTGTTCGATTCCTCGACCGGCAAAGTCCTCCATCATGACACAAACAACATTTTCCGCATACTGTGGTGATAGTAGGTGATTTTCAAACATTGTTGGGTTATTCGTAACCCAGGAATGTTTGTCTTAAAAAATATGTACAGGACAGTTATTAACGATTAAGTAACAGTTCACAACGACTAAGTGTTCTTAATATATTCGACGTCAACTGTTGTTTATCGACCGTGCTAAGGGGTGTGGTGTTATTTTATAGCATATCGTGCAAAACACAGACACATGTAAATAATATTTGATTTACGGTAAGCATTCGAATATTGTTTTCCTCATTATCTCAAAACTTAATATTTGGAGATGTTTGACTAATCAAGTGGCCGATCGATATCGACAATACATTGATATACGGATACAAATGTAAGACTTAAACAAAGATAAAATTCACATTGCTACCTACAAAGCTGGAAGAAGCTCATTACTAATTACCTATCTCTATACTATACAGTAAGGGATAAAGCATTTTAATTTGAATGTCATCAAAGGTCGGCCGTAATATTTTGTAAAAGTCAACGAGTTATTAAGTGAAATATCAGATGCCTATAATCTTTTCCAGGGGAAAATAACAATAAGTACATACTTTCGTAGAATTTCCCGAAATCGTGAATGCAATAATGATGAACGATTTACAAAATAATGTGTACATTAAAGATCGTTATCAAAGAAAGTTTGTGTGATATTTAAGCTAGGTTGATTTAGGAATGCATTTAGCTGCAGGATTGTAACTTTGGAAAAAAAGTAAAGTTTTAAATAACGTGCACATGTTTTATATTTTGAGAATTTTATATTTTACATAAAAAATTAATTATGAGATTTTTCCTTTCTAGAGGTAGAACTTTCTCAAAACCAATTACAGGTTACAGGCAAACAGGTGTCTTAAAACCATTAGATTTATTATCAACAAAGAAAGTAACGAGTCTAGTTTTTGCACTGATAATTCGTGGTGGAATTCCATTGTATTAGAATTTGAAATTAAAACACTTTTGTACTTTCTTCCACTAATTTATATTTTACCAGGACCGGTTTCATCCTATTACGGACATTTTCAGACTGGTAGTTGAAATTCTTATGCTACGGTATTTATACACACTTGGGCAGGGGTACACAACATTGTCTCTATATAATTAATGTTTCTATTTTGTTAATTTTAAGGTATTATAAGTTATTTTGTTAATTTCAGGTACATACAGGTAATTATAAAGTTTATTATTAAAATTATGAATGATGTTACATATTAAATAGATATTTTTACTTCAAATGAATATACATGAATTTATATAATTTAAAAAGTTTGTGATTACTGATAATTTATTTTGGCAATGTTGGGTTATTCCCTCCTTGTTGCTTAGGGCTTAATTGACAAATATTGATGCACTATGGTATTTATTATTATTAGGGTTCTCCGTGTATTTGGGTTATTACATTTTTAAATTACATACTTACATTACCCCACTGCTCTCTGAAGTAAAATTATTCTAAGTGAATTATAATGGGTATATTAATGGTGATTGAGCATTATGTTCCAAATGTTTATTCATGACGTATTTTCGCTCTATTTTCTTCGTTAGGCGATTAATTTCTAGTGACTCTAACCTGTCTAATTTTGGTTCTTTGTTGCAAACATGAAGGATTTTGACATCTCTATCTTTATCAAAAGTATGTTGGTTTTCTAGTAAAATTCTGAACAGAATTAAAAATAATAATAATGTTAAAGACCACATATGTACGAGAAGTTAATTTTATTTTACAAAATCAATTATTAAAATATTCATTTTGGTTGTGTCGGTCCGTGTAACTCTGTTTCAATTAACTCGGATTTGTTTGAATTTACATGTCATTTTCAACAATGGAACTGATTGTCTGAAGAATTCAGACAAGCTTTATAGCTTGTACCTATCTATATTTAAATAATTCAGGATGTTCGGTGATTTTTTAAGGGTCTGCGCCAGCATTATAATAATGTATTACGGTTAAAATTAAAATTAAATAATATTAGTTCGGCTAAAAAAAAAAATTATAAAATAGTGAAATAAAACAACAAGTTTACTGTAACGTGGGTCACTGTTGTCTGTCAGTTTTCTTTAGATCCACCAAGAGAGTGTACTCGTATTATTAACGAAACGATGATAGGTACATAAAGCCAAATATACGTGTAATCAATGAAGAAAATATTAACCACTCTCAAAGAAATGACAGAAAAATATTCGGTATTACAATTTGAAGTTTTACTGAATAAGAGTTTACGTCCGAATCTTGAAGAAAAGTTAATAATTTAATAATGGCAGGAAATAATATTAGGTCTATGAAAAAGACCTTGTTGCAAGATTTATGCATAAAGTTTTATTACTGAGGTTGGTATACCCTTCGAATAAAGGTTCGCTTTATGAAAACCACCGCGCGTAGATTATTTGGCATGAATCCTTGATTCTAACCTTGGTCCCAATACAACGAGAAATGCGAACTCACGATAAGGAACACTTGCCGGTTACTTGTGATAAGTGAAGACGTCTACCGTCTACCCAGTTACTTAGTACTGATATATATGTTCTTTGTAATAAAAATACATGATTAATTTTCATATTTCACTCGTACCTGCGAAAACCACCAGGCAGCACGTCCTATTATTTCATACATGCGGTTTCGCGAACAATCTAACAAATTAATGTCTCTCCCTTTGGGGAGAGATTCCGGATCTCCTTAAGGATAAGGAATTGTCCTTAACCTTAAAATTAACCAAGTTTTCAAGGGGCGATTCCGGTTCTGCTTAAGGATATGATATTGTCGTTATCCTTTAAATGAACGAGTTTTTAGTGAAGGAGAGGCGATTCCGGTTTTGCTTAAGTATACGGAATTGTCCTTAACCTTTAAATGAACGAGTTTTTCGTGAACTAGGGGCGATTCCGGTTCTGCTTAAGTAAACGGAATTGTCTTTAATCTTAAAACGTGTGAGTTTTTTGTAAGCTAGAGGCGATTCCGGTTCTACTTAAGGATACCGAATTGTCCTTAACCTTAAAATGAACGATTTTTTTGGATATCTAACAGCAATTTCTGTTCTCTCGGACGACAGCGAAAAGTTGTTAATTTTAAGGTTAAGGACAATAATGTAATAAAATGAATAATAATGGTTAATAAATAATTAATACTAAGAAACAGAGACGGGTAGGTATATTAAATAGTTATAAAGAAAGTATTGCGTGTCTGCTTATGTAGAATAATGTACATAGATTGTAGGCTTTTGATAACCGCAAGTGTAAACCTTCAAAGCGGATGTGGTCAAAAATAACAACCGTAAAGGGGGTATTTTTAGATCTACGGAGAGGTGTGACGTCAGTGCAGCTTACACGTGTGTGCACAAAGATGCCGCTCTAAGACAACTAGTTCCGGGAGAGCAATGTTGCAGGTAGCTAGAATGTACCAGCCACTCCATATGTAATTGTGCAGGTGGCTAGAATTAACCCAACACAAGCAGAATGGTATAGGGTAGTAGAATATATCTACCCCCCTACCAGGCCACTCCATACATATTGGCGTAGGTAGTTAGAATGCACCAGATATTTTATACGTCATAATGGTGCTTGGACCTAAAATGTACAAGGCACTCCACAAAGAATGCCACGGGTAGCTAGGGTGTACCAGGCAATTTATACGCCGTAATGGTGCATGTTGCTACAATGTTCCTGGCACTCGACATAGAATGGCGCAGGTAGCTAGAATGCAGTGGCGTACATAAGGGGGGGGGGGGAGGGGCGGCCCGCCCGGGTGCCACTGGGTGAGGAGTGACACCTGACCGTGGAAAAAATTTACGTAGAATATTGTCACAAAAATATTTTACTCTTGAACACGGTCTTTTGTTTATATTTTAGTTTCTAGCTCTTACTATTGGTCAGTTGGGGATTCCCCTGAAATATTTCTGTGCCATTCTCATTTTTTTGTGATTGACGTGAACTCGTGAAGGAAATTATTACCTAATGGTTGTTGAAAAAATTGTTATTCTCTTTTGTCAGTTTCCAAAAACACGGTAAGTGGATTTTTTTGAGGGGTGGGGGGGGGGGGGGTGACACAACGTTATTTACCCCGGGTGCCACCCATGCTAGCTACGCCACTGCTAGAATGTACAAGGCAATCTAGACGTCATAATGGTGATGTATCTAGAATGTACCAGGCGCTCCACATAGAGCGGTGCAGGTAGCCAGAATGTACCAGGCAATCTAGGCGTCATAATAAACCATGTAGCTATAATGTACCAGGCACTGCATATAGAATGGTTCTGGTGGCTAGAATGTACCAGTCACTCCATATAGAATGGTGCAGGTAGCTAGAATGTACCAATCACGCCATACGGTCTTGCACCTTGACAACATATTATTCTGAAATAATCTTATGATAATAATATTAAAAAATGCACACAAGTAGAAGGTGAATGACACGGGTGAACGCAATTTTTTTTTTAATATCAATAAAAGTTCCAACTGCTCCCAACCGGGTCACTGCAGTTAGTGGGATAATTGCATCCTCAATTGGGGTATGTTGTGAGGCTGAAGGTTTGAGGGGAAGTAACGGGCTAGTCATATTCCTGAATATCAGCTGACTTAATTCGTCTAAAGTCATTTCAAGTACTGTTTGGATTCTGAACGGTTGTCTTTAACCAAGGCGACATTTAAAGTTTACACCTGAAACATGTCACAAATATGAGGCTCAAACATAAAGCGTGAAAAATGGTTTGGAAAAAAAAACGAACGTAAAAGTTGTATTTTGGGACATCAGGAGAAGTTTGACGTCACGCCGAAGAAGATGCCCCTCTTAAGAACTAGATCCGGAAGACAAAAATAGTGTATTTACATTTTTTATTTAAAATTTATTTTATGTTGACGAATATTTTCTACAATTAAAAAAAATCAGAGTACCCAGTTCACACGCGGTAGAGGTGAAACCTTCAGAAAACTAAACATCGAGAGAGTGAGACGAATGCATAGTAGGTATAAGGAGTAGGATAATTATCTTTACATAGTATAAAATGAAGTGCTCCCGCTGTCTGTGCGCGTAGATCTTTTAAACTACGCAACGGATTTTCATGCGGCTTTCACCAATAGATAGAGTGATTCATGAAGAACGGTATATAATTTGTCAAGGTTTTGTGTAAATTGGTTGAAATATATAAATAAAGGGAGCGGGCTGGCATGCGGGCAGCGGGCAGCGGGCTGGCAAGCGGTAGGTGTGGATTCGATTTAACAGATGGCGTTGGTTATAAAGATTGTATAATGGCGTGGCGTCGTTTTTCGTTAGCCACAGCATCGTGTGACCGGGTCTGCTAGTTTATTATAATATTGTTACCAAGTTTAAAAATTATTTTACATTTTATTCTACGAAGCACAGAACAAAGAGGAGGCCGATAGGCTACGAAGCACCGCACAAAGAGGACACCGATTAGTCGATCTCATTTTTTCGCAGGCTAAATCCTATAGATGTATGTGATTGTCTCTTTTTAGTGTCGCTGGCTTCCGTTTCACCGTGTTTCAAATCACAACAATGCTAAAGAAGTTTTCACTTAAAAAAATACAACATTTGTGCACTTCACAGGCGGTAGACGCGAAGTCTTCAGAAAACTAAAGTAGACGAGAGTGAGGAGACCGATTATTTTATTTAATTATCTCGCAGGCTAAATCCTATAGATGTTTATGATGGTCTCATTTTACAGTTGTTTTTTCGTTTAATAGAGTTTCAAATTACAGCGTGCTAAAAAAGTTTTCACGTCAATATTTTATTATATTAATATTATATTATAATTATCTGCAAACTACTTTTATAAAAACTTACGGTTGCAGGAATATCACAGCGAATATTATTATCGACGAATTTCGTTTGATAATAACGGGATTTTGAACTTACCTGAAAAGAAAGAAAATTATATTATTAGCAATATAACATTGGTAACCCTAGTGTTATAGGGAGATTTAATGTAGAAGTAATAATAAACACAAGAAACAAAACAAATCAATCTGCTGAAATTTGTTCATGTGAAACCCAACTGTACGAAGCTAGTGGTAGATATCATTGTCTCATTATCTCGCAGGCTAAATCCTACAGATGTGTGAGTTTGTCTCTTTTTAGTGTCGCTTTTTCGTTTTACCGAGTTTCGAATCACAACAATGCTAAAGGAGTTTTCACTTCAAAATCCGTATATAAAAATTCTGCAAAAACAACGCTCGTGCGGAAGACGGCCGTGACTTCACACCCGCCAACCTTTATAGGCGGTCCCTGGTCCCGGTGACAGCTGTTGTTAGCGGCCGGTAAACTACGTAGGCGGAAACTACGTCATCATGCCATCAGTCAAAAATGCGAATTGTTGAGGCATTTGCAGTTTTGTATGAACAAATTATTAATGAAATCATTAAAATCATACGCATTTTGTGTGACGATCAGAAATAGAAAATTTTACATGTAGGTAATATTGTAAGCATTTTAATAAGTCAGGAACACCTCATACATCATACACATGTCTGGTAATGTTATATTATCGTGAAAACAAGCATATGGGTCCGAGTAATTTTAAGTTGAGTTATTTCACAATTTATTCAGTTTTAAAATAATATATGTATTTGCGGCACGTTCCAGAATGATAGAAACTGTAAGAGCACCATCCAAAATTAAAACATTGCTTGAAATGGCTTTAGCCGTGTTTAGTGACTAGATCTAAATATTCTGGTACTTCCCATCTTCCTCCTCCCCGTCTCCTTCCCCTCCTCACTACCTTCAGCCTCGCGACATTGCCCAATTGGGGATGCCGCAGTCTAATTGGCTCCAGACGGGAGCAGTTGGGACACTTGTTCGGCATTCACACTAAAAATATAACGATAGGCATTCCTAATTTGTGAAAATACCCAGTTCTGAAGGTGTAAGTTACTAAGTTACAGCGCCCTTGAGGTAATTTTTCACAAAAACGGCGCTGTACAATCAAAACATTACCTACTATTTCTCTCGCATCGAGTACCTAGCCCGAAGGCCTTGATTTTATAAAATCTTCGCATTTCGAAAATATTGCTCTGTACCATGTTTGTACCTTGCAAGGCCAAAACGTAACGCCCCCTGGGATGTCGGGCGAAGCGACTTTCGGGTGGGGATCGTATTCTCTCGAAAAGGTTTTTTAATCAGGTCAATTTAGGGGACCTTCACCTTTCCCTGGTAGTTACCTAGATTTCCATATTTTGGGAGTTTTAAAAAGGGAACTTGTACTGCAGTCATAAGCAAGAAGACAGCCGGGAATTTGCAAAAGTCATATCTTATATAGCAGACTTTCACCTATTATGATAAAAAAGGATATCATAATGTGAGTTTTGCAAATTCCAAGTTACTTTTTTTGCTTATGGCGGCAAACAGTACCTACCCATAAATGGTGGAGTAAATTATTGTAAATAAGCTTTGTAATTTATTGTAAATAAGCTTATATTAGGACCTTACTTATGAAATTGGCGTTTTGCCGTACTGGCAACTTTGATCTCAAATATCTTCTCTTTGGTTAGGAATTCCAAATTCAAATTCCAAATTCAAAAAAAAATACCAGAGAAACCTACCTGATTCTGCGTAAAGCAGGGCAGCCTATCTGACTGACAATCCGCTTTTAACATACCGATTGCCATCTCTAATATACGGATGCAATGTAGGCAGGTTTAACCTGTTCTACGGTTATTTTAATGGAGCCTGCTCGAAGGAGCTAGCAGCATTGATCATTTGTCCACCAGTGTACGTACGCGAAACTTAACGGAGACAAGTAAGGCCCAGTAACATTGTCATCAAATGGCCATTCAACGGCATTTTGTTTTTGGGAAAGGTCCCCGTTGAACGCCGTTTCAGCTTTCTATCAAGTTGAATAAGCAGACAACTTTAACAACGCGACAGTTATTCTCTTCCGGTGATCACAATTACCAGAGTACACAAGACCACAAGAAAAACTCTATTGTTTCTAACCACTGGGGCGATTACGATTGAAAAATGGACCACTTTTATTTTTCTGCGATTGACAGCGGTCCAAAATTGGACCACATTTTCCTACCATTCGTAAAACATTTATTGTAATTATTTAAAACATTTCCTTGGTCAGCCATTTAATTTAAAACGAAGCAATTGAAATGCTTTTTCTATTGTGACCATAGATTGCGCAAATCTGAACTTCGTAGACTATTTTAGAACGATGTTAAAAATACATTTTTAAAACCATTTATTTCCCGCCGAATTTTTGATCAGCTGTTTATGGCTAAAATTAAGTCCTTTTTCCATAGATATGCACCTTTCATTATCAGATATACCACAGAAAACATACAGAAACCGAAAATATTCTATGTTGACTCGAATATGTACCCCTCACGGCAGTTTCAAAGTAAAAAAACACGCAGGATTCGCGCGGTTTTAAACTTTACAATTTTTTTAATATTGTTTTTATAAATCCTACTACGATAAACTGTAAAATAAAGGTATATTTATTGGCTATATATCACTATAATAAGTTTTTATATTTCGTGTTAAAATTCGAAGGTATGATTTTTTTTTATGTTGGCGAAAAATTTTAAAAATTATCTTCTGGGAAATCTCGAGCAATCGAGACATATTTATTTATTTCGCGTGATTGCTCCAGTGGCTTATCTACAATCACAACTAAATAATATGTTTCCACACAACTTCATGTTTACCGAGAGTTACGAACTAAGGACTACTAGCCAAACTGTCAACTGCGCTTGTTCTAACAGTCCCCGAAGTAACATTATATATGCAAAGTACTGAAGAGTTTTGGACCCATCGCTGCATCACACACCCACGACAAAAGACCGCTACTACACCACATCATGGCACGGCACGATGGAGAAATCACGTAGGCAGTTTCCCCAAACAGGAAAACAAAAGGAAATCAAATATACACTTCGCTTGTTTGGCCGCAGCCGAACCTTCCGTTCAATATTGGGACACAGACGTCATCGCTGTTTTCCTGTATCACACCATAATATTATTTCAACTTATTTACCCTCATTCATTATTGAATATTTATATAACACCTTCGGTAATAATCATCCTGGTAATTTAAGATATTTGTACAAACGTAAAAGATGTAGGACGGGTTGTTTCACAGAATTTTAACAATTCATCAAATTTCGAAGTTAATTTTCAAGTTCTGTTATTATATATTTTTGGCAAGTTGTTTCACAAAACTGAAATGATAATAGCTCGAATAAAACTTGAAAATTAACACTGAAAATTTGAAGTAGAGATGAAAAATTTAAGTAGGTACTTCACAATTTTAAAATAATTTCAATTTGGGAGGCGGGAATGGGTACCGCCGCCCCGGGAACCTTCATTGGATAACCAACACCTCTGCCATAGGTCACCCCAAGTGGTTCGCTACGTTTGGTGATTTAGCAGGAGTGCCCGGGTTCATGGGGTGAGATTTGTCTAGGTCTTGGGGGCGGATAACCAGGACTTACTGAACCCCAGATTCCTACCCACCCCTTAAACTCTTTTCCTTTCCAGAACTCTCCTCTCCTTTCTTTCCTTAAAAAAACCCTCCACACAGCATCCCCAAAGATGACATAGGCCCTGAGGGAAATTATTTTCCTCAGGGCCTCCTGTGTGGAACTCACGTAAAAAAAAAAGTTGTAGGTGCTCGGGTAATAAGTATCTAACATTATTCAAGTTCAATAAAATTTTAATTTTCAAAATTGGAACTGATAAGTATAAATCATATTATCAGATAAGCGATGAAGTAGGCATCAAAATGTCTGCACTAGTTGTAAATGATTATTAACCCCAAAATTAAATCTGTCTTTGAATTCTCCTATTTGTTATTTTAAAAATAAAAATATGAAAGAAAACAGATATCGAGATTAATTTTAGGGGTACTGTGACGTGTTGCGCTTCCTACTTCTTTAGTCAACGTTTCGAACAGCGTTGCAGTATCCATCATCAGTGCAGATGTGATGCAATTTGCCCCGAAAAAGTATATTGATTATAATCCAACTGAGAAGCGCTGACAAACAGCTTTAATTAAGTAATGTTTGTATGTTGAAAATCTTTCAATATTTATCACATCATCAACAACAATATTTAATTATTTCTAATTAATTATTTCTACAACAATATTTAATTATTTCTAATAAATAATTATTTCTTTCAATATTTATCACATCATCAACAACATATTTATCACATCATCAACAACATACACATAGTGTATGCAGGCGATTTATTATGGAATGTAATTCAGCATTAGAGCCTGTATTCTTACAATGGTAAGGTAATTTGTGACGAACTGATCTACTCGGTACATGAAAACTTATTAACGAAAGAAGTTCAGAGGAGTCCAACAAGTTATTAACAATTTTAAATAAATAAAATAAGTCGGAACAAATTCTTCTTTCTTTTAATGTATCAATAATAATAATAATAATAATATTTGGCTGATTTATAAAGCGCCGTTTTCATGAAAAATCATCTCAAGGGCGCTGTACATATAATAAGCATACAATAAAATAAAATGAATACGATAGGCTTACAACTAGGATTCAAACTTATAACTAGGAACCTACATTTAAGACTTATATGTAGCTAGTGACTTACAACTAAGACTTATTACTACTGACTTAAAACTGGTGACATACAAATATTTGCAACCGTGACTTAAAATTAGAGATTTACAATTAAAATAGGTATTTACATACAACAATAAATATTTTTAGTTTTGCCAGGTATCTAATATTACCAAGTGATCAACAAAACTCTACAGATATAGGTACAGACAGAGAAAGAGAGTCGAAGCAGTTTGAGGATATTATATATACATGTATACATACATAGATATTTTATTCTACACATTTTACAAATTATTTTATACCGTATTTTAATATTAATATTGTTAGCGCCAGAAGAAGAAGGAAGTTCGTACATAATATTACAATTTTATAACACGGTTGTGAAAATGATTGTAATGGGTTAACAGTTTTTAAAGGAAAGCATAGGTATCTTAAATGAATGAATGAATTTAATCGTCACAGTAGTCAATCAAGTCACAGTAGATGTAACAGGGAGAAGTAATTAATGTTTTCAATGGATATTCCCAATTTCAAATTAATGTGACGTAAGAATTTATGTTGGACACGCTCAAGGGAATTTTCATGTGTACTGTAATCCATATTCCAAATGGTGGAGTTAAATTCTAGTTGGCTTCTAACAAGAGAAGTGTAAAGTAGTTTGACAGTTTTTATTTATCTGATTCTTTATTTATTTATCTGATTTTTATTTATCTGATTCTATTTTTTAATTAAAGTTATTTACGAATTAACATATTTCAGATTTAATGAAACATAATAATTAAATACATTAAATCTTACTATTTAATCTTCGATATTAACTTACACCGATGAAAAGGTATTTCCATTAAATTCATTTTGGAAAATTTGCTGTAGATTTTTCCAAATCCAATTTATTTAAGAGGGGCTTGTTTAATTATGGAGGAAAACCATATTTAACCAAATAAATGCTCGTACGATGAATTAATGGTATTTTAACAAATTAAAAACACGTCGACATTTCTGATTGAAATAAATATTTAACTTTGTGATAGTTTCTGTTTAAGGGCCCGCTACCCGAATTACTACCGATTTCTTACATATCTCCCTTAAACACGTTAAGTTTTGAAGCTCTTAAAAAATATATGTTATTCTTGAAGATAATATGTAGACACTGCCCGCGCCGAAACGCAAATTATATAAAATTTACTCGATAGAAAAAAAATCGCAAAGTATGCTCCAGAAATTATTATAAACATGTTTTTTTCAGATATTTTACAAGTTATATGTATGAAAGAATTCACAGTTTTCTTTAAATGCGGTTTAAGACAATGCCCGCGAGATTTTGGCTCTATTTTAAACGAGTCGTGTTTTATTAAACATTTTCGCAATTTTCGCATCGATTTTGTCGCTGAAAATGTTAGCGCCCTCCTCTAACATTCGTATCTCTCCATCTTCTTTTCGGGCCCGGTTGCGGAGCCTTAAGAGATCCCTTATTTTACGGAGAATTGACTTCATTTCAATACTTACACTTTTTACGGTGAATTGCAATTAAAAAAAATACTTATTCGAAGTCTAAATTCATTTAAAAACCATCGAATCCTTATAAATAAGTGCCGTTCGTTGGATTTAGAGCGAAGTTAAAATTAACTATCCTCGAATCTTATAAACATATCCTAATTCTAACAAGTATAAAACATCTCTCCAACAGGTATCGAATTAACAAAGTTACTGAGGAGGGGTTGTCACGAAGAAGAACAACAATCTATCATTTCTGTCTCTTCCCGGAGAGTAGACCGTTTCACGTTTCACAGAACGAGCCAGTTATGTAAAATGACTTCTTGACAGAATGATTACTCCATCTATCAAGAGCAAAGATTGAATGTTCTGTCTTTCCCAACTAAATTGCTACTCAGTTCATGGTCATTGTTCTGAAGGCCATTGTAGGGGATGTCTTTAAAAGGAACCATATTCAATTTCACGTAATGATGCCGTATAAAAAAGGTTTAAAGTTAAGGTCGTAAGGTGTTTGTGGAATATATTTTGAACGAGGATATTAAAAAAAAATGATAAGCATATATTAGGTCCTTACATATGAAATTGACGTTTCGCCGTACTGGCAACTTTAATCTCAAATATCTTCTCTTTGGTTAGGAATTCCAAGTTCAATTTTATACAGCTATTTACTCGTGTAATTATAATTCATATGTTTTTTCCTTAATTGTTTTTTTCTTTGCGTCACTTAGTTTACAAAATGGAAAACTTGGAATATCGCGTTATTTACGAGTACGAGTTCCACCGTGGCACCAGTGCTGCAGAAACGGCTCGAAGGATTAATGATATGTATGGCGACGGTGCCGCAAAAGAAAACACAGTGCGTTTTTGGTTCCAATGTTTTCGTTCTGGAAATTTCGACCTGCAGAACAAGCCCCGTGGACGGCCGGAGACCAAAGTTGATAATGAAGAATTGAAGGCTATTGTGGAAGCGGATCCAACGCAAACCACGTCCGAGTTAGCTGCAGGCTGTGGTGTTAGTGATAAAACTGTTTTAATCCACTTGAAGCAAATTGGGAAGGTGAAAAAGCTTGAAAGGTGGGTACCTCACGAATTGAGTGAAGCAAATCAACAAACGCGCGTTAGAACGCTAGACCACACACTGCACAACAGACGGCTACCAAATTAGAGGAGCTTCAATTGGAATGTCTGAGATATACACCGTACTCTCCGGACCTTGCCCCAACAGATTACCATTTTTTTTCGGAATTTGGATAACTTCTTGCAAGGGAAAAAATTCAACTCCGATGGGGCAGTCCAAACGGCCTTCAAAGATTTTATTGATTCCCGTCCGAATGGTTTTTTTAGTAAAGGGATCGATGAACTACCTATGAGATGGCAAAAGTGCATAGATAGCAATGGCACACACTTTGATTAAATAAATATATTATATTAAAAAGGACCTAATATAAACGAAACATTTAAATAAGATTCATTTTTTTAAAGCAAAATACTGCTGCGACTCGCTGCAAATGAATATGTTGGGGGTAGGTAAAAATAAATAAAAATAATCTTCAAATAAGAGAAGGTACCCACTGGCAGATTTCCGTTTTGTTATTATTTACTGTTGGACAAAACAAAATGTATTTATAAACATGTATTAATATACAATCTAGATTCTGGATTACTGAAATCCTGTTGGAGATTTGGTTTACAAAAATATTTGTTTTACAGTAATAAAATTCATCATTGTTATCACGAAAATATGTTTTAGGACAGGAAACAAAAACAATATCCCTAAAACATTCTTCATATTGTTTTCTTTGCGTTCTTCCCAGAATTGATCTTCTACTTTCGTTTAGATAGCTATCATATCGAAAAGTTTTCATAAAACTTGCAGTAAAAATTTGAATCATAATAAGTTTGAAAAGTGGCTAAGTTGTTTGTTAATTTTCAGCAACTATAAATCCACTGTTTACTAAAAGGCCTTCTATTTTATATGTAAAAACATAACGCACAAGAGTCTCAACAGCTAATGAGACTATAGCCTCACTGATCGGGGTACGTTGAGAGTTTAAAGATAGTAGGGAGGGAAATAAATGTTGAAGAGGAAGGTGGGGAAGTACCCTGACTATCCATATATGGACACCTAACATGGCAATTAACGTTCCCCAGGATACTACTGAAACTTGATTATATCTTTAATCCAGAAGGTTTTAGGGCCATGAGCCTTATAAGAAAATAGCGAGATTTGTCCATTGGTGGTCAATACTTCTACTGATGTTTTTTGCCAATTGTTAATTGCCTTTTTTGATATTTTATTTTATTTATTTATTACATAAGATACATTTATACAGCAAAAAAACATGATAATAATATTTCAAAATAACTGTAAATATTAAAATGTGTACAAGTGTTATTATATCTTGATTGTCGATTAGTTCCTAGCTAGGCAGATTGCCCGTTCTAAGGAACCAAGTACTGGTGAAAAATGCCAAAAATGTATTCTGTACAAAAAAAAACAGAGTGTTTTTTTTTAGATTAAATATATACTAAGTTTTTACTGATTGTGCCATTTAATAGTAAGATAACCACGTAAAATTTTAAGTTTTAAGTGACATTATTTATTAATTTTCAGACTCAACCCTAACTAAGCCAATCAACCATTTATTTATTATTGAACCAATGCCTGTCATTTTGCATGTTTTAATGTTTAATACTGGGGGGATTTTATTATATAATTTCGGTCCCAGATATGTATATGTCTTTTGGAACTTCGACATATTGCTCCCTGGGACCACAAGATCCTATCTGGTGTGACTTCTTGTGATGTATTTATGATCAATTTTATTAAGTTTTTCTAGATTTTTGTGTACGTGGATAATAACCTTTTTTATGTAGTTTTGACGAACATCAAGTACATCAAATTTTTTGTAGAGCTGATCGCTAGAAAACCTATAGGGTTTACGCATTATGACTCTAATTATGGATTTCTGGGCCTTCACTAGTGGATCTAAAATTGTTCTACCTGACGCTCCCCAACCAATACAACCATACGTTAAGATGGAGTTGCACAATCCGAAATATATTTTTCTTGGGTCTTGCTGTTTGATTATATTTCGTAATACAAAGAATATGTGGATCAATTTTCTCACCCTAAGATATACTCAAAATTATTTATTTATTTATTTATTTATTACACGCCCTGATGGGCTTTTACATTATAATTTATAAGTTGAGTAACAAACAATGAAGAAAATATAATACAATGAGAAAATAAAATACACAAAACAGTGTAACAACAAAACAAATAATAAAATAAAAATACATATTATGTAAAAATGATAAGAAGTCTCATATTCAATATAAACAAAAATTGAAGAAATTATGTAAATCTATTTGTGCCTAGAAGAATAAAAGTGATAGAATATACAACGTTTATACTGATTAGTTTTAAGATGAAATATATCACCTAGATTAGAATATTTATTTCCGAGACTGTGAAGTCTCGGAAACGGAGAATTTTGATAAGCTAGTGTCCTGGTGTTATTGAAGTAGAAGGGTAATAAATGTCGACATGATTTTTGGGGAACATGGATATTAATAAATTGAAGTAATTCAGAACAGTCAATTTTGTAATGCAGTATTTTATGCAATAGTATTAAATCTGTGCTTATTCTTCTTTCTGAAAGTTTCAATAGAGAAGTTTTATCCAGGAGATAATTGTAATCAATGTTTAGTATAGGAATATGCAATTTATAGTTTATAAACCTTAGAAACTTCCGCTGAATCTTTTCAATGTTGTCTGAATGAATGCTGTAAAAGGGAGAACATAACGTAGAGTTATATTCAAGTTATATTTATGTCGTTTATTTTTCTTTGTGTCCTAATTAATTCATAGCTACCTATAATAATATTCCGATCCATTATCCGTGATGCCCAGTTATTAAATTCTCCTGACTAGGAAAATGTACCATTCGCAGTTAGGCTTGGATAGCTTAAGCCTTAAGAATTGTACTTTACATATATATATATTCTAAAAAGTATCATATCAGTTATGTAGTATTTCTGTACTAATCAATACCTATCTTTAACTTAATTAAGCCTTATTTATATACCCGCCCTAAAAGTTATTTACGCCTGGCGGCTGTAATTATAAATATAACTCTAATAATAACGTCATAGTGGATAGGTACCAGATCTGTCATTGCCCGAACAAACTCAGTTCTGAATTCTGAATGTCAAATGGCATCATGGAATTAATACTCGGCGATTATTATTCGAGATAGCTTAAAACTTATTGGCGAAATGAAAGCTTAAGCTCTGGCAATACAATATTGTAGTCATTGACGTCATATCACCCGTAGCGGGGCGCTCTATCAGGAGTCGGGATAGACGGCCATATGAAATTATTTAATTTCATCACCGCCCGACGCCGAATAAATCTGAGCGTTTGTTTATAGTTAATGGCAAACTGACGCTGAATCTAAAGTTCTAAAATCGCTGTACACAGATTTATGTGAGCAGAAGTATACACAAGAAAGGAGATATACAAGGTGGCGCAAAACCATCACCCCATCGGAAGACGAAGATGTTTTTACATTAGCTCCGCACAAGAGGCCCTGAAGAAAATAATTTTTTTCAGAGTCTACGTATATTTAGGGCCTTTGTCATCTTTGGGGGTTGCTGTGTGGAGGTTTTTTTTAAAGAAAGGAATGAGAGGAAGATCTGGAAAGGAAAAATGCCTGAACAAGGCCTGCTGAAAAAATAAAAGTTCTCCCTCAACCAGTCGCTCCAATTCAGTAGATCGCTTAGGGGTAGCCAGGTTTTGATTTAGGGTGGGGCAAAAATAAAAAAATCTAGAGTAGGAACTGAAAAACAGTAGGCTTCTTTAAAATATTCAAGCTTAAGGCTCTATGAATACAAAGAATATGAACGGAGGAGCAAAAATCATCCTACGAAGTGCTGTTAATTTAAAAACGCGACTCGGTCGACGATCCCTGAGGTCATGCATCGGCCAGCCAGGGTGGGGCAAACGCCCCATCTTGCCCGACCGTGCTTACGCCTATGGGTGGGCAGACGCATCCACCGCCAAGACCGAGACAATCCTCGCCCCATTAACCCGGACACCCCTGCTAAGTCACTAAGAGCTGTGGCAGAGGTGTTGGTTATCCAATAACTGATTCCATTGATTAAATGGCACTACCTATACCTGCCTTATAATTTGAAAAAAATATTATGCTCTTATTTTTGCAAATGGCGTCTTTTGTCACCACGACTTTGACATTTGTGAAGTAAACGGAAGCAGATTCCACTTTGACAAACTTATATGATACAAACTTAAATTCGATGGCATACTGAGAACCAAGCTGGAGTACGCGAGCGATGTTTGGGCACCGTACCACCAAGTACATTGATAAGTTAGAGCAAATCCAGAAGAAATTCCTCAGGTATGTTTATATGCAGAAGCATGGAACCTATCCAAGGTTCATGCACCATATTGACTTACTTGAGGAAACTGATTCTGTGAGTCTAGAAACTAGACGGAAAGCAAGTCTTGCTATTGTCAAAATTTGGAACAATTTCATCGATAGCCCATTTCTCTTGGGATGCTATGATTCATATGTACCTGACTTATTTATAGTACCGAACGGTAGAACAGACGTCTTGGCAAAGCATAGCATGACGAGGGGAGTGGTGCTGTTAAATGAAATTGCAAACCATTTGACGTAAGCGAATGTTCTTTATATGCCTTAAAAATATTATTGAAGAGTCACGTGCCTAAATGCTGATAGGGTAACTAAATTGTACTGTAATTGGAATTATTCTGTTGTGCAATAATAATAAAAATAAAGTAAACTTGTGATAAACGGGTGATGAAATTAAATAATTTTATATATATATATATTTTTTATTTATTTTTTTATTTGATTCACCTGATTTATACATGTGTGTTACATATTTGACTAATGCGGGCCTCACTGGGTGCTTTACCCGTGCTGAGGACCCCATTTTACAGTTTGATATGATTTTTTTTTTTTTTTTTTAATTTAAGATACATATAAAATAAAAACTAAAGAAAAAAGAAACTCAATAATAACATATGAGAATTAAAAGAAAGTAAAATAGAGCAAAATAAAATAGAGTAAAATAACACTAAAATAAAGCAATAAAATAAAACTATATAAATAGGATAGATACATAGATACATATGGTCGTCTATCCCGACTCCTGATAGAGCGCCCGCTACGGGTGATATAACTCCCCAAGTAAACGGAACAATTCGGTCACAATAAATATTTTTATTTATAAAACTTACTGTTTTAAGAAATCGAGTGAGACTTTTGGGCCACCTTGTAAAAGGGAGGGGAGGGTTCAGCGGTAGGTGCAGAGGGTAGGAAGCGAGGGTCAATGCCCTGTGGAATAATGCAGGTCGCTGCACCGAGAAGGAGAGAGGAACGGAGAGGGAGGGAGAGAAAAGCCACTGGGAAATTTCAGCTGGAAAAAAGTGGAATGCACGGCACGTTTCAATTCCAATTGAAAGCGCTGGGTGGAAACGAGATAAAGAGGTTTCTCCGCTCCGTCCAGAAGTATAGAGATACAGTCGGGAAAGTTTTTCCAATATGCTCTGAAGGTAGCTACTGGCTACATATTTTAGCCGTAATACTACGTAATAAGATCGTTACTTTCGGGACCGTGAGGGCTGAAGGCTGAGCGCATCGCGTCGTTAGCATAACGGAGCGATGCATAACGCTTTTATGCTGAACTTTTAGATGCTTTTAAACTTTATTATATTACTTGAATTAAAATCACTTTGCATTATCAACATGTTTCAAAACCAATGGAGTTCCGCGACTTTGCATCCCGTGACAAGATAATATCCCCACAAGATATCCTAAGGACAAAACATCCCCCCGCAATATATCCCCGACAAAATATCCTAACCTAACCTAACCCAACAAAACCTTTCGACGCCAAATTTAAACTTTTAACCTAACCTAACTAAACTCAACACAACCTTTCGGCGCCAAATTTTAAATTTAAATCGAAACTGTAAGTTCCTTGCTCTGTTTCCTTCCTTCCTTGTCGACATGTTTTGTCCGTGGGATATTTTGTCTGGATTTATTATGTCGAGGAATATTTTGTCGAAGGATATTTTGTCGATGATATTTTGTCGCGGTATGAAAACGCGCGGTATCAACCAATTTCTTCATCAGGATCAAATTTAAATTAACAAAAGACAAATAAATTTTAAAGTTTTAATTTATAAAAGTTTTTAACATTTAAATGCAATTATTACATACTAGTAGACCCGGAAACGCGTTGCTGTGGCTAACGAAACACAACGCCTTTACCCAACCTTTATAAAATCCACACTACCCGCTTGCCAGTTGCCCGCTGCCTGAATTGAATATTTGAATTTCCCGGCTTTTCTCTACTTTAATAAGCATGTATTATACATATAAACCTTCCTCTTGAATCACTCTGTCCATTGGTGAAAACCGCATGAAAATCCGTTGCGTAGTTTAAAATATCTATGCGGTAGGGATGGACGATATACATCGATGTATTGTAAACACTCGATGTATAGTACCGATGCATCGTATTGAACCGATGCGTATTGTTAATACTTCAACATCGAATATATATCGATGTTTTTTTATTCGATGCATCGAATACGCAAACTATGAGATGAGTGTCTATGAGTATGACCAACAGTGACTTACGACTGCAGTGACTTTTACGACATTTCGTGAATCGGATCGTAATAATCAGTTCAGTCAATATAAAACGCCTACCATTTATCGGTTTGGCTGAATGGGTTATGTTCCCTTTGCTGCGAAGCCGGTAAAGTCAAACTTAAAAAATAAAACCTTAAATACAAAATAAAATTAATAGAGGGATTATAAATTACAATTCTCAAAGCTGTACAAAATAACGTAAGTATTTAACAATTGTTGACACATCTGTGCCATAAGAAAGACTCTTTTCACAGGCAGGGCTAGTTTTTGACTGAGCAAAGAAACCGATTGAAGGGAAAAATATTAAGTAAACTTTTGTTTTTACGTAGCATTGAAAAAAATATTGGAATTTGTAAACAAAATAAAGCTGTGTTTGCTGTGTGATTGTGAATTTTAATAAATATTTTTCCTTGTACTTAACTTACCTAGTTTTCTTTAAGGCCTAAACATGTCTATTGCGAAAAACAATCAATGTTTTGGAAATATCAATGTATTTCTCAATACATCGTATTAACATCGATGCAACCGATCGATGCATTACATCGGAATAAACATTGATGTATTTTTTAAATGTCCATCCCTACTATGCGCACATCCATTTTGAGCCACTTCATTTACTATGTATAATAATGTAATGATTGCAAAATATTTTTTTTATATGTTTTTGAATGTAGCTATTACTTTGTGGTTATCCATTATAGAAAAATGAAACAATACAACTTTGTATAAACCACTTATATAATGTGCAAATCCGACCGATTTCGGAACAAACGTTCCTTCGTCAGGGAAAGAAAAAAAAATAAAAATAAGCTTTATATTATTTATAAGCTTTCCCTGATGAAGGAACGTTTGTTCTGAAACCGGTCGGATTTGCACATTATATAAGAGGTTTATACAAAGTTGTAATGTTTCATTTTTCTATTTTTTTAAATATTTTATTGTATATAATCACGGACATATGAATATATCTGGACCTGCCCTAAGTGATAAAAACGTATTATTTCCCCCTCCACATGGCGCCGGCTGTAGCTCCTCCTTGGAACCGGCTCGCTCCATGGGGAGGGGATATAGCCTCACTTGAATCTAAAATGTGTGACGTCATCATTCTTGCCGTGAACAGCGAGAAGCTGACATCCATACATTTAACGAAATAACGGCAGCTTGTGCTATACAATATATCTTCGTATCAATATGCACATAGCGAATGTGGGCGGTACTCCAATGTGCTCGTCGCTGGTTACAGGGGTAAGTAAATTATGAAACATTTGTAAAAGTGTTTTAACTAAACACGGCAAGAAAATATTGATATGTGTATTGGCGCGAGTCTTTTTGGGGCGAGCATTTGGCCTTAGCAAATAAGTTTTGAACGTGGCAAGCAATTCGCGCTCCCATGTAAAAAGGTCTATTCATTCAAAGCAGATTTTGCTTTTAAGAACTAAATGGTGATATTGTAATGCGAGATGCCTATATACTGTCAGATTGATTGTTCAACGAATGACAGTCATCTTTCCCCCCTCTGCTCTCCATAGTTTGGTTTTACCCCTCATCTGTAACTGCTTGTCTATCCATTTGGATGTCTATGTATATAATCGTTTTTTAGTAAGTAATTCATCACTTTGTAACGTTTTTTGTCTATATTAAAATAATATATAAATTTAAAATTAACAAAGTCTTTTGTTAGTTTTAATTTTATCCTGACGAACAAATTGGTATATAATAATTTTTATTAGAATGACGCCACAAATACGAATAATGAAGAAGTATTTATTTATATTATTTGTTTGTTTCTCCGCACACGTTTGACGTGCTCTCACATTTATTTTTAAGTAATTAAAATAAAATGAAAAAAACTCAGCTGGATATTACGTTTCCTTTGTAGGCAAAAATGGAAAGGGGAAAAGATTCATTACATTATTGTATTGAACAATCTATTCTTTTCAAAATTTCGATTTTAATATTTTGCTTCTGAACGAGTGTATTTATGCAGTTTTGCGCTTATAATATCACTCTATATTTAAATTTGAAACGAAACAAATGATTATTCATATTTAGCCAAACTTTAGGTTTTGATGTTTTCAGGCGAGCGTACCCCAAGAAGCAAAATGAAAAACATCTTATTTTATTTAGTGTTTAAAAACAGACACCTTCGCTTTTAATCGAAAACAACATTTATTGCGCAGGTACATAAAATGTATAAAAACCCACGTTTGATCGTCTTGCGATATTGATTTTATTGTATCGTTTAAAACTGCGTAGGTTTCTGTGAAGGTGTTGTTTAGTCAGCTGTTGTTTCGGTAAAAAATTTGGTGTTAGCAGATTTTTTGGTTGTGCGTCTTTTAGCATGCAGCGGCATTTGGCATATAAGCTGAGAACAGAATTATTTCAGTCGATCGAAGTCAGCACTAAACAAATCTGTAAATATTTAGTATTTATATAATTTAAAACAGTACCTTAATACACAAAGGATGAAAAAAATTGTATTATTCGTCCATATTCATCGGTTTTTCTTATTCCAAGTAAGTTAAATCTGGGTATGTTAAAAACTTACACGATGAATACGGAGAAATACCTACATAATGTTAAGTTCGGGAATATTCATTGGATAACCAACACCTCTGCTGTAAGTCACAACAAGCAGTTTGCTATGTTTGGTGACTTAACAGGAGTGCCCGAGTTCATGAGGTTTGTAAAGATGATCTTTTTTTTTTTTTTTTTTTCAGATTCTCCATAAAACAGTTATACACCAAATTATTACGGAAAAGATTACAAAATTTAAGAGAAAAAAAAAGTCCAAGGAGCAGTTTCACTATGTTGAGACGTATGTCAAAAGATAGTTACTGAACTCTCTATAGGTAACATTGAAGATGTCAATGCTCAATGTAGAATCGTTAAGCAGTTGAATTGCTCTGTTTAATGGGGCATTCTGAAAGGAAGAAGTTCTCGCTTTCGGAGCATAAAAAAGTACGTGGAATCTTCCACGAGTATACGCGTTAATAAATACGTTACGGGAATAAATATACGTTAATAATTATACGTTTTAGTGTATCTTGGCGATGCCTTTGCCCACTATATGCTGTGCGGCGGGACTGATCGGGAGAGGCCGATAGAGGAAGTCCCTTTGATCCCTCCAGCCGGACTCCCACTAGTGTTGCGGACTAGATTTTTTAATTAATGCCGTAAGTCACCCGAAAATCTGATACATCCTAAAATCTTGTACATCCTAAGTTGGGACTGAAAATCCATCGTATGGGGGGAAGAGGGGGGGGGGGGGCTAGAGAAATTGGAAGAAGAAATAATGGCGGCTGGATAATTGTGAGATAAAAATCAAGTTTTTCAATAAGAAAATAACCTGTTGAGCTGGGCTGAGCCGGATTATCTGAAAAAACGAGCTAAGAAACTAAACATCTTTTTTGGAGCTGTCATTCTCAATTTGGAGCTAAATCTAGCTCTAAAGGAGCTGAGTTGGCCATTAAAGAAATAGATAGGCAAATGGGTGCTCTGAAGCCCTAGAGGAAGCGACCCACAGGTAGATTGTAGAAGAATGGATGGATTGTGTAGAAGAGGATGGGTGCAGGACGGGAAAGACTGGAAGCGAATGGCGAGGGACCACAACCAGTGGATAACATTATTTGTGGAGGAGACCAATTCCCACCTTGAGATGTAGCGCCGAAATCTGCGAACTGCCGATCCTTCTGGATCGATTAGCAAGTAGTGTTAAATGCTTTTCTATAATATTATACCCGTCATGCTTACATTAACCTTATATTTTCCATATACAATATAAAGCCTTGGGCTTATCTGTACTGCTGCAGTACCCAGCTATCAGATAATCTCAGTATCTAAGCAAAAAGTCGCACCGTAATCGTCACAAATGCGAGAGATTAACATGTTCTATGATGTTCAAAATGCAGTTTTCTTATAAAGGCCACTCGCGTCACTGATCCATCTTATCGGCAGATACAAACTTATAATCATAAATAAAACCTAAGAACTGACTCAAGATTAAACGTGTCTTGTTTTTAAAAATAAATTGAAATATCACCATCATATTATGTAATGCTGAAGACGGATGACTACATTTTACAACAATTAAATCATTTATGTTGAAATTCGGGTTTGCAATAAAATCATAAGATTTGATTACTATTTACGTAAAATGCAATATGTTTTACTGTTAACCAAGATCTCATGAAGATGTCAGTAGCGGATGAAACCGATCTGTAGAAAATCTAACATTAAGGAAATGAGGAAATATTTTTAAGTTTAGGATTGCCTAGATACTACACATAATGCAAGTTCATTTTAATTCGGCGTCTTTAATTATCCTGAAAATTTTATGTTAATAATTAAGTAAAAACAAGTTTTTTAATCCAATTTAAAAGAAATAAAACAACGACTGTATTGAAAGCAACGAATGAAAACCACAAGGTGGTCTGAAAAAAAACGCAATTGTAGAGTGAAAATGATAATGTGATTACACTACCATGAAAATTTCAGAAGAAAACATTAATAACTTTAGTTTTAATCGCTGTACTCTTACTTAATTAATTAGCATTGATTTGCAACGTATTACATACGTCATTACCCGTGCAATGTTATTTTTAAATGTTTTTTATCGAGTAGTATTAAAATAAAAGTCTAAATGGGAATACCAAGAGATTACAGCCGGGTCAGAGCTTGGCATTTTTATTTGTTCTATACTTATTGAATTTCCAATATAACCATTCATGATAAACGTATTATGTTATCTACATACATTCGTTATCTCCGCCTTTTTAACACGAGCTTTGCTCAAAATAAAGGTGTAAGACATACTAAATGATATATATTTTAAGAAAAAACTTTATAGAATACATAATTTTTTTTTAATGTGGCCTAAAGATAAACGTGTTCAATTTCATCACCGCAAAATAAAAATAAAAATATAAGTGCTCAGTTCACACGCGGTAGAAGGGAATTCTTCAGAAAACTAAAAAGGACAAGAGTGGGGAGGCTATGAAGCACCGCACAAAGAGACCATAGGCTACGAAGCACCGCATATTTTTATGACACAACATCGGAATTAAATCAACACAAGTCAAAGATATTGGAATATAAGTAGATGTGCTATCTGCTGTTTTTACTATGTGGGTCTACGCTTCCGGTTGTCGCCGATATTGTTTATCAAATAACAAATAAACTAAAAGAACAAATAATTAACGAATAAACCAAACGAACGTTAAACTAAATGAACGAATTCTTTCCTTATTCAAAATATATTGTTAACCAATATTAATGCATATTTTCAAAAAATCAACGAAATGAACAAATTCTTTTTGTATGAAAACTACGCTAATTAGCGCGTAGTCCGGCGACAGTTGCGCGGACACCATAGCATATCTCTTCTGTATTAGAATATCTTTGACACAAGTAGACCCTTTGCCTGCACTTGCCTGGAGTCGGTGACATCGAGTTGCGCGTCGGACTAGGAATAAGTGCGCTTTGGCAGGCTAAGTTTTTAACAATGTTTCCAAAAAAAATACAAGCCACCATATCAAATATATTACGAATATTAAACTAATGATAAGCGCATCATAATCTATTTTACATTCAATATTTAGTTGAGCAACTTACTGTATTATACTCTTCCTACAACATGGGTCTCTTCAAGACCCGTGTTCACTCCTTCCTTTCATCAAAAAGACCCTCCACACAACACAGCATCTCCAAAGATGACATAGGCCCTGAGGGAAGTTATTTTCCTCAGGGCCTCCTGTGTGGAGTTAATGTTAAAAAAAATACAAGATATAAAGAAATGGATTGTACGTATTAAGTATTGGATGTCACACTACTGCATACATCTGTAAAATAAATTACACATAGACAGAAATAACAACTTACATACGACCTAACCACATAAAATAAAAGTCCATAAATAGATTATACAGGATTTAGTACTTTACTTCATCTCTTCCTACATTTATGAGACAACTCTCTTTAAGGGATTTATCCAAATTTCCAATCACCTTTCTGTATTAATTGTATTCAAATTAATACGTATTTAACCCACATTCTTATAACTACGATATTCATTTATGTACCTCTACACCTTTCTCGACACATATTATACCAGTGAGACAGGCATCGAAAAACCCAATGTAAACATATGCAGGTAGTTTATAAAGAAAAATAAAAAAATAATTATAACAGCCGCTGTGGTCGAGGGGAAAGGCTCTCGAATATTAAACCGGAGGTTGCGGGTTCAAATCCAGGTGTGCGCAAGTAAATTTTACTTGATAAATTTGTGTTATTTCACAATTTATTCAATAATGATAATATAAAGTATACATGCTTCACAGTGGATGATAATCTTGAGTATAGCCCTATTGTAAGACCATCATTCAGAATTGAAACGTTTCTTGAAATGGCTTTAGTCAAATTTATTGACCAGCTCTGAATAGCCAAGTACTTTCTTACCTTGTTTTTTCCTATTTACTTCCCCTCCCCATTAGCTTCAGCCTCACAATGCGTTACATAGTCTCGTTTGGGAGCTGTTGAGACTCTTGTGCGGTATTCACATTTAAAAAAAATAAAGCATAAGCAGTCACAAATAAATCAATTAAATTACTTTATTTACAACATACTAAACAAATAAAATACATAATATCGAAACTTAAGTTTGTGTTAAAAAATTTTCACGTATAAAAAGAGGTTTCTGACGCAAATCGCAACAATTTTTTTGTATCTTTGTCTAACATGTGCAAATACAACCATATTTGCATATTAATTTAAGGCTTGCTGTTAAAACCATCACCTCCGTAGTATTTGTATTTTATACACATTAATATAAAAATAAGAAGACTGCCATTTGCGACAGCGAAAACGTTCCATTATATATTTTTTTAATTAGTTGATTTTTAGAATTACAATTCCGTATGTTTTTCCTCGTAATAAAATTTTTAAAAATAAAACTTTATTATTATGCACAATAAAGAACAAAAAGTCTTTCATTCGTTGAAAAAAGAGCAATAAAAACAGAAATAATTATAGACGGTAAAACTTTGTGGGAAATGTTTGAAATTAACTATTTTTGTGTGATACTGCACTCTAAAACTGATTTTCTCAAAACAAAAACCAAATTATTTTTTTAAAAATTCCATAAAAATGTCACTATTGGCAGGAATAAGAAGATTCCTACACAAAAAAATATATATATTTTTTTTTTTTTTTTTACAGTGAATACCGCACAAGAATCTCAACTGCTCCCGTCTGGAGCCAGTGAGACTATGGCATCCCCAATTGGGGTATGTTGTGAGGCTGAAGGTAGTGGGGAGGGGAAGGAGGTGGGGAAGAGGAAGGTTGGGAAGTACAACGTAAAGTTACAACGTAATCGTACCGTATTTTTTTCTTAGCTAATGATGGACATTGTATATTTGTCCCTGGGAGAGATCGTATGCGAAATTTTCCTTCGGCTGACGAAGTAACATAAAAAAATAAAAATACTTGAAAAAACATTAACGCTTATTATAATAAAAAAATATTTATTTCAATATTTTTTTCGAAAACCCACCGTTTTTTTCGAATCAAAAATTAATTTCCATGCAAACCATTCAACTTTTTTTAAAACTTGAAACTATCTAACGTTGGAATATCGAAAAAATTTTTATTCATGTTTTTTTTACATGAGCTCCACACAGGAGGCACTGAGGAAAATAATTTCCCTCAGGGCCTATGTCATCTTTGGGGAAGCTGTGTGGAGGTTTTTTTTAGGGAAAGGAAGGAGAGGAGAGTTCTGGGAAGGAAAAGGGTTTAAGGGGTGGGTAGGAATCTGGGGTTCAGTGCGTCCTGGTCATCCGCCTCCAAGACCTAGACAAACCTCACCCCATGAACCCGGGCACCCCTGCTAAATCACTAAACGTAGCGAACCACTTGGGGTGACCTATGGCAGAGGTGTTGGTTATCCAATTAAGGTTCCCGGGGCGTCGGTACCCATTCCCGCCTCTCAAATTGAAATGTTTATTATTTGTATCATGTAGAATCACTCCCCATTAGTGCACTTTATCCCCGAACACTTGTACACCGCCTCTAAGCCGGTCATGCTCACCGTCAATGAGAAGTTTTAGACGTGAATCGCTTCATTTGCCCACCTACCAAAACGAACGTTTCGGCGTATCAACGAGCATCATTGTCGCAACCATTTTCAATCGATATTACCCGTAATATCAGGTGGACTTAAAAGCGGAAAAAGTTATATGTCAATGCTGAAGGTTATAACGCTTAGCTAGTGGAAGATTGAACCTACGACGCCTGGGTATCATTCAACGCATTCAACGCAACCGGTAAAATCAAACAAAATTATTTAAACGGCGACCACTTGAAGTCTTACCACTGTGATAGGCCTCTTTTCATTCATTTGAGCGGTTTGTGGCTTAGTAAGTCATACATAAACGCGGTTTCACGTGATGATCGTCATTGATACAGTCATCAATAATGACAATGCTTTATTAACTTACAATTTCACGTTATATATGTCACTACATAATATAAACCTACCGCATCAACACATATACTTAAATTTTATAACTAAAACTATAAAAAACTAGCTGGTCACGGCATGCGTTACTATGCCACTTAATAAAGAAATTGTTTCTCCCTGCGTGTCCTTTCCCACTCCGTCACCTCCACCGTCCCTCTCCCCACTCCACCACCCCGCCCTTCTCCCGTCCCGCGAACCCCCCTCCGAGTTCCGCTCCCCCCTCCCAGTTCGCCCACCCCCCTCCCAGGTTCCCCTCCCCCTCCCTGATTCCCCTCCCAAATCTCTCCCTCCCTCCCGCTTTTCATAGCAATAGCCGCTTCCTCGCGTGCCACCAATAGCAATTTTTTTATACAAATTTCATAATGCCAGAGCTCACCGGAAGTTTATAAAAACCTTGCCCTGACAATAACGAACACACAAAAAAAATTTATCCAATTTGGTGCAGTTGTTTGAAAGTTGTGCGCTTAGCAACACATTCAGCGATTCATTTTTATATATAAGATAACATTTTAAGGGTCAGCAATAAAAAAAAACACAGTAAAATCAATACCACGAAAAATTTACCCCATGATTAGAATACCAATCTCTCTAGCGTCGGGCAGTTAGAACTTTTAAGCGGGAATCCCGTGATAAAAATAATGCAGAGTGTGCAATTCACACGCGGTAGAAGTGAAACCTTCAGATAACTAAAGTGGACAAGAGTGGAAAAGCTACGAAGCACCGCGCAAGGAGGAGACCGATAGGCTAGGAAGCACCGTACAAAGAGTAAACCGATTATACTATCTCATTCTCTCGCCGGCTAAATCTTTTAGTACTTATGTGTTTGTCTCTTTTTAGTGTCGCCATTTTTCGTTTCATCAAATCAACGTTGCTAAAGAAGTTTTCACTTCAAGAATCTTGCACAAACTCACACGACACGCCCTCTTCAGATATTTCGTCACTATCGGCGTAAGTAATACATATAATGCACCTGACACACACAGCTATAAAAGCGTGAATAGATATCTGTTGAACCGCGTTGTACCCGTCACACGACGATATCAAATATTTCTTCCTATGGTTGGAGCGCCACGAAATTACATTTCTTTGTACTGAATCCATCAACTTAACAGCCGTCATCCCCCTGTTTAGGCAGCTCCGTAATTAAAATGACCCGCTCTCCTGTT
This sequence comes from Limnephilus marmoratus, assembly GCA_917880885.1. Classification (NCBI taxonomy): domain Eukaryota; kingdom Metazoa; phylum Arthropoda; class Insecta; order Trichoptera; family Limnephilidae; genus Limnephilus; species Limnephilus marmoratus. Next base: position 30,377,265 of record OU862910.1, read on the forward strand.
TTCAGAGGAGAGAGGGTCGCATAACTTTTCCACATATCGTCTCAAGAGCGGATACGGCGTAAGATCTGTACCTATTGTGTATTGTCTATAATGTCTATGGTTGATCTGTGCATGAACCGCTTAGGTGTGACGGGTCTGAATGGATTGTATGGAGAGCGTTATTTGGCGTGCGATGATCTCTATTATTTTATATCTGTGTGTGGCAGGAGTCTAAGACTTATAAGGCGCCGAATCACCGTTGCCGCGACGCGATGTTGGGAGTTAATGGGAACGGAGGCAGTTAGATATGGTTATAAGGTTGCGAATCGGAATCGGTGGTTCCGGTCTGGGCTTATATCTAAGGTGTACAATGTACAGTACTGCAAATGATGTCTTCATAATGATTTTCTAATAAATCCACCGGAAAAGAATCCCATTGGCAGGAAATAGTAGGTTAATGGAGCATGGAGATATTTCATAACATCTCAGGAAGCTGTTTGTTAATGCGACTCGTAGAATAACGTAAAATAATATGTTATCTACGAGTAGCGTTAACGATCACCTTAATGAGAGGTTGTGAAATAGCTCCTTAAGTTTGGGAAATAAAACGCAAAAAAATGCTGTAGTTTTTCTTTTGCAGAACAGAATTAATTTGATGGTGTTACAATGCCTTCAGTATACCACGTTGGAATAAACAAGCCTACGTGGCTATTTATCAAGTCTTTCTTGTTTTCTACAAGTACCTACAAATATATAAAATATTTTCGTATTTTTCGTGTGTTCTCGGAAAACGTCTTTTGAATAAAAATTAGTCGCGAAAACTAAAAAAAAATTGGGAAGCCTTGAAATTATTTTTCAGATAACAGATGATTTATGAAAAACCCTCAGAAGCATTGTGGTAGACCATCTCATTGATCATTTGTCTTCATTGTTAACAACTAACGTTCCTGTATAGTTAATAAAAAACATCTATTACTTGTAACGTCTGATTTATATGCTGACTTTAATTGTTGTTTAATCTTCCCATGGTGATTCATTTATCGGGTTTTATCTTTTCCGTGAGTATTTTCGTCAGATTTTCCGCACCCAATTTCCTCCTTAATCTGCTCACTGTCAGAATTAAGCATTGTTATCTGTAGCCTTGACATATTTCCCGATTTTTGGACTACGTTTCTGTTTACCGCGAGAAAGTCCAATATACTTTTACAGTACCTACATACCTACTAGGTACTACACGACTCCAAATGATTTGGCTAAGGGGCTAAGGGAAGCGCTTCAAAGAAAATTATTAATGACACACATTAAATTAAAAATAATTGTTACAAATATCTTTTGCAATGGCGAAAGTGACGTAAAATAATGGTTTACACTTGAAGCCACTAAAGTCGTTTGCAAGTATCATAGTATAAAATGAAGTCGCTCAAAATGTATGTGCGCGTTAATCTTTTAAACTACGTAATGGATTTTCATATGGTTTTCACCAATAGATAGAGTGATTGAAGAGGGATGTTTATATGTATAATACATGTAAATTATATTAGAGAAAAAGCCGAGAAATTCAAAGAAAACATATTTTTGTGCGATTTAAAACGGCTGGCGGGCCGTACTATAGTCACTTTTGAAATTCGTTCTACGGAAGACATTGAAAATAGATGTCCTAGAGTAAGGAGGTATTTGATTTTACCTTTTCAAATATCCAGTGTTGCATTGCAAGCATTGTATAATTAGTGGCGAGTTAATTAGTTTATATGTATAATACATGCTTATTATAGTAGAGAAAAGCCGATAAATTCAAATATTCAATTCAGGCAGCGGGCAGCGGGCAGCTGGCAAGCGGGTGGTGTGGATTTTATAAAGATTGGGTAATGGCGTTGTGTTTCGTTAGCCACAGCAACGTGAGGCCGGGTCTGCTAGTATTTTATATAGGTATTTACGAGTATATTTTTAATAAACTCCTCCAAATAATTTCATCAACTAGGTGGGTACTATTGAAAAAAATATTCGTGGTTTTGTCACTTAAAATAGGTTTAACGAATTTAGGGGCATCAGTTTATATTTTGTTACAGGACAGAAATATTTTTTTTACATTAGCTCCACACAGGAGGCCCTGGGAAAAATAATTCCCCTCAGGGCCTATGTCATCTTTGGTGATGCTGTGTGGAGGGTACTTTTAGGAAAGGAAGGAGAAGAAGTTCCGGGAAGCAAAAAGTACTGAGAGATTTTTTAATTTATATTATGATTTTTTAAACTTATCATGATTTTTATTTTAAATTTAACCTTTTTAACCTTACTTATTATTTATAATAGCCGTTATTACTAACTTACACTATCTTTTAATTTACTAATTGAGCTAGAATTCACTCACCAAACACAAGGGCATTGTCTCTTTATGGTCAGGAAAGGCAATTTTTTGTTTCTTTGTTAAAACCTTATGTAACTATGTAAGATGTAACTTTATCTGTATTTTTAATCAGCATTGTCAAAAAAAATACATGAAAATAAAAAATAAAAAAAGATTGGTAAAAATCTGGGAGTCAGCGTGTCCAGGAATGACGGACGTATGAATCCATCCCTCCCACTGCGGTGTACGGTGATGTTCAAAGAGAGTCCTGCGGATAGGTTAAAAGGTCTTCAATCCTGGATTCGGACCATCTTCACCGCATGAACTCGGGAATCCCTGCTAAGTCACCAAACGAAGCGAACCATTACTTTTTATTTTTATTTTACATTAGCTCCACACAGTGTCATCTTTGGGAATTCTGTGTGGAGGGTCTTTCTACGGAAGGAAAGAGAGGAAGTTCTGGGAAGGAAAAGGGTATGAGGGGTGGGTAGGAATCTGAGGGTCAGTGTAACCTAGAGTGACGGACGTATGAATCCATCCCTCCTACTGCGGTGCAAGGTGATGTTCCGAGAGAGTCTTGCTGGACATGTCGAAAGGTCTCTCTCAACCACTTTCCCTCAACTAAACTCTCCCGGACAAACGTCACCCCATGAACCCGGGCACTCGTGCTTAGTCACCAAACTAATCAAACCACTAGTTTTTAATACGTCCAGAGAATTATAATTATTAAAAATACCCAAGCTTCAGATTCAAGCAGATAGTTTAAGAGCTGGGAAAAACTGTTATTAAAAATGTGAAGATAATTCGTTTACCACAAAATTTCAAATTATATCATATTATCCTTTTGCGGGTAAAACATACGTATTCCGATAATAAACCTAATATACGCTTATTACTAGAATCATCTAAATTTCCAGAAAAATCTGTGCTGGAAATAAACATCCTTCGTCCTTGAACAATTCCCGAAAAGTACCTACACTGTTGTTCTTTCAGAAACCTGAATTACGTGTGCACTAAATATAAGCACTATATTGTAGCAATATTTCAGGAAACACATAGGAATTCAACAAGGACACAGAACATAACGTCGCGGAAGGGAAAAATACAAAAACTATGGCGATAAAATAATCTAGACTCGATTTTTTTATATTAGCTCCTCAGCGCTTATGTTATGTTAGGGGATGCTATGTGGAGGGTCTTTTTATGTAAAGGAAGAGAGGAAGTTCTGGAAAGGAAAAAGCCCGGATTTATGGGGTGAAGTTTGTCTAGTCTTGACGGCGGAAGCACTTCCGTAGGTGCATGGCAGGCCGGATCGGGAGAGACTGGTTTAGATCTTTGACTTTTGACTTTCTGACCTTTCCAGCCGGACTCTCTCGACGTCCTGCACAGCAGAAGGAGGAATGTATTTATATGTCCGTCAATCCTGGTCTCATTGACTCAAGATTTCTACCACTCCTCATACGTTCTTTCTTTCCAGAACTTTCTCTTTTCTTTTTCATAAAAAGATTCTCCACACAGCATCCCCAAATACGAAATAGGCCTTAAGGCATTTTTTCCTCACGGCCTCCTGTGTCGGGCAAACGTAAAAAAAATCAGGATTGTCAGGAACACTACTTCAATACTCGCTTATCTCTTACTCTAAAACAACATTTGTCCAAAGAAATTTTAATTTACAAAATATATATATAAGGGGGTCCAAAAAAATCGTTATTGTTTGATCTGTATTGTCTGGTGATCTAAAACTTATGTCCATTGATGTATTCGGCGTAATTTGTGTACTGTCTAATGGTTAGTGAAAATGCATTATTTACTGTTGCAAATTATCTATCTATATAATAGTTTTTTCAATAGTACGGTGTTGTATGTCTTTTAATTTGATTGTAGTAATATTGAGTTGTAATGTAACTACGTTGTTGATTTACTTCTTATATTATTAATAATATTGTGTTTTAATACACATCACCAGACACTCCAGACAGACACATCACCAAAGATGATTAATAATAAAATTAATTTTTAATAATTCTTGACCCGGATATAATATTTAATATGACTTCCAAATTTTGAGCAATTTCATCAGCCATATTGTTATTGGCGATTATTTACAGTTCAAAGGAAATGACGTGATAACCTTTCATACTTGATAGCGACTTACTGGAAAAGGATAAATTCAGGTAAGACGAATACGTCTGTGCGATTATAAGGTTCATTTGGTTACCACATATTATTACAAAGCCACAATCAACGTCATTTGACCAAATCAATCAACCAAAAAATAGCAAGTACGGTCACAGTAATAAAAATGAAAAACGTTGCGAAGGGGACGAAAGAATTTGAGCGGCCCGCACAAATATCTGGCGTTTTCTTTTTAAATATGTATTTTTTCAAGTACAATTATACCATACGTTTTTTTGCGGCCCGTACAAATATCTGCTGTTTTCTTTGTAAATATATTTTTTTTCATGTACTTACAATTAATTATATTATCCGTTTTCTTGCGGCCCGCACTAATATCTGCCGTTTCTTTTGAAATATATATTTTTTTTCATGTACAATTATATTATCATTTTTTTTGCGGCCCGCACAAAAATCTGCCGTTTTATTTGTAAATATTTTTTTTTCATGAATAAAATTAATTATATTATCCGTTTTTTTGCGGCCCGCAAAAATATCCGCCGTTTTATTTTTAAAAATATATTTTTTTCCCAGAGAACAGTAAGAAAATTAGAGGGCGTAGAGATGGTGTAGGTAGGTAAAAAAATTGTCTAAAAAAGACAAAGAAACACGCTTATCACCTACTAATAAAGCCAAATAAACTTTAATAATGGTTAATTTTTGTTATTGTATGTATTGTAATCATTTTTGCACGTGCGCGAAAATTAAGTGTGCAGCCCGCGGTGATACCTACCTCACATTGTCCTATGTGGCTCTTGACAGAAAAGTGTGACGACCGCTGGGTTAATCCATAGGCCAATTGCAGCCAAACATCGAGCACTGTTCACGGGCTCCACGACACAAAACAACGGAAACAAAACAGAACATTGAAGAAAAGTGAAGAAAAAAAAACACAACCTAACCAATTATTTTCTTGTTCTTGTCATTGTTCTTTTTTATCCGCTTTCCCTGTGCATTCGCTCCATTGTGTTATTTTTTCCCGGTTAGGGATTCCGTGCAATATGCTTCCTTCAGTTGGCATCGCTCCAGTCCCAACTCTGGTAGCTGGTAGCGGTGGAACTAGTAGCTCTAACGGTACAGAAGCTTATGTCATAGGACACTACCGATAAACTCTGAACTGAATAGTCTGCCACTGATGCACAAAACACCAGATGAGGTTGGCAAGTTCGGGAAATTGGACCTATGTACTAAACAGATAATTCCAATAAGTGTAAAAAATATACCAATGAGGCAGGAAAGCTTGAGAAAGCAGATAGATCATGTTTTTTAAAAATTATTTGATATATAATCTTTCAAAATTTAATTATATGTATAAGCTGCAAAAATTTACGTATTTTGATTAAAAATTTTGACGGTTCATCTACACCAGAAGATTCAAATAAATTAATATACTTTTTAAAAACCCGTTATTCGAAATTTTTGTCAAAAAATTAATACGTTAATTCGAAATTGGAAATTTATTTTTGACCAACGTTTTACGAAGAAAGGTAAAATTCCGTAAGGCGGTTAATGAAGTTAACTAAGTTAAGTTAAGTTAAGTTAGAATAATTAAAGTTGAATGAGATTATCAGTGATAATTCCCGAAATGTTTGACACTATCCAGTATCAATCCCAATTTCACTATAGCCAAAACAAAGTAACACATTTCGCATTTAATAGTTCTAGATTTAGATGCTAGCATTACTATGTGTATCGGATGAATTTTTGGTTTTAATTTGTAAATTCCTTGATAACTGTATTTCAACTCCCAATAATTCTTATTTGATTATATGTATTTATGTTTTAATATGTATCTATGTGCTCGATTATGTACACGTATGCAATTTCCTGTGTGAATGTATGTGCGCATATGCGTGAATGAACATAACTGTGTTTATGTATGTACATATATGTAAATGTATATGTGTATAAGTTAATGTATATATATATATATATATATGTACCCGCCTCGGAACAGACTTAGTCTAGTGAGGCGGGCTACTAACTTGTTTGTATATGATTATTGTTACAATAAACGCCCGGGTTGCCGGCATTAAAAAAAAAAAAAAATTTCTTAAGCAAATACAAAAATATAAATCACGCATACAAAATCATGTCTTGCAGCCACAAAGCACAAAGCACGTAGACAACTAGGTACACAATGATTAATCACCCTATCCCATCCCATCCTGCCCCACCCCATCCTGCCCCACCCCATCCTGCCCCACCCCATCCTGCCCCACCCCATCCTGCCCCATCCAATCCTTCCCCATCCCATACCTTTACGCACTCCCCGTTGTGGAAAAAATCCATCTCACCCCTTCCCACCCCATCCTGCCCCATCCCTTCCTGCACCATCCCATCCTGCCCCATCCCATCCCATTACGCCCCCTCCGTTGTGGAAAAAACCTTCTCACCCCATCCCATTACGCCCCCCATTGTGGGGTGGGCGGCGGGCAAAAAAAAGTTGAGAAGGAAGATCCTGGGGACCCCTGGGAGTACATACGGACCACTTTGGGAACCTCTGGATCTACTTAGCTGTGGTACATCAATACGTGACGTTGAACCAATAACCTTATACATTCTCTGGGGGACTGCCGGGCAAACGACGGTCATGACGGTTATCCTTCATTTTTTACCTTTTGAAATTTTATATGTCTTATTTACTAAATTTATTGTTTTTTTTTCTTCTCTTTATACGCAGATGCCTGCAGTCTCGGAGTGTGTGGTCTCCCTCTGTTTATATTTCATATATATTCTGTTTCTCTCTGTATTATATTTTCCTGTTTACTAACACCAGTAGTATTAGTTTTTTTTTTTTGACTATTACAGCTTAGACTGTAGGCGATCCTACATTTCCGCCAACTAACAAAGTATGTAGGGACATTGAAGGTCTAGATTCGTTTTACTAAATGTAGAGTCGTTCAAATAAAAAATTAGATTCTTGCGAGAGCTCCGAAGGGGCGACCATAAGTCGCCTATACCGGGACGGGACAGTGGTGGGTACTTCAATGTGGTACATCAAAATAATCATTAATTGTCGGTATCCAATGTAATTTAATTATCGTTACTTGTTTTTGGGGTGCTATGCCGTGTTGCGCTACCTCCTTCTATAGCCAACGTTTCAGACAGCGTTGCAGTTCTACCGGATTTGCCAGATCTGCCCAGTAGATGTGATCTGCCGGATCTACCGGATCTGCCCTGATGATGGACAGATGTGATGACTGTGGCCGGTTATCCTCATGTTATTCTGGACTCCCGTTGATAGATTCAGATTCCTCTTAGTACAGGGTGTATCAATAACAAATAATACGTAGGTAGTCTATTGTGATTTATTCCGAGATATCGTACCTACTACCGGATCTGCCCTGATGATGGACACTGCAACGCTATTGTCCAAATCTAAAAACGTATCCAATGTAATTTAAGGTTCCATAGATAACAACCTGATGTATGGTAAATCAATGCTTTGAGGTAAATTTTTATGATCTGGCGCTGAGTGAAGGAATTTGACGCCGTAAATCAAATTTAATTTGATATTTGGAAAAGCTATTCTCGCCTGGCGGTAAAGACTTGCAAAACATTTTCAGGCAGACAGACATTTGGCGTAACAGATATAATTTCTTTGTTTGGATTTGTCTACCAATTTACGAGTAAATTGTTTCGAAGACTACGTATACAACACTGCATTTCGTTAAACTGTGAATTAATTAGAAATTAAAGACAAGTAATAAAATAATCTATAATATAAAAATGAATCGCTAAATGTGTTGGTAAGCGCAAATCTCGAGATCAGCTGAACCGATTTCGCTAATTCTTTTTTTAGAATATTCCTTGAAGTACGAGGATGGTTCTTACGGAGAGAAAAATTAAGAAAATTGGGCAGAAAATTGGATAATTTCAGAAAACCCGCACGTTTGACAGTTCGCGTGTTTGAGAATGACATTTTGCAAAACAATAATTGTTAAAATCAGGATTCTATTTTTGAAAATCTTAAAGTTGATAAATATTTAAAGTAGGTACTCCCCTAATAGTTTGAATCGAATCAAGAATTTTAGATATTTTAAATAGGTACCTATGTTAGGTATCTACCAAATTTAATATACATGAAAAATGGAAATTTGAATAAAAATTGTAAAAGGTGGCACGCGGGCTGTATAAAAACTGAATGTACTGGGATTGAATATATGGAATGCGGGAGGAGGGTTGGCGGGACGAGGGAGCGGGAAAGGGAAGAGGGAAGGCGGGGAAGGTGGAAGCGGAACGCGGGAGGGGGGAGGGGGACCTCGGGAGGTGGGTTCGCGGGACGGGGAAGGGGGGGGAGTGGAGTGGGGAGAGGGAAGGTGGCGGTGACGGAGTGGGAACGCGAGAGGGGAAGAGGACGCAGGAAAAGAAGGGGAGGCGAAGGGGGAACGGGACGAATGGGAAAGGACACTCGGGGAGAAACAATTTCTTTATTAAATGGCGTAGTAACGCATGCCGGGACCAGCTAGTTATGTATAAATTAGACGGTTATTTTTTTTTATACGTGAATACCGCACAAAATTCCCAACTGCTTCCTTCCGCCTGGAGACAGTGAAACTATGGCATCCCCAATTGGGGTATGTTGTGAGGTGGAAGGTAGTGGGGAGGGTAGTGGGGAGGGGACGGAGGTGGGGTCTATTCAGATCCAATCACCAAACATGGCTAAAGCCATTTCAAGCAAAGTTTTAATTCTGAAAGGTGGTCTTACACTAGGGTGATACTGTTAGAATATTCCACTATGGAACTTGCCGCAAATACACCTTATATTAATATTTTAATGATAAATTGTGACTTAATTCAAATCGCTCGAATATCGCTAGTCGAGGTCGAGAGCTTTACCCCTAGACCACGGGGGCCGTCAAAATGATCAATGTTATAATCATTCAGATGTAGAAAATAATACAGATGTAGAAAATACGACCTAAAATGTTTGATCTTTGTTTTTTTTTACATTGCTCCACACAGGAATAAAAGAAAAATAATTTGCCTCAGCGCCTTCTGCGTAAGAATGTGTCATAGATTTGAATGTTAATTTGTGTACAAACATTGGCCGCGCTTTTGGCGTGTTTCCCGACTAAGCACCGGTACCGAAGGGATCAATAACGCATGTTCCTCGAAGCATCTTACATTGAAATACCGGTAGTACAAGGACAGCAATCCCACCTATGCTCTAAAGAACGCAAACATTCGAAATGTATTTAGGTTGATGTTGGCTGCAATTTTGTGCGCGGTTTTATACTAACACTTATTCATGGTCCATCATTCTTGTTTCTATCATATACGCTACCAGGCAATTTGAAATAAAACTTCTTTAGCCCCGTTGTGATTTGAAATTCGGATGAAACGGAAGTGCGTCACTAAAATGTATTATTTGACGGGTCCTTGGTTCTAATATAATGCGGTAAATTCGCGGTTTCGCGCGAGCCTCCGACAGCGTAGTGGCGTAAAGCGCGTGACAAGTCTCAGCGGCCAGAGACATACAGAGAACGAAGGTTAGAATCCTACGAAATCCAAAAAAATAAACATTTTTATTATTGTAAAATCAATATCCAATCTTCAAACCACTTTAAGATAAACAGGCAAAAGAAAAGAAAGCGACATCTAGCGACTTTCTAGTTTCACTTCTACCGCGTGTGAATGGCTCATTCTGATTTTTTTTTATCAAGATTTGTCGATAAACAAATAAAGATTTTACAAAAAGAAAATTCTCGGAGACCTTTTTTATTAAATAGGTACGGTAAGAACCTGCCTGTTGCGATATAATAATAGTTTGAAGCCGCTTACAAAGAGATGTTATAAACGGAATGAATATCACAGAATTGATTAAATCGATATACTAGGAAAAACGATTTTTTTAATAATAAAAGCCTTACAAAGTTCCAAGTATATTGAAGTTCCGGATGAGATTACAGATTAAAACCTATTTTCCTAGTATGTTACGCACAAACATGATGCTCCGTATTATTCATGTATAATAAATGGTGACCCGACATTTGATCCGGCGACATTTGGTCCGGCGACAGTTGGTCCGGCAACATTTGATCCGGCCGACATTTGATCCGGCCGACACTTGATCCGGCGGACAGTTGATCCGGCGGACATTTGATCCGGCGACAATTGATCCGGCCAGATCCTTTAGAAGATTTTTTCTTCAAGTAAATATGTAAAGAGTATATATGGCCGTACAACCAAAGTCGATGCATTTATATCTGAAGGCATCTTGATTGAAAATCCGTTGTAAAAATATTTTTACTAACAATAATTTCGACTCTCCGAAGAAGCATGCGGTAATACAAAGTACTACATACTCATACGTGCAGTCAGTTTAACATAAAAACCGTAAAAGATTCCTACTTGCGTATAACTTTTTTATCTGAAAATTACACTAGAATCCCAACTGCTCTCAACCGTATCGAGCCAGTGAGTGCCAATGACATCCACAATTTTGGTATGGTGTGATACTGAGGGTAGTGGGGAGGGGAAGGAGATGTGGAAAACGTACCTGGCTATTCAGATCTAGTCACGTCATTTCAAGTAATCCGATTAAACCTACATACACTGTACACCAGCGAACAAATTACAAAAATCATATGATTTTAATTTTTATTTTTAGAACGTTTTATTTAAAAATTTTCACATATCTTTCTCCTCCTCACTATCTTCAGCCTCACAACATATCAAAATTAGAAATGCCATAGTCTCACTGGCATAGTCTCATAGTCTCACTGGCTCCAGACGGTTGCGAGCAGTTGGGACTCTTGTGTTTTGATAAAACGTTTATATCATATGATTTTTGTAATTTGTTCGCTGGTGTACAGTGTATGTAGGTTTAATCGGATTACTTGAAATGACGTGACAAGATCTGAATAGCCAGGTACATTTTCCACATCTCCTTCCCCTCCCCACTACCCTCAGTATCACACCATACCAAAATTGAGGATGCCATTGGCACTCACTGGCTCGTGATGGTTGAGAGCAGTTGGGACTCTAGTGTAATTTTCAGATAAAAAAGTTATACGCAAGTAGGAATATTTTACGGTTTTTTTTGTTAAACTGACTGCACGTATAAGTATGTCGTATTTTGTATTGCCGCATTCTTCTTCGGAGAGTCGAAATTATTGTTAGTAAAAATATTTTTACAGCGGATTTTCACTCAAGATGCCTTCAGATATAAATGCATCGACTTTGGTTGTACGGCCGTATATCCTCTTTACATACTTACTTGAAGAAAAATCTTCTGAAGGATCAGGCCGGATCAATTGTCGCCGGATCAAATGTCCGCCGGATCAACTGTCCGCCGGATCAAGTGTCGGCCGGATCAAATGTCGGCCGGATCAAATGTCGCCGGACCAACTGTCGCCGGACCAAATGTCGCCGGATCAACTGTCATGGAACCGTATGTGGTGGACGATCGGACTGGCAAGCGGGTGGTGTGGATTTGATTTGTGTGCAAATTAACAGATGGCGGTGTGAGTTAAAAGGTTGGGTAACCATCCCGTAGATGGCGTTGAGTTTCGTTAGCCACAGTAACGCGTTACCGGGTCAGCTGGTCGATAAATATGAAGAAAAAAAACAATATAATGTCAAGTTTCACTTGATATTCCAGAAAGATAAAGCAGTGATAATTTCATGACGCCAGAGCTCACCGCTTGAGAGAATTTAAATGGATACACATTGTCTGCATTATAGCTTTGCTCTCACATAAAAATCATAATTTGGTAGGCGGATATGGGTACCGCCCCGGGAACCATTTATTGGTTAACCAACACCTCTGCCATAAGTCACCCCAAATGGTTCGCTACGTTTGGTGACTCAGCAGGGGTGCCCGGGTTCATGGGTTGAGGTTTATCCGGGTCTTGGCGGAGAGGTTCGAGAGAGACTGGTTGAGGGAGGTCTTTTATCCTCTCCAGCCGGAATCTCTCGACCCATCGTCTTGCACCAAAGTTGGAGGGATTGATTTCTACGTCTGGTACGTCTGGACACACTGACCCCTTACCTACCCCCCACACCTATTTCCTTCCCAAAAATTCATCTCTTTCCTTTCCTTAAAAAAAAACCGTCCACGCAGCATCCCCTAAGATGACATAGGCCCTGAAAAAAATTATTTTCCTCAGGGCCTCCTGTGTGGAGCTAATGTAAAAAAAAATACGTTGGCTAGTAAGTTAAAAATTTGAATGAATTTTCATGCCAACGTTATATAAAAAAAAAATATCCGAGAAATCAAATATTTAAACTACTTACATATGTTGCAAACCATTCTTCCTTGTGTAATTGTTTCATCAAAACAATTTTAATTGTTTTAATAACTGAAATTACTTTAAAAAAAATCAATTAAAATCCTGGAGGATCTCACAGAAATGAGAAGTGCATTTGATATACTGTCCTGGCCTGCGTTGAGGTGGTTTTGGCCAGACTCGATATATTTAGCTTTATCTTGTTTACGATGCGGATATAAGGCTGGTTGACGTCAAATATAATTGTTGATGAATTTTAAACCCAAACGATACATTTTCATATTTATACAATATTATAATTTTCCTTATAAATCGAAACAAATGAACATTTAAAATAAATAGGTACGTACAAATTAAAAAATATTATTCACTAGCTGGTCCGCGGCACGCGTTGCAATGCCATTCAAAGAAATAAATTGATTCTCCCCGCATGTCCTTTCCCGTGCGCCCCCGTTCCCTTCCACCTTCCCCGCCTTCCCCCTCCTTCGGCTCTTCCCTCTCCGCGAACCCCACCTCCCCCATTCCCCTTCCCTATGCCTTTCCTTCCTGCCACTAAAATGTACGAAATACACACATTTTCATTTACACAAATTTCATAACGCCAGAGCTTACCATTACACATAGCCTAAATATTATTCTGATGTATAACCTACATTATTGTAAAGTTTCATTAAAATCCATTCAGAAGTTTTTCCGTAAAAGAGTAACAAACACACATACATCCATACAAACTTTCGCGTTTATAATATTACTAGTTGACCCGGCGAACTTCGAACCGCCTCAGAATCAATAACTGTTGTGTTGTTGGAGGCGGGAATGGATACCGCCGCCCCGGGAACCTTTATTGGATAACCAACACCTCTGCCATAGGTCACCCCAAGTGGTACGCTACGATTGGTGATTTATGCCCGGGTGCCCGGGTTCATGGAGTGAGGTTTGTCTAGGTCTTGGAGGCGGATGACTAGGACACACTGAATCCCAGATTCCTAACCACCCCTTAAACCTTTTTCCTTCCCAGAACTCTCCTCTCCTTCCTTTCCTTAAAAAAACCCACCACACAGCATCCCCAAAGATGACATAGGCCCATGATGAGAAATTATTTTCCTCATGGTCTCCTGTGTGGAGCTCATGTAAAAAAAATCATCTTTGGGTGATGTTGTGAGGCGGGTAAAGGAAGGCTTTCTAAGAAGGAATTTGTTGATAGGGATCTCGAAGATGGTCGGATTAAGGGTTAACAGGTAGATCCTTCTGCACGCTTGTCGGTATGATAAACGACCCATTCTTACGCTGACGACATCAATGGTTCCGAATAAGTACTTACATTATTATAATTTAACAACGTGGTAAACGTCCATAAATAAAAACCAGAGTTGATCCAATGATTTTTTTTTAAAGATAGACAAACATTCCCGGGTTACTAATAACCCAACAATGTTTGAAAACCTCCTACTACCACCACAGAAAGCCGAAAATGTTGCTTGTGTTGTGATGGAGGATTTAGCCAGCCGAGGAATCGAACATGCGACGAATCGAACAATCGATGATGGGACCCAAGCGCGATGCACACTCAACCCATGACCGTGTTTTGTTCCCGGTAATTTACATTAAGATGAAGCCATACTAAATAATGTAAAATCATACAAAATCATATGTTTTTGTTTTGAAAATTTGATGGTTTAGAAGTATTATAGATGCTTCGATTAAATACGCCGTATAGAACACACCTTGGCCCTTAAAAATATTGGTAATTTTTTTTCAAGTCTTTTAATAAGCCTATAAAAAAATAAAGTAAAAGGTCTATAAAAACACTTTCAAGACCAAACTCTTCTATTTATAAATCCCTTTTCGGATTTGGTTTTACTGTATAATGTGGCAAATTTAGTTTCTTTTATAATAATCGCAAAAAAATGTATGTCCGAACTTCACAAAATAAAATAAATATGCTTTTTCTCGTTGTTATTTTTGACATCAATCAGTACGGCCCGCACTCTACGAATTTGGATTCTTGAAGTGACCCTTATGGCAAGGGCACAAGAACCATGCACTGGGCACACCTATTTCGTATCAGTTGTGTGACTCAGCGTCGCTTAGTTTCGTGAAATCAATTTTAAATTTCCGTTTTCTTACAATAAACAATGCTAAAAAAAGGAATTAATATTTTTTACAGGCCTTCACGAAATCAACCTGTAAAAAAAATTCTCAAATACCTTTTCCAACTGTTCCAAAAGCTTTTTCTCAAGTATTTTTAAACTCCTCCCATAAAGGACGTGAATTCCGATTTCGATTTTTTCCTGAACTATTGGATCGCCTAAACCGTAAAATTTAGTTCGGTTCTTGTTCATGCGTAATTTGAAATTGTACTCCTGCGTAACGCTAAAATTATTCAAGTTCAATGAACTTTTAATATTATAACATATCAGACAAGTCATAAAGTAGATCCAACATTTTTTATTAATTAATATTAATTTGAAATGTGATTTCTTCTGTTTAAATGTATGATAGATCTAAATCTGAATCTCCAATTATTTTTAATGTTTACTGACGGTGTTCATTGGAACGGTAATTCTGGTCGACTCTCTAATTTTGTATTAAACTTTATAATCTTTAATGGCGCCTTACTTGCTGGTTTTAAATAAATATGTTAAACCGCAACTTGTAGTGTGATTATCACGCAGGAAATAACCAACGATGGCAATTAATGAATTAACGAACGTAGGTTGAGGTTCTTTTTGCGGTTTAAACTCATCAAGAGGTATTTTTTTTATTTTTTTTTTATTTCATATATATCCCGTTAAACTACAGTTAAGTAATTTGTCAACAGGATTTTTATTACAACTTTTTACAGATTACAACTTAGACCTTAATTTATACAATAACAATAAACTTACACATTAATAGTAAAACTAAATCGCCTAATACAAATTATTTCTACCTAGTAGCCATGTTTTCAGCAAATATCTGACTCTATTTGGAAATTCGCATTTCTTAATATTACCAGGTTGCATATTATATATTTTAGGCACATTATACTCAAGGGTTCGCTGTCCGTATTTATTATTATGTTTAGGTACAAGCATGCCTTCATTCTTTGTGAACCTAGTATTGTGCCCATGTTCAACTTTCCTCTTATACTCAGAGTCAGATATGTGCTGAATCAATATTTTATACCATAATAAGGCCTGCACCGGCAAAACTGTTAAATTTTGATACAAAAGTGAAATGTTTCGTCTCTGCGAAAAAATATTTTTTTTTAACTAGTAATTTAACGATAGAATTTTAATTTATTTTAGTTTAGTATTTTAACAGCATGTCATGCTGACAATTGCTGAACCAAGTTGGTACATTATTTTTTATTTATTTTTTTTTTTAAAGAAAGAAAAAATCCCGGGTTAAGAATAACCCGACAATATTTGAAAATCTCCTACCACCACAGAAAGCTGAAAATGTTGCATGCGCTGCGATGAGGACTTAGCCAGCTGAGGAATCGAACACGCGACAACCGGGTGGGACTCAAACGCGATGCCAACTCAGCCACTGACTTGTGTTTATTTATATCTTCTTCTTATATATAAAAATGAATCGTTGAATGTGTTGCTAAGCGCAAATCTCGAGAGCAGCTGAACCGATTTCGCTAATTCTTATTTTAGAATATTCCTTGAAGTACGAGGATGGTTCTTACGGAGAGAAAAATTAAGAAAATTGCGCAGAAAATTGGATAATTTCAGAAAACCTAACGACTATCGCACGTTTGACAGTTCGCGTGTTTGAGAATGACATTTTGCAAAACAATGATTGTTAAATCAGGATTCTGTTTTTGAAAATCTTTAAGTTGATACATTTATTTAAAGTAGGTACTCCCCTAATAGGTAGTTTGAATCGAATCAAGAATTTTAGATATTTTAAATAGGTACCTATGTTAGGTACCAAATTTAATACACATGAAAAATGGAAATTTGAATAAAAATTGTAAAAGGTGGCACGCGGGCTGTTTAAAAACTGAATGTACTGGGTTTGAATATGTGGAACGCGGGAGGAGGGATGGCGGGACGAAGGAGCGGGAAAGGGAAGAGGGAAGGCGGGGAAGGTGGAAGGGGAACGCGCGATGGGAAGAGGACGTGTGAGGGGGGAGGGAAACTAGGGAGAGGGGTTCGCGGGACGGCGGTTCGAGGTGGAGGTGACGGAGTGGGAACGCGAGAGGGGAAGAGGACGCAGGAGAACAAGGGGAGGCAGAAGGGAACGGGACAAATGGGAAAGGACACTCAGGGAGAAACAATTTCTTTATTAAATGGCATAGCAACGCATGCCGGAACCAGCTAGTTATAAATAAAAGTCAATTTTTGAGACAAGTGGTAGGGTTCAAGGAGTGAGAAGCGCGACGTGATTTTTTCAATACAATTAATTCATTTATTACTTTTAAAACATTACCAAAATGTAGGTAGCAGATATAGTAACCAGCTTCCACAAATACGCCAATCTACGCTCTTTTTTGTAAAAAATGCCTTCTTGCCTTGAAACGTGCAAAAATCATTCACGAGCAAAACACAGATCCCATGGAGTTTTTTAATGCTCTTATTATTTCAACAAATACAATTATTCACAAACGACACCCGAAGACGGTAAATATAGAAATAAAATTAAGTGAAATAACAAATGTAGCAAGATAATATAAGGACAACCTATTGAGTAGGTTGTCACATTCAGCGTTCACTATTCGTCATAGTAGTGTAAACGAGGAAGCGATCTTGTCATCTTAGTCACACCCATTTAAACACATAAACGCTGCCCGATCCCAGTTTGAATTAAGAATTTAGTGGAAACATAAGAACGTTTGTTACTTTCCACATTTTGGGTTGATTTTGTGAGACAATGGACATGTCTGTATTGTAATATCATTGTCAATGTCATTTTTAAAGACTAACGGCCGCTGTTCCCAGTCCTATGATCCTGCTAAGCCGAAACTAAGGTTCAACACTGCTCAAATGCACAACGCTAACACTATTTCCAACACACAAGCATCGCTTAAGAATCGCTTAATCTAAGTAAGCCGAACCCGCGGATTATGTTGAGCAAAGCAAAGTTATAAAAAGTGTCAACAGAGTGGTGCTAACGCCGCGAAGTACCGACGCGACGCGACGGCGGCAAAGGTCAAGCTGACACTTTTTTTTTATATATTTCATACATTTAAAAAAATATATATAAAATGCAAGTTTTTGGATAACAGTATTTAAGAAAAAGGGTGAATGCAGATCCTGCCAAATTCTGGAAATTTAATAGAAAGGCACTTTCTAGATGAGAAAAGTGTGGAGAAGCTGAATAAAAAATTAAGGCGCGCTCGGCAAAATTGAGAGAGATACAGCCGTTCAAAGTATTGAGAAAATGTTAGGTTAGGTTAGGTTAGGTTACTTAAATTTGGTAGGTAAAAAACAGTTCAAAAAATCGTTAAAAAAAATTTTTTTTTTTAGTTCAAAAATTTTTTCTATTGCTTTCCGCACTTTTTTTCACCTTTCAAATTAAAGTTACCAACTTAAAACGCGGTAAAAACATGGTTTTTGGCAAAAAACAAATTTTGGTAGGATCTGCATCCCTCCCAAAAGAAATTATGTGTGTTAATAATAAATATTTAAATCTTTAATATTAATTTAACATCGAAAGTTTTTACTTTGATGACATTTTGGGCGGAGCCAAAGTGGGCGGGGTCACTTAAGATAATCAACGATAAAATATTTGGAAATAACGAGAATCGGGAGTTAATTTCAAAATACTTACAAATCGCTTAGCTGATGGTAGACTCAGATTGGTCGATCGAAAAGTTGGGAATAACGGCCGTAAATATTGATTGAATTAGGAAAATTAGGATCGTTTATATTGAGGGCGGTTTACATAATAATGAAGAAGTAAGTTGTTGGATGGAAGTATTTACCGTTCTAGAAGAGATGGAGGTGGCGGCCAGCGTGAGGTGATGCATCTCCCAGCGGCGCAGGAACTTGGAGCTGAGGATCTTACTGATGAGGGTGCGCGTGTGGTTCAGTTGGCAGAGCTGGATGTCCCCCTCGGGCAGCAGCTTGAAGCGGGGGCCCGGCGGAGGCGCGGGGGAGGCCGAGCAGGGGGGGTTCATCTAAAAAAGGAAGGAATTTGCTAATTAGCATCCTACTATTCAACAATTTTATAGTAAAAATATAATTTTGTAAAGGACGTCACCTCTAGGGAGCTAACTTAATAGAGGTTCCATCACCAAACATAACATTGGAGATAAGTGAAGAAAACTTAAAATGACTTATTTTTATTTATTTTTAATTTTTAACGTAATATTTTTATTAAATGAAGCCAATGAAATATTAGCCAAACTCAATCAAAATTCTAAAAACAGAAAAATCAGAAAAAGAGACGGTCACATGTAGGACTCAAACCCAGGATCTACGCCTTGCCGGGGCGGAGCTCTATGTTTTCCTGATTTTTCCGTTTTCAGATTGTCGATTGAGTTTCGCTAATATTGTCTTCATTAATTAAAATATTTTTATTTTTTATTTTTTTATTTTTTATTTATTTTAGCATATAAAATACAATATACATTTAGATAATGTAGTAATTTGCGTACATGTTCATTTTAAAATACGTTAATACCACTCTTCCATGGAAGCATTAGCTTGTGTCTGGAAGAGTAGTGTACATTTTTAATGCTATATTTAAGTTCTTAAATTACAATGTGAATGTAAAAAAAAATAAGTTGAAAGTTCTGTGATATGTAATTAGTTGCTAAAAACAAAATTCTTAGTTTAGATTTAATGCGGACTGTAGTTTCAGTAGTTGAATTTTTTATGTGTTGAGACAATATATTTTCAAAGTTTTTTGAGCAAGTCTCGGTATCATAACTATTTAACACGTTTTTCCATTGTTCATTTCTTAGTTTTTTGGATAAAATAAACATATTTGTGTAGGATTTTGTCTTTGTTAGATTAAGTTTTTTATGTTTAATTTTGTTATCATAGAAAAGAATGCATGCATGGTGGTCAGTTATATTCGTTTTCCAAACAATTGATTTCATTTTGTCGATATCTTTAATATTTATGTTAGTCCATATGGTCTAAACAAGATGGAGTGTGATTTTTTATCTCTCTCGTATTTTTGTTAATGCACGATATGAAGTTAAATTCAGTCATACAATTAATATATTCATTTTTGAAATTATTTTCTACGTTTTCATTAATGTTTATATTAAAATCTCCTGCAACAAAGCAAAGTTTATTTCTAAATTTTAACAGTATGTGTTTAAATTCATTTATAAATGACGAGATATTCGAACCGTGTGTTCTGTAAACAGCTATTATGTGGTAGTTTGTTTTGTCGAGTTTTAATTGTATTTCAATACAGTTTACTAGATGTATAGGATGTTCAGTTAGTTTGACAATACTAAATTTATCGTGAATGAATATGACGAGACCACTATTTTTATTGATGTTTATTTTGGTTGTAACATAATTATATTCTGGTAAATGATAGTTGGGTGATTCGTCATTAGTAAAAGTTTCTGATAATATTAGGATGTCAGTTTTTTTATTTAGATTGTTTAATTTTAGAATTAATTCATCCCAATTTCGTTCCATACTTCGTATGTTAATATGAAAAATGAAAATATTGTTGAGATTCTTTGAGATTATGTCATTACATGAATCGGTGTATACACATTCATATTCTTGTATTTTAAAATTATTTTCTAATTCATTAGCTATGAAGTCATCCATTTAGTAAAAATATTATTGTGATATTGATTTCTTTTAAATATTGTATAGAGTATTTTCAAAGTAGAGTGTGACATAGAGTTAGTAATACAAATACGGATTTTATAATGTGTAGATTGTTGAAGAATATTCCGGTTTTTATTGATCATATATTGATTGATCACATCTTTATCATTACTAGCATAGTCATTTACAATATTTAAATGCATATCTCGTATAATAATATTATTTATATTTCTAAAATTCAATAAAATGTTTTTTGATTCTACTATAAATTGTTGTACTGTAGACTTATGTGTAGGATAAATAGCAATATAATGCGATAATTTATTTACGTCTTTAAATTTTATATTTAAAATATTAACATCGTAATCATTAAATACTTCATTAATATTGAGAACATTATTCTGGTTGGAAATAGATATTCCAATATCAGAGTTTTTGTTTATACTTATGATTGTTACCTGGTACCCTGGTATGGAGTAATTAGTTTCGCCAGTAGAGTAGGTCTTTGTAAACCCAATCAAGCCCGGGAAAAAAATTATTTCTTTTAAAGATATTATTAATTTTTCAAAAAAATTTTTTACGCTTTTAATATTTTTATGAAATTGAGTAATTTCTTTTTCCGTGCATATAAAATAGAAATCTCTTATAGAGTGATGTAAGTTTTCTTCAATACATATTTTTTTACCTAATGCGTTACATAAAAAATCATTCATTGTTAATTTATAGATAAGAGTTTGAGGAAATGAAAATTTACAATATTTATTCGTAGTCAATGCGTTCTTTAGCAATTCGAATCATTTTTTGCCGGTAAAGGCATTTTATGCTATCGACTCTATGATCGGTGGAATAGTTCATATCAAACCTTTTGTTTTGGACACAGCAGTTGTTGCAGATTGGAGTTTGTTCTTTGTTTTCACATTTAGATAGTATATGTTCCTTAGTGCAATGAGGGCAAATGGGAGGCTGTGTCCTGGCGTGACATCTTTGAGCTGTGTGGCCGAACTTGAGGCAATGGTAACATTGTGTGATCGGGCTGCAGTCGTTGACGTACACTCTTTGGAATTTGATGTTTATTTTTTTTTTTCTATAAGCTTTTTCCTTAATTTTCTTACATTAGCTCTACACAGGAGAGGTCCTAAGGAAAATAATTCCTCTCAGGGCCTATGTCATCCGGGATAAGGAAGGAAAAATATATGGGAGGTGGGTAGGAATCTGGGGTCAATGTGTCCAGGAGTGGCTGACGAATCAATCCCTCCTTTCCACTGCGGTGCAAGGCAATGTTCCGAGAGAATCCTGCAGCAGAGGGCAAAAGATCTCCCTCAACCGGTTTCTCCCGATCCGGCAAACTACGCAGTTGGTGGGCAGACACATCTGCTGCCAAGACCCGGACTAACCTGACCCCACGAACTCGGGAACCCCTGCTAAGTCACCAAACCTATGGCAGAAGTGTTGGTTATCCAGTAAATGGTTGGTTATCCAATACGGCGGTACTCATTCCCGCCCCCCAAATAGAAATATATAATGTGTTTACATAATACGAGCAGGAATTATTTGTAAAGTTACCTGCATTATAAATAAAACGGAGAATCGATTGCCAAGATAGAATTTAATGCGGTTTCGAATGACGTCAAGATATAAAGTTGTGGTTTTCAACGATCATTAATTTGAAAAGAAACTGAAATAAAAAGTATATCTAATAATAAAGGATTGCGAAGAAAAATCTAATAAAATAGTTTCAAATGATAGGTACATGGCATTGATGCTCGAAAAATAGAAATCAAATTTAAAAAGAACATTCCGATGCAAGTTGGCGTGTTAATTTAGATCAGAACAGAATATTGTTGTGAAGTAATATTCTATTTAGCATTTTTAATTACTTTGGTAGTAACAACATCGAATCGCAAATAATATCATGCAATGCATTATGCATTTTTGAACCAATTTACGTCATTGCATATTTTAACCAAACAATTGAACTGAATACGTGATTTTTGGAATCAAAAAATGGATTCACGACGAGTTCATCGAAAACGAATTCATCGAAAATCAATTCATCGAAAGCAAATTCATCGAAAACGAGTTCATCAAAAACAAATTCATCGAAAATCAATTCATCGAAAACCAAAAATCGAATGATCAATTCATCGAATCGCCAATTCATCGAAAAAATATATTTTGTTGATATTTGAGAGAAATGCCGAGCGAAACGTGAAGTTAAAAAAGCATTGGTCAACCTAAACTAACCTAACCTAACCTAACCTAACTTAACCTATTTAACCAATTTTCAAATATTTTTTTATCATCCCTCTTAATGATCTTTCCGAGTTGTTTATGAGTTGGTTTCATTATGAGTTGTCTGGTCACCGTTCCTTAGATATCCCTTTTTTGCAGTATCAGACAATCGGAAATCGAAGAGATAACCTATAAATTTTACATTGTCACTACGAAACTGACAGTTGCTAAACACATTTAACTCAGTTAAACAAACCTTTTTGGGTATTTAATTTTGACAGCTCTAATGTCTACAAAAAAAATGTTTGTTGATGAATTGGCGATTCGATGAATTGATCATTCGATGAATTGATTTTCGATGAATTGATTTTCGATGAACTCGTTTTCGATGAATTTGCTTTCGATGAATTGATTTTCGATGAACTCGTCGGTTACCAAAAATGCATCGACATTTTCCTGTTTTTAAATTGTACTTTAGGCACAAGTTTTAGCGTAGTTAGGACCGGTTTTATAACCAACCATCCGTTCATTAGGCTTGATACCGTTTTTAAAAATATTCTTTTGGCGGTAGGCCGAAAATTATTTGTTAAAAATGGTATCAAGGTAACGAACGGATTGTTATAAAACCGGCCCTTAATGCATATTCCGATATCTGGTGTTAACAATATAATAGTATATATACTAAAGCTACAGAGATATAATAACTCTTTCAGGCCTGAATTAAGATTAGCAGTTGTAGAACATATTTGATTCCTAATGACAATTGGTATCGTTATTAAATTTTTCTTATATAGTTTATATTATGTAACTATCTGATCCGGCAAACTTCGTACCGCCTCAGAATCAATAACTGTTGGATTAACTTATTAGCTGAATTAAATTTAAAAAAAAATATTAAGTTAATAATTAAACAATGAAGCAATTATCGATGCGCAACTATCCGTGTTTTGTTTTTTCAGTACCAGAGATGGCGTTGTGTACATACGGATTTATAATTTTTGTGATTTTCTTACTTTTCCACTAACTTACGGGAATTGCGCTTCATTTTCTTTATACATGTGAGGGAGATTTTTTATAATTATTTTTACTTTGGAGGGGTGCAGACATATTTTCACCGTTTGTCCCATTTTCGACTGTAAGAAAGAGGGTTAGAACAAAAGCAAAACAATCAACGCATTGACATTTGACGTTTTTGAATTTTTGGAATTCACTCACTACTCAATATTATACTTAAAATATTTCTGCAGCTCTTTTAAAAGTCGTTCCATACAAAATGTATGAGAAAAAAAAAATTCTTTATAATTATTTTTTTCGTGAATTTTTCCGATGTTTTAAACGCTATTCTGCTTTTCGGGGCGGAGAAAAATCCAACAAATCAAAGATCATAAAAATCGGTCCAGCCGTTTTCGAGTTATAAATGGTGTAACTAACCCGACTTTGTTTTATATATTAAGACTATCTACTTCTTTAATTTGAAGGAACATTAACTTTTTATGAAGGAACATTATGTTATGTGAAACCCTTCCTCTGCATGGGTGTGTTTCACATTAATATGTCAAATCTTATTTTGCCTATCAAAAATATAACATTTTAATCAATTTTAAAAAATTACATTAAAATTAAACCAAATGAGATTAAAACCAAAAATCATCAATCAAAATATAAAAAATCAATCCGCAAAAAGCCAAGCACTTTTAGACTGATGTCTGAACCTTCAGATCGGAATCAATCGCGCTACAAATTCTACACACTAAAGGTTGACAATGCATTTACATCGAGAACGAGTCTATCTGCCGATCTGCTGCCGTTACAGCTAGATCCACTTTATTCATATTATTTAATTATTTATTCATATTTTTATTCAATTGAGAAAACTAAAGTGAAATTCAAATATAGGTTTTACATCACCGGTTGGTTGCATATATTGAAGATGGGTACAAAAAAGTGGTATTCAAACCAAGTTACTTTTTCCTAATTGTTATAATTACGGATATCCACCAAGTGTTTGCAACATGTGAAAAAATCACATAGATTTTAAAAATGGCTACCGCCTGAAATGGCTATGGCCCGAAATGGCTAAAATTCTATTAAAAAAATAGCGTGCAAAGCCAGTTTTACCATCAATTGGAAAACCAAAATCGCCATTTTTTATTCGCTATAGATAGTGAAGAAAAAAATCTGAAATCTATGTATTTTCAAATATGTACACGTTCCGAAAGAGTTAAAGATAACAGTAGGTAATTTTTCACAAAAACGGCGCTATATAAATAAGCCACATATTATTACTATATTTGAAGAAATACTGAAATGTGGATGCGGCGCATCCCTCGATTGAAAGAATCCTAAAGATCTTCATGCAAAAAGTTGTAATTTTGAAAAAAAAAAATATATTTTCAGCTACAACAACCTCAACAAAGGTATATTTTTCAATCTTAGCGTTCTAGCTCACTGAAAACTCACGGACCGCCATTGGTACCTACATATATATGGCATATTTCATTTGGTATTGGAATTTCAGACTCGTTCTCGTGAAAAAGTAAAAGGCAAATAAAAAACTCCCTGTTCTAAAAAACTGAAATCCTAAAAAATAATATAATTCGTATAATTATTCCTGCATAAAAGTTTTGTTTAGGTACCTACCTACTAATGATTTGAAGCAGGAAAACAAAATGAGTATATTAAGTAGGTAGGATAATATATTTTTTATAAAAAAAATAATTCATATTGAAATAAGAGCTGGACTTTACAATTGATGAAATCGTTAATAATGTATAAACAATTTACATGTACATATTTTCTCGGACTTGGGAATGTTTTTTTAATTCAACTCTCCATGGATAGAATGAATTGAAGCTTTTATAATCTAGGATTTGTACTAAACCATTTGGAAATTTTGAACGCACAAAAAATACCCAAAACAACTTATGCTGTTGCTTTGCCATGATACAAATATGTTTCTAAGTAATATCGTAAATATTTGGCATGAAAGTAATCTCAACAAGAAGAAAGGCAAAAAAATAGAATTCGCAATGTCTAGTATCAAAATTGTCTATTTATTTAAATTACAAAAAAATATTAATATTCGGACGCCCGAAGTGTAAAACGTGTCTCCACTATGAAGGATCTCGGAATCACGTTTGATAGTAGGCTGACATTTCATATTCATACTCAGATGGCTTTTAGCACTTCACTGAAAATGCTTGGTTTTGTTCTACGTGTGCAAGGAATTTTAGAGACACCCGGGTTCTCATAATTCCATTCAATTCCTTTGGAAGAAGTAGACTTGAAAGTGGGTCGGTAATTTGGAGTCCACACCAAGTAAGATATTCCCTCATGTTGGAGAGAGTTCAGAAGAAAAATCTGAGATTTCTCTACACGAGGGAGTATGGCTATTACCCGTGGCTCTATCCTATAACTTTCTTTTGGGTATGCTCGGAGTGAGCCATCTATGGGTCAGACGGGATGTACAAATTGCTACGATTTTTTTCAGATTCATTCGCGGATGGTTTGAAAACTCAGCTATCATGGAGAGCATTCATGTTTCCGATGGATATCGTCGCCACCGATAGCGTAGATTGTTCTATTTTCCGGCCTGCGGAACTAACTTGGTCTTGCCGGTCGGGAGAGCAATCTTGCTGTTGAACAGAATTAATTCGGATATTTAGCGTTAGTGAAGCTGCCTTTAAAAGGCAAGCTCTATTAATGCTTGTATAGTTTGTATGCCTACTACTTATGTTCAATGTAATGCTGTTACAAATGTATTTTAAAAACGTATTAAAAAGTTGAATTTTGAAATATTTTTGAAAGAATATAAACAAAAAATTTAACAAAACAAAAAAACGACTTAAAAAAATGCACTAAAAAGTAAAAAAATAATTTCGTATTCTTCTACAACTTCATAATCAACTTACTTTTTCTACTCATCAATATGTAGGTACGATTGTTATTTTTGAAGTCGGTATAGCCAAGGTAGGTTTGTAAATACATACATAGTTATAGGTGTGATGTGCTTGTATCGCACGTGCGACTTGACGAGGCGAGAGCGGGGCTGCGGCGTGAGGGGAGCTGTCAAGTGAACACGCCGCCCGGGTACCTTTGCAGACACCGACTCCAAAAATAACAATCGTACCTACATATTGATGAGTAGAAAAAGTAAGTTGATTATGAAGTTGTAGAAGAATACGAAATTATTTTTTTACTTTTTAGTGCATTTTTTGAAGTCGTTTTTTTGTTTTGTTAATTTTTTTGTTTATTTTTGGATTTTTAGTGAATCTGAAGTATACTAACTAATTTGTCTGAATATGGGTAGACCTACTAAACGTGTTGCTCATATGAGACAGACATAATTTGACCATAACGACGTTAGGGTCAAATTAAGAGATTCGGCCGAGAATCGTTAATTTGCTCCTAAGAATTGAAGAGTTCCGTTACTGTGTCATGGATTCCATAATCAGAACCTAACCAAACTCTCATCAAACTACCCTTGAAGTATATCCTTTCCAATAAAAAAGGAAACATGAAATCGGTTGGCGTGATATTGAGTTATTAGTCCATTTGTCGCGCGGATACTTAAGAGGAATATAAACGCTAGAAATATTTCGAATCTCATGCCTGCAAAATTTTAAAATCGAGCGTCTTTTTGCACGAGGCTAGTAAGCGAAAAAGTGGTTTTTATTTATTTTGTGCATAATTTTATAAGAACGAAAAAAAGTTAGAACATAGATAAAGTCAAAAATAGTCTTAGCCGTAAAGGAGTATTTTTTAAAAATTGTTACTTACATTAGTTCATAGTTAAGTCATGAGAAAACATTTTTTTTAGTGGTTTACGCTTATATTTTTTGTTACGTAAATAATAATTTTATTGTAATTCCAATACATAGATAAAGTAGTTAAAGCTTCAATTTATCCGTAGCATATTTTTTGATGTTCATACTGTAAGCCGATTCGTCGTAAAGATTAATCAAAATAGTATCTAAATAGGATTTCACGTATATATTCATCTTAATGCAAATTTAAGACTTATATGGTTTTCTCATGGATTCCATTGGCAGAACTGGACCAAATTAAAATGGGACCACACGGGAAGCATCAGCTTTCAAATAAAAAAAGAATGATCAATATCGGTTCACCCAGTCGAAAGTTCTGAGGTAACAAACATAAAAAAAAATAATAAATAAATAAAAAATAAAAAAAATAAAAAATAAAAATAAAAAAAATACAGTCGAATTGAGAATCTCCTCCTTTTTGAAGTCGTTTAAAAATTGAATTGATTTAATTTTTTTATTTTTAACTTCATGAGTAAAACCACAAAATGTAATATTTACTTAAATGAAGACAATATAAGCGAAACTCAATCGAAAATCAGAAAACAGAAAAATCAGAAAAAGATATTGGCACCTCTGGGACTCGAACCCAGGACCTCTCGCTTTCCGGGTAAAGGGAGCGGTCGTCCTGGATTCGAGTCACAGAGGTGCCAATATCTTATTCTGATTTTTCTGTTTTCAGATTTTCGATTAAGTTTCACTTATATTGAATTATTTTTTGTTTACAACATATAAGGTAGACAGTAGGTAGGTACCATGGAGGTAGTTAAATGATAAAAAAAAACCTATCTAACGAATTGAATTAAATGAACACAACTATTTACCTAGATACATTTTACAAAACATAACGAATAACCCAGTTCTAAAAATAATGCAATAATATTTTATGATACCAAAAATGTCTAGATAAATACCCAGAATCGACACGTTAATTATTTTTTATGAACTCACGATTCAGGAAGATGATCAATGACTGCTAATGATTAATAAATTTGAGACACCTTATAAATTTCACTCACAAAACGAATAATTAATAATATAACATCTATTGTTTAACAGAGAATAAATAATAAACTAATCGGCACAGCTAGCTTCTCTGTGGTCAGTACACAAATGACACATAATCGCTATGTTAAATGACGCTATGACGCTGTTAACACAATCATCGTTTATATTATTTCTTACCGGGTCGTTAAATCCCTATCTCTTTTTTTACCGAGTCATTCGGTGATGCTTAGACACTTTTCGGAAATAATGTTTATTTATATATGACCAACTGGGCTTTTACAATAATTCCATTCCAATTTTTTTTAATGGTTTTTTTTCCTTCTAACTTAAATAACTGCATATTTATTTTTATTTTTAGAGTTAGTTTTAGTAGTAAATAATTGTCAAAATTTTAATTTTTCAAGACCCCCGAAAACCACCGTATTTATGGTGAATTGTGTGACGTCATCACTCCTGAAAATTACTAGGATCGGGCAATCAACTGATCAACTGCCGCCATTTTGAATTCCGTTGTTCGAAGTATTCTCCCTAGAAGTAGCATTACTATTTTTTTTTGTGCCGGAGTTTTTGAATATTTTCAATAATAGAGATAAACTAATACTTTCAATAAACACAACAACTTTTATTTTTATTTTTTTATTTTTTATTTATTTTTTATTTATTTATTTTAGCATATAAAATATAATATATATTTAGATAATGTAGTAATTTGCGTACATGTTCATTTTAAAATACGTTAATACCACTCTTCCATGGAAGCATTAGCTTGTGTCTGGAAGAGTAGTGTACATTTTTAATGCTATATTTAAGTTCTTAAATTACAATGTGAATGTAAAAAAACAATAAGTTGTAAGTTCGGTGATATGTAAATAGTTGCTAAAAACAATACAAAATTTAACTTATTTGAAGAACAGAGTATCACTTGGAAACTGAGTTATAAGTAGTTGTTCTTGAGATTAGATTAGTCGGAAACTTTTTTTTTAGTTTTTTTTTAATATTATCTTTAAAATATTTTTTAACAGTGTTTATTAATTGGATTTTATCATTAATTTTTCTAATTTCATCCGGTAATCGGTTGAAAATAAGTCTTCCTTGATAAGTATAATAATTTTGTGCAAAGGAAGTGTTTAATTTTGGGCATGAGAAAATATATTTATGTCTGTATGGTTTTCAGTTATAAATTGATATTTTTCTTTTTCTTTTATAGTTTGAATCAATGCATTTCTATTGTATAGATCTTTGAAAGATGGTACTTGGAATTCCTTAAATAATTGATCCTTTGGGTAGTCAGAAGGTTTTTTTAATATGATTTTAATTATTAGCCTCTGCACAACTTCGAATGGGGAAAGATTAGTTTTGTATGCGGATCCCCAGCTAATGATAGCATATTGTAAAGTTGATTGAACCAAAGCGTAATATATTAGATATAAGTTTTTTACAGATAAAAAATTTCTGATTCTTAAAAAAATATAAATCAATTTTCTAATTTTTTTTACAACTTGACAAATTTGTTCCTTCCATTTCAAATTTTTATCGATAATGACTCCTAAATATTTGATTGTGTTTGTTGTTTTTAATATTGTGCAGATTTGGATACAATAATTTTTACTATGTGTTTTGGAATTATCATGGATGATGATGTCAATGTTTTTAGGGGTATCATTTTTGTGTATTGCAAATGGAATTACAAAAGTTTTATCACCATTTAGTGATAGTAAATTTACGTCGAAGAAATTCTTTAAAATATTTATGTCTTCGGTGGCTTTAAATGTTACTTTTTCCCAAGTTTTATCCCTAATTATTAATACCGTATCATCGGCATATGAAGTAATTTGACCATGTAGTGGTTGAAAAAAAATGTCATTAACATATATGGTGAAAAGGATTGGTCCTATTACTGTACCTTGAGGGATTCCAAAGTCTGATATTTCTTTATCGCTATTAATCTGATTTATTTTTACGACTTGCGGTCGATTTTTTAGGTAGTTCGAAATCCATTTAATTGCATTGTCTTTTATACCTATATTGTTTAGTTTTTTTAGTAGAATCTCATGGGATATACTATCAAAAGCTTTTCTGAGATCAATAAATATACCGGCACATTTTTCACCTTTATCCAATGATTCGTTGATGTATGAGGTTACATTAGCAATAGCATCTTGTGTGCTGAGTGACTTTATAAAACCAAACTGGTTTTTGTGAAGAATTTTATTACTTTCTAGGAAACTGACTAATTGATTTTTCACAATTTTTTCAAAAATCTTTCCAATGTTTGAGATTAGACAAATTGGGCGATAGTTAGTTACTTGTTGAGGATTTCCAGATTTATAAATAGGTGAAATAATTGTATTTTTATAATTTGTCGGAAATATTCCCTCTGTTAAACTTAAGTTTATCAAATGAGTAATTGGTTTCACCAAATGAATTTTCATGGATTTTAGAAAATGTACTGTAATAAGGTCAAATCCGGGAGACGAACCTCCTTTCATGCCTTCTATTATTTTTAAAACTTCACTTTCTGAGGTTTTTTCAAATTTTGTTAAATTACTATGATTTTGTACATTTTCAATCGTTTGTGTTTTCGGGTTAAAAGATTTATTGATATTTTTCGCAAGATTTTTTCCTACATTAGCAAAAAAAGAATTAAAGATGTTTGCACATTGTTTAGGTTGATTATTAGCATCTATGATTTTATTTTCATGTTCAATGTATTTTATTTTTTGTGTTTTTTTAGTGATATCCATGGCTAAGTTAACTGTTTTCCATATTTGTTTATTGTTATTGTCTGTAGAAAGGATTTTATTTTTGAAATAGTCTTCTTTATTTTGTTTGATACAGTTTGTTAATTTATTTTTAAATTTTTTGTAAAAAGTGTATGCTTTTTCATTTAGAGGATTTTTCAATGTTGTTTTGTAAAGTTTTTCTTTGTTTCTAATTGATATTATAAGTCCTTGTGTAATCCAAGGCTTTAAAATTCTTAGTTTAGATTTAATGCGGACTGTAGTTTCAGTAGTTGAATTTTTTATGTGTTGAGACAATATATTTTCAAAGTTTTTTGAGCAAGTCTCAGTATCATAACTATTTAATACGTTGTTCCATTGTTCATTTCTTAGTTTTTTGGATAAAATAGTCATATTTGTGTAGGATTTTGCCTTTGTTAGATTAAATTTTTTATGTTTAATTTTGTTATCATAGAAAAGAATGCATGCATGGTGGTCAGTTATATTCGTTTTCCAAACAATTGATTTCATTTTGTCGATATCTTTAATATTTATGTTAGTCCATATATGGTCTAAACAAGATGGAGTGTGATTTTTTATCTCTCTCGTATTTTTGTTAATGCACGATATGAAGTTAAATTCAGTCATACAATTAATATATTCATTTTTGAAATTATTTTCTACGTTTTCATTAATGTTTATATTAAAATCTCCTGCAACAAAGCAAAGTTTATTTCTAAATTTTAACAGTATGTGTTTAAATTAATTTTAAATTCATTTATAAACTAAATCTCTATAAACTGTATGTAAATAATCGAATAAATTAACACGATGGCTTGTGTCATATCATGCATTCCCATACATTGACTTTACGGTGACGTCACGACACGTCGACAAGTGATGTCACCACTAAAATTTCAATAATGCCAACTTGACGGCGTGTTTTTACGACCCGATTAAAAATGGACGTTTTAATAATTTTTAACATATTTTTTTAAAGCCATAATATTTTTCACTGGAGTTCCTTATTGCCTGAAAATTATGAAAGTAACTGTGATAAAAAATGTAAAATATATAAGTAAATGAGTTATAATATTGTGGTTGTAATTATCAAATTACACAAAATAATGAATTCGCTCTTAGAAAAAGGGGAAAGAGGGGAGTTAGGCGTCTCGGGCAATAAAGCAAATGAAAGTACCAAAAATTACATTATTCTTACATGAAAACTCTTTAACAGTGTCAGTGTATGTGTCTATGTCATATCAGTGTCTTTAACTTTAACTCCCTTCAGAAATAATTATTTTCCTAACCTAAAAACCTTTAATTATTTCTTATTTAAATAATAAGCCGACTTTACTTGCTGTTTACCTGGCCAGTAAACAATGAATTATTCCCACAACACTGTTTGAAGAGCCTCTTTTTTGATTGGCCCATATGAATATTAGTAGACCAGAACATAAAGGTGAGGGATAGACAAGAACTACAGCGGGGCGCAGAGCGAGAAGATGACTTTAGAGATATGTGATTCGTCAATAACTCAATATGACAGTATACTGTTAGTCCAGTAAACGAATGGTCCAAAAGGAGGTGTAGAGTGCGTGAGCAGGAACCTAAGCGATTCTTTCAGGACTTGTTTAGGGTGCTTAGGGTGTGAACATACTAAAAGTCCTGACGTCTAGGTGGTGAGCTAGGGGGGGGGGGGGAGGGGGGGGAAGGTCCCGATTTTCGCGTTTCCGTTTATATCTCAAAAACGGTGCGTCGCAGAGGAAAACTTTTTTAGAATAAGTAAAAGCTCATAAAATTATCTACAACTTTTATTCTATACGTAATTTTGGAAATCCTAACCGTTTTTGAATTATACGCTCCAGAAATGTAAATATTTTCGAAAAAAATCATTTTTCCTCACATTTTTCATCAAACATTCCTTCATATCGTCTAAAATATTCATCCAAGAAAGAAATTTATTTAAAAAAAGTTGTAAATAATTTAATTACCTTTTAGAATATATATCCATATGTAAATAAATCTCCAACCAGTAAATATTTACAGCAATTTTAAGTTTTTTCGTAAAATGTCGTCATTTTCAGAAAAATCTGTTTTTTCTTACCAAATTATTAAGACGGGTTTTTTCTTCATGGGAAATTCCTTATTAATTTTTGCACGCAAGAAAGCAGGTAAGTTGTTCTCGAACAGATGATAAATGGAATTCATTTTATAATCATTGTTATTGTGAAGGGTGATTAGGTGAGTCGTCAGAGATGCTACAATAACGTGCTACGATGCTGTTCAAGTTGGTGAAAAGGCAATGAATGCGATAGTGGGCTTGACATTCTCAGACATCAAGTTGTCCCGCAAAGTTCGGGCATTCCCAATGTCTTCTGTCAGCTCATCGATAAAAATTCAGGATGAAAAGGTTGCAGTTGACCCAACATTGCTGTTTCAGCGGATGTGTATAAGCAAACGATCAGATGAGGATTTGATGAAATTCTTTGAGTATGAGTTGGCCCCATTTCCCTTGGCACTTTTCAATGAAAATGGGATGCGAAAGACAACTAAATCTGTTCTGTATAGCTTATTCGAGCCTACCAAAAAAACTGTTCTACTGTCTCAGATGAACATAGTTGTGGACGGAGGATTTCTCCTACACAGAGTAATTTGACAAAAAGATGCCTCCGTTGCCGCAATTTGTGATCGTTATATCACCTATGTCAACCACCACTATCCTGGAATGACTCGCACTGTGGTATTTGATGGGTACGCAAACCCAGCCAATAGTACGAAATCACAAGAACAGATGCGACGATACAGACTGAGAAGGTCAGCCGACATCAATTTGACATGGAACAAATCAATACCCGTTAAACAGGAAGATTTTTTTATTCAATCCTACCAACAAAAGTAACTTCATCTCCTTACTACAGACAAAGTTTCGGGAGAATGGGATACAGACTCTTCAGGCCACCGATGATGCTGACGTCCTTATCGTGAAGATTGCTGTGGAACTATCCTTTCACAACTCTGTAGCTCTCTTTGGTGAGAATGTGGACCTTACTGTCCTTTTGATTGCTTCCAATCCTCCCACCTAAGATATTCTGCTGCTGAAACCCGGACGAGGAAAAACCAAAACAATGGCACTGTTCACCCAAGAGATGCAACATCGTAGATTTGAACACATCATATTTTTACATTCATTTACCGGATGCGATATAAAGTCTGCAACTTTCAGGAGAAGCAAGGCGGGCTTTTCAAAATTGTACTTGGAGTCAAAAATGATCAAGCAAGCGGCAATGATCTTTTACAACCCCTCCTCCACTCACGACGAGGTTGAAGAGGCTGGAAATAAATGCTTCCTGAAATGGTATGCGGCGCCAAAAAGATAGACCTCCCTTAACCAGTACCGCTTCCAGTCGTTTACAAGGTCCGTGGCAAATATGAAGCCTGACATCAGCTCCCTCCCTCCAACAGAGAGTGCAGCTAAACAGCATTTCCGGCGGACATACCACCAAGTTCAGCAGGGGCTCGGGATTGAGCTGCCCCCTGAAGAATGGGGGTGGAAACACGAAGGAGACACCCTGGTGCCAATTACAACAGAAGATCCTCCAGCACCGAAGGTCCTTCTGAAAATGATATTTTGCCGCTGCACCAAGGATTGTGCAATTGGCAAATGTGGATGCCAAAAAGCAATGCTGACCTGTTCTGCAGCGTGCCTTCACTGCCAAGGGAGATGCCTCAATAGCGTGCCTGTTGCCGAGGACGACGATGAAAACGATGTAGAGCCCTTTCAGCAAGAACTATCCACCACTGAGAATGACGATGCCATGGATGAACAACGCTTGCCAGGACCCTCACGTCCAAAGAGGATATGATAACGTGAATCCATATAAAGTTGAGAGTGTAACATGATGTTATTGAGAACAGTGCCAAAGGAAATGGGGCCAACTCATACTCAAAGAATTTCATCAAATCCTCATCTGATCATTTGCTTATACACATCCGCTGAAACAGCAATTTTGGGTCAACTGCAACCTTTTCATCCTGAATTTTTATCGATGAGCTGACAGAAGACATTGGGAATGCCCGAACTTTGCGGGACAACTTGATGTCTGAGAATGTCAAGCCCACTATCGCATTCATTGCCTTTTCACCAACTCGAACAGCATCGTAGCACGTTATTGTAGCATCTCCGACTACTAACCTAATCACCCTTCACAATAATAATGATTATAAAATGAATTCCACTAATCATCTGTTCGAGAACAACTTACCTGCTTTCTTGCGTGCAAAAATTAATAAGGAATTTCTCATGAAGAAAAAACCCGTCTTAATAATTTGGTAAGAAAAAACAGCTTTTTCTGAAAATGACGATATTTTACTAAAAAACTTAAAATTGTTGTAAATATTTACTGGTTGGAGATTTATTTACATATGTATATATATTCTAAAAGGTAATTAAATTATTTACAACTTTTTTCAAATGAATTTCTTTCTTGGATGAATATTTTAGACGATATGAAGGAATGTTTGATGAAAAAAGTGAGGAAAAATGATTTTTTTTCGAAAATATTGACATTTCTGGAGCGTATAACTCAAAAACGGTTAGGATTTCCAAAATTACGTACAGAATAAAAGTTGTAGATAATTTTATGAGCTTTTACTTATTCTAAAAAAGTTTTCCTCTGCGACGCACCGTTTTTGAGATATAAACGGAAACCCGAAAATCGGGACCTTCCCCCCCCTCCCCCCCCCTAGCTCACCACCTAGACGTCAGGACTTTTAGTATGTTCACACCCTAAGCACCCTAAACAAGTCCTGAAAGAATCGCTTAGGTTCCTGCTCACGCACTCTACAACTCCTTCCTTTACTGGACTATGTAGGCATCTCGCATTATAATATCACCATTTAGTTCTTAAAAGTAAACTCTGCTTTTGAATGAATAGACCTTTTTACATGGGAGCGCGAATTGCTCGCCGCGTAATGAACAAATTTGCGAGTCTAAATACGGCAAAATAAAGTTCGCTTATTTTCAGACTCCAATATTTTGTAGCCGTATTTAGTTACGATACTTTTACAAATGTTTCATAATTTACTTACCCCGTAAACATCGACGAGCACACGCCATGTATCTCAAGTGATAGTATATATTTACACGTTTTTAAAACACAAACCATGTTTTTTGCGGTGTTATTTCGTAAAATGCACCGATGAGCGCTCGACGCTGGCTCGCAGAAGAATGATGACGTCACATTTTTTAGATTCACGCGAAGCCATACTCAATCCCAGCCGGTTCCAAGGAACCGGTATGGGGAGGGGGAAATCATACCAAAGCTTTTATCACTTGGGGCAGGTCAACTGATATTCATATTTCATATGTCTATGGATTGGCCGCTTTTTTGAGCTCGAAGACAGACATTTAGACTGTCATAAAATAGTGATAATCCTATTTAAAATCAAGGAATCTTTTTTGTAC
The DNA here is from genome assembly GCA_917880885.1 of Limnephilus marmoratus. NCBI lineage: Eukaryota > Metazoa > Arthropoda > Insecta > Trichoptera > Limnephilidae > Limnephilus > Limnephilus marmoratus. The sequence continues at coordinate 30,413,989 of OU862910.1, forward strand.
ATGGATGTTTTATGCCGTGCGCCGTTTCTTCACTCGGAGAAGAAAATAGTTTTGATCCCTTGTTTGTGTGGAGAGATTTTACGGGAGGTCTATGCACTTGATAGTGATTCCCACATGGTGCCGGCGATTGAAAAATGGTTAATTGAAGCCATCTGTCTCCTTTCGTGATTCGAATCGATGCATGTTACATTGGGCGGAGGCAATTTTGACGTCGCTTCTCTCCCGAAGTCTTTATTTGTGGTCCCTTGGATGAATGGCGTCTTTCATGGATTCAATACGCGAACTCGGAACCTTCATGGAGCCCTTTACCTGGACAAGCTAATATGCACGAGATTGTTCAAGTTTTGCACGAGGTTGCACGAGTTTTGCACTAGATTGCACGAGTTTTATATGAGTTTTGCATGAGATTGCACGAGTTTTTCATGAGTTATGCACGAGATTGCAAGAGTTTTGCACAAGATTGCACGAGTTTTGCATGAGTTTGCACGAGTTTTATATGAGTTTTTCATGAGATTGCACGAGTTTTGCACGAGTATTGCACAAGATTGCACGAGTTTTGCATGAGTTTTGCACGAGATTGCACGAGTTTTGCACGAGTTTGCACGCGGTTTCTGGGTTTATCTATCTTAAAGCTTCCCGATTAATTGTTTCTTTTTGGGTGCGTTCTACGTGTTCTCTTCGAAGTATGTATATGTAGCTGGTTTTTGCAATCATGGGTCACATGTATGTTTTACATTTTTCTCAGAACCACCACTGTTTTATTTGTCAAGGACTACTTTTGAATTTTCCACTATGTCTACTTGTTAAATACAAATGACTACCATAGGGCCTCCTGTGTGAGGCCACGTGCGGGTAAAACAGATTGAATGATTTTATCTACAGATTTTATTTCCGCCGACTATTTCCGACGACAATTTATTGGCGTTTCTGGATGACTTAGCGGCGATCAATTTGCAGCGAAAATTAAGTCCATTGTTCATGCGCAATAAAATGTCAAATTATCACGCCCATTCAATAAAGCATCGTTCAGACAATGGGTATTTTAAACGCAGTGCAGTTTTCTACATGATATATTATGGAATCTGACAACTAACCAGGACCGTATTTAGATCTGTAGACCCGAGGCTGAACCAGTGGTGCCGGCCGGCTCTACCGGGGGGTAATTCATAATCCCCTTTAAAACGGGGAATCGCACATCAGAGGAATTTTCTAACAAAAACGTAAATTAAAGATTATTATTTAAGATTTTTTTTATTTAAGGTAGGTAATTTTAATTTACTATGGAATGTGATGAAATGATAAGATGAAAATGAAAAATACCTATTCAACACGGTAATATCTTTGTACCCAAATATGCAAAAATGTGTATTTTTTTCCTTTTTTACATTAGCTCCACACAGGATTCCCCTCGGGGCTTATTTACCTTTGGGGATGCTCTGTGGAGGGTCTTTTTAGGAAAGGTAGGAGAGGAAGTTCTGGGAAGGAAAAGGGTATGAGGGGTGGGTAGGAATCTGGGAGTAAATATGTCTAGGAATATGAATACATGAATCCATCCCTCCCACTGTACGGCTGGAGAAGTCACTCCCTCAACCATTCTCTCTCGATCCGGCCTGCCATGCAGCTGGTGGGCAGACGCATCCGTCGCCAAGACCCGGACAAATCTTACCCCATGAACCCGGGACCTCGCTAAGTCACCAAGTGATTAATTCATTAAATCGATTAATATTAATACTGAATAAATAAATATTTAATAAATCTGTATTTTATACATGTGTAATAAAAGTTAAATGGCGGGGAATGCTCCATTTCAAATGCAAAATTTTGGAAAATTTAACTAAAAACTGGCAAAATCATGATTCGCAACTTTGGACCGGCATTGTGCCTTGTACCGACGATATATAACCCAATACGAAAATAGCTTAGTGACTAAGAGGTTTGCGCCTAAACTTCATACTGATGGAGCTACTTATAATATCTTCATTAGCTAACTTTAAACAAATGGTGAGCAATTGGTTAAACAAAGTGGCCCGTAAGCTGCAGCCTGAAACTTGGTAGCCTAAATACGGCCCAGCAACAAACTAAAATAACCTATGAAGCCCATTGTTCACGTGCAATAAAATGTTAAATGAAGCCTCGTTCGGAGAGCGAGTCTTTTGGCGAGATGCAGATTTCGCCGACATGAGCTGAATGTAATTTGACAAAAGTATGTAAGAGGTAGATATAGCTCAGAGATGTAAATAATGTCTAGTTGTGTATGGGGTGACCTACGCGGAGAGCGGTACGAATATTAGACTCCGCATTCAGATGTCGCGGGTTCGTAACCCAAAATGCGCAAATAAATTTGTTAAAAATGGAAGGTTGCTTTTTTTTTTTTACATTAACTCCACACAGGAGGCCCTGAGGAAAATAACTTCCCTCAGTGCCTATGTCATCTTTGAAAATGCTGTGTGGAGGGTCTTTTTGAGGAAAGGAAGGTGTGAACACGGGTCTTGAAGAGACCCATGTTGTAGGAGGGAGGAAACACAGAGGCCGCCAAATCGTTCCACAGCCGAGCCGTTGAACTCAAGAACGAGTCATAGAAACGACCCGTTCTCATGTGACTAATGTCAACCGTGTACAAATGGTGGGCGCGTGTTTGGCGGTTTCCCGACTATGCACAGGTGCCGAGGGGATCAATGACGCTAGTTCTTCGGAGCATCTTCCATTGTAATACCGGTAGAACAAGGATAGCATTCCCACCCAACGGCCTACCTGCCGTGTGGTGGGCAGGATCGAGAGACTTTTGTTTTCTTCTTCTTTGCGTGCCCTATAAGGTCCCCCCGACGCGACGTTGGCGATCACTCTTGAAAATGTCTCTCTGTCTTGCGCTGCCCGGAATAGCCCCTCAACACCTCTCACTTTTTTTATTTTTTTTTCTTTATTCATGGTTTTGATAGTTACGTAATAAGTGGAATTTTTCGACAACCGTGCTAGGCACATGCCCGTGCTATGGTGGTCGACTAGTTGAGGGAAGTCTTCTATCCTCTCCGGGTGGAATCTCTCGACCCATCGTCTTGCACCGCTGTTGAAGGGATGAATTCATACGTCCATCACTCCTGGACACACTGAACCCTAGATTCCTACCCACCCCTCATACCTATTTCCTTCCCAGAACTTCCTCTCCTCCCTTTCCTTAAAAAAACTCTACACACAGCATCCCCTAAGATGACACAGGCCCTGAGGAAAATAATTTCCCTTATTTTCCTCAGGGACTTCTGTGTGGAACTAAAGTAAAAAAAAATACTTTAGCCGTATGTGGTGCCTAGATCTGCACATCCAGGTACTTCAAAACTAACCCCCCTACGCCATCAACCTGCGTTAGCCTCACAACATGTGGCGGGTGACATAGTTCTACTCCGAATAATTGCCACTTTTGTTCGGTATTCACTTAAAAAAAAAATAATGACTCTTTAACTTTGATAAACCTCTAGATAATTTATTTATTAATTTGTTAGTTAACAAAAATTTGGAATTTAATCATCTAAATAACACAGTAGGTACTCACACATAATAATACAACTCTGAAAAATGTTTGAAAATCCACGATAAAAAAGCGTGCATACTAAACATGTTAACGTCAAACTGACATGACAGCGCGGCGCGGCGCGGCGCCGAATCATTTCACTCCTGACTGAACGCGGCTTTTTTTCACAATAGTGCCCTGTCAAACGGCAAACTGAAAGCAGAGATACATACAACATAGAAGTATTTTGTGGGCATTTCTGCGAGTCAGAAGTAAGCTTAATTTTTCCTTACTTCTGCTGAAATTTTTTCTTGAGTAGCTTTCTTTCAAATCGATGTAGGGGCATTTTCGTCAAAGTTTGTACAGGTTTTATTCATTTTCGTTTCATGTTTTTGGGGTGTTGTACCGTGCATAACACCCCAAAACCAAATAACGAAAATACTTTTGGCCGTGAAAATCTAAAATCATATCTGACGTTTTTTTATCATTTGTATGCTTTCCATTTCGTTTCTTCTACGTTTTTTTTTCACCAATACCAAATTAATAGCAGTCGGGATTTTTTTAAATAAGAAATTCGGGGACTAATTTAATATTAATATCAGAATACTAATTTATTTATTTAATCGCCCATAGGGCTTTTACATATAATACAGAACTTTTTTTTAATTACAGTGAAAAAAATGGGTTTACAAAATACAAGTAACATAATATATGTTAAAAACAAAATATAGGTTACATAAAATATAAGCGTAAAAAAAAATTAGGTTTCATAAAACATAAGCGTTACAAAATACAGGTGACATAAAATATAAGAAACAAAATAAAGTCCATAAAATATAGGAGTTGACACAAAGTAGGTAATGTTTAAAATTGTAGTTCACATTAGTTTATGGGATAGGTAGAAATAAATAGTTGGCACATATGGCGTTTGAAGTTTGCTAAGTTCAAATTATTGTCAAATACATCCATATTGTTTAAGTATTTGTTACCAAGACTATGCAAACGTTGTATTGGAGAATGTAAATCATAGTTCGAATGAGCTGTACGTATATAAAATGTCAATGTTTGTCTAGTTGTTCGTGTAGGTACATAATTGCAGTAGTTCACAACTGTCGAATTTAGAGTTTAATAATTTTAATAAAAAGGTTAGGTCGTTTATTTTTCGTCTGTTTTCTAATGTTGGAATATTTAAAGTATTCATTAACGACGGGTAATTTATGTGCTCTAAAGGGATTTTAGGTTTAAAATTTACAAAACGTAGAAATTTTCTTTGAATTCTTTAATTTAATGGAGGGTAATAATGTCAATTCTATAAAAAATGCAAGAAATTGTTTTCGGAGCAGTTCAGATATGTACAAAAGATATATTTAAAAAAACTTTTTACAAGTAAAATAATTGATTATTATTTTTAATAACTTTTTCCATGTAAAAGCCCCTAAAAACAGCGTAAAAATATATATATGGTCACGTAATGGAACTAACGTTATACCCGTTATATTTTTTTACGATGTCGGTCTACTTTTAAGTAAAAACTGCAAAGGTACTCTCCAAAAATAAATTAGATAAGCTATTTAAGACACCGTAAAATTATTCTTACACCTAACAAAATTAATTTCGAAATCAGACTTTGTTTCGTTAAATTCAGGAATGGGACATGGTTTAACACACTTCTTTATGATCCATAAAATTAATAAAAAAATATATGCAGGTTCGACAGTTGTATCCAACTGACTAAATAAAGTAAGATAACATAGTCTCCTATTAAATATATACAACTTTCCAATATTCTATAATACATAACTGTGAAAAATCCAATCATCATGGTGGGATCTGTCAAAAACGCATTTTTTTCTTTCATACAGGACGCCCCGAGGAAAATAATTCCCATCAGGGCCTGTGTCATCTTTGGGGATGCAGTGTGGCGGGTCTTTTTAGGAAAGGAAGGTGGTCAGTGTGGTGGTTTAGGAATCTGGTGGTCAGTGTGTCCAGGAGTGACAGACGTATGAATCCATCCTTCCCAATGTGGTGCAAGGCGATTTTCGAGTACGGCTGGAGAAGTCAAAGGGACTCCCTCAACCATTCTCTCCCGATCCGGCCTGCCATGCAGCTGGTGAGCAGACGCATCCGCCGCCAAGACCCGGAAACCTCATCTCCATGAACCCGGGCACTCCTGCTAAGTCACCAAACGTAGCGAAATGTACAATGTACAAACTTTGGCCACAGATCGCACTTCTAGGGGACTATATGTTCAGTGCTGAAAATCCATTAAGTACCATGTTACGTTGCTCCATGTTTGAAGAGAAAAATAAAACTTTCTACGCAGTTTTTCCTCATTATATTCTACGAGGAAATTTCATCACAAAACGAATGAAATCTACATTATTTATCAGTCATTTGAATGCAGAATATAACCTAACCTAACCTATGTCACGTCAGTGAATTTACGGCGAAAGCACAGTTATAACAATTTTTTTTTTCTAGAATATTACAATTGACGGAAAAGTGTCAAGGCGAACCTCCGTAGCCTAGGCTCAGTGTAGTGTACATAGTGGGAGTGGTACCTACGTACATGAAAACAATCTTCTTCACACCACCGATCAAGAGCAGAAGCAACATTTATTCTTGACGGTTAAAGATTATCGACGAAAATTTCCTGACTCATGTCCACGTTGGCGTCATCTTGAGTAATAATGTCTATTTTTAAACATTCCATGTAATTAATTCCATGTACGAGTGTCAAAACAATAAGTCACATTGCTCTTGCCCTATTATAACAAAGGCAAAAAGTATTAAATATCTAGGAGTGGAAATAGACGAAAACCTTAGAAGGGACATACACAAAGATATTAAAATATAAGGTAGATGTGCTGTCTGCTGTTTTTACTATGTGGGTCTGCGCTTCCGGGTGTCGCCGATATTGTTTACCAATTAACAAATAAACTAAAAGAACTAATAATTAACGAATAAACCAAACGAACGTTAAACTAAATGAACGAATTCTTTCCTTATTCAAAATATATTGTTAACCAATATTAATGCACATTTTCAAAAAATCAACGAAATGAACAAATTCTTTTTGTATGAAAACTACGCTAATTAGCGCGTAGTCCGGCGACAGTTGCGCGGACACCATAGCATATCTCTTCTGTATTTGAATATCTTTGGACATACACATAAATGGAATCACTAAAAAGCTTACGAGACTTGTATATTTCTTCAAAAACCTAAGAAACATACTACATAGGAAAGACATCAAAAAAGTATTTTATGCTTCATGTCATTCCCGTCTTGAGTACGGAATTCTAGTATGGGGATCTGCTACGGCAAATCATATTAACCATTCAAAACATTCTAAATTTAAAACAAATATATGCCAAGAATATTCTTATACATCATTTTAAAAACAGAAAATCTCCTAATGAAACTCGGATACATGACACAAGAGCCTCAAAAAAGGATATATGAGATGTTCCAAATTTCAAGACAAGTTTTGGCCAAAGAAACCACATATATCTGGCAACCAAACTTTACAACATCCTTCCTCCAAGTTTGAGAACGATAGAAAAGATAAATAAGTTTAAGGAAAAAATCAAAACATGGGTGAAAGAAATTAATGCAGACATATTAGAGAATGTATTAAAAACATCATAGAAACTAAATAATGGAAAATCAAAGAAATCTACCAGTCCGCCTCACCACAGGACCACCTAGTGAGGAGGACTAAGAACAAACAGATGAAATATTTATATACATTGTCATATCTTGTAATTCTCATCAAACCTGTAATTAAATAGTCACCAATAAAAAAATAAAAAAAAATTATTTCATCGAATTTAATTTTGTGTTCAACTACATTTTCTAAAAAAATATATTTAAATACCAACTTCCCAGTTTAAATATCAACTTCTTAAAGTTTTTGTTTAAACCCTCATACTTTCACAGCTGGTAAAAAAAGTTTTTAGACGTATGCAATGATAGGGTGCCACATAGAAAATTGGAAAGAAAAATTTAATGCGTTTTTGAAACACCAACCATATTACGCCACATAGAAAAAAAAAAAAAGAAAAAAAATTGTGCATTTTTGAAGCACCATACATAAATATATATTCATCAGTAGCGGTCCGTGAGTTTTCAGTGAGCTAGAGCGCTAAAATTGAAAAATACGACATTATTGATGTTGTTGTAACTGAAAAAAATTTTTTTTTCAAAATTTCAAAATTTTGTATCTTCCACTCTTACCCAACCTAACGTGACATATTTAACCATTTTTTTAACCATTTTAACCATTTTTTTTAAATATGTTTTTCATCACTTTTAATGAATTTTCAAAGGAATTTTTTCCGCCTTTTTTTCCAGTCACCGTCCGATACGTTGGCTAAAAAAGAAGGAACACGACATAGTAACCCAAAAATTGATCACGATTGTTATATTAAACATTCATTAAGTGGGGCGTGGAAAGCACGCGTCGTAGGGAGAAAATGACGTATATGGCTTTGTTCTGAAATATCAGGGATGCAGAACATCACAATTTTTTCCCTTCAATATCACAAAAAAAAAAACAAATATCTTTTCTCTAGTTTTTCATATTTTCATAGGAAATGTGCGCATTGTGCCAAAACATTTAAAAATTAACTTGTTTTATCAGAATAACGTAATCAATAATTTTTTTTTTTTTTTTTTACATTAACTCCACACAGGAGGCCCTGAGGAAAATAATTTCCCTCAGGGCCTATGTCATCTGGGATGCTGTGTGGAGGGTCTTTTTGAGGAGAGGAAGGAATGAACATTGGTCTTGAAGAGACCCATGTTGTAGGAAGGAGGAAACACAGAGGCCGGCAAATCATTCCACAGCCGAGCTGTTGAACACAAGAACGAGTCGAAGAAACGACCCGTTCTCATGTGACAAATGTCAACCGTGTACAAATGTTGGGCACGCGTTTGGCGTGTTTCCCGACTATGCACCGGTGCCGAAGGGATCAATGATGCTAGTTCCTCGGAGCATCTTCCATTGTAATACCGGTAGAACAAGGATAGCATTCCCACCCGACGCCTGTGCTCTAAAGATTGCAATCCGTCTGTTAAGATGGGAGAATCTATCAAACGGACCGCCCGTTTCTGCACAGAGTCGAGGGTATTTTTCAGGTATTTTGGAGCTCCAGACCAGAGATGGCTGCCAAATTCAACCGTGGGGCGTACTTGTGATTTGTACAAGGTTAGCAGTTGTGTACTATTAAAGTATCTGCGGGCCCTGTACAGTACGCCCAGTTTTTGGGAGGCTAGCTTTACTCTGGCTTCAATGGAGCCCCCATACCTGAGCTGGTCACTTAGGGTTACACCAAGCATATCAATGGAGGGCCTGTTCGGAAGATTGCTTCCGTTGAAAGAGACTAGATTTTCATTTCGATCCCTTTTGGACGTAATCAGACAAGATTGGGTCTTTGAAACATTAAATTCAACGAGATTATTTTTACCCCAAGAGAAAACACTTTCAAGGTAGCCGTCCATTCTTTGCTTCAAAGCCCTACGAGCTGTTGGAGTTTGTGAGCCCTTTGGGGGCTTGTCAAACAAAAAGCTATCATGAACTGTACTGTCATCCGCATAACAGTGAATTGGTGCACATGACAAAAGGTCGTTGATGTGCAACAAAAACAAAGTTGGAGACAGAACCGATCCCTGCGGGACGCCAGCATTTATCGAGTGTGAGGAAGAGGTGAAACCATCGACTACCGTCTGAATCGACCTCCCCCTCAAGAAGTCGGCAATCCACGTACACAAGGATGCGGGAAGTCCGTAAGAAAGCAGTTTGTTGACAAGTCCTCGGTGCCAAACCCGGTCAAAGGCCTTGGAGATGTCCAGTGCAACCGTTTGGGTCTCACCGAAACGTTCCAGGCATCGCCCCCAAACATGCGTCACATACGCGAGAAGATCACCGCACGAGCGGTTCCGCCGGAATCCGTATTGACGGTCGTTGATAATTTTGTTCTTCTCGAGGTATGTGAGCAGTTTGTCGTTGATCACACGTTCCATCACCTTAGACAGAACTGATGTGATCGCTATGGGGCGGTAGTTGGCCGGGTTGGAGCGGTCACCCTTCTTTGGAATAGGATGGATAACCGCTTTTTTCCAACCAGAGGGCACAGAGCCAGTCTTCAGGGACAGTTTAAAAAGCTTCGTCAAAATTGGAGCTAATTCTGCAGCGCACCTCTGCAATACCAGGGCAGGTATTCCGTCGGGCCCACTAGCTTTATTAACATCAAGCCCTCGTAAAACATGGAGTACTTCCCGATGCCGGATCCTCAGCTTTTTCATATGAAAACCGCAGTGAGGAACCGACGTCGGGACAGCACCTTGGTCATCGAGGGTTGAGTTATCCGCAAACATTTTACCTAGTAAGTTAGCCTTTTCGGTGGCGGTGTTTGCTAGTGAGCCGTCAGGTCTGGTAAGAGGTGGCAGACTGGATTTGCAGAAATTGCGACCTATTGAGCCCGCAAGTGACCAGAATTGCCTGCTGCCATGCGGGCATGCAGTCAGCTTTCTGCTGATCTGCTGGTCGTGCTCGAATTTTGACCTATTTATGATTCTCTTGGTTTCCTTTGCCATTTTGTTGTAAGCTGTTCTGTCTTCGGATGTTCTAGATGTGTTGTAGGCTCGGTAAGCCGCGTTTTTTCGTCGCACTGCTTCAGCGCATTGTCGACTGAACCACGGCTTTGAGCCTACACCAGTTTCCTTAACAGTAGATTTGATGAAGCCATCCATCGCGGATGTGATGACTTCACCAATTTCCTGGGCACATCTTGAGGGATCCGAAGTCCGAAAACAGACAGCTGACCACGGAAAAGCATTGAAATGTGCCCGCAGACCGAACCAATCTGCTGACCTATAGTGCCACACTTTTCTCTTCAGCCTCTCGTTTGGTGGTCTGAAGTTTACAGGGATTGATGTCGTCACCAGGCAGTGGTCGGACGATCCTAAAGGCGCTGTGACTTCAATCCTGTAACCGTGTGGCACAGTAGTTAAAAATAGGTCTAACTATTATATCAATAAATCAATAAAAAGATACGGAAAGGAAACGGCCTTAAAATTCGCCCTTCCATACACTCACAACTTATCAACGAGCTATCTATCACAAACTAAAATTATTTTCATATCGTGTTGATGGAGAATATGGTAACATGTCGATAAGAAACAATAGCAATCAATAAGTGCCTATCTTTTGGTGAAAAAGGGAGATTACTATACACGAAGTAATCATTTCAACATGCCGAGTTTTGAAATGCATTTTAACTAGGGCTCGGAAAAATATGTATTAAAAAATTCAAAATATGTACATAAAATATGGACTAAAAAATGTAGAATATGGAAAAAATATGGAGTATAAAATAAGTATATCTTTCATATTAAACAATGTTTATTGTGAAAAATTACTATGCAGTAACAGTTACATTAAAAAATATATAAAAGGATAGCGAAATGTTCAGGTAATTCAAATAAAAAAATTAAGTTTTATTCATCTTCCTCTAAATCTGTCTTATTAAATTGGTTGCAGTACACAATCACAACATGCTTTTTTAAATTATCGATATTAAAACTTTGTCGATTTGGTCTAAATATAGCCTTATATTGGCTGAAAGATCTTTCCACGTCACATGATGTAATGGGAGCGTTCTTAAAGAAGTCTAGTTCCGAAATTGTGTAAGGCACGTCTGCAGTACCCTCAAAGCTTCCGCTCAGAACGTTATTAATTGTTTTTAGGATGTCAAATCCTTTTTTTTTGTCTAAAATATACTTTACTTGATGCGAAAAGGTGTTTATCCTTGGGCATTTTGAAATTAAACTGATAGGTACCTAGACAGTAGTAGTAGGTGACTTGAGTAGGTACGTAAAAATAAAAAGACGCGCAAGCAACAGCAAGCAAGTAGAGGAAGAGTATCAAAAATCAAATTACGACGAAATAATTCGTGAGAGCAATGAAACACGCGCGGCCGTGTGGTGGCAAGAATGCAAACACGTTAAATTATATCAATTTTTCTGAACTAAATCATGTTTTATTATATAAAAATCGAAAATATGGATGATTGTGATATTTTTTGTAAAATATGGACTTAACCATGAAATATGGAAAAATATGGAAAATAAAAATTAGTTTTTCACAATCTAAATATGATAATCTAGGTAGAGAACACATACGAGACCGAAAATCGTGTAAATTAAAAATATGTATTTACATATTAATCAGGGCCCTAATTATAACGTATGCAGAATAAATTAATAAATGGCAAAGTTTTCAAGTTTTAGCTAAGTCTAGTGGATCGAGTCTTCTGAATGGTGGTTCAGCATTCATCTTTAATCACTACAACCTTCCGACGGATCGCTCTCTGAAAATTCCTAGCAATAAAGTGCAAAGAGCTATTTCACCTGTGGATGCAAAATTATGAACATTTAAAAAAAGAGTAAAATTAAGGAGTCAATGGTAAACATATTATACTTACATCAGTCTTTAAATCGTTGCTGAAGGTAGACTCCTCGCTCTCCTGGCGGGTGTAGAGCAGCTGGCTGCCGAGGCGGTCCGCCAGGTCGGCGGAGGAGGCCGGGCCCCTTGCCCCCACGCGCTCTCCGCTCAGGTTGTCGATGATGCGAGGTCTGGGGCCGGAGCAAGTCCCCCCAGAGCCCTCGTTGTTCAGGCTTTTGTTGGACCCCCATTGGACCCCGAACAGACCGGCCCGCGTGGGAGCTATCTTTATCACAGTGTCTCTGATCAGTAAAGCTTCATTTAGGCCGGGGTAGATGTCTTCGTCGATCCCTCCGCACTCGAAGGCTTCCGTGTCGTCGGTTCCATCGACGCTGTCTTCGTCTTGCTTGTCGCTGTCGATGTACCGCAAGTTAGCTATGTTAGCCAGGGTGAATTCTTTGGGGGTCGGAATGTCGATCTCGTACTTGCCGTCGCTGCTGATGTCTGAGATGACGTCCTCGGCGTTACCCCACTTCGAGGCGGGTGCAGGCGGGGAGAGGGGCGTGGAGGGCCCCCCGCGCCCCTCGATCTGCTGCCGCTCTGCCACCCCTCTGCCAATGCAGAACATGTCCCAGACGGCAGAGCAGCAGTTGGAGAACCGTCATAAGACGAACTCCGCTTTCTGCGGCATCTAGAAGGCGGAGCGGAACACCGCGAACTTCAAACTCATTCAACGGTCGCTTTTCAGTTATTGGCCTCACTTGGCGGGATGGTTTAGAACTGGCACTCACTTAATCGGTTTTTAATAAACATCACCATATTATTATAATACTGTAGTCGCGTGACAACACGGAATAAACTGTAATTTCAAAGGAGAACTTTAAATTATTATTACCCGCGAGAATAAAGTTATTGTTTTATGTTTGGTCAAAATGCAAATACATGATTTATTACTGGAACGCATTTGCATTGACGTCAATGCTAAACAATAACATTAACAAAGGTCTAGAAATGTACAACATTACAGATATTAATTCAACATTGTTTTATTAATAACCCAGTTTTAATAAGATACATAATCTATGTATAGTCTTAAAACACAAATCAGGCGGGTTCATGATATTATTGTACCGAGACCTGTTTTATGACGCTAACAACGTTGTTCCTAACGAAGAAAATAGTTTTTTTGAAAGGAAGAATATTTCAACCATGGTTCTAAAATTAACATACTAATTACTAATTTCAATTCCAAAATTTTTAGAACATGCTCCGAGGTAGGTTTGTATCATCTGTAAATCTAACAAAAGTGAGTTCTACATAATTTAAATGTAAACAAAAATCTCGTGTCACGGTGTTTGTGGACGCACTCCTCCGAAACGGTTCGACGGATTTTTATGAAATTTTGTATGTATATTTGGTAGGTATGAGTATAGATTAACTATTTTTTTGACATTTTTTTTGTATGGCATCAAAAAATACCTATAACCCCAAATTTTAACCCTCCAATTTTTTAATCGCGGTTTTAGTATTTTTATATGAACAAATTTAACCGTCTTTCGTATTTCAAACAGAACGAAATTATTTATGTTGTTGAATGACATATAGCGCTACGTTCGCCTCATCGAACTTTCATCCACCCATGCGCAAGACATTCACGAAAAGCGTCGCGTCATTTTGATATATTATTCGGCATCATGTTCTCGCGTGAGCAAACCATCGAGCTTATTTGTGTTGGCTTAAGACGGACTGACAAAAAACATCGTATACTCAATTGCTCTTCGAAATTCATAGATATTACTAATAATAATACTAATAATGTTTTATTCCAGAATGTGGGAAGGATAGTGCAATCCCACACGTCCCATAAAGTTGTACATATTTACACAACAGATAAAGTAAAAAAACGTAAATAGAATGGGAAAAAAATTCATCCCATCCCCACACACTTACAATACATTCGTTATTTCTTATTTAACAACCTAATTATTCGCTAGAAATAATAAAATAAAATAATTTACCGGGTCAGCTAGTAAATGATATAATTCTCATATAAAGAAAAAGCAGCACGTATTATAAGATTTTATTACCTCACTTCTGCAAAGAAATAATTCACTGGACTACAAATCGAGGAGCATTGCAAGATTTTTCTTAAAATTCATGTAGGGTGTATTGTAGGGCTTCGCTAATCCGGATAGGGAAAAACAAGACCCCTTCCGAATTATCGAGGCGTCCGGATTATGCAATATTTTAATAGGAATAAAACACATTTTTAACTTGGGTTTCACTGACTGAAACATGGTTAGATCCTTCCATCAATTATGTTTTAATTTTAATTTATATACCCATGTGTTTTAATTTATATATTTGTACAGAACACTTGAGTTCTTAACACTTAATTTTTATTATTAATTTTTGTATTTCAAAATTTGAATTTTTATTTTTATTTCTACTTTTCCTTAAAAGGTAAATATTTTTTCTTTTTATTTCTCACTTACTTTTAAGTATTTCTTAATTTTTATTTAATATGTTTAATCATCTGTTATAATAAAATAGTATTTATTAAATCGTATTTAAAATATTAAATGTACGACTACCACAACACGGGCATTAGCCTAGTGTGGTAGCCAAAAAAAAACAAATATCAATTTTTTTTTTTACAGTGAATACCGCACAAGAATCTCAACTGCTCCCGTCTGGAGCCAGTGAGACTATGGCATCCCCAATTGGGGTATGTTGTGAGGCTGAAGGTAGTGAGGAGGGGAAGGAGGTGGGGAAGAGGAAGGTTGGGAAGTACCTGGCTATTCAGATCTGGTCACTAAACACGGCTAAAGCCATTTTCAAGCAACGTTTCAATTCTGAATGGTGGTCTTACACCAGGGCGATACTAATAGTATCTTCCAGTCTGGAACATGCCGCAAATATACTATATATTATTTTAAATGAATTAATTGTGAAATAACACAAATTAATCAAATAAAATTTATTTGCGCATGCCGGGTTCGAACCCGCGACCTCCGTAATGTGAGTCAAGAGTCTTAGCCACTGGACTACGGAGGTCGTATATAATATAAAATTTAAAAAAAAAACCTTTTTTTTTTACATGAGCTCCACACAGGAGGCCCTGAGGAAAATAATTTCCCCCAGGGCCTATGTCATCTTTGGGGATGCTGTGTGGAGGGTTTTTTTAAGGAAAGGAAGGAGAGGAGAGTTATGGGAAGGAAAAGGGTTTAAGGTGTGGGTAGGAATCTGGGGTTCAGTGTGTCCTGGTCATCCACCTCCAAGACCTAGACAAACCTCACTCCACGAACCCGGGCACCCCTGCTAAATCACCAAACGTAGCGAACCACTTGGGGTGACCTATGGCAGAGGTGTTCATCCAATAAAGGTTCCCGGGGCGGCGGTACCCATTCCCGCACCCCAAATTAATTAATTAAACTAAAATTAATTAACGAGTGGCGGCAAATGATTGAATATTGACACGTTGTGACCCGCACGCACCCGTCCGGATTACAGCGTGCACCCAAGTAACGGGGGTCCGGATTAGCGAGGCTCTACTGAACTTCAATTTATTGATAGTGAGAAGATAATTAGCATGATAAGGGTATATTTGACGTCAATGCATTCTGTACAAACCTCCATAAACTATCAATGTAATCTCTACATATTATAAACATCTCTACATATCATAAAATAAAATCCTCCGCCGCGTCTAAAACTACTGAACGGATTTTCATGCGGTTTTCACCATTAGATAGAGTGACTCATAAGGAAGGTTTAGTAGGTATATAATTTATCAAGGGTTTGTGTAAATTGGTTGAAATGTATAACATATAAAGAGAATGTCTGTATGTGGTGGACGAGTGGGCTGGCAAGCGGGCGGTGTGGATTTGATTTGTGTGCAAATCTACAGTTTTATGCCGAGGTTGATGAAATTTTGCACATGTGACCTTCAAAACAAGAGGAAAGTCACTGTCTATATTTAATTTTGAAAATTTTTATTTTTTTTGTAAAATTCTTTTGCTATTTAATATAGGCACCTTTACATTTTTTCATTATACAGTTACATACATACAGTTACGGATGATTAACATTTTTTTTTCTTATTACTAAACTTAATATCTATGTAAACTGATGTAATAATCTGTATTGTGTATGTTCAAGAATAGAAATAAAATAAATAAAAAAATAAATAAAAAATTATACAATGTTAATTTATTTCGTTATTTTCTTATGTTTTACATTTTATTTTACGCTCTACTAGTAAGTTTTAAATTGCACTGCATAACGACAACCCCTGAATGTAACACGGAATAAAATTATTTTTATTATTATTATCATATTTGAGGACCTGTTGCCCGCGCTACTGCTCAGATGAACCCAAATGGTTGCTACGCCACCCTTTTCCAAAATCCGTGAAAAATTATTGAAGGAGACAAACATAATTTATGTGAACACCGAAATATGCATAATAATTCGCCTCAGACGAAAATTCAGTTCGGAAAGCATTAACAAGACGCCCCGTGAAACATGGCGAAACCCTGTCACTAGGCATTACCACTAATGGTTGAATAAGTCACCACCATAGGTACACGACACGTGTGTGACGATAAAATCGATAGTTTTATGGGAAAATTCCGGTATCAAGCCATCTACCTAGAGTACCTAGTTTATCCGAGACAGAAGTGGATAAACCATAAGCCAAAATAATCTATTCGTTCGTGTCGCTTGCAAATTGCTTTATCGTATCCAATAAATGCACATTTATTACTATTTACTTAAGAACCCAAACGATGAAAGCCAATTAAATACAACATAATTAAAAAGTATATTAATTATTATTAATAGCACCAGAAAATCATGAAAAAATAAAAAAATAAATCGAAATCATCTGAAAACTGGACCACTCAAATAGCACGGCGATGGCAACAACTTATCCTTTCTTTAATACAAATGAGAGAGATGCAAGAAAATGATTACCTCTTTTCTTTGGAGGAAGCAGACGTACGTACATTGCTTGTCTCACCATTATTTAGTGTGTAACGTGCAGCATTATTGTGAAAAGGAACGTACGTTTATTGCTTTTTTTGGTGCAGTCGCCGTGCCGTAATATTAAAAATCATTTAATCACTAACGCGGCGTGGTTACCTTCAGATCGACGGTGATTTTCCAACACATTAATATTGAAAATTTAACAGTGTTTAAAGTTTTGATCATTGGAGGGGACCCCACCACTTTCCCAACGGCGTTATAAGGAAACATATGGTTTCCTCCTTCACCGCACACGTCAAGACTCTATTTTTTTTTTTGAACGAAGCTACATTTATTTGAACGACTCTAGACCCTCCAATGTCCATGCATACGGGGTTAGTAAGCAGTATGCAAGTACTTACATTAACATTATACAAAAGATAAATAAAAGTAGCAGCCCGTGGAATGATTCTTCTGAAATCTATAGAGAAAATATATACAGATAAAGGTGTTAGTAAATAAAGAAAAATAAGAGCTGCGCCCGGTTGAGGAGACCTAGTTAAGATATATAACGAAAAAGTAACAGTAATAATATAATGCAAGTATTTGCAAAAATAACTGAGAGAAGAAAAGGCATAAAAATAAAATATCTATACAGAGAAGGTATTCCACAAACCACCAGGCAGTCCCAATGACAATGTGTATGGCTATCGGCCCAACCGCAGACGAAACCCGGAGTCCGCGCCCTTTAGCCGACTCACCGATTTTGCCACGAAGAAATATATGTGGGAAAGAAGAGGAAGTTTTTGAAGACTCGGGGAAAAGATCAGCGTCGGATTGTCGGAGGGGGGGCGGAAGGACGTCGAGACCACGCGGCTGTTCCTCAGGCCTACCCATATCATTGGGGGAGGCGCGGGAGGATCGCAGAAAAACCGCTCCAGTATGGGTTCGCCTGGCTGTACGCACGGACGGGGTCTATCCCACCCCCTTTTATGGGGTGACGACGATACATAAATATGTACAGTTCAGCTGCACCACCAAAATATGGAACTAAAGCTAATGTAAAGTTAAAAAAAAAATGAAAAAAGCAATTATATATTAGAAACATAATTGTTGTATGATTACAGAAGTCATAATATATTGGGCGATGGCGTCTTCACCACCATCGCCCTCCAAGATAGAACATGGCCTGTTGAAGTAAAGCATAAATCAGTTTTAGCAGAAACGTTAGGAGATCATGGATGCCTGTAAACGGTGTGAAGTTAGAGCTAAAAGAAAATAATTAAAACAAGAAAAGAAAATGTTTCAGTACATACATAAGTCAAAACGAAACCAGTAATTTACAGGTCACAAAAGTAATTTTATAAACAGTTCGAAGCGTATACAGTAGTGAAGAGTAATGGAGGATATACCAAGGGAGACAGGAGCAATACGTGTAGCACCTGAAACAAAGATGAATTTAGTCTAGATCGGCGACTCTAAGTACAGACCATCTCTCCACCCAGGACTTGACAAACTTTTTCAGGCACTCGAAATTCTCTTTATTCGACACAAGGTCAGCGTTCCACGCTGGTCTTGTTGTTCCGCGCAAGCCATCCAACATTTCCTCTCGTGCTTCTTTCATCAACTCGCAGTGCCACAGAATGTGCCTGGCATCCTGGTTAGTATCACCACATGCACAGTTTGGATGGGGAGAAAGGGTCAAGCTATGTAGCCGACCCCTGAATTCCCCATGTCCGGAGAGCATCTGTGTCATGTAGTGATTCAGTTTAATGTGTGCCCCTTCCATTCTGAATTTAACTGAAGGGAAGAAGGAGAAAGTCCATCTGCCCTTCGTCGACCTATCCCATCGTTCTTGCCATACACTCAGAGTCCTTTCGCGCATCGCTTTGAGCAAGCCGGGGAGGGCCACGTCTCCTCCCGGTGTCAGTTCGACTCCAAGGTGGACAGCAGCCCTGCCTCTAATAAGTTCCTTTTTTGTCAATATTTCCCTAATTGCAAGGTCAATCGGCAAAACGCCGGCCAGAACCGGTAATGCATCTGAAGCTACAGTCCTATAAGCGCCCGAGAGCGCCAACAGGGGAGTCCGCTGGCCTCGTTTAAGAGCCGAGTTTATCAAGACATTATCCAGGCGATGCTCCCACACGGAGGCAGCATACGAGACTTGCGTCACATATACCCCCTCGTACAACAGGCGAATCGCCGGAGAACGCAATCCCCACTCGGCTGTTGAGATTCTTCTCAGTTTCTGAAACAAGGCCTGGGCCCTATCGGAGACGTTCTTGACGTGGGCTAGGAACGAAGAAGATCTATCCATAATGACGCCTAAATACCTGGTGTTTTCTGCAAATCGAATGGATGAGTCTCCCATTCTAATGAAGGGGTTCCTGCCTCGGCTAAGCATGCCCTTCATGAGGAGACCCACGGTCTTGTGGGGAACGAAGTTGAGTCTGTTTCTCTTTCCCCATTCAAGGATCACTTTTAAACCTTCTTCAGCCTTATATTCCACTTCCCTTCTACTGTCCCCAGAGACCAAATACAATTTGTCATCTACGTAGTCGACCGATGTACAACCTTCAGGTAAGGGTAACCTGGAGGAGTCGTCGAACAAGATTTTCCACAGGTCGGGTCCGAGGACCGACCCCTGCGGACATCCCATGTCGACTGTTCGGGTGATTAAAACGTCCCCGTGCCCTATGATAACTGTCCTACCATTTAGATAGTCACTAATAATATCAAACAGTTTACGCGGGCAATTCCTGCTTTTCAGCTTGGTAAGTATCATCGGCCACCACGCGTGATCAAAGATTTGATCAATTTAAGACACAACTTGTATTTGCATAGCAGGAAGTACTTTTTTTAGATGAATACCGCAAACGAGTCCCAACTGCTCCCGTCTGGAGCCAGTGGGACTATGGCATCCCCAATTGGGGTATATTGTGAAGCTGAAGGTAATGGGGAGAATGGGGAAGTACCTGGCTATTCAGATCAGGTCACCAAACACGGCAGAAGCCATTTCAAGCAACGTTTAATTCTGAATGGTGGTCTTACACCACGGCGATACTGAGAGTATCTTCCACTCTGGAACGTGCCGCAAATATACTATATATTATTTTAAATGAATAAATTGTGAAATAACACAAATTAATCAAATAAAATTTATTTACCACGCCGGTATTCGATTCCGCGACCTTCGGAGTGCGTTCAAGAGCCTTACCACTACTGGACTACGCCGGCCGTCAAAGTATCCAACAGACCAGCGTTTCCCAGGCTTATTGTAAAAAG
Organism: Limnephilus marmoratus; assembly: GCA_917880885.1. NCBI lineage: Eukaryota > Metazoa > Arthropoda > Insecta > Trichoptera > Limnephilidae > Limnephilus > Limnephilus marmoratus. The sequence continues at coordinate 30,434,193 of OU862910.1, forward strand.
GGAGGCGCTATTTTGCTCTTACACTGTGCGTTTTTTACATGTCACCCTCACTGTCTCTTTTGTCTAATGCTGCGGTAAAGGGACGGCGTGTACCTGTGGCACAATGTTCTAGCCAGTGACATGTATTAATGAAATAATATATTTTTGGGTAAAATTTCAGAAACGCCGACACGCTTTTCGAACATTTTTTAAAATAACACTCAAAACGGTTTCAAATTATGATATATCTATAATTATTAAGTATGTAATACAACTTTACCAATACACGGTGACACCGTCACTTTTCTGACCGGCATGTTACGTCAGTTATGTAATGTGGGCAGGTACAGAAGTAATAGCTACAGCATGCAGAGAATAGCTACAGCATGCCAGCATTGAAATTGTGCCCATTACGTTAAGCAAGGTCAATAAGCCGATTGCAAGTTTGTTCCGGAGAACAATAGTCAATTAAACTCTATAACTCTACACAATCGCGTTACGAATCTTCGTAATCATAAGGTAAATCAATTTAATTGATCTGCAAATATTTTCCATCATTCCGTAATGTCGATGAAGATTATTGTACAATAATATTATTATGCTATTCATCTCTGCAATGTAAAGCATTTTAATTTACTTTTGTCCAGATTTGAATTAAATTTGAATTTGAAACAAATAAGAATATTTGAGCCCGAAAAGCAGAAGATGGAGATATACGAAATTACGAATGTTAGAGGAGGGCACAAAATCATTCATGATAAAGCTTGAAACAACTCATTGTCTGAGCAATGGTCCCCAATAGACGCAATTTAAGGAGTCAGAATATATTTCATCTCGAATTATTTAAAAACAATATTGCATACTTCAATCCACTGTCTCGAATGTGTCGTCTGTATAATTCCATTGAATGTAACCATATAGACATCTATGCAAATAGTCTCGCTTACTTTAAAAAGCAAATTAACATTAGACTAACCTAACAAGTAATTGAGAATTGAAAATACTTATTTGATCTTGAACTTGAATGTGAATGGCTGTTTCTTACTATATTTGTACTTTACTTTTTGGTTTTTCTGTTTTTTACATCTTAGATCGATCTTTTTTTATCTTTGTCATCTCTATATTTTATCATCACAATTTTTGTTATCTCTTTTTATACCTCTGTTTATATTTTACTATTTCTAATTTCTGTTAACTTCTATTAAACTGTGCATTCTGTGAACATTTTTAAGTGGACTATTAACATCTACGCTTTTTCAATGCTTATCTAATAACTTTTTTATGTTAATACTCTGTAAATGTTCCAAAACAATAAATAAATAAATAAATAAATAAACATTTACAGCGACAAAATCGATGCGAAAATTGCGAAAATGTTTAATAAAACACGACTCATTTAAAATAGAGCAAAAATCTCGCGACCATTATCTTAATTTTTGTATTTCAAAATTTGAATTTGAATTTTCATTTTTACTTTTCTTTAAAATATGGTCTTTTTTTTTCTCTTTAGTTTTAAGTATTTCTTAATATTTTTTGAAATGTTAAAATATTAAATGTATGACTACCACAACACGGGCTTAGCCTAGTGTGGTAGCCAAAAAAAAACCCAAATAGCTGTTACTAATAAAAAATATATGAAAAAAAAAAAAAAAAAAAAAAAAAAAAAAAAAAAAAAAAAAAAAAAAAAAAACAGCATTTAATGAAACACTGTGAATTTTTCATAAATAACTGAAACAAACGTGTTAATAATAATTTTTGGAGCATACTTGGCGATTTTTTTCTATCGAGGGAATTTTATATAATTTGCGTTTCGGCGCGGGCAAAGTCTAGATATCATCTTCAAGAATAACATATATTTTTAAGAGTTTTAAAACTTAGCGTGTTTAAGGGAAATATGTAATAAATCGGTACAAATCCGGGTTGCGGGCCCTTAATAAATATTGTCTTAATAGCTCCGCTGTGATTTGGATTACGGATGAAACAGAAATGACGATTACTGTACATCAACTGCGCTTATTGGCCGTTTTGATTATGATGTCACTTTCAACGGCTCATATTGGTTGAGATATGAAACGGAAATTACGCTAGGGCTGCGCTCATTGGTCGCTTTGATTATGATCTTACTTTTCAAGTATTAGTTGAGATTGTTTTGGTAAAGTTTCGCTTCTATTATGTGTGAAATGTAATCGAATTTTTAATAGTTAAAGAAGTATGATGGAAATCAAGTTCTGTGCTAAAAATAGTTGACATGGGCGTTCTAGACAAAATGGCACTTCAAATTTCATGGTTCCAGAACAACAGATTTTATTGCTTAGCCGTAGGTACCCACAACTATTATAAATATAAACAAATTAAAACATTTCGCATAATATCTGTAATATGCACATTACTATGTAGGTGTAGGTTCTTCCGAATATAAAAATAGTAGCACCTACCCATATTCAGGATCGAACATAGAATTAATCCCTCAGGCTGATGAATAACTCACATGGGGCCATTCATTTATTACGTAAGACGATTTAGGGGGGAGGGGGGTCGACCATGTCTTATGTTTTCTTACAAGGGGGTGGGAAGGAGTCTCGATAGTTCTTACGTAAGTATAAATTATTAGTACCTTTGTAAGTACAAATAAACATTTCTAAAAATTGTTACTTTGAAAAATAAACATTAAGAGCGTTTAACCAGCCAGCGGACGAAAATCCACATTTCGTCGAAAGTTGTTCTTACAATCGTGCAGGGTGGTTACAATGAGAAAGATTAATTATTCTCCGTACCAGCTTTTTTAAATTATAACTCAATATTGAATTTATTTCAATCCAAATTAGCTTTAATTTATACCTTCATCCAAAAATGCTGAAAGGCGTGATGATAAAACTATTAAAATAATGTAGGTACTTTTTGTAAATATTTTTTGATTATAAGTATTTATCATTTTTCAATAATGTCTAAATTTAATAAGAATGTTAAAAAAATCTGAAATATATTAGTTTGTAAGTGCGCAAATAAATACACAAATGGACCAATTTTCGTCAAGAAACACATGTACGTACATATTTTTTAATGATTTTATTGAAACTAAAATTAAAATTCTAAAACATGCGTTTGCTAGATAATGTATTGATTTATTTTACTGCATTATTTTATTATTTGAAATGGGTGTGAAATTATTTGAAAATTTAACAAATCTGCCAACGACTTATGGAATAACCTTATTATACTAAAAATTAAGAAATTTTCTCAAAATTTATTACATGCGAATGCTAGATAAAAGAACAATCTTTTTCTCTGGTAATGCCCTCTTAAAACAAACCAAACGTGTATTCATTTTTTCCTTTAGATTCTTGCGTAATAAATATTAAACAGGGGGGGAGGGGGTCGAAAACTAGCAAAATTCGTCTTACGTAATAAATGAATGGCCCCTACATAGGTCTCATAGAAATCGTTGGTTCTTCGTTACTATCACGGTTAGAAATATTACTTAGACAGTGTGAGAAAGATAAAACACCACGCTTTATATTCAAATCCAAAAGTTAGCCACAAAATAATTAAAATAATCACCTTTATAAAACCAAAGTTTCGCATTACAATTTGAAAAAAAATGATGAAATTTTTTGAATTTCTTTTTATTATTTTTAGATGAAACGACAAAAAAGTGAGTTGACGATAACGTTTATAATACGTTTGCCCAATAAAGTATGTATCTGTGTGTTTTTATTTTTTTCGTTGTTAGTAATTTTAGTTAGAAAAAAAGGGAGGTGAGCCATTTTTAAAACTTTTTTATGTTTACATTCAAAACTTTTATATTTAAAAAGTTATGTGTTTATTTCGAATTATAAAATTTAAAGCGTATTTCACCACCTTTCAAAAATAATGTTTGGTTTTCGAATACTTTTGGAAATATTCTATTTATTTGAATTTTTTGCAAAGAGGAAATATTTTGACCTTTGCTAAAAATAGGATAAAATAAATAATGATAACTCGCAGTACATAACCGTTCACATTTAAACAAAATTACGCTTTTCCATTGCACCACCGCAATCTCCGTCGCAAACGCTAAGTTTGACATTTCCATATCAAATTTACGATTCCAGCAAAGGAAGAAACGAAAACCTAAGTTTCGTGTATGTTATAACTTATAACACTATTATTTTCTGCCATCGATTGTCACGGGACGTCAATTGGCGCAGCAACGATATGCCCCGGTGAACTGACGGAATTAAGGAGCCATTCATTTATTACGTAAGACGAATTTTGCTAGTTTTCGACCCCCCCCCCCCCCCCTATTTTAAGAAAAAATGAGAATAGGCCGACCCCCCCCCCTCCCCCCTGTTTAATATTTATTACGTTAGAATTTAAAGGAAAAAATGAATACATGGTCGACTCCCCTCCCCCCCTAAATCGTCTTACGTAATAAATGAATGACCCCTAAGATGAAACCAGGCGGCGTTTTTTCCATACAAAGTATTCCCCTAATTCCTCTCTGGATTTTGACACTAGTGCATATATTTTTTTAATATAATTTAAATATCGACCATTAGTATGTCGGTACGTTTTGCTTTTTTGATAAGTTACTATTTATAGGAGTTAAGACCCTTCAAAAATGATGAAAATTGCCTGGTTTGATCACCAACGAAAGACGTCCACCGCAGACACACACAAAAACTAGACAGTTCAACCTTCTCCCACACAATCTCAAACAATAGCAGCCTTCGAAAAGTGAGCTCATAATCAAAGTGGCCAATGCGGTAAGGTTTCAGTCTATCTCATTCTCTCGCAGGCTAAATCCTATAGATGTATGTGTTTGTCTCTTTTTAGCGTCATTTCCGTTTCATCGAGTTTCAAAACACAACGGCGCTAAAGGAGTTTCACTAAAAAAAAAGTAGAGAAAATAATGTTTTTTAAGGCGATCCAAATAGTCCAGGAAAAAATCGAAATCGGAATTCACGCCCCTTAATGGGAGGTGCTTAAAAATACTTGAGAAAAAGCTTTTGGAAGGGTTGGAAAAGGTATTTGAGAATTTTTTTTACAGGTTGATTTTGTAAAGGCCTGTAAAAAACATTAACTCCTTTTTTACGAACTGTTTATTGTAATAAAACGGAAATTAAAAATTGATTTCTCGGAACAAAGCGAGCGGAGTCTAACGTTTGTTCCCCGCTCCGTCCGGGGCGTAACTGATAAAAAAAATGGGTGGCGACAAGTATGTAGTCCTTCGGTGGACGGCATAGGGTTCACTTTGAAAAACCCAATTCGTCGACTAGCGGCCGTATTGTAAAATAACAACGCGATAATGCATATTTTATTTTATTTTGTGGAGTACGTGCGTAAATATCAATTTTTTTTTGCGATTATTATAAAAGAAACTGAATTTGCCACATTATACAATAAAACCATATCCGAAAAGGGGTTTATAAATAGGAGAGTTTGGACTTGAAAGTGTTTTTTATAGACCTTATACTTTATTTTTTTATAGACTTGTTAGAATGACCTATATTTTTAAGGGCCAAGGTATGTTCTACACGCAGTATTTAATTGAAGCATCTATAATACTTCTAAGCGATCAAATTTTCAAACAAAAACATACGATTTTGCATTATTCACTATGGCTTCATCTTAAAAAAATGCATGTTTATGTTCCGCTTTAAGTTTTCATCCGAGCATTCAGTTTTCGCGATTGCCACAAGTCGCCGGACAGTTTTATAGTGGCATGTGGGCGAACATATAAATTATAATTAAATAATATTTTGACAAAAAATACGCGCCGGCATAACATAAGAGATGTTATATGACATGCAAAATTAAATGGTATGCAAAAAAAAGCGAGGATTGAACCAATAAATTGCTTTAGGTCACGGATGGCAAACCTGTAACACAATATTGTGTACGATCTAAAATGGATTTTCATCGTTCTGCTCGTGGAATACTATTCTTCTGCTGACGCGAGCGATGAATTTATCCACATTCCTGTTGCAAAGCCTGACTTGCCAGTGTGCAAGTAGGATACAATAAAAACGGAGCCTTGTGCAAATTTTATCAATTAATTGCCAGGCTTTCGGCCGGTATTTCAGTTTACTCAGAAATTTTATCAGTCCGCTTATCTTGCCAGGGTTCTTATCAGAGATCAACTTGACGAACGGGAATATCTCCCAAGCCGAGCTTAAAGAAAACTTAACCACAGACCCTTACGCTCGGAACGTTAGTTACTTTATGTTGGGCTTGGTTGGATGTCGCGCTTAGCGTGGTTTAGACTTTAGATCATAATCCATACTCGTGTACATGTCGTAAGCATAGATATCACAAAAAATATTACACGTATTGTCAATGATATTAGTAGAGGAACGTATTTCTTTTAAATTTCGACTTTGTTTTCTTCAATGAATTAATCAAGATTCCCGACATCCGATCGAGCTGAAATTTGACAGAGAGACTTATTGTCGATGACAATGCATTCTATCAACTTTTGGTGGCACTCTTGCATAAACATACGTACATACACGCATTTATTTCTTCCAAAAGATGGTGTAAGTAGGCCGAAAAACAAAAATATATGTTTTATAGTAAAAAAATCTTTATTTTAACGGGTTATTATCTATAAGCGAAACCAGTAACCAACTACTATCATATCGATGTTTTAAAATGTCAACGACTGCACTTTATTTTTATGCGGATTTATTTTACTAGTTGATTTTTGATAAAGTTCCCCACTTCAATCAGCACGGTGCTAAATCGAGGATACTAAATGTAAAGAATAAAATAGTCATTATGAAAAAAATAGGCAATTTATGTCAATTGCGATGAGATCAGAGAGTACCTATGCTATCATTTACGTAAATGACAAATTTGTCATGACACAAAAAAGGAACTACCTTCTTTGCGGCTTATCAAGGACTGTCCGGCCGATTTACCCCGCTTAAATTTGAGCAAGGAAATCCGTACAAAGCGAGGTTGCGAACCAACTGATATACCGGGCCTTAGTTTAGATTTAGAAGAATACATTATAAATTATAATGCATGGCTTATGGATGTGACAATATTTGCATTGCACCTACAATAGGTAGGAGTGAATTCTTTTTTTTCACAGGACGGTAATGTAAGAGTCAAAATTTGGTGCCTTTTAGGTTTAATTTAAGCCATGTAAAATATTATAAAATTTTTTTTAGGGTAACTGCCTCCGCAATGGCATTGAATTTACGAAAATAGTCGGTTTTTCACTCTAATTGGAAGTCATGTTTATGTACGATATTTTTGAATAAACGTACTAATTTTTATCAAGAAAGTTTGCTTGGTATAAATATAAATTCGACACAAAATAAAAAGAAGTTCGAATTTGTGTTTTATAATTTAAATAAAGGGGAGAGAGAAAGCGCGGGAGGTGATACTTAGCTTGCTTGCTCTATTTGTTCGAATCTCGGATCAGTCGCACGCTCGTTTATCGTTAAAATTACGTTCAATATTCTTACATGGCAACTATGCAAAGAACTCGGAGTGTATTCAAATATCCTCTATTTGGTGATGTTTGTGAGATGAAAGAGGACTTTCTACCTACTTACGAAGATGCAGTAAAATACTATTATGAGTGGACGAGACATCAACTGAAATTGCAATCAGAAACTGTAAAAGAACCAATTTTTGGTGAGGTAGCAGATATAGTAATGTCGAAATTGAAAATATATGGCACACTGCATCTATTCCTACATTGACGCGAACAAGGATCGTTCAAATGTTGAAAGTATATCATTTAAAGTGCAAAAATCTACTCAAGTCTATCAAGAGGCTCTCCCTGGACAAGTTAAATAGTTTTCAGAAAAGCAGTAAGATACTTTTTGATATTTCAGTATGCAAGTACAAAGCATTCGCTCAATCCATAACCAAATACAAATATTTTAAAAAACTACAGGCCACCTCAGAACAGGAAATCCTAGTGAGGAGGTCTGTGAAAAAAAAAAAAAGAATCCATACTTATTATATACATCATACATACATGTACAAACCTTGTTATTGAAATTAAAAAAAAAAAAAAAAAAAAAATGTATATATCCTAAGGATAAAAAGGTTCCCAAACAAGAGCAAACTTTTTTGGCCGATCAAAGAACGTCTCGGGTAATGGTAATCAGCGGAAAAAAGGAACCTATCTCACTGATTCAAGAGCCGGGATCCATTTACATGGGATACGTGGTACCTGATGTTGGTACAGCAAAAGGAATAGATACCGTGATAACAGGGTTTCTGTTACATAAAGAAGTTTCCCAAGATAGATTTTATGGCAATTGATTGTGATGGTACGAATGTTAATACTGGAAAGTATGCTGGAATTATAAGACTGCTTGAGAAAAGGCTACAAAAACCACTTCAGTGGAAATTTTTTTTACTCCACATGAACGAACTGCCTTTGAGACATCTGTTTTTTCATCTCGATGGGTGTACTTCGGGACCTAAATCTTATATTGGTCCACTGGGAAAATCACTGGAAACCTGTTAAAAGCTGCCTGTTAAAAATTTTGAACGCATCGGAGGTCAAATGCTACCAGAAATGGCCAAAGATCTGAGTCCAGACCGACAGTACTTGTATAAAATTGTCTCGGCTGTAGTTTCAGATGAATTTCCAGAAGACCTAGGCAATAAATCTCGAGAAAAACTATCATAAGCCCGTTGGATCACCGAAGACTACGTTTGTATGTATCTACTAAAGAACCATCTGAAAATTTGAAAACTCTGGCTACTTTTGTGGTCAAAGTTTACGCACCGTTTTGGTTCTCAATTAAAAGTAAACCATCATGCAAATATGGCACGTGTTACCTGTTCAATATTATTAAGGCCTCCAGTTACCTGCCAGAAACTCTAAAAAAAATTATAGATCCTTTTATCCAAAGGAACGGCTACTTTGCCATCCTGAAGGGATTCTTCTTGCGATGATAACAGATGATAAAAAAACATGTTAGAGAGCTGGCAGCCCTACTAAAGGCACGCAGTACTACTCAACCTCCAACACCTAGACTGTTTCAAGTGCCATCAATAGATTGTAATGCTTCAATATATAGCGATGTAATAAATTGGCAGGAAAACTTAACCGAACCACCGATTTTGAAAAACTTATTGGACTAGGAAATTCAGAATGTCGTGGAATCTGGTGGTGAAAACGAACTATTGTTTATAAGGCTTCCCTGCCATACCCAAGCTGTTGAAAGAGCTTTAAAGAATACAATGGAGGTTTCCATTTCTCAGTGGATAAGAAAGGTGCAATAAATGCCAAGCTGGAATCGCGAAATCAAATGCCTAAATTTGAAACTAAAAAGGATTTTAAACCTAAATAATAAATGTATAATTTTTCAAGTTTGTTTCAAATTTCTTTATTTTTTACAGCGATGCCTTAATAAATATCTTAATTATATGTTGTTTATCATTTAACACCTACTTACCACTAAATTAATCACAATGTATCGCCTTATAAACTTTAAACTTTTTTACCCTAATTTTCAATTTTTGAAGTCACTGCGGAGACAGAAGATCTTAATCAAATGAAATGAAAAATCCCATGTATTTTTACTTTAACATAAGGCACAAATCCCCCCCTCTTAGAACTCTGAATCTTAAAAAAAAAAAAGTTCATACATCCGCGCTCCACCCTAACCTACAATCTACATCTATCTATATTAATAAAAATGAATCGCCGAAATGTACCTATGTTCCCGCGTAACTTCCGAACGACTGCACCAAATTGGATAATTCTTTTTTTATTGTGTTCGTTATTGTCAGGACAAGGTTTGTATAAAACTAATGGTGAGCTCTGGCATTTAAAATTTGTATAAAAATGAATCGCCTAAATGTACGTACCTATTTTATTCAAACTTTGGGGATTTGATGTGTGCATGCCCGCGAAGGTTTCTATATATACATATATACTGGTGAGCTCTGGCATTATGAAATTTGTATAAAAAAATTGCAATAGGTGACACGCGAGCTGTTAGAAAACTGAATGTACCGGAACTGAATGAATGGAATGCGGGAAGGGGGAGGGAACCCGGAAGGTGGGAGGGGAACCCGGGAGGGGAAAGGGGAACTCGGGAGTGGGGAGGGGAACTCGGAAGGGGGGATCACGGGACGGGGAAATCGGGCGAGGGTGTGGGGAGAGGAAAGGCGGAGTGGAAACGCGAGGGAGGCGTCTACTAATATCTACAGGAATTCCAAAAACTGAAAAAATCGAATTAATATCTATGAGAACCAAAGTGTTGACGAATATCTACAGCTCAAACTGCTGACTAATATCTATGGGAACCAAAGTGTTGACGAATATCTACAGCACTGGCAGAGGTTGGATTTGCAATTATGTATAGCATATTGGAATAACTTAATATTGCGTATGTAGTTTACAAAACTTAATTTATGTATGTATGTATGTAAAAATCCCTAATATCGGACTATTGGACACATTTAGCTGATTAGTCCAACCTAAGATCTGTAGATATTAGTTCAACCTACGCTCTGTAGATATTAATCAACACTCTGAAGTTCGTAGATATTAGTTCAACATATGAGCTGTAGATATTCGTCAGACATACAGGCTGTAGATATTAGTAACTGGAGTCAACGCGAGAGGGGAAGGAGACGCGGGAGAGGAAAGGAAGGCGGAAGGGGAGGCGGAATGGGAACGGGACGAATGGGAAAGGACACGCAGGGAGAAACAATTTCAAACAAAGCATATCGGGAACTCGCTATAATAATAAAAAATGGAGCGACAGATCGATTTGATTTGTATGCAAATTAACAGATGGCAGTGTGAGTTAATAAGTTGGGTAACCATCCAGTAGATGGCGTTGTGTTTCGTTAGCCACAGCAACGCGTGGCCGGGTCAGCTAGTAATAAATAATACGCAGAAAAGGTTGCTAGTGCAATGATGAAGAACTTAGAAAGAACAGGATAGAATCTGAGACGCCGGGATGGAAATCCAACGCTTTGGATACCAGCTAATCGAACTAGATCAAACATGAGATAGAGAGGGTATCTTGAGACTTGTGAGAAAATAGGTTGGCTATCCCTGGTTTAGTTAATAAATAGGTAGATAATCGCATCTACATTCGTGTACCAAGCACTTGTAATATGAACAAGGGAGCCTTTTGCATCTGGTTCAACATATTGCAACTGGTTCTCGCCACTTTCATATCGAAGAAGAGGAGTAAATATTATTGAAAAAAATATATTATTGTTTACGCGTTTCTTACGTGGACGATAGTCATAAAACATATGTGCTGTTTGGCAAGAAAAGCAAATAAGTTATTCCCAGATGGTCGGCATTCGAAGAATCATAAATTACTTTATTGGTACCTATCAACAATCGAACTTTATTATGATTGGTTTAATAATGGCGATACGCGGTAATACCCGGCGACCATGCTGGGTCAACAATATTTAGTTTTTAACTGTAAAAATCGTTGGCATAAAATTGGAGTTCGGACTTTCCCTTAAGATGAAGATAAAAATAGCAAATTCTATTTATAACATACTAGCAGACCCGGACACACGTTGCTGTGGCTAACGAAATACAACGCCATTACCCAACCTTTATAAAATCCACACCATCCGCTTGCCAGCTGCCCGCTGCCTGAATTGAATATTTGAATTTATCGGCTTTTCTCTACTATAATAAGCATGTATTATACATATAAACTAATTAACTCGCCACTAATTATACAATGCTTGCAATGCAACACTGGATATTTGAAAAGGGAAAATCAAATACCTACTTACTCTAGGACATCTATTTTCCAATTTCTTCCATAGAACGAATTTCAAAAGTGACTATAGTACGGCCCGCCAGCCGTTTTAAATCACACAAAAATATGTTTTCTTTGAATTTCTTGGCATATAATTTATATGTATATAAACATTCCTCTTCAATCACTCTATCTATTGGTGAAAACCGTATGAAAATCCGTTACGTAGTTTAAAAGATTAACGCGCACATACATTTTGAGCGACTTCATTTTATACTATGTAATGATGATGACGATGATACTCGTATTTTAAATCGAAACAAAATTGATGTGAATGAATCAGTACCTAATCAAAGGTGTTTAGTTACTGATTGTTTGCGTATGCATTTGTTTCGAAATCGATGTCCCCCACCTCAAGGGAAGGTACCTACCTACCTACCTACTTTAGTTTTCAGTACCATTTCTATGGATTACAAAGGAAGGGATGCTTGGAGGTGTTCTAATTCTAATACAAGGTTCGTAGAAAATGTGTTTAACAAGACCTCATACGGGCCTTTCCCGTAAAAAAAAACTCGTCGGGTCGCTTTTGAAATTTCGAACGCGTGACGTAGCTTGAAGTAAAACACTGACTTGTATTGCAGTTAATTCAAATCACACAGTGGAACATGGACTTCAAGCTACGTCACAATTTTTTAGCCAATCACCGCCATGCCCCCTCGAAGAGCTAAGGGAACGTACCCATACTACGTGACACGTTTAGGGGGGGGGGGGGGTTTCAAAATGTCACGCTCCATACAAATGAGCGGCGGGTTGCTTAGGATTTTGGTCACCGGGGGGGGGGGGGGGGGGGGGGTTAAAAATTGCATAAAGTTGGTCACGTAGTATGGGTACGTTCCCTAACATTGTTAAACGTATTTTCTACGAAACATGATTCTAATGCTGGGTTCCCACCTTAACTATTCTATGGTTTATTTCATACAACAAAAGTTGAAGGAGATTCAACTTTCAGTTTCTCTGATCTATTTCATAGATCGGAGATGATAAAATAATGAGGTTAGATCCTCCTCGACTAGGGTAGTACAAGGGAAAGACAATTTTTAAGTAGATACCCGGGGTTACCCGTAAAAACCTGGTTGTTACGAGTGGAAAGTAGGTACTAACTAACTCACTTATTTTATTAAAATGGTATAATAAATATGACTTCATCCAATCTACTCGTGATATTAAACAAAAAAGATAGGATATCACGATTTTTTTTCTACAAAAATTAGTCAAGAAATCTTTAAAGAAATGAATTCTGTTATTCCCAACATGAATAGAAGGCATCACACTAATACACAATATCACAAAATAAAATTATAATGTGGCAATATTTATTCTATGAGTTATTCCCATAACACAACACTTTTCCTAATTAGTTGGGTGGGTAGGTACCTACCTACCTAACTAGGTACTCCATAACTATTTAGCGATATAAAATGTGACAGTTGTGGGCGACTACTTTAATAATTTTGCAAAAGGGTTGTTCTGCAGAGGATAGTTAACTTTATTTAGATGAAAAATAATATTTTTGGTCCCACTTTTTGTACGTAAAATGTTGTCTTGCTTTGAAAGGGTTGGAATCCTAGGTACATCCATAATAGTGGGTCAAAGATAGTAATTCAAATACATAAACAAATAGTGGGTCAAAGATAGTAATTCAAATACAATAGGTACATAATGTAGGTTGATTATATTTTAAAATCATTGATCAGGTTTCGTGCAATGGAGAATCTATAAATCACTATGAAATGTATCTAGTTCACATTTGATTACGAAAATATGTTTTATGTAGGTACATCCTAAAAGTATTAATAATTCTCTTAAATCTGTCATATTCATAAATAATTTGGGCAGTTGACAGCGCAGATAGCAAATAAGAAATTGTTAGACGGTAGGCAGGTTTACAGGCTAACGTCAAAAAAATTATGCCTACAAATAATAAACAACTCGAATTACTCGAGATCAAGTTAATGCGAATTACCCAAATATTATTATAATTTTCATGTTCGTCATCGAGAAAAAATGCAACAATTTTTTAAATTTTCAACCCCTAACACTGAAAACAGGGGATGTGCGATTAGTATTTAGAAAACCTACCCATGTTGTGAGATATAAAGCATTATTCTCGATCTTTGAGGTTTTAATATTGCCAAATAACTTTTAAATAACAATCATCACAATTACTCCAAATAACATTTGTAAAAAAGAATTGTCTAATTTTATAAATAGGCTTTACAATTAAGATCAACTACTCCGATAATAACGATATTATCATCTATTTGCGCGTACCGCAAATACATACGAACACTTACATGGACCTAGACTAAAAAAAGGGCATAACATTTTTTATCGTACTGAAACTGTGCACTCATTTTACTTTTTTAGTGTAGTATGTATTATTCACTCAATGCCAACAGTATGTGGATTGTAAACGTTTAAAATAATCATTCAGTAAATCGGCACCACTGTTATATTTCTATCGATAATAAATTCGCAGACGCGGCGCGTACCAACCGCGTCACAAGATTTCAGAAGACTGGAAGCGCGAACGCCGTGAACCCAACAGTTTGACAGCTAGCTACCGAAATAGAGCGACGCGACTGCCATCTGAAGCCGGGCGTATGAAAGAGCGCTAGCTCGTTTGTGGAGACTATCGACATCTGTTAGGGAAAAGTCAAAGCGCGTCTTGATTAGGAAGGTCGCTGCAAATATAAATACGTGACGCAAAATTATTATAAACTTGTACATGTTACACAAGATAAGGAGGCTAAATGATAGTAGCGACCTTCCTTATTGTAATGTATGTATTATGCTTTAGTTACATAGGTATCTGTAATTTGGCAAAAAATATTAATTCGTTTTATTTTGTCGAAAGAATTAGAAATCATTGATTACAAAGAAAGACTTTCAAATAAAAACTAATTTAGAAGACAAATTAATAGGTAGGTACTTACATATAATATATATTTTTAAATTTGTTATGGTTAACTTGGAAGTGTTTAGAATATATTTATGAATTATATAGGAGTTACGCAAGCTTCTTAGAAACAAATATTGTTGTACTTACAGATATTTTGTAAGAATATTTTTAAGAAGAAAGTTTTTCATTTTGTTTTTGTGGTGGCAGCTTCTACAACTTAAGAAAGAATAAACTCATAACAATAATAAACAATGGATGTATTTTCGTTAATTACTATCTTGTAGAGGAGTTACCTGGTACCAGTGGTAGGTAGGTACCTAAGGTTCATTAACAAGTTTGAAACCGCAGGTGGCAAAAAATAGAAAAGGAAAAATAAAACTTCAAATACCTAAATTTAGTTGGGAAACTTGAAACTTGTAATTGTACCAACGCATAACAAAGAAACAGGGAACGAATTTTATAATGGAAACTTGAAAAGTTATTTCTACCTGTCTAATCAAGTAAAATTAAATAAAGGTAAATCATTTTAGATTGCACAATTGAATGTATTTGTGAATTGTGCACACTGATTGGTAGGGCTGGGCAAAATACATGCTTTGCTGTAATTAAAATACAAATTACAAAATACTTTTTCGCATGTATTTAAAATACCTACGAAATACAAATTACTTTCAAGTCGTGTATTTGAAATACAAAATACAGTATTTTAACCATTTTTTATTTTCAAATACAAAATACAAAATACATTTGGTTTTGGTAGAACCTTTGGTTGCGATAAATTGTCGTAAGTGCCCTTATCTAAGGGTGCATTTCCATAGAAGCATAAATATACCAAAGTGCATAGAAGCAAACTGAGCCGAGTGAAACAGAGACATGCAAAAATTGAACAATCATATTGCTCAGAAGACACATCTCGTCTCCGCTCCACTTGTAAAGTTTTTGGTATAGTAATTTGAAAAATCCATTGATATTTCTTTTGTTAAAAAAAACAGCTGTCTGTTAAATTCAATTTCATCGAACGCGCGAACTGTCAAACGTGCGAAGTAATTTTATTAATTTTTCTTTCCGTAGGAACCTTCTACAAAGTATTAGAAAACTTAAAAAAAATGAATGAAATAGGTATAGTCTTTCTGAAGTTATGGCGTGACCAAAGAAACAAGCATTCATTTTCATATACATAGATAACATTTGCACAGCGCAGTTTTGTGTTATTTCACTTAAGTGCGCTCTACAGTAATTAACTTAAAAATAATCTAGTACTCAGTCAAATTATTCCTACAGTGCAAGCTAATACTATGAAACAAAAATTTTCAATGCAAAGCAACGACAAGTAAAGTATTATCTATGTCAGTTTATTTTTCATTGTCATTATTAAGATCGCTAAATGTATTTTGAAGCCATTATTTGAAATACAAATTACAAAATACCTGAGCATAATTGAAATACCAATTACAAAATACATTTTTAGGAAGTAATTGAAATACAAATACAAAATACGTATTTGTATTTCAAATATATACGTATTTCAATTACAAGTAATTCAAATACTGCCCAGCCCTGCTGAATGCTGATTGGTTAGTTTGGAATCCCAGTTCCCTCTTACACTGCGGTATTCCTTCGATATAGTTCACCACTACACAAGCAAGAAAGTCTTTGTTCTGATTTATTTAGGTATGTTTTTCCTGAATCGAAAAAATACAATAGATTAGTAAGTAGGTACCTGGACGAGATATCCAAATTACATAATAAAAACAAAATACTCGTACCACACAAAAAAAAAGAAAAAAATATATGGGTGGAATTCACATGTGTTATAATAATTTATTTTTAATATTTATAGTATTAATTTTTGAAAATTTGAAGTATAAAATTTAGTATATTACTGAAGTTTCGCAAGTAGGTGTTTAGTTTTCATTATTCGCTTCTAAAATAAATAAATGGGAGATCCGCGAATTAAACACAATAAGAATAAATAAATTATTTTCCTCATTTATTGGGATGCTGTGTGGAGGTTCTTTTGATTTTTGAGTAAAAGAAGGAGTAAAGTTAGAATATACCACCTAAACACTACGCTGCATTTCAGCAGTAGTGGGCAGAGAGAACGGAACGTCAAACGTATGGTATTCTCTTCATTTGGTATACCACAAGGAACTGTCATCGGTCCAATCCTTTTTATTATATATGTAAATCAATTGTTCACTCTTCTCATAGTTGGAGATATCATATCTTATGCAGACGACACTGTAGTTATTACTAAAGGGAAATCATGGAGGAAATAATGAATAAAGCAAATATCAATATAAACATACTCAAAACATGGTTTGACCTAAACTGTCTCTCACTAAATTCCGAGAAAACATATTTTATTCCATGCTCTTTGAAAGAAAAAATATCGAGAACAATATTACTAATAAAATCCATTCATCACAGTGGGAAAATAAAAAGGAATGCAACGATGACAACTACTTACCAATAACATGCAAAAATAGTATAAAGTATCTGGGTATCATTGTACACAGACACTTAAAATCGAACGAAGGAGTCAAAAATACGGTAACCAAAATAAGAAAACTTATTTAGGTACATATTCATTAGATTGAGAAATATCCTATCATCTAGTATGATTAAAACTATTTATTTCTCTCTTGCCCAATCTATTCCACAATATGGTATAATTGGGTGGGGGGAACTTTCAAAACTAACCTCCTACCTGTAGAAAGGGTACAGAGGTTAATTCTAAAAGTCATCCTACTAAAACATCTGTATTTCCAACAATACAGCTATTTAACTCTTTTAGGGTTCTCAGTCTAAATAAAATCTTCAAAAAGAACTCACTATTACAAACCCGCAAAGATCATTTCAATACTACAACACAATCACAAAAATAAGTACCTAACCGATCAAGATCACGTGGCAACCTAGAAATCCCTAAATATAAAACGAGTGCTTTTCAACACCATTATAATCATCAAGGTATACATTTTTTTAACGCCCTCCCATATAAAATCAAATCTGAAGAAAATTATAAAACCTTTAAATCACAAACCAAACAATTGCTAGATCAACCCAACGCTAATTACAAGTTTTAATTTCATAGAACGAATTTCTACGTATATTTTTTGATTACATTGTACCGATTAGTAGTAATTGATCAAGTGTTAATTATAATATTATTTACTTTAGTTTAAAATTATATATAATATTATTTACTTTAGTTTAAAATTATATATAATATTTAATTTCGTCATTAATTAACAGTAAAAAATTATAAATTAATGTATCTTTCTTGTTTTAACATAGCCTTTTCAAATATTTCATCAGCATTTTGAACACAAACATAATATTATGTACCTACTCTTGCACTATTATCAACCATTCGGATTGTTAGAATTAACTATATATGTACTTATCATCTACCACCTACCTATAGAAATGTAATAATCTATATTAATACTTTTTATTTATTTATTTATTGATTAACGCCCTTTTTCGGGGCTTTTACATAAAAATAATTATCTATACCGTGTATCTAATTTAGTATCTGCTATGTTAGTAAATTTCTTTATCAATATTTGTTATCATTTATAAGTTTATTTATTTCTTAATTTAAAAAAAACGTAAATATTTCTTTTTCTTTATCTTTTACTGTAATGGCACGACTCCCCAAGTTTAGTTCTGAAACAGCTTAAAACTTAACCCATGTTCCAAGTCCTACATTGTCATTTTTCCATTGTCTTTCTTTCCTTTCCTTGAAAGTCCCTACATAGTTATTACAAAAGGAGAAGAAGGTGTGTCCTACCTACTGTGGAAAACATCTACAATATTGCACAAAATCTATTTACAGTCCACCATCTTTCTCGTGTTAAGATATTGTTCGTGACACCCCAATTCAAACACGAGAAATGTTTTTCTCTATTAAATTGGGTAGATTAATTAAGAAGAAATTACTTTCAATTTTTTATAAGAAAAATTCTCTTTTATAACTTTTGAAGTTTTTCCCATTAACGTAATTGGTGTCGCGAAACTGCGACTCCACTGCAAATTGGCGATAACTGCTGCAGAGCAAAGCCTATGCTGCCCTCGAAGGACCAGTCCCGAAACTACGTGAACGCTAAGTTATATGGGACGACTAAATAGCATACACTCGCAAACCTGATGGATAGTCAGTCGATAGTTCAGATCTGGGCTTTTGGAAAATTAGATAAGCCCAGACTGGAAAATAGGACTCACCGTTGCAGATGGGGCCTCGCTGATCTCCAAGTTGTGGTGTACACTTCTCACTGTTTAATTTAAAATTCGCAATATTCTTATAACAAGAGGTTACGATCCATGCGCCCTGTCTGAGATGTTATTTTGTACTGAGCAGCAAAGCACACTGTCACCTCTCCAAAGTTGAGTACTTTCTTGCAACAATTTTTATGGTGACATTTAGGAAGGAAAGATTAGGTAGGTGGGATAAATTCAGGATTTTGACATATCTACCCACTAAGTCTGCGAATGCAATACCCAATCAATCCCATGTAAAAATGCGCGAACAGTAATACATCATTGAAGAAGAAGATAACAATAATGATCTAAACGAAAATATGAAAGAGAACAAGACACAGGAAAAACAGAAAAAAGACTGCAACTGGAACTGCTGGGACTCGAATCCAGACCTCTCATCGAACCGGGTCGTGCGCATTAACCAATTTCGCTATTGCCACCTTCTGTCAAACCGTCATAACTGTAAATCTCATATTTCAAATTTTAGAGTTAACAGTATTATCTTCAACTAATTATTTTTACATATGTAGCAGCCGTGCCACCGCTGCTAAATACCTTTGCAGGATGCCGACCTGAAAACCATAAAATCAACACGAGCGGGAATGCGAAGAAAAGCTGAATCAACAATTCACTTAACAGTAATTTAGAATAAAAAAATACATAAAAAAAAATTGTGAGCAGTTGGAACGCTTGTGCGGTATTCACAATATATGTTAATGGCTCTCCCCAACCACCTCACGGTTCTAATACAAAAATGTCATACAATACATCAACCACCTCATACCTCACCTCATATTTGTCCCATACGTGGCAACGTGACATGACATGTAACCCTCCACACAGCATTCCAGATGACACAGGCCCTGAGGGAAATTATTTTCCTCAGGGCCTCCTGTGTGGAGTTTATGTAAAACAAAAAAAGTCCAATACACCAACCACCTCACACCTCACCTCATATTTGTCCCATACGTGACATGACATGACATGAATGTAGTCCTATAAACCAACCACCTCACACCTCAAATTTGTCCCCCCTTCATATTTGTCCCATACGTAACATGACATGAATGTTGTTTAATAAACCAACCACCTCACACCTCATATTTGTCCCCCCTTCGTATTTGTCCAATGCGCGACAACGTGACATGACATTTGTAGTAATACAAAGAAAAAGAGCTGGTACAAATACATTTTGTGAGGTGGGGGGACATTTTACGTGTTTGCATGGGACATTTGTGGTGCCTCTTGAATGAGGTACTCAACACTAGTTATATAGGCATAACAATAAAAAATATTCATATTTTATACAGTGGCACAGCTTGCGATCAAAATGATAAATAATTTAATTATTTTAATGTTATGATGAAGGCTAGGTACCTACCTTATTTGCACCTTCCGTACGTCCTCATTCTCATTAATAATATATTGTTGTCATTCTCCGTACTTGAACCAGATTACATCTAAAATTAAATCCAAATAAATACATTTTCCGGAAACGCGGCAATTACCAAATTATAATGGTTATGCATAAATATTTGTCATATTTCATAATTTTCACGCGAAGGTACCTATATATCATTCGTTGTTGGTGTCTACTACCATATATTTTTGATAGGTGTAGATATCATAAAAAATGCTAATTTCGGTTTTGTGTCTGTCTGTAACTTTGGTATAATGAGTAGATTTGAACCAATCGAAGGTTGCAAGCCGCTGCCGTGACTTCCTGGATGGAGTCCCCCTGATTGCCCTATGTAGACATTGTAGACGAGAGGCAATCAAATTTCCTCCGTAAATGAACATTTGCATATAATATGGTATTTATTTATGTACTAGCAGACCCGGCCACACGTTGCTGTGGCTAACGAAACCCATTGCCATCTATTGACAACGCCATTACCCAACCTTTATAATCAACGCCATCTGTTAATTTGCATATCAAGTCCACACCGCCCGATTGCCAACCAGCTGTCCGCTTGCAAGCCCGCTCTCTTTATATATATATATATATATATTTTTTTTTTACAGTGAATACCGCACAAGAGTCTCAACTGCTCCCGTCTGGAGCCAGTGAGACTATGGCATCCCCAAATGGGGTATGTTGTGAGGCTGAAGGTAATGGGGAGGGGAAGGAGGTGGGGAAGAGAAAGGTTGGGATGTACCTGGCTATTCAGATCTGGTCACTAAACACGGCTAAAGCCATTTTCAAGCAACGTTTCAATTCTGAATGGTGGTCTTACACCAGGGCGATACTAATAGTATCTTCCACTCTGGAACATGCCGCAAATATACTATATATTATTTTAAATGAATTAATTGTGAAATAACACAAATTAATCAAATAAAATTTATTTGCGCATGGCGGGTTCGAACCCGCGACCTCCGGAATGTGAGTCAAGAGTCTTAGCCACTGGACTACGGAGGTCGTCATATTATATATTTCAACAATGTATTACTTTGAATATGGCATTGCAACGCTACCGGGAACCAGGTAGTATTTTTTTTTACAAAAGCTCCACACAGGAGGCCCTGAGGAAAATAATTTCCCTCAGGGCCTATGTCATCTTTGGGGATGCTGTGTGGAGGGTTTTTTTTAAGGAAAGGAAGGATAGGAGAGTTCTGGGAAGAAAAAGGGTTTAAGGAATCTGGGGTTCAGTGTGTCCTGGTCATCCGCCTCCAAGACCTAGACAAACCGCACCCCATGAACCCGGGAACCCCTGCTAAATCACGAAACGTAGCGAACCAATTGGGGTGACCTATAGCAGAGATGTTGGTTATTCAATAAAGGTTCCCGGGGCGGCGGTACCCATTCCCGCCCACCAAATTGTTATAGTATATTATATATTTCGACCAATTTACACAATTTACACAAAATCTTAACAAATTATATACCTAAACCTTCCTCATGAATCACTCTATCTATTGGTGAAAACCACACGAAAATCCGTTGCGTAGTTTAGAAGATTTAAGCGTATCTACCTACAGACAGCGGGAGCGACTTTGCTTTATACTTATTAAAGATTACGTTTATCACTTCTTTTCTGTTTATATCATAGACATCCAATATTCTTATGTCCGTGGTTTATATTCATTTTATTCCAAGTGTGTGTTGTTATTTTTGTATTAATTCGAAATATGTGAATAATGAACTCTATAGTAGTTTACTAAAGATCCCATTAACGCATGACGTTACAGCGACAGATGGAACCTTGTCATTCCGAAGGATCAATTTTCTTTTTCTCAAAATGTGGTACAAATATATTTCTACAGAAACAGAAACACCTTCAAAACAGAACGGAGGACCGAATCAACCTTATTAAGAGGGCATTACCAGAGAAAACCAGAAATATGTCATTTTCAAATCAGATTTTAGACGTATTGACTCTTTTCCACAAAAAAATATAAATGGATTTCGAAAAATTGTCCTTTTATCTAGCATTCGCAAATAATAAATTTTCAAAAAAGATTTTGTATTATACCATACCCATTTCAAATAATATAATCATGCAGTAAAATAAATCAATACATTATCTAGCAAACGCATGTTTTAGAATTTTAATTTTAGTTTCAATAAAATCATTAAAAAATATGTACGTACATGTGTTTCTTGGCGAAAATTGGTCCATTTGTGTATTTGCGCACTTACAAACTAATATATTTCAGATTTTTTTAACATTCTTATTAAATTTAGACATTATTGAAAAATGATAAATACTTAAATTAAATTAAATTGTCCCTGAAGACTGGCTCTGTGCCCTCTGGTTGGAAAAAAGCGGTTATCCATCCTATTCCAAAGAAGGGTGACCGCTCCAACCCGGCCAACTACCGCCCCATAGCGATCACATCAGTTCTGTCTAAGGTGATGGAACGTGTGATCAACGACAAACTGCTCACATACCTCGAGAAGAACAAAATTATTAACGACCGTCAATATGGATTCCGGCGGAACCGCTCGTGCGGTGATCTTCTCGCGTATGTGACGCATGTTTGGGGGCGATGCCTGGAACGTTTCGGTGAGACCCAAACGGTTGCACTGGACATCTCCAAGGCCTTTGACCGGGTTTGGCACCGAGGACTTGTCAACAAACTGCATTCTTACGGACTTCCCGCATCCTTGTGTATGTGGATTGCCGACTTCTTGAGGGAGAGGTCGATTCAGACGGTAGTCGATGGTTTCACTTCTTCCTCACACTCGATAAATGCTGGCGTCCCGCAGGGATCGGTTCTGTCTCCGACTTTGTTTTTGTTGCACATC
This sequence comes from Limnephilus marmoratus, assembly GCA_917880885.1. Classification (NCBI taxonomy): domain Eukaryota; kingdom Metazoa; phylum Arthropoda; class Insecta; order Trichoptera; family Limnephilidae; genus Limnephilus; species Limnephilus marmoratus. Next base: position 30,457,357 of record OU862910.1, read on the forward strand.
AACGACCTTTTGTCATGTGCACCAATTCACTGTTACGCGGATGACAGTACAGTTCATGATAGCTTTTTGTTTGACAAGCCCCCAAAGGGCTCACAAACTCCAACAGCTCGTAGGGCTTTGAAGCAAAGAATGGACGGTTACCTCGAGAGTGTTTTCTCTTGGGGTAAAAATAATCTCGTTGAATTTAATGTTTCAAAGACCCAATCTTGTCTGATTACGTCTAAAAGGGATCGAAATGAAAATCTAGTCTCTTTCAACGGAAGCAATCTTCCGAACAGGCCCTCCATTGATATGCTTGGTGTAACCCTAAGTGACCAGCTCAGGTATGGGGGCTCCATCGAAGCCAGAGTAAAGTTAGCCTCCCAAAAACTGGGCGTACTGTACAGGGCCCGCAGATACTTTAATAGTACACAACTGCTAACCTTGTACAAATCACAAGTACGCCCCACGGTTGAATTTGGCAGCCATCTCTGGTCTGGAGCTCCAAAATACCTGAAAAATACCCTCGACTCTGTGCAGAAACGGGCGGTCCGTTTGATAGATTCTCCCATCTTAACAGACGGATTGCAATCTTTAGAGCACAGGCGTCGGGTGGGAATGCTATCCTTGTTCTACCGGTATTACAATGGAAGATGCTCTGAAGAACTAGCATCATTGATCCCTTCGGCACCGGTGCATAGTCGGGAAACACGCCAAACGCGTGCCCAACATTTGTACACGGTTGACATTTGTCACATGAGAACGGGTCGTTTCTTCGACTCGTTCTTGTGTTCAACAGCTCGGCTGTGGAATGATTTGCCGGCCTCTGTGTTTCCTCCTTCCTACAACATGGGTCTCTTCAAGACCAATGTTCATTCCTTCCTCTCCTCACAAAGACTCTCCACACAGCATCCCAGATGACATAGGCCCTGAGGGAAATTATTTTCCTCAGGGCCTCCTGTGTGGAGTTAATGTAAAAAAAAAAAAAAAAAAAAAAACTTATAATCAAAAAATAACTACAAAAGTACATTATTTTAATAGTTTTATCATCACGCCTTTCAGCATTTTTGGATGAAGGTATAAATTAAAGCGAATTTGAATTGAAATAAATTCGATATTGAGTAATAATTTAAAAAGCTGGTACGGAGAATAATTAATATTTCTCGTTGTAACCGCCCTGCACGATCGTAAGAACAACTTTCGACGAAATGTGGATTTTCGTCCGCTCGCTAGTTAAAAGCTCTAATAAAGATAAGTTTATTTAGTGTTATAAAGTTTAATTTGTAGAACTCCTTTTTTCTCTTATTTATTCAATTATAGTATAATTCAATTTATAAACACAGTTTGTTAATGAACATTACCGCTGTGTATTTATTATTATTACGCGTTACAGCTGTTTCGCCTTCTACATTAAGGCATTACCAGAAAGCGAAATCTCTTCAGAAAGCGAAACAGCTAGCACGCGTGATAATAATTACAGCGAAAATTGTCTGAACTGTTATGAACTGTTTTTATAAATTGAATTATAATATTATTGAATACTATCTGACCCGACAAACGTTGTTCTGCCATATAAATTATTTCTAGCGAATATTTTGGTTGTTAAATAAAAAATAACAAATGTATTGTAAGTGTGTGGGGATGGGATCTGCGACAGAAAGAGGAATGGTGCGCTGTAGACGATGACCGCCGATAAAAACAAAAAACACCAGCTAAAGTAGGAAAATTAAATAAAGAAAATCAATATTCATTTCGAAGAGGAATTGATTGTACGATATTTTTGTCAGTCCGTCTTTAGCCAACACAAATAAGTTCGATGGTTTGCCCACAAAGCCCACGCGAGAACATGATGCCGAATGAAATATAAAAAAGACGCGATGCTTCTCGTGAATGTGTTGCGCATGTGTGGATGAAAGTTCGATGAGGCGGACGAATCGCCGTCTGACATTCAACAACATAAATAATTTCGCATATATATAATTATTTGAAATACGAAAGACGGTTAAATTTGTTCGTACAAAAATACTAAAATCACGATTAAAAAATGGGAGGGTGGGGATAGGAGGGTTAAAATTGGAGGTTATAGGTATTTTTGATATCGAATAAAAAAAAATTGTCAACAAAATAGACAAAAAAAATCTGGATAGGGACACCCTAATCACCTAGCGATATGAAATATACTTTAAAACCTATTCTCATACCTACCAAATATACAAATTTACATATAAGATATAAAAGAAAAAAAAAAATGTTACGAACAGTTAAAAATGTATTATGGAGATACGTGCTTTTTATAATATTTTACTTTAATATTTTTCTATTTTGAACAAAATAAAATAAAAATCACTGGGTTAAAAATAATTTATTCAAACTCAAAATTATTTCTTTATGAGATTATAGCATGAATAGCATCCCCAACTAGGGTATGTTGTGAGACTGGAGGTAGTAGAGAGGGAAAGATATGGGGGAAAGGAAGGTGAGAAAGTACCTGAGTATTCTAATTGATCGAACGCAATGTGTTAAAATAAACAGTACCTATAGTAGTTCCCAAAAAACAGTTTGTGGCGTTCCACAAGGTAGCATCCTAGGACCCTTATTATTCTTAATATATATTAATGATCTATGTAACCTACAAATTTGTGGACAAATCACTACTTTTGCTGATGATACGGTTTTGCTATTTTACGCCAAATCTCGGGGTGAAGTCTTTAAAACGGCAGAAAATGGCTTTCGCATTGTTAAAGATTGGCTTAACGCTCACATACTAACCCTGAATACAGACAAAACCAAATTCCTAACATTTCGAATATCAAATAAGCTCTTGCCTTCACAACAAAGCCTTAAACTTCACAGCTGTAACCCGTTATTAACTCCATGTACCTGCCCTTCTATAAGTAGAGTTGACAGTATTAAATATCTTGGTATTCAAATAGATGATCTTCTTAAATAAAACATACATGTCACAAACCTAACGACAAAACTGAGAAAACTTGTCTACTTCTTTAAAAATGTTAGAGATATATTAAATAGAAAACAACTGAAACAAGTTTACTATGCTCTTATACAATCATCACTTGAATATGGTATCATCAGCTGGGGAAGTGCTGCAAATACTTGCCTGGAGCCTTTAGTAAAGATCCAAAAACTAATTTTGAAAGTCATTCTTAAAGTCCCGTTGAGAACTAGCACTGATTTTATTTTTAAGACACTAAATGTTCCTAACCTGCAAAAATTGTATTTAAAAAATATCCTGCTTTATCAATTTAAAAATACACACATGTTTGAAGAACGAATAAGCACTAGAGCCTTAAGAGAGTCAAATGTAAAATCCTTTAACATCCCAGTTTGTCAAACCTCTTATGGGCAAAGAAGTTTTAAATATAATGCAACAAAGTTGTTCAATTCTCTACCTCCTGAAATTAGAAACACGCAATCCAAAAATGCATTTAAAAGTAAAATCATTGATCACCTCAAATAAACATTACCATCACGAGTATTTAATAACATACTTACCTTTATACCTACTGTGTGTATATATATGTAACCATGTACCTACTGTAATCTTCTATATATATGTAACATACTTGAATTGTATATTTAAAGAAAAAAAAGATTTTATATCAACCTGTCACTTTCATAATATTTTTCAAAATATTACTTAAACAAAATCATAGATAACCACTCTGTAAATTGCCATCTCAACACAGGCGTTTCACACCTAGTGAGATGGGCAATACGTCACTATTATAACCAAATGTAATATGAAAATAATGAAATAAATAAAAATAAATAATTCATATCTGGTCACAAAAGACGGCTAAAGCTATTTAAATCAACGATTCAATTCTGGGTCCTTACACTGCTGAGAGTATCTTCCACTTTGAAATGTGACGCATGTATTATTTTTTTAAGTAATTAACTACACATTTGTCTCTATTTTTAACATCTACTTGAATTTCACGATTGTTTTCTTTCACTTCCCGACATCCGATCGAACTGAAACTTGGCAACTTGACCCGTTGTCGATGACATTGCATTCATTTAACTTTTGGTGGCATGCACTCACGCATGCAATCACGCACGAGGACATACATTCCCCTTATTCTGAAATTAAAATAAATTAAAGCACTTGGTACGATATGAATGTTGGTCTTAACAACTCGAGATTTGGCCAGGTTGGTAGCGCGTTTTTATTCCGATCACTGGGTAGGAAGGTTATAACCTCAGTCAAACCAAAAAAATATTGTTAAAAGACATTGGAAAAATGGTGGATTATAGAAAAAAAACAACTTTGTTTTTACCGGTTGATTTTTGTACTTGATTTGTTTTTCGTCTTTTCGACATCTAATTGCTTGTATTTATCAGATTTTTTTCTGTTCTCCTAGCCACACAACTAGGTATAAATGTTTATTTGTTACCTTTTTTTTTAACTTACCAACTTATGATTATTTTGTTTCTCTCCTGGTTAAACTCATTGTTTTTGTGTTATTTATAACAACGGGAAATTGATTAATAGTAAACAATGACCTATTTTTATACATTATTTATTATAACGGGAAATTGGTTACTTTACTAGTAACCAATAACCGATTTTTATTATAACGGGAAATTGGTTACTAGTAACCAATAACCAATTTTTATATGATTTTTATTATAACGGGAAATTGGTTACTAGTAACCAATAACCGATTTTTACGCGATTTTTATAAAAACGGGAAAATGATTAATGGTAAACAAACCCCGATTTTTATATGTTATTTATTATAACGGGAAATTGGTTAATAGTAAGCAATAACCGATTTTTATCATAACGGGAAATTGGTTATTAATAGTCAACAATAATCAATTTTTAAATGATTTTTATTATAACGGGAAATTGGTTACTAGTAACCAATAACCGATTTTTACGTGATTTTTATTATAACGGGAAACTGATTAATGGTAAACAAAACCCGATTTTTATATGTTATTTATTATAACGGGAAATTGGTTAATAGTAAGCAATAACCGATTTTTATTATAACCGGAAATTGGTTTAATAGTCAACAATAATCAATTTTTATATGTTTTTTATTATGATGGGAAATTCGTTAATAGTAAATAATATTAATATTTGGATGATTTGTACAGCTTCTTTTTTATGAAAAATCACCACAAGGGCCCTAAAATGGGTAATGCAAATGGGAAACGGTTTTTCCCCAACTTTTTTTAATAATAATTTATTTATTTATTAACTTTCTGAATAAGTATTCACATCGAGTATCGGGTTAGCCAAGCAGTTAGGTTGAATCATGTCTTTTTATTCGCATTAATATAATAATCTTCTTTTGTAGAATATTTCCCAGTTTTCCCCAAATTCTGATAATACGACCTTATTTGTTAATTTGCCATTTAAATTATAGAAAATCATCATGCTCCCGCGAATATAATAATCGGCTTATAACAGATTTAATCGGTTATTTCACACATACGTGCACATCCTGACCGAGAAACGGATCGGTTAAAGCAATTGTGAACAAAATATCCATTGTGGAGACCAGATCATTGGTCATCATCCATTATGCGAGCAGCAGCGGGAAACCCAAACAGAATTATCCTCAGTAAATAAATAATTCGAGAGGATATAATGACGCGGCGGAAGTGCATATAAAGCGCTGGAAACGCTGGGAAATTGTCATTTCCACTTATGGTTCATAATCAGTAGTGTTTTAGTTCTACGCAGCATAGTTGCGACAGTGATTTTATGGAATATACCAAAATCAGGTTTAATCTTTTTTTTGTCTACGTAGTTTATCGATTTTTTTAAATTTTTTAAATTTTATTAGTGACTATTTAATTACAGGTTTGCGAGAATTACAAGATATGATAATGTATATAAATATTTCATCTGTTTGTTCTTAGTCCTCCTCACTAGGTGGTCCTGTGCTGAGGCGGACTGGTAGATTTCTTTGATTTTCCGTTATTTAGTTTCTATGATGTTTTTAATACATTCTCTAGTATATCTGCATTAATTTCTTTCACCCATGTTTTGATTTTTTCCTTTTAAACTTATTTATCTTTTCTATCTTTTTCAAACGTGGAGGAAGGATGTTGTAAAGTTTGGTTGCTAGATATATGTGGTTTCTTTGGCCAAAACTTGTCTTAAATTTGGGAACATCTCGTATATCCTTTTTTTGAGGCTCTTGTGTCATGTATCCGAGTTTCATTAAGAGATTTTCTGTTTTTAAAATGATGTATAAGAATATTCTTGGCATATATTTGTTTTAAATTTAGAATGTCAAAACACTTAAAAATTATTATCGATGTTTCTAGAAATATATTTTAATGATTACGGATCATAGATTATTTATTTATATAGTTATTAATGTTCCTTCCAATTGTAATTGCCTTACAAACTCCGACGGTAAACGCTAACTTTGGACAAAGACACCATAAATACACTTTCACTTGAAACAAAAATTGAGGAAACCATAAATAAATCCAGATAAAAATTAAAAAATGGATTAAAGAACAACAAAACAATATAACCAAAATTTTATAACATAAACGAATAAAACATGAACGCGTTTCACACAAAACCATTATAAAACACAAATTATTCACTAACACACAACCCATAATGTATACCGCTTCTAATATTTTTTTTTTTCAATACCAACTTTATATTTTATCAAAATGGATTATGTACTTCATCTTGTTAAATCTTTGTATTATAAAATGGGGGCCTCAGCACGGGTAACCCACCCAGTTGGTCAACAATAATTAATTTAATTTATTTATTAATTTCCAACATCCTGATGGGCTTTTACATGACAAGTTTATAATACAGAGACAGTTTTTTAATATAGTCTATGTCAGTGGTGCCCGACTGATATTGCTGCAAGGGCTATTTTGAAAATCCCGATACGCCACTAGAGAATTTCAGAAATAGGCTATTTACCGTCAAGCACAAAAGCACAAAAGCACAAAAATCTCCCCGTTTTCTGACATTCCACGGGGAGCCATAGAGCTACGAAAATATAAATAACACCGTATTCAATATTTTTGTCACAATATCCTTCGTAATATTTTGTCCACGGTCGGGTGTCACCGTAGTGTCACCCCCCGTCGGGTGGCACCCGGGGCGTTAATTGAAAACTTATTTATTGAACCTGGTGAGCTGACCTTCAGTTTACAAGTGGCAAATGACAGGACGCGTACACAGACCAATAAATCCAACATTTCTCCCCATCATAGCAGGCGCTCCGTCGGTAGTCATGGCTATCAGTTTCTGTATTGGTATGTTCTGTTCAGTAATGATCTTTTTTATTATATATTTGTCATATATGTCTCGTCCTCGTGTATAAGTTACCAACGTCAAATTAGCGAACAAAGCTTCTTTAACAGAAAAGTCAGAAAAGACCATTCTGATGGACACCAAAAGCTGTGGCGAGTCAGTAATTAATTTCATGCGTACCTACTAACGACTCATATAGCGTAATTATTTAGTAATTGATTATTTAATTTATTTCACCAAAATTGTTCGCGGTCGCTGTAGAAAACAGACCGCGAGCTACTAGGTGCCCGCGAGCTACCAGTTGGGCATCACTGGTCTATGTATATAAATAAATCTCTCGTCACGGTGTTTGTGATCGCACTCCTCCGAAACGGCTTGACCGATTTTTATGATTTTTTTGCGCATATTTGGTAGGTATGAGACTAGGTCCTAAAGTATAATTCATACCTCCAGGCGATTAGAGTGTCCCTATCTAGAAATTTTTTCTTTTTTTTTTACTTAATTTTTTTATTGTATTTTCTTGGCATAAAAAATACATATAACCTCAAATTTGCACCCTCCTGCCCCCACCCTCCCATTTCTTGAACGCGACCTTCCCATTTTTTAATAGCGTTTTTAGTATTTTTGTATGAACAAATTTAACCGTCGCGCGTCGCGTCACGGCGTCGCGTTCGTATTTCAAACAGAACGAAATTATTTGTTGTTCAATGACAGATTGAGTGACCAAAATATTCACTAGAAATAATTTATATGGCAGAACAACATTTGCAGGGTTATCTAGTTATACTATAAAATGATAAATACTTGTATAAAACAAAAAATATATTAATGAAAAACCAACTCTCCGAATTTTATTATTAGTGTAAAAATGTACAAAACCATTTAAAAAAGTATACACTATTTTGCAAACCGACCAATCGAGCAGTCTCCGATACAAAGTGATCCACTAGTCCTGGAGAAATTCGAAAACGGAATCCATGACTATTTTTGGGAGGGATTTAATTAAGGCGATCCAATAGTTCAGGAAAAAATCGAAATCGAAATTCACGTCCTTTTATGGGAAGAGTTTAAAAATACTTGAGAAAAAGCTTTTGGAAAAGTTGGAAAAGGTATTTGAGAATTTTTTTACAGGTTGATTTCGTAAAGGCCCGTAAAAAACATTAACTCATTTTTTACGCATTGTTTATTGTAATAAAACAGAGTTTTAAAATTGATTTCACGGAATAGTGCGACGTGGAGCCTTTGAGGGACCGTTTCCAGGACCGTTTCCCGCTCCGTCCGGGGGTGAACTGATAAGAAAACGGGCGTGACAAGTTATGTAGCCCTTCGGTGGACGGCATAGAGTTCACTTTGAAAATCCTAATTCTTCTACTGCAGGCCGTATTGTACAATAACAACGTGAAAATGCAAATTTTATTTTATTTTGTGAACTTGGGGCGTAAATATCAATTTTTGTGCGATCATTATAAAAAGAACTGAATTTACCACATTAAACAATAAAACCATATCCGAAAAGGGGTTCATAAATAGGAGAGTTTGGACTTGAAAGTGTTTTTTATAGACCTCATATTTTATTTTTTTATAGGCTTATTAAAAGACTGACCGACATTTTTAAGGGCCAAGATATGTTCTATACGCAGTATTTAATTGAAGCATCTGTAATACTTCTAAGATATCCAATTTTCAAAACAAAAACACATTTTGTATGATTTTGAATTGTTTCGCATGACTTCATCTTAAATCCAAGACCATTGTGCTACGGAGGTATTACTGTGAATGATATGACCGGGCAGTGGCGTAGCTAGCATGGATGGCACCCGGGGCAGATGTCACCCCCAGGGGCGTGGTGTCACCCCCTCCCCCCTATTAAAGTTGACTTGAGAAATTCAAAACGCTAATTATTTCGACTTCATAAAATTGGTCCATCCTGGGGGGAGGGGTGGGTCAAGAATTTCAGGGATAAATCTCTACACAAATATAGGCTTCTTTCGCCTATAAAAAGACCGAGCGACGAAAAAATAGACAATTCAGGGCACTCCACGGGGAGCCATAGAGCTATGAAAATAAAAATAACAGACCGTGTTCATGTGTACAATACTTTAGTGACAATATCCTTCGTAAATTTTTTTCCAGGGTCGAGTTTCACCCACTATCGGGTGGCACCCGGGGCGGACCGCCCCCCCCCCCTCGCTACGCTATTGTGACCGGGTGACACACAGTGACATTATGTTCCAATGTTGCTCTGTTGGTGATGTTACTGAGCTATTTAGGCAACCTTTAAACTCACCGAAAATGGAGTCAATTCCTACAAATATTTCGTCGGTATTTTCCTCGATTATTTTCTCGGCTTTGTTCGCACTTCAATTTTTTTTAATTATCCAGGTGTGAGTATAAAAAAATCAAATAAATGCTTTTATAACCATTATTATAAGCAATAATTATCAGCCTGAAACACTCATCCACATTGAAAAATCTTCCGAGAAAAGATACATGACGCCAACGGGACTTGAACCCGTGTCCTCTCGATTGCCGGTCGATTGCTCTGACCACTGAGCTATGGCGGCTTATCTCGTACCCGCCAAATGATTCAATATATGCTAGTGTTTCATTCAACAATTACTGCTTATTATATTTTTTCCACCTGAAAACAACCAACTTTATTTTTGCGAGAGAAACATTGTAAGTGTTAAGTCCCTCGCTAGGTGGCGTCGAGACAAATTATGTCTTCATTTATTGGGGAAATACTTAAACTTGTCAAATATTAATTATTATTTTTAATTGTAAAACTAACGTTTTTAAGACAAGATTTTTTTATGCATAGCACAAAGGGTAACAATTTAACTTTTATAACCATTTACGCGGATGGTGTTCAGCTGTTGTAAAAAACAAACGTAACAGTTGTTCATCACTTGACGTCCCCCGGTAAAGCTCTCAAGGGCCCGCAACCGGGCTCAAAAAGAAGAAGATCGAGAGATATGAAATTACGAATGTTAGAAGAGAGCGCTAACATTTAAAGCGTCAAAATCGATGCGATTTTTGGAGCACACTTTGCGATTTTTTTCTATCGAGGAAATTTCATATAATTTGCTTTTCGGCGTGGGCAGCATCTAGACATTATCTTCAAAAATAACATTTATTTTTTTCAGAGCTTAAAAACTTCAATAATTCAATAATGTTTAAGCGAGATATGTAAGAAATCGGCGCAAATAAATTTTATTTGATTAATTTGTGTTATTTCACAATTAGTTCATTTAAAATAATATATACTCGTAGTATATTTGCGGTACGTTCCAGAGTGGAAGACGCTCTCTATATCGCCCTGGTGTTAGACCACCATGCAGAATTGAAATGTTGCTTGAAATGACTTTGGCCTTTTTTAGTGACCAGATCTGAATAACCAGGACCTTTCCCACCTTCTTCTTCCCCATCTCCTTCCCCTCCCCGCTACCTTCAATCTCACAACGTACCCCAATTAGTGATGCCATAGTTTCACTGGCTCCAGGCGGGAGCAGCTGGAACTCTTGTGAGGTATTCACATTAAAATCTTTGGCACTACTAAACTGTGACAATACAATTTTTATTTTTGTTACAGAATGTGTTTATGGATACTTACAGCGTGCCTCGGGGTCGTGGGAGCACCACAACCATATTATAACCAATATAACGGCTACGGTTCCTACGGAGGTATTGTTGCTGGCGGACCTGCTCCTCCAATCATCCTCCCCACCACCGCGCCACCAATACCAACGGCTCCACCAGCAACCCTGCCACCAGTTACCGCAGCACCAACTCTTCCACCGCTGACTGCAGCGCCCACCCTCCCACCCCTCACGCCTGTCCCGACACAACCCACAGGGCAGCAGACCTTCCCTACTGCGCCTCCAACAGTAACGACCACTACGACAACCACAGCCAGGCCTACTTTACCTCCTTTGACTCCTGCTCCGACCCAGGCCTTTCCCTTGATAGACCCTCGAATGCAAACCCAAGCTTCTATCAGAGACACGGAGACTCTCTTCAAATTTGGCGGTGATGAAGTTGATTACTCAGACGTGGTTATCGAAGTTCCTAATGAAGACGATGGAAGCATATCGTTCTCTAGGGACAAGAGACAGGCGGCAGTGGTTGCACCAGCCTCTGGCTGTGCATGCTATGTTTCCACGCAGTGCGGTGCCACTCCCAATACTGATGGTACTGGACTCATCGATTTCAGGATTGTAGTAGGGGTAAGAAGAAAATCAATCCTCAATCAGTACTTAATTAATTACGTTTTTCAGAATACTTGAATTTAAAAAATACGTATTTCATCAGGGTGGAACAACATGCGCAGCTGGCTTCCGTTACTGCTGTCTTCCCACCAACTCTGGGCAGCAGTCATGTGGGTCCCGCTTGACAGGAACCTTAGCGTACCCTATTGTATCTGGACAGGCGCGTTACGGAGATTACCCGTGGATGGTAAGTGTTGTTGATTAGTATTTGTATTTTTTTTTCACAATAACTCCAACTTAACTTCACACAGGAGGAAAATAATATCCCTCGGGACTGTCATATTTGGGGATGCGGGCTGAAGTGTTTTTTGAGGAGAGGCAGGGTCTTGAAGAGACCAATATTGAAGGAGGGAGGAAACACAGAGGCCGGCAAATCGTTCCACAGCCGAGCTGTTGAACTCACGAAGAAGTCGTAGAAACGACTGATTCTCATTTGTCAACCGTGTACAAATGTTGGGCGTGCATTTGACGTGTTTTACCGTCTGTACAACGGTGCCGAAAGGATCAATGGCGCTAGTTCCCTGGAGCATCTTCCAATAAAATGCCGTTAGAATAAGGAAAGCTTTCCCACCTGACGAGTATGCTCTAAAGATTGCAATCCGTTTGTTAAGACAGGAGAATTTAACGGACCGCCCGTCTCTGCAAAGAGTCTAGGGTTTGTTCATGTACCTTTTGGTTCCAGAACAGAGGTGCCTGCTTAATTTAACAATGGGGCATACTTGTGATTAGTAAGGGGTCAGCAGTTTCGCAGGCCCTTTACAGTATGCCTAGGTTCTGACAGGCTAACTTTATTGTGGCTTTGGTGCAGTCCCTATGAACTTGTTCGCTTAGACTAGAATTACACCAAGCACATCAATGGAACGCATGTTGGGAAGATTGCTTCCGCTGAAAGAGACTAGACAATTTGTATGTGCGGTTAATATCATAAGTATCTCTTCGTCCTCTAGATTTACCGGCTGATTGCAGTTTGGGAAAATGATTGTCAATTGTTTGCTGTACTTCATTACTTTGAACAAAAATCTGTTATCAATGTAAGACTCATCGGAAATACTTCAACGCTTTTTTTTCAGGCAGTAATAATGACGACAACCAATCAGTACATTGGTGGAGGTATTGTGATTGATTTGCAAAATATTTTGACCACTGCACATCGAATTTCTTCTTATCCGTGAGTACTCTTCGATAATTTATCAAAACTTACTGTTACTTGCTTTGTTTTTATTAGGGTTTTCCATTCTTTTACCATTTAGAGATATGAATTTCAGACGTGATAAGTTTCATGTTTTATATAAAAATTAATATTCAAAGCTTTAGAACCTGACTTCTCCGAAATTTCTACGAAAGCGTGATCGCCAATCCATTGTACCTTTTTTTAGTTTGGAAGTGGATATTATTGAGGGGTGTTCTCCTAACTTATTTTTATCCTTCAGAAATGGGGTTGGCCTTAAAATCCGCCTGGCCGAATGGGACGGCTCGGGAAACTACGAGCAATTCCCCTACAGGGACTTCACCATCGCCCGCGTGTGGGTGCACGAAGCCTTCAACCCCAACACGCTGCAGAATGACGTGGCGGTGCTGAGGATGGTCGGGGGGATTCCTTCAGGCACTACGGGCGTTATCCCGATCTGCCTTCCGGCAGCAGGACAGAGCTTTGAAGGACAAAGGTAAAGAGAGTGTCTAACAGTTTTTTTTTAAATTTATGAATAGTAGAATATGATTTTAGATTTTCACAGCTAAAAGTGTTTGCGTTATTTATTTTTGGGGTGTTATGCCATGTTGCGCTACCTCCTTCTATAGCCAATGTTTCTGACAGCGATCATATCACACATCTGCTCTGATGATGGACTCTATAACGCTGCCCGTAGTAGAAAGATAAACAGTAGCTTTACAGTGACTAAGTCAGTTATTATTTGTCGTGAAAAGCTTCCTATTACATGACAATATTCGACCACAACCTTTTGAATACATATTTAATACTCCCATCCAATCGTAAAATGAATTTTCTCTAACATGAAATAAAAATAATAAAAAAAATAAAAAAAAACTTAATCTTGCCCAATGTAACTACAAGCAAAAAGAAAAGGAGTCGAGACATAATTTGTTGGATGAGAATTGGACTGGACAATGCTCTGACTATTGCCTCTTCCTAACTTATTTCATCAAAGATACTTTACTTTTCACCAAGAATATATATATAATGTCCTTTTTTGTAAAAAAAGTCTATCTTCCTTAAAACAGGCCATACGACTATGAATTAACGTGGAATAGGCAAACATAATGGTAATTCAACAATACGCACCTAAAATAATAATAAATTATTATGTTTTGCATTTTATACAAATGTTAAGAGAAGTAAAAAAAAAAATGAAATCGGGTCCTGCAGATTTTTAACAGACACATAGTATAAAATGAAGTCGCTCAAAATGTATATGAGCGTTAATCTTTTAAACTACGCAACGGATTTTCATACGGTTTTAACCAATAGATACAGTGATTGAAGAAGAATGTTTATGTATTATAATACATGTAAATTATATTAGAGAAAAGCCGAGAAATTCAAAGAAAACATATTTTTGTGCGATTTAAAACGGCTGGCACGGAAATTGGAAAATAGATGTCCTAGAGTAAGTAGGTATTTGATTTTCCCTTTCCAAATATCCAGTGTTGCATTGCAAGCATTGTATAATTAGTGGCGATCGCTCGAATTGCATTACATAGTATAAAATGAAGTCGCTCAAAATGTACGTGCTCATAGATCTTTTAAACTACGAAACAGATTTTCATGTTTTCACCAATAGATAGAGTGATTCAAGGGGAAGGTTTATATGTATAATACATGCTTATTATAGTAGAGAAAAGTCGATAAATTCAAATATTTAATTCAGGCAGCGGGTGGTGTGGATTTTATAAAGATTGGGTAATGGCGTTGTGTTTCGTTAGCCACAGTAACGTGTGGCCGGGTCTGCTACTTTATTTATAAAAAGGTTATCCTGTTTTCTGTACAAAACAGCTTAATTATAAAATACACCATTTTACAATCAAGGATTCTCGAATCAAGCTCACAATGGATTTGTTTTATTTTTCATGTAGTAATAATATCTAATATACACGGGTGCTATAATTTTGTATGTTACATTTTATTTTTTATCGGACGCTCGAATCAATTCGTTCGTATTATGATGAAGTTATCTATTATCTGATGCGTGCAGTCATATTTTCAGTTTCACACAAACTATACAGAAATGTTTCACACTACGTGATCAATTATTTTGTAATGTAATACATATTTAATAACTAGCTGACATGTACCTTCCCGGCGTCGCTCGGGGTTATTCATGATACAGAGCAGCGATCGGCAATGGGCGGCTCGCGGGCCAGATCCGACTTGCGAAGTGCTCTCAGAGGGCCTCAACGGACGATTCTCTCCATACTTGGGGCAACATCGGTCTCAATATATATTTTATATCAAGTACTTGAACAAAACATACATTTTTTAAGAACCCGCATTGCCCGAGTGCAATTCAATAATTATCGGTTGGTGGTTTTATTTAAAATCATGTGTTGAACACTTCAAATTTTTTTCGCCCACAGAGCTTTTTTCTTCTGATCTATCACACTTATGATAATAACAAAAGGATAATTTGTAAAACGTCATTTTCACCTCAAGGGCGCACGGTTTACAAATAATCACAAAATGTTGAAAATCCACGCATCGAAGTGGAAAACGTTGCTTCTGCAATGCTGGAGGACTAAACCAGTAGATGATTGAACCAGCAACGCCCGAGTTTAAGTCTATGGGGTGGGGGTAGTTTATACCTACCTGCTACTAAAATTATAACTACCGGGTAATCAGACGGGCAGTCCCAAGCGCACTGACCGAGCAGGCTCGCACGCGCCCGAGTGGCGTCGACAGTCGCATGGCCCCCCCAAAAAATTGACATATTCATACGGCCTGCCACCAACACTAATAAATTGCCGACCGCTGATATAGAGCAATGTTTTGAAATTATGATTTAGTATACCCGAAAATATGGTGTAGATTTAGTAAGGAAATAATAATATTACTTTCAAATTGAAAAATGTTTGTTTTATTTAATAGCGCATCGGGGTTCTACCATTCATTAATCCATTAATGTGTTTGTCGGCGGCCGATCTTAAAATCAGGCAGATCATGATGCGCCTAGCTACTTCGTGAAGTGCCTCGTTATACATTATATCGACTTTATTTCAACTCCACGGAACACTTTGCTAAAATCTTCAGTCTTTTGATAAGCCTCCAAAAAAATGAGTGCTAATCCCTCATGATCTAAGGTCATATTAAAAACGAAGTTTTATTAACCTTTATCTCCAGGGACTGGAGTCAAGAACGCTTATCGCTGAGCCAAATCCCAATTGGAGTGTATCGACATTTATTTCGTTTATTAACCGCTGGAAATTTAAAATGTCATATACTCGTATGTGACTCGTATATATATTTTTTTTAATTTTTCTTTTCATTGCTTTGAATGGTTACATCATTTGTGGGTTTTTCGACCACCATGCTAGGCTCATGCCCGTGTTATGGTGGTCGAGTAATGTCATCCAATTTCAGACAATGCGTGTGGGCATAAGTGCCAGCAAAAGTTGATAGAGAAAGCATTTTATCGACGAGTCTCTCAGCCGAGCTTCAGCTGGATCGAATCTCACTTCATTCATTCATACATTGAATCAAGAAAACCAAAGTGAATTTCAATTGTATTGACAAAATGCTTTGAAGTGCGGATATTGTTTTTGGCGTCCTGTGACGTATGAAGTTCTTTGGATTATGACCGGAATAATATTTGTGCCTGAACTTCACAAAATAAAATAAAGCGTTTTGGCGATGTATTTTTGGATAATCTAAACAGGCGGCTGGTGTTAAGCAGGAATTTTCACCTTATCGCCATAATATATAAGAAGTGCGTGATTTTATCTGAGCCAGAATGTTACATTCCGCGCCGTGGTATATCGCCTTAAGGAAAAAATGTATTTTGCAGGTGTTGGGTGTCCGGCTGGGGCAAGGACTCCTTCGGCGTGACCGGCCAGTACCAGAGCATCCTGAAGGCGGTGGACGTGCCAATCATCGCGTCGGGCTCCTGCGAGACCACCCTAAGGACTACGCGGCTGGGCACCGCCTTCCTGCTGGACCGTTCTGCCTTCATCTGCGCGGGCGGGGAAGTCAACAAGGATGCGTGCACCGTGAGTACCCTTATTCTCGTAATAGCAGGTGTCGAGAGGCCTGTTAGACCAAGGAGTCGTTCGGTGTGGACAGTCAGAAAAAGCGATGCCTGCACCGTGAGTACCCTTATACTCGTACTAGCAGGTGTCGAGGGGCCTGTTAGACCAAAGACTCGTTCAAAGTGAACAGTTAGTACAAGCGATGCTTGCACCGTGAGTACCCTTATTCTAGTACCAGCAGGTGTTGAGGGGCCTGTTAGACCAAGGGCTCGTTCGGCGTGAACGGTCAGTACAAGCGGTGATTGCACCGTGATTACCCTTATACTCGTACTAACAGCTGTCGAGGGGTCTGTTAGACCAAGGACTTCTTCGGAGTAATGGTCAGTACCTAGAAACGATGATTGCACCGTGAGTACCCTTATACTTGTACTAGCAGGTGTTGTTGGGGCCTGTTAGACCAAGGACTCATTCGGCATAACGGTCAGTATAAACGACGTTTGCACCATGAGTAACCTTTTAATTTGACCAAGTGATTACTTTTTACTGAGCCAGTGGGCAAATGACATTCCCAAATTTAAGAAAATTGGGGAAGATATATATTTCGAAGAGGACATTTGGGGAGAACCTAGCTATGGAAGTTTGGTAATTTAAGATGGCTTAAGCTATTTCAATCAATATTCTGAACGTCGGTCTTTCACTTTCTATTTAAAACCTAGTTCCCCTCAGCACAGGATTTCCTAGTGAGGAGGACTAATATAAGAAAATATTCCACTTAATTTTTTTTTTCTATTGATATTGATATTTTTTGGTATTGATGTCATTTACACTTTGTGTATCTTATTTAACACACTTTTTTAATAATATAGTGTTTTCAATGTAATTAAAAAAACGCGTTCTCTCGAACAGGTATTTTTTTTTTCATCTGCAAAGCCAATGAACAGTTTGTGTAAAAAATGTGCAAATTGTTCCTTTTAGGGTTTCATAGAGTGTATACAATTTATAAACTTTCATACCTAAATCATTCGTTTAAAAACTTAACTATATCAAAAACTTGATCATAATATACCTACGATTTTCAGTCACTTTCCAGTCAATTGATGGTATTTTTTGTCATTTGATCCTGTTTTTTTTTTCTCCCATCAGAAAATTGTTACATTTGTGTTCGCTGTATACTAAACAATGCAAGCAATTAGTGCACTTATGTGAAAAGACCTTGGCCCAGTCAACAGTAAACATCGTTTATATGGTTATATTTGTAGCACTTATCAGTTATAATACCAGTATTGTTCTGCATCTAGAATCGTCACCTTTCTGTCTTGTTAAATACTTATTTTGATAAACCTATGAAATATTATTTTATTAAATACCATGTGACCGGGCTCCTGGTCCCCGATAGCGGACCTCCGGATAATTTATATCCTGGTAAGTTGATCCCTCGGACAATAATAATAATTGGTCCCACGAAGTTTTTTTAAGTGCTTATATTCGTACATAACAGCATTCGTGAATCTTATAAATATATATTGTACTGAAATAGTGTGGAAACAAATTTATAAAAATATTCATCTCGTACGAAATTATTGTATTTAAAATAAATCAATTTTTTTGTTAAATATTATTATTTTTGTGCGTTGTTAGTTACTCAAAACTATTTTAAGTACCCATACCCGCCTCACAATTTAGGAGGCGGGTATTGGTATTGCCGCCCCTTGAACCATTTATTGGATATCCAACATCTCTGCCATAGGTCACCCCAAGTAGTTCGTTATGTTTGGTGACTTAGCAGGGGTGTCCGGATTCATGGGGTGAGGTTTGTCCGGGTCTTGGAAGCGGATTCGTCTGCCCACCAGCTGCATGACAGGCCGGATCGGGAGATAATGGTTGAGGGTCCCTTTGACTTCTCCTGTCGTACTCTCTCGGAACATCGCCTTGCACCGCAGTGGAAGGGATATGGATGCATACGTCTGTCACTCCTGGACACACTGACCCGCAGATTTAATGAAGAAAAAGTAATTTTATTCTTTTAACAGTTTTGTTGAGTTTTAGATTTGGTTGAAAATATGTATAATAAGCTTCATATTTCTATTTTTCTTGACGATTTGAAAATAAGAAGAAAATATGCATGCTCCCATCTTATTTAAAAATAATTTTTGCAATTTATAACATTCACGGATGCTGGCACGTACGAATATTATAAAAACCTGAATGAATAAGGATCAACTGTAGGAGGGATCATTTGTCCGGTGGATCAAGTATCCGTTGATGAATCGTCGGGGAATCGAAATATCTATTTACTTAGAAAAATGAAACAATACAACTTTGTATAAACTATTTATATAATGCATAAATCCGACCATAAATTGACTAATTCCGGAATATATAAACTCAAATGCAATGATTGTCCCTCATTTTATATTGGAAAAACAACTCGTAATTTTGAAATCAGAATTAAAGAACATTTAAGGTGTCTTAATAATAATAATTTTTCTGACTTCGCTAACCATATCATTGAAAATAACCATAGTTTTGAAAAAAAAAATACAGGGATAAATATTCTTCATATTATTCATAAAGGAAAACGTTTAGATAACTTAGAAGCCTTGGAAATTAAAAAATCCCTTAAAAATAATGAATCTATTATCAACAAACAAAAAATATTGTCTTATAGCCCAATCATGGATTTGTTCCCCTACCCACCCACTCTACATTAATACCTACCCACCCAATCTACATTAATAACTAGCAACGGCTCCACCCCTACTATAAAAAAACATTGTTCGAAACTGTCAAATTAGTATAAGCTTTCCCAGAAGAAGGAACGTTTGTCCCGAAACCGGTCGGATTTACGCATTATATAAGTGGTTTATACAAAGTTGAATTGTTTCATTTTTCTATAATGGATAACCACAAAGTGAAAGCTACATTAAAAAAAATATCTATTTACTTATTTAGGGTGACGGTGGGTCCGGCTTGGTCTGCGAAACGACTCCAGGAAGATGGACCCTGGCAGGGCTGGTGGCTTGGGGACTCGGTTGTGCCACACAGGGCTATCCCGCCGCCTATGTCAACGTTCCTAACTACATGACATGGATTGCAGCTAGGCAGGCGATGGCTGTATAGCTCCTGAATATATTATCTACACATCTATTCTAAAGGCTACATCAGTACAACACTTCAGTAAAGTTTTTATTTATTTTAATTTTATTTTTATATTAAATCAATTGGTAGATATTATAATCTAAATTCCTCATAGACAAGATTGAAACTCCAAATTTCAGTGATTAGGTAAAGTAGGTAGAGTGGATATCCATTATAATATGTTATCGCCTTAATATTTTTAAATTCTTAAATACATACTAGCTGACCCGGACACGCGTAGCTGTGGCTACCGAAAAACAACGCCATCTACTGGATGGTTATCCAATCTAGATAACCAAGTGTTGTGTCGATAAATTAACTCACACCGCCATCTGTTTGAAACTTATGGAAGTCACAAAAAATTACAAAGCATTGCCCTACAACAAACATTTAATTCGCAATAATAAATATTGAGGTTAAGTTGGACCTGATTACCCACAGTAAGCCAAATTTCATCAAAATCGGTTAAGTGGTTTCGGAGTTTATCTTGAATAAACTTCGTGATGTTATATTTGTATATATATAAAGATATTATAATAGATTATCAAAATAGGTATGTGAAATATTTTAATTTTTTTACATTTGTATTATTTTTGCAATATTCCTACCTTAGTGGAATTTGTTAAAATTAATGTCTTATATTATGTAATTATAATTATACTATTGTATTTTTTTAGTATATTTTTCATTTGTTTTAGTATAATAGCTTCCAGTTTTTACTTTCAACTAATCGAAGGTGATATTTTTCATTGAAAATGTATTATATATCTATGATTTTTCAAATGGAGTTGCTAATATTGATATATAGTATAAAAAAATCTATGTACATTTTTTCAGCACGGGCAAAGTACCCAGTAAGAATAATATAATTGTACCATTAAAAATATATCATCTATTAAAAAGAAACATGACTCTGTGTAAGAAAATGCTTGAATTTTCTCGCTTTTAGCTTTTAGTTTATGTATATAATGTATTGTTGTGTACCTTTATAATAATTTAATATGTAAATATTTAATAAAAATATAATGTGTTTTAAAATAAAAACAAGTTATTTTATTTAATGCTTTGGTTTATTAAGAACAAAAATAAATACATTAATCCAAGTGACACTCGTCCGCTTGTTGGTAATAATAAATTTATTCACAACTCATAATATTAAATATTAACTATAATAAAATGTGAGAAGTACGGATTATTTATTTCATACAACAGTAAGTTTACTTTTAAACATGTTAATAAATAATAAATAAAATGCTTAACGATACGTTTTAAAACAAAATGTTTATTTTAAAAATTATACTAGTGTGGTAGAAAGACAACGGTTTTTTTATTCCCCGTTATGCCATGTAAATCGGAAATTTCAATTAGGAAGGTACCGTGGAACCATTTATTGGATAACCAACACCTGTGCAATAGGTGGTTCCCAAGTGGTTCTTTACGATTGATGATTTAGCAGGGATTCCCAGGTTCATCGAGTGAGGTGTGATCGGGTCTTGGCGGAGGATGCGTCTGCCCACCAGTTGCGTGGTGGACCGGATCGGGAGAGGCTGGATTAGGGAGACCTTTTCACCTCTGCAGCTGGTCTCTTTCGACCCATCGCCTAGCACAGCAGCGGGAGCGATAAATTCACATGTTTGTCACTCCTGTACATACTGATCCCTAGATTCCTATATATCACTCATCCCCTCCCCTTTTCTTTCCCAGAACTTCGTCTCCTAGCTTTTCTTGAAAGGACCCTCCACACAGCTGATATAGGCCCCGAGAGAAATTATTGTATCCTGTGTGGGGTTTGTAAAAGAGTAATCAATTTTATAGTTATTAGTGATGTAACAACTATTACCGGGAAGGTGGGGTACCAGCTTTTAAAGTATTTAAAAAACTAATATAAAATTATTTTAACAAACGAAATAATATGGATATGCAAAGCATTGTAACTAGTGACCTTTAGTTATTAGAAAATTTCAAAGTATCTACAGATTACAAAGAATAATCACCAAAAATTCAATTTATCCAAGCTTAAAAAATATATAAAGGGAGAAACAAACTCAGCCCACGCGACGCTACGCGAAGTAGGTAGACGTCATCATTTCCATATCTGGACTACTTACCATCCATACATTTTCTATGGAAATGGATGCTTTAGAATCACACTAGCCCCACGCAACGCAAACCGACGCCCCTTACGCGACGCGGATCTGCCGCAGCCAGATCGGCGTGAGCCATGTGGAAGGTGGAGGGGGTATGGTCACGCCTACTACGAGATGATTTTACATCTTTGTGGTGTTATCTAAGCATCTAACGTTATGTTTCGCTATACCTAGGGTTGTTTTTTTGACAGATATTATTTAAAAATGGATGACGAGCAGTTCATTGAAACTGTTAGACGGCACGAAGTTATTTATAAAATCAAATCACAGGATTATAGAGATTCTGCATACGCAGTGCAGCTTGGGAGGAAATTTCACCCATTCATGGCATGACTTTCAATATTATACCCTTATAATGAATGACAATCAAACCTTAGACACACTGCCAGTCTTTCTCTGATCCCAATTGACTTTCGAAGACGTGTGTTTTCTTTTTTTATGTCATATTCAATTATGCTGTGAAGCTCTTCAAATACCACTTTACTCTTACGGAAGTACATGAAGAATCCTTCCGTCATCAGATTCTAGTTCCTTTACTAAAGTATGGAACCCTCCAAACATTGGTCTTTGTTTGTTAATGTTGTGGACCCAAATAATTCTCACTTTTTTCTTTTTACGAGAATATTGATTTAATAATAATAATCGTAGCAAATCATCTTCAAATTCGCTTTCAAGACATGGCAAAGCTGTCATCTGCTGAGAAGAGAATCACATAAACATAACCTAAAAAATAAATGTCAAATGTGTCGAATCAAACGCGCCTGCGCACAACCAAAGACCCCTTGTCACGTGGTCACAGCGACGCGTACCTACGTCGGCCAGTGTGAACATGGATAGGAACGTTGCGTCGCGTCGCATAGCGTCGCGTGGGCTTAGTATGTTTCCCCCTTATTGTCTTTTACTTGGAGGAATTAGTAGGTAGGTAAGAGCCTACCTTCCTAATGTTGTTTTTTAAGTTAAACTTCCTTAGCCCCGTTAGCGATTCGGAATTCGGATGAACGGAAATGACGCGTACAGCACCTGAAAGCATTATACTCCTATCAAGGCTCTTATTGTGAGGTCTGCGCTCATTGGCCTGCTCACTGCGCTTTGATTATGACCTCACTTTTCAAGACTTCTTGGCTCTTTCTAGTTTGAGTTTGTGTTGGTAAAGTTTTGCTTCTACCGCTTGTTAACTGCACTCGAATATTTTATAATTTTAATTAACATAAACCTGGAATGATTGGGTTTATAAACTAACATTGTGCATTTATATGAAGAACTTTCAGTAATAATTCAGTACCTATTTGTATCATATCATATCTATTTGGGAATTATGAACAAATAGTACGTACCGATTGATAACATTACCTTAAAAACAAAACAAAAAACATAAATAATATGGAATGTAGATATTGTAATGCTTAAAATTACAAACGTTGGAATGTATGTGAGTGTAGGAGTACGTATAAAATATAACTTTGGTTGTCGTAGCATTCCCGGCAACCTGTGCATAAAATAAATATATTATGTTGTATATATATATATTGCACAACCTATTTCATATCGAAGCAGTTACTCGTTGCTTTTACAAATTAAACAATCCAAAAAACATATTGTATTTCATATCAAATAACAATCAACAGTGAAACAAACCAAACGTGAACAGAAAAAACACTAAATGTTTAATAGTACATATAACACTTTAGTGCAACAGATAATAAATGTGATTTATTGTACGCATGGACATAATAATATTTATTTTCTAATTCAAATCGTAGTGCACCTTTACTCCTTAAAGTTTAATATTAATTAACCGATACATTTGTCTACACTAGATAAAAAAATGGATGGTGCAACTTCTTTGCTAAAAACTAATTTTGTTAATAACCACAGATCCTTATTATCATAAATAATATACCTCATCACGAAGCATAATTAAATAAATTTAATGAACATTAAGCTTTTCTTAATATTTTACATAGCTCTAAAATTCTAAACAGAAAAATCGTATTGATTCTTAACTTGTTAATTATAAGCTAAATAATTTTCATTCTTCGACTGCCTCCAATTTCGGACTCAAGAGGGGGGTGCTTCCGTTGGAAGCACTGAGGTCTTCAGCCATGTTTCCGTTATTTTCAGGCTTTGCTATTGGAGAACTCACTTCTATATACTCGTCCCCTTTTTCTTCCGCTTCTTGTTTTACAGCAACGTCTTCATTTTTAACTTGAGTCACTTCCGGCGTCGCGCTTTCCCTTTCTGCACTGTGCTTTCGTTTATGAGCATGTAGTCCGAGCATGTTGTTGAAATCTGCAGGACATTCAGAACATTTATATGGACCTGGACTGTTGGAAACCTTCATTTTTTTGGAACTAGGCGATGTTGAAGTGTAAAATGCAACACTGTCGATTCCGTGGAAACCATTTTGTCCCATGAAGTAGGAATGCTTTAGAGAGTCAGAATCGGCCAGTTTCATCCTGACATCGTCCTCGAGATGAGAATAACTGTGGTTATCCAGTTCGGCTCTGAAGAAGAATTTCAATCCACACCTTGCGCAGTCATAAGGCCGGGCAGCGAGACCGTGAGCCAGCATGTGGTGCTGCAGTCCTGAAGCTGCTGTAAACACGGCAGAGCACAAGTAGCAAGTGAAGCCTCCACAACCTGCGAAAGTATGTTCGATCAAGTGAGCCTGCAACTGCATGGGAGAGCCGAGGGAGCGTCGACAGAGCCGACACTCAAGTCCACCACCTGACACGTGAGCCTGCACGTGCACACGCACTTCTTGTTCAGATTCAAAGGTGGCTTGACACTCGATGCAAGTGTAAGTTTTTCTGTGAACCGTTTCCACGTGACTGTCCAATGCCGAAGACGATTCAAACTTCATGTGGCATTCCCCACACCTACGTTCCGTCGCCGCAACTGCTCCGCTATGTTGCCTATAGCATTCTCTGCACACGTGAGTTGTGGGTATTCCATTGTTAACTTCAGCTCCTGTGGGTATAACTTCTTGTTGTGAAAACGACTTTAAGCAGAGAGCACACTGAAAATGATCAGGTGATAAACCTGAATTCTTCAAGTGGAATCTGGCGTGAATTCTGGCTTCAACATCGGACACAAGAGTTTGGCGGCAGACTACGCAAGACGTCGGCAAGTTTAGAGGTGACGGAGAATGAGGACTGCTTGGTGCGTTATTGTTATTAGAGTGCTGCGAAAGATGTGAAAAGAATTGTTCCTCAGTAGTAAGAAGCGTTTTACAATGTGTACAGTTGTTTCCACCGAGAACTTTACAGTGTGTTAGTTTGTGTTCCGCGAGGATTGCAGATGACGGGAACACTTCATCACAGATGAGACACTTGTGCTTGCCACCGGTAGCACTTCCCTGGGAATGGCTCTTCATATGATTTTCCAACTCTGCCCTCGATTTGCAATTTTCACTGCAGTAAGCACAACTCAGACTAACCGCTCCATTTTTAGCAGCACCTTTGACGTGGTGAGCCAACTTACGATGGGCGAGTACTTCATTTTCAGAATGAAAATCGCTCCTGTCACATATGTCGCATATATTTGCTTCTTTCTTGGTGTTATTGTTTTCTGTTGGTAGAGTTTTCACAGTTACTCGGTTTGTGGGTGATTGTTTCGGTTTTGGACTGTCGCCATTTATACTCTGTAAAGATAAAAAAAACTCAATAAATATACGAAAATGATGTTACAAGCATGACACTAAAACTTAATAAAATACCGGTTGACATAGTTATTATCCAAACCTAATAATAGTATCTCTTACTAGTAATTAGGATGTGCACTAAGACTCTAACATCGAAATAGCAGTGGAAAACATCACACCTCACGACTTCGAGACCAAGGTGTCTGGTATAACTACGAGTGCAGTTTCGTCGAATAGTTCCCTTCTGAGACTTGCGAGGCGAAGAATTGACGGAGCCAAACTTGGACAGGAGAGGGCATCCGAGGTAGAACAAATTACCTACTTCTTCTCGAGTGTTGTTCATCATCATTAAACCCACAAAATGTTCTCGAGTGCTAATACATTTATAAATTGTAAGAAATTTTACCTGCTGGTGGTGTTGTTGCATATGCTTATCGAGCAAGAACTCCACGTGGAATCCCTCCCGGCAGAGTGGACAGCGGTACTGCTCCGCGTGGGCGGCGAGGTGGAACTGAAGCTCCAGGTCCGTGGCGCACGCCGCGTGGCAGTAGGGGCAGCGCGCCGCCCCCGCTGCAGCCGTGCCCACGCCCGCGTGCACTCCGCGCACGTGCAGCGTGAACTCGGCCTCGGAGCGAAATGTGGCGGCGGGAGAAGCGCACGCGGTGCACTTGTAGACCTTGCACTCGTGGCTGTGCTTTACGGCAAAATGAACCTGAAAAAACATATGCATGATAAATGTTTCTACTGCTGGAAGCCTGCAGAACTCTGGTATCCCCATGTAGAGACTGTAATGAGGACGAAAGGACGTGGGGAATGGAAGGAGAACTAAGTAACTAAAGCCATTTTTAGGAACTTATTTCTGACTTGTAATTTCTTACCGGATCGACAGTGATTTTCTTTTACTCAGAAACGAGTTGCAAATTTATTGTGAAATTATTTATTCGAAATTAGAAATGTTAAACAAAAAAAAATATTTGAGAAAAATAAAAGGAAAAAATTGAAGTTATTTTGAAAATATCTGAAATCAACAAGATGATACTTTTTATTTATACCTACGCATAAAACGAAATAGGTATCAGATTGGATAAGTTAGAAGCACTAGAACTAAGGATAGCCAAAAAAATTAATAACAAAGTAATTGACAATCAAACAAATCTAAATAAAAGTCCAATACTTAGGTTGTTCCGCATTGACAAAGAACATTCCCTTTCCCTTTCTATTTCTCCATCTACCCTTGTGCCTACTTTTTCCCTCACTGGAGGAGTCCAGCCCATTTTGTTTTAAACCCACCGTGAAAACAGATTATATTATTTATAATACATGTAACATGTTAGTAGAGTATTATACTGCCCGAAGAAGCTACGGTTGTAGTGAAACCCGGTCGGCATAAAGTTAAAAAATAAAGTGGTGTTCACAAAGTTATTGTTTTTTAAATAATAAAAGATGATACTAACTAAATTAAGTAAAAAGGCGAGTTGTTCTTACCTGTATTGCAACTTTGGAGTCAAACATCTCTTTGCAGATTGCACAACGATACAGGTGATGAGCGTGGAGATCCATCAAGTGTTTCTGAAGTTCATCAGGCTTCGGAAAAGCACGCGAGCAGCTGGGGCAGCCGAACTCTGCCCCAAGGGCCAGCAAGTGGGCCGCAGCGTGACGCTCCAGAGCACCGGCATCAGAGAAACGCGCCCCACATGTGGAGCAAGAGAGACAAGCACCACCTTCCAAATGAGCACGCAAGTGTACGCGGAACGATTCAAAATCCGGGAGAGCCGCGCCACACTGATTGCACAACAATGTCCCAGCAGCCATGGGATCTTCTCCACTTCTCGGTCTCTTCATTGGACGGTCTACAGTGGTCTTCTTGCTCAGATCAGTAGGACGGAGTTGTTCCGATGGTCCTCCATGCACGAGTAGGTAATGCTCCGCAAGCCCAGCTGGCGACGCAAATGGAATAGAACACAAGTTGCAGGATAGAGGAGATCGCGGACTCAACTTCGAATGAGCCGAAGCGATGTGTTGATGCAAGGAAGAACTCGACGGAAAGCGCATGGTGCAAGAATCACACGAATACGTCAGAACCGGTGACTGGACAGGCGTTAAACCGTTCTGCTCCGGAAGTAGAGGCGGCGGCGGCGGAAGAAGAGCAGAATGCATGGAGTGGACGTGACCTTGCAGCTGCTCCATTGTGGTGAAGGTGTCCCGTGTGCAGTACATGCAGGCCAGCTTGGGCAGGCTGATGGAGCGAGGTCGAGGTGATGGGGGAGTCAAGGCAGGCGGAGCGCGAGGACTACCCGATGAACTCACATCTGACGAGTGAACTGCAGTCATGTGACTCTGAAATTGAAAGATTTACAATGAACAAAAATAATTAATCCAAGTAATTATTAAAATAGCGGCTTTTACTACCCAATCGTGCGATATTTTGTTATTGTAGTGTTTGAGAGGGTCAGAATCATCATTGCCACGCGCTATATCTAGGGTTAGGATTTACTCCTCTTCATAAAAATGTTTATCTCGAGTATTCAGGCTTTCCGAGATCCAATTCAAGATTCCAATCCATTCTTCCCGATGGCTTTGAATAGCGGATCAATAAAAATTGTTTACAGAGAATCACCATGTAGGTATTCATTTATTTATTTTTGTGTGTGTTACCTACGTCTTAATAGAATCCTTATAATGTGAATCCTTAAGTATTTCGAAAATGTATAAATCAATCACAAATTTTCGAAATTTATGCTTAAATTGTATTCGATTGTACTTTCTTCTAATTTAACTCCTTTAGTAATTAACCTAATATCTTAATTGCTCCGTAAATCAACGACTTTTGACAATGGTTTTTTTCTGAAGGAGAGACACATTTCATTTCTTTTCCTTGTCTCATGTGTGTGTTTGTCGGTAGATTTCCAATTTTTCTTTGTAATTCAATTGACCATTAATTATTTTGAAGTTTAAAAATAAAACAAGGAATTAAATAATTTGATTAAATGGCAAGATATATAACACCTTCAACATTTCTAATTGAATCTATTTTTCTTAGCTTTATAAGAATAGAATGCTGCTACATTAATTAAGGTGTAATACAATGATTGCGGTGAATACATTTTTAATGCAGACTTTGTTTAGGAATCTTCTTATTCTTTCGAACAGTGAGATTTTTTGTCAATTTTTCAATAATTTGTTTAATGTTTAGAGAAAGGGTCACTTTTTTATTTAGACTCATCACTCTACTACACAATAGTATAAAACCCCCAGTGATCAAAGTGCATAAATGATTTGACGATCTTAACAACATACCTGCAATAAATCCGGTCTCCTGAATCTCTCCCCGCACTGCAGGCACCTGTACCCCCTCCCAGGACCGCCGCCTCTCAGCGGAGAGCGGCCGCCCCCGCCCCCGCCCTCCGCCCGCTTGTGGTTCTGCATGTGCGAGGTAAGGGCGGCCGCCGTGTTGTAGCCGCGGTTGCATACAGTACACTGGAACGGTTTCTGGTTGTCGTGGGTCTTCATGTGGATCTTCAGATGGTCACTGAACACAAAAATGACATCGTAAATGCATTGGATGATCATCATCAACAAAACTAATTTCGGTTGAGGGTCTGCCGTGATTGTCACTCTAGTTCAATGAAATCGGATTTGTTTTGAATTTAAGTGTCTTTTTCTAAATTTGAACTGATTGTGTCAAGAATTCAGACAAACGATAAACTACCTAAGTACCTAAAATTTAAAGAAAATTAAAATTAGATGGACGACATTACGTATCGCAATTTATGTCATTTATTGAAACCGATGTGGTAAGAATTCAGATAAGAGATATAGTATCTATGTATATACAATAAATATCTATAATATTTAATATAATATCTCTAATATAATTTTTTTATTTTTATTTTTTTTTATTTATTCATTCATTCATTCATTCATTCATTCATTCATATTTATTTACTTATTTATTTATTTATTTATTCATTCATTCATTTATTTGTATATTTACCTATTTATTTACCTATTAATTTATTTATTTATTTAATTATATATTTACACTTATTTAGGCTTATACATATATATAACAATATTTACGAAATTATATTCGTAAATTGTGCAGGAAACGACTGTTTAAAACACTTGCACATAAATAAATAAAAAGTAAAAATATAATTGATTTCGATCCACACAGTATGTACAAAAAAATCCAAAGTATTTTTCTTTCAGCCGACAAAATACTTTTAATGTGTTAATTACAATTAACATATATATTTTTATTATTTATTTAAACAATATACATACGCCTAACAAGTTTCAATTTTAAAGGAATCATTATTTACTAACTGGATTATCTAATATATTTGATTGTGAATTTTCTCGGTCCTGCACTAGTATTTCAATAATAATTGTTGTGTTAAACGGGTGGTAAGTCGGCGGGTGTGTAGTCGAGAGATTGGAAGTGTTGGACGTTTGCGGGGTTTAAGAGATCGTATTAAATATATTATTTAATTTATCGTATATAATAAGATAACACTAATAATCTAAACGAAAATATAAAACAGAACATGACACAGAAAAATAGAAAAAGATAATGGTCGCAACTTGGGCACGAACCGGACAGAAACCGTCATAATTGTTAATCTCATATTTTAAAAATTTTAAATTAACAATATTATTTTCAACTAATTTGTCCATATCATAAGCAACTAACCTTTTACACCATAGGTGAGAACTCATAACGTTTAATAAGATTCCTGCCGCAAATATTATCAAAACAATTATGGTTATGACTGTATTGTTATCAACATGTTCGCTGACTGAAGAAAATTGCTTTTAATTCTCAGTAAAATGTCTGTACATATTATGTTTCTTTATGAATTATAGATTGTTTTGAAACTGTGAATATCGTATGCAGGGCCGGATTAACCATGTCGGGGCCCCTAGGCAATGCACGTCTCGGGGCCCCTTTACCAATTGCGGACTAACGGGGGGGGGGGGGGGTTGAAGGGGCTTCCAAACACCTCCTTGTTCCCTTGATCAAATCCTTAACAAGGCTTTAATGGGGGGGGGGGGGGAAGGTTTTAAAACTATTCTTTTTTCTGAATGTAAAACGTATATTGAGTACCGTGTCAAAATTTCAAGTAAATCGGAGCAAAACTAACGATGGTACAGCGTTTCAAGCGACCGGCCCTCATTTTTATTACCCCAATGGATGATGGGTAGTGCATACTGAAGTTTGTGCAACATTTATATTTTAAACATATGTGTATATATAATTAAAAATAAAATGAAATAAATGCCAATATAAACCACACACGGCACCTTCAATCACTTTAGATACTAAGTAATGTTGCAACAAATAGAAAGAAAGAAAAGTAAAATACAACTATGTTAATGTTTTGAAATAGGTACGTAACACAATATGACGTTTATATGACGTTCGAAGTAATGCACCAATTTCACTACATCGTTATCAAAGTAGCACTAAATCAGATTTATGTATATTCATAGTTTCTTTTTATATCTCTATCTATATTTATATTGTTTTCATATTTTAGCAGGAGTAGTTAGACATGAGCGCAGTGTATTCGTATTGTTGTATAATATAATTTTTACTGATAACATGTTTTAAATCAGTGAAAATATGTAATCATGTTTGCAAATAATTTACTAAGCATTGTAGTTCTAACGCATAAATAAATAAAAAAAAAACAATATATTATTACATACACAAATTCTATCTGATTTTGTAAATTTTAATATAGTTTCTCTTTAAATGTACTATGTATTATCTATAGGTTCACACTTCAAACACATAACCTAACATAACTTCATATCTTTATAATATTGTTTATAATAACTCTTTATGTTGTAAATCTTTATGTAATTCCTTCAAATTGTTATCAGGTACCTGGTTTATTCTTTTCAATACTTACAACTAACTTACCTGCTGATCTCACTGTAAATCCGAATATATTATGCGTTACCAGGTTAATTCGGTAAATCCGAGTATAATATTATATGCTACCAGGTTACCTTTTCTATTTTTATTTTGTTGGTTATGTAATTATGTACATTTATTGGAATAATATTATGAACTAAACCTGTCAATTTGTCTGTCCTGGAATGGGAAACTTTCCTAGTTGGACAGACAAAGCTGCCTAATATGTTATTTGTACTTTCTTTTGTATTATAAATAAATAAATAAAGTTTACATATTTGTTTTAATTATAGACTTTTTATTTATTATTTGTGCACGATGTGAACATTAGTTATTTATTAGGTTATAACCTAATTATTATAATTTGTTGTTTTCTTTAATGTATCTACCTAATGTTATTAACCTGTAAATGTTCCTAATAAAAAAAAAAATTAAAAAAAAACATCTTGAAAACTGACTTTTTCCGAAACTTCGTTGCTCACTAATTGAATCAAGTCATTTTTCCCGGGACGCGGGGCCCCTAGCCGATGCGGGGCCCCTAGGCAGTTGCCTACTCTGCCTTAGGGATAATCCGGTACTGATCGTATGCTTGTAGAGGAGTGTCGTCCACAACCCGCTGCCTTAGGTCTTTACTCGCATGAAAATATACATTATTTATTAAGATGTAGGTATAAAATTCTCCCAAGAATACGATCACCACTTTAAAAAATACTCGCGAAGTAGGTACTAAGCGCATCTTTACACCGTGTCAAAAGTAATAAAAGAATTAATTATTATTTTTTTTATTATTAAACTAACGTTTAAGACAAGATTTTTATGCATAGCACAAAGGGTAACAATTATTATAAGCAATAATTATCAGCCTGAAACACTCATCCACATTGAAAAATCTTCCGAGAAAAGATACATGACGCCAACGGGACTTGAACCCGTGTCCTTCTGATTGCCGGTCAGCTGCTCTCCCAATTGAGCTATGGCGGCTTATCTTGTACCCGCCAAATGATTCAATATATACTAGTGTTTCATTCAACAATTACTATGAATGAAACACTAGTATATATTGAATACAAGATAAGCCGCCATAGCTCAATTGGGAGAGCAGCTGACCGGCAATCAGAAGGACACGGGTTCAAGTCCCGTTGGCGTCATGTATCTTTTCTCGGAAGATTTTTCAATGTGGATGAGTGTTTCAGGCTGATAATTATTGCTTATAATAATTAATAAAAGAAACTAAGCATGCCAAATAATTTAGACGTCGATATTCAAATGTTGACACTACTCTTGACAAAAAACGTACCTATCCTATCTGCATATGCACGCAAGGGGCGACTCGTTTGTGAAGATTGTGCCTGTAAAGATCGTGCCTTTCGGCAATGCCAGCAAACTTTGATATATCCAATAATTAAACTGGTTTGTAATCCAGCGGTTACGCGAATTACGGTTGTGCGATTATGCATGTTACAGGTCTATTACCCCAACCAATATCGGCTACGGCAGGCATTCTTAGCAAAAACTTGGGTGTTATTTAAAGGGGTAATTTTCTAAAATATCAACTGTTATAGCTACGTTTTCAAGATATAGTCAGGAATCTCCAAGAGTTTTATCGCACAAATCTACAGTCCACCCCCCAAGACATAGATAAAATATATAATATCCAAAATAAGTTTATTTCAGAGAATGATTTATTAATCTGCTCCTGCTACCAAGATCTCCCATTCGTGATCGCTTATCCATATCGCAGGCATCAATAAATCTTTCCACGTCAATCAATATTAATCCATCAAAGAGCGTATAAAAACAGCATCACGGGGATTTCAATTACATACCTCGAGGTTTGTGATACCCAGCGCTAAGCGAGTACCGCGAACATTGGACAAGTTGAACGAAGAACAATTTGAATCAATCATCTTTTTGTGTCCGGGACATTCCATTCCAAAGGCGGGCGGGACTTTTGATCGCGGCGGCACAGAGTTATATGATTAATTAATTATCATCACCTCAATGTCTGCTCTGAGGAGACACGTCGCATTGGTCATGGACGTTGGACTGTTTGTCAGCAACGGGGAGTGGTATATATTTCTTTGGCGTGTTACCAATTTAATTTGAAGGTTCGCTTTTTTTTTTGTTTTTGATTAATAATTTGATAGTGGCAAAATATTTAAAAAAAATCGAATGCAGTTAACACGCGGTAGAATCGAAAATTTACCAAAATAATCTCAAAATATGAAGAACCAAGGAGCCTTGAAAAGTGAGATCATAATCAAAGCGCATTGAGCAGGCCAATGAGCGCAGACCTCGCGTCGTTTTCGTTTTATACTCGTATATCAACCAATAGAAATAGAATCTTAAACCGTTACTTTAATAACTGAAATGTTCGGAGATTACATAATGCTTTTTTTTTACCTGAATGCTTTTTTTTCTCCGGGCCAAAAAGGCCCCTTTCTCGTTCATTGTGAGGTTATTGAAAAAATTCTTTAATTTATGTTTTTTTGTCAAAAATTACACGAGATATAACGCAAAGCATTCAATTTCACTTTATATCTTACGTACTTAACTAAATGTTTTTGACTATCGATCACTTTCTAAGGAATCGAAATAATTTGTGAAATGCAATCAGGAGTTTCCGGACAGCAAATCAGAAATTCGTAGATGATAACATACCTACAATTTGAAAAATCCACTTTTCTTAAAAACCAACATCATCATTTATCGCATTACAAAATTCGCAATTAATAAAATCAGAATTAAATTTGGAAGTAATTAAAATTATTATTATTAGACCAGATCTCAATACTATGACATTTGATTTTGATATGTAGTCAATTTGAAAATCACGTACTGGAGGACACTTTTACAAAATAACGTGCTAAAATATTCATTAAAAAATTAATGATGTCCGTCCCTGGCAACATGACAAATGACAGTGTGGTGGGCACAAATGCGCGCTCAATTAGTCAGCGGTTATCCAAAACAGCATCTCCGACTCTGTTGATCCCAGCCTCTTTGTTTAGCCTTTGGTACCTGGACCACGGGCCGTCCCAGCCACCACCCACCCCACCCCACCCAACCCTATACGGATTATGGCTCAATTATTGGCTCCGTCCTGATTGACGACATTTTGATGCTAGAAGATACTTTAATATGTTATCTGTCTAGGGTTTGTAGTTTGAATAAAACGGATGTGTTGCTTTGGTTGTCTTGCATGTTGTGTGCTGTTAAACTTCATACTTTTAATGGTTTATAATAAATATATTTTATCAGGTAAAGGAGGTGAGATTTTATCTGACTTTATAGTTACTTTTGCTTACTCCTTTTGAAAAAACAATGGATTGGTATCTAACTAGGCCCGGATTTAATTATTTTGGAGGCCTACTCGACATCACGGAAATCTCAGCACACCTTACCAAAAACCTTTAAAAACTCTTCGTGTATTGATTGTTCGTTTAGTTTCAGCTTTCTTTAATAGATGTCGATGACTTAGTTAGTAATACTAAGTTGTGCTATATTCCATCAGATGGCAGTTGAGTACGATATCAGAAGAGTTACTCTCTATCGTAGTTCGTGTCCTAGATACGAACGATTACGATGCTGGCCGAAGGCATCAGCGAGATTAGGCGGGCTCCTCCCATCCTATTTAAAGCCTATTCTAGTAAGGACATCTCTCCAGTTAAATATTAATTTCAATATTAAGACAACTTAAGATGTGTTGGGTATCTATCAAATAAGTTATATTTTGGTGAGGTTACTAGTTTATTTATTAAGTTATCGTAAATATTACAACTAATATTAAACTGGACTTACTAGACTAGGCTCTAAGAGGTTCTACCGCTGCTGCGAGCGGACTGGAGGAGCCCACCCAATCTCGCCGATACCTTCGGCCATCATCGTAAGCGTTCGTACCTAAGACACGAACTACGATTAGACTACCTTTCCGTCGGGAATAAATATATTCCTACTGGCTCTAGGTAGTGTAGATTTTTATTCAAACTGTTTCGAACAGCACATTATTACAGAAAATGTTTTACTTGTTTTCAGAAGATACGAGGTACTATCCAAGCCACCTTTATATTAGGGATTCCGAGGGCATAAAGATCAAGTATTCGTTGTCCATAGTGAATAGATGATACGTCACCTAGCTAAGTCCGTGGGTCATGATATATAGTGTCACCTTCCTTTGACAAGAGGAAGAATGGCGGTCCATTGAACAACCAGAGTGATGGACGGGGCAATTTGTCTTCACGGGGTCATTCTGACACTAGCAAGAAAGACATTCATAGTACTTACTCGCACCTACGTTGTTAAAAAAATCTATCTATACCTACATACAACGTTTGCTTATAAAAATGAACTCTAATTTAAACCAAAAAATCATTATTTTATACGGCACATGAGTCCTAATTGCACTGAAGCCTTGGAATTATTTTTGCCTTCCCGATTTGGGGCATGTTAAGGAGCTGCAGAAGCGAAAGAGGAGGGAAGGAAAACGTAAATTTGGGGAGAACCCCCTCGGTTTCAGATATTTTGTATCTAAATGGTAATACTATGAAACTTTGTACAGGGTGTCGTTTTATTTTGAATCTTATTGTAACGTGTAATAAGATTCAAACCATATCGGTAGTTTTGCGCCACCCTTTACAATAGCTGTTCGACATTCCGATGTCAATAAGCAGGCCGCAGTGGCGTAGCTAGCATGGGTGGCACTCGGGGCGGATAACGTGGTGTCACCCCCCCCCCCCCCCTCCCTATTAAAGTTTACAAACGCAAATTTCTAATTTTTCGACGTCCTGGGGGGGGTGGCGTGGCTAGAGAAATGTGCTCTTGGGGGTGACACTCGGGCGGGTGTCACCCCCACTATTGGTTGGGCCGCCCTCGCTCTACGCCACCGAGCATGCGGCTAAAAATGATATTAAAGAAGTAGATCTTAGAGGCATTTTACACGATGTATTTTTTCTTTCAGTTTCCATATAATCTTTTCATAATAATATGGATTCGATATGAAAAAATACCGTCGAATTGAGAA
Source organism: Limnephilus marmoratus (assembly GCA_917880885.1). Taxonomy (NCBI): domain Eukaryota; kingdom Metazoa; phylum Arthropoda; class Insecta; order Trichoptera; family Limnephilidae; genus Limnephilus; species Limnephilus marmoratus. The sequence goes on from OU862910.1 coordinate 30,493,950, forward strand.
CTTCCTCCTTTTTGAAGTCGTTTTGTTACCTATTTTCGTACAGTTTGAGATGGCTGTCGTCTTTCTTTGTTTATTTTTAAAACATCTCTAATATACATTTAATACTTATCCGGAATGTGTATTGCTATTCGGTATTGTGAATTTCGCGTGTATTTTGGATAATTTTTTATGATGACGGTAACGACAAGGCAAATAACAGATGCTTCCATACGTTCAAAGTTTTGTCTCTTTTTACGAATTACTACCATCCCAAAGTAGTATTTCTTCTCTAATGGGAACTATCTGGATGAAATCATAAGTTTTAAAATGATGACCGTGTAAAACAAAGAATTTAGTACTGGTCCAGATATAGTTTCCATGTGGGAATCGGTATGAAAAGAACATTATGTAAAACACCCATTCATCTTGGCCGTTGTGCAGTCTAGGCCGGTTACAGTGCTCAACCGACGGTTGGTGCGTACGTAGGTCGCGCTTGTCATTTGTATGAAAATTCCTAAATCGTTCAGTGCAGGACCGACCGTACGCACGCGTATATCGCTACGCAGTACGTACGAGAATCGTCGGTCGAGCGCGTGCGCATGCAGACCGTCAGTCGACCGACGAGCTAGAAATGCTCTCTGGGCGACGATCGGGTGTACGTGATATCTACGTCTTATGTTCCTAATACGTCTACGAAGATAATAAGCAGGTATTAATTAATTAATTTCGCGTACGACTCTGGTCAGCTTGTTGGTCAATCGTGAACTGACGGTACGCACCGACGGTCGGTCGGTGGTATGCGATCGTCAGGACCGACCGTACGCACCGACCGTCGGTCGAGCACTGTAACCGGCCTAATGTCGCAAACCCTCTAGTATACCTACCAGTTTCGGAATTTCCAAAAAGATAGATTAATAATTTGGCAGGCGGGTATGCTGCATGGTACCGCCAAACCTCTGCCATAGGTCACCCCAAGTGGTTCACTACGTTTGGTGGCTTAGCAGGGGTACCCGGGTTCATGGGGTGAGATGTTTTCGGGACTTGGCGGTGAATGCGTCTGCCCACCAGATGCATGGCAGGCCGGATCGGGTGAGAGTGGTTGAGGGAGTCCCTTTGTCCTCTCCAGCTGTCCGTCTCTCCTGGACACACTGATCCCCAGATTCCTGGTTACCCCTAATACCCTTTCCTTCTAAAAAGACCCTCCACATAGCATACCCAAAGATGAGATAGTCCCTGAGGGGAGTTATTTTCCTCAGGGCCTCCTGAGCAGAGCTAATGAAAAAAAATATGTATGTAACATATTTGTGCCATATATAATTACAATTTATGAAAGGAATCGATGTTTTTTTTCATTTCAATTATCTGCTTACGTGTAGATAGGTAGGTACTGTTTACCTATTGGGAAAGCCTTTGAAATCTGTTATTATGCCTTGGCTTTTTTCTATAGATTTTATTAAAACAATATTATTTGCCATGTTGGTTAATGCGACTAAAAAGGAAAATCTTTTCATTTTGTGGCTGGGCCTCCATGTCAAGGCGGCCGCGGCCCCCGTCTCATCAATCACCCTTTCACCTCTTGTATTGTCCGCCCGAGGACGCGGCCATCTAATATGTGAGACCTTGTCACTAATTTGTGGTGCGCTTAACTCCTAAATGGTTAATCCGCCTCACAATGGGAGGTTTTCAATAGAGGGGCGATGTCGCAGTGTCCTGGTGTCCTTTTACGGCCGCGCGGTGACGGAAACCACAATATCTTGACTAATTGATCTGTGGTTTCCGAGATAAAGAAGTACCAACCTGACTACGTGAGAAAAAAACTGACTTGCTCGGAACAAATCAATCAGAGAACAAATAGGTTCATAAAATGGGAGGCGTCTACTAATATCTACAGGAATTACAAAAACTAAAAAAATCGAACTAATATCTATGATAACCAAAGTGTTGACGAATATCTACAGCTCAAACTATTGACTAATATCTATGAGAACCAAAGTGTTGACGAATATCTACAGCACTGGCAGAGGTTTGGATTTGCAATTATGTATAGCATATTGGAATAACGTAATATTGCGTATGAGTGTTAAAAAAAACTTAATTTATGTAAGTAAGTATGTAAAAATCCCTAATATCGGACTATTGGACACATTTAGCTGTTTAGTCCAACCTACGCTCTGTAGATATTAGTCAACACTGGGACCGTCATAGATATTCGTCCGACCTTAGCTCTGTAGATATTAGTCAACACTCTGAAGTTCGTAGGTATTAGTTTAACATATGAGCTGTAGATATTCGTCCGACATACAGGCTGTAGATATTAGTATCTGGAGTCCATATAATGTACTATTTGTTGTTGTCTATCAGTGGCGGTCCGTGAATTTTCAGTGAGCTAGAGTGCTAAGATTGAAAAATACGACATTAAATACGTTGTAGCTGAAAATGATTTTTTTTTTCAAAATTTCAAATTTTTGCATGAAGATCTTTCAGTATACTTATGGATGCGGCGCATCCCTTGACTGAAAAAATCCTCACGGACCGCCACTGGACTGTCTTTGTACCCTCGTACCCCGTATTTACTTTTGTTTTGTTATTATGTAGGTACCCTTGTAATAAATAAAGTCTTATTATAAATTATCAATAGATATCAGTGTCAAATTTAATACACAAATGATAAAAATATTCTCAAATCTCAATAAGATCCGTTTTCTTAAAACCATTGTTTTATTGATTTGTTCCGACAGCAATTATATTTGTTATTTTTATTCTTGTTCAAAAAACACACCGTCCTCCAATTCAAAGCTGTGGTTTTCAGTCTGAACGAAGCTTCAACTCGGAGGGTTAGGATTTAGGATTTAAGAAGCGACATCAACGAACGGTAATATAAGAAGCCCTCTAACTTAACAAAAATTACCTGTGAGCATAAAATTTATTAATAGACCATTGTATTGACAGCCCATTCCTTCTGGAATGCTATAAGTTGTTCGTACCGAATAACCACCACCAGGGTCGTCACCACGACCTGCTAAGTATTCCACGTGGCAGAACGGACGTTAGTAGTACGGACGGGGTATTCCGCATAGTCCAGCATAGCATGACAAGAGGTATGCCTCGAAGATTTCAAGAGACATATCGGGTAAGAACAACTTAAACTGCATTATTATTACATATATCTTGAGTAATGGAGATTGTTGGATATTACTTACAAATACAAACATACTTACATAAACAGGTGTAAATATTTGGGATGATTTGAAAAAGATCATTTTTACCATTATCTACTGTTAATGGTTGTGGCCAGTTTGCTTTGCTATATAAAAATATCTTCTACTTCAAATGGAATTTCTTTAAAAAAAAACTATCGTAACGAAAAGATCCCGAGCATATTTTTCAATTAGACATAGCTTTTCAGCAATTATGGACTGCATGCCTTACGTAGGTACCTGCTTGTTATCTAGTGGGGGTGTTTTTTGAGTTAATAATTAAATATTTTCGGTGGAAAGTTAAAAGAAATTAAAATTAAATTCAGTCGCCGATATGGAAAATGAGTAAGGGTTCCTGCCTAGGCGTCGCGTCATTAGTTCAATTCCTCTGCGGCTAAGTTCTCTATCATTACACAAGTAACAAGATTTTCAAAAAGACATTGTCAGATTATTTGTAACCCAGGAATGTTTGTCAGCGTAACAAGAAATTGCCTGAATCCTAACAGATATTTTTTTATTTGCCTAATGCCGCTAAAATTATATCTATGTAAGTACCTAAAAAATTCATCAGAAAAGGTTAAAAAAGGAGCACTTTACTAGAGTATTTTAGCATCGAGAAAAGTACATAATCTCTTCCGATCTAACAAATTAAAAATTTTCGTTTCAGAAACATTACAAGTTGTGTATTAGCCTACCTTTTCGCCAGACCTTTTTTTTACATTAACTCCACACAGGAGGCCCTGAGGAAAATAATTTCCCTCAGGGCCTATGTCATCTGGGATGCTGTGTAGAGGGTCTGTTTGAGGAGAGGAAGGAATGAACATTGGTCTTGAAGAGACCCATGTTACAGGAAGGAGGAAACACATAGGCCGGCAAATCATTCCACAGCCGAGCTGTTGAACACAAGAACGAGTCGAAGAAACGACCCATTCTCATGTGACAAATGTCAACCGTGTACAAATATTGGGCACGCGTTTGGCATATTTCCCGACTATGCATCAGTGCCGAAGAATCAATGATGCTAGTTCCTCGGAGCATCTTCCATTGTAATACCGGTAGAACAAGGATAGCATTCCCACCCGACGCCTGTGCTCTAAAGATTGTCATCCGTCTGTTAAGATGGGAGAATCTATTAAACGGACTGCCCGTTTCTGCACAGAGTCGAGAGTATTTTTCAGGTATTTTGGAGCTCCAGACCAGAGGTGGCTTCCAAATTCATCCGTGGGGCGTACTTGTAATTTGTACAAGGTTAGCAGTTGTGTACTATTTAAGTATCTGCGGGCCCTGTACAGTACGCCCAGTTTTTGGGAGGTTGACTTTACTCTGGCTTCGATGGAGCCCCCATACCTGAGCTGGTCACTTAGGGTTACACCAAGCATATCAATGGAGGGCCTGTTCGGAAGATTGCTTCCGTTGAAAGATACTAGATAATCCTGGGTTTAGATTGACTTATAAAGCAGTCTATTATTATATCAATTCGGTGCCTACTTATAAGTAAGCCACTAGTTATAAGCCTAGGTTGCTATCCTACGAGTCTCAGGTGTAAGTCACTTGTCATAAATCATAATTGAAAGACACTAGAATAAATCTCAACTGCAAGTTATTAGTTATTACAGACAAGTTATACTGAGGTTAAATAAATAAAGTTTTTAAGAGCCCTTGGGGTGATTTTCCCAACGACGCGACGCCATATAAATAATCCAATAATAATAATGATTACCTCCTGGAGAAGGCAGCCTCGCAGTGTGCGCAGCGGTACTTGCGGTCCCCTGTGTGTAGCTTGACGTGCCGGTCCCGCGACCGCTTGTGCTTGAACAGGCGCGAGCAGAAGTCGCAGCGGAAAGGCATCTGGTCCGAGTGCGTCTGGAAAGAAAAAAAAAATACCTATTACATTAATAGTCTTACTAATATTATAAAGGCAAAAGTTTATATGGATGTATGTTGGTTACTCTTAAATTTACAAAAATATAGCTCATACAACAGAATAACATATACGAGCTCTGGCATTATGAAATTTATATAATTGTAATAGGTGGAACGCGAGCTGTTTGGAAACTGAATGTATTGGTAATGAATGTATGGAGAGCGTGAGGTGGGAGGGGAAATCGGAAGGGGAATTCGCGGGAGGGAGGAGGCGAATACGGGAGAGGGGAGGGGAACCTGTGAGGCAGGAGGGGAACCTCGGAGGGGGAGGAGAACTCGGGAGGGGGGTTCGCGGGACGGGGGGAGAGGGGTAGTGGAGTGGGATGAGGGAAGGTGGAGGAATCGGAGTGGGAACGCGAGAGGGGAAGGGGACGCAGGAGAGGAAGGGGAGGTAGAAGGGAAACGGGACGAATGGGAAAGGACACGCAGGGACAAATAATTTCATTATTAAATGGCGTAGCAACGCATGCCGGGAACCAGCTAAATATTGTTTCCGATTGGAACCTCCTGTGAAAGATGATTTCAGTACGATTGGGAACACTAAAAAAAAGAGTGGTTAATGATTCTTCCTAATTTATTTATTTATTTGTTTGTGTACGCCTTGATGGCTTTTACATATAAAATAAATTGTACAGAAGCATTATAATAAGTATACAGTATCATAAGTATATAGTACATAAAATGATAAACAGAGCTAGAAAGATATAAGTAGGCTTAACATAAGTAGGTATCAGTATTCGAGTAATTGTTTACAAAGGAGTTCAGCCAGCGGATTCGTATTTGGGCTCACGCTACATTATATTCAATAATTATTGTCACAATATCACACAAAATGTGATTCCAAATATACTCGAAGCATACCGGTATTTCAGTGGTGTAAAACATTTTTAACGATTAATATAAAAGTAGGTAATTTTCTTGTAATTAATTATTTTTTAAATTATAATTTTTTTTGCTATCATAAATGTACGTATGTTTGTTATTATTATGAAAAGGAAAAAAAAGAAAAGGTACACAGTAATTACATACGTAAATAAGTAAGTAGGTACTATGAATGTAATACAAATGAATCAACGTGGTTTCGACAATTCCCTCATTTATTCAAAAATAAATTTCCTAATTTTTTCGTATGAGAATTGGACATTGTTCATTCTCATCCTTTTAAAGTTTACGTCCTTGACTTCTCTGATTATATTTTCAGTGGTCTAGAAGAGGGAACCTTAGACCAATTGTAAACAAAAAAATATCCTCTCTTCTTTCAAGCTTTATCTAAAATTGCCTCCCCTCCGTTCGAAATCACATCTTTTCTAAGTGTGATTCCTGTCTTTAAGATATTTATAAAATTTTCCCATTTAAATAAAATTACTATATACTCGTACATCATCTTCCCTCACCTCAAAAAAACCTTTCTGGCCAATAGATTCTGTTTTTTTAGATTAGGATACTGGAAGCAGTCCGATAGGAATGGAAACGTTTTCTATGACTGTAATGACAATGATGAGGATGAAAATATTGGATTTCTCAGATTATTAGCAAGATTAATATAACAGAACTTTCTGGGATTGAATGTGATTTCGGTTCCAAAAACAAGTATTTTGACGGATTATAACATAGGTATATTTCACTTTATTGGGATTTACTTTTTTGCTATTAAATTCATAAATATAATATGTCTTTCTTAAAATTAGCGCAATATAAACATGCACACAAAAATTATTTTTCCATAATGTAACTTTATATACGCAATATGGACATGTTGAAATGAAATGATGATATTTCTCATTGTTCTTTTTTGTTGTGATACACAAAATAATTGTATGTTATTTTTAAGTTTAAAACTACTATTATGTAATGATATTATTTTTCTTACTTTTGTACTCTATTATATGTTTATTTATAAAAGGCAGTATAGCCGTTTATGTATCTAAAATAAATAAAATAAAATAAACAACTCTCAATGAGAATACGAAAGAGATAAAACGCAGAAAAAAAATAACGGTCACAATTATTGAAATTCGAATCCACATCCTCTAGTCTTACCATCAGGACTGGCATCTCTACCAATTGAGCAATTGCCACCACATTCCGTCATTTTTATCAACCTCATTCTTCCATTTTCGAGTTACTAACTTTATCTTCAATTATTGCCAATATTTTTCGGCTGTCATCTTTTTGGTGTGATTGCATAGATTTGCTAGAATATTTTTACAATCTATGTTAGTGGTGTCTTGGATAAACCCACCAATTTTATTTAAATACGACATCTTTAATTAATTAGGATTAACTTATGGAAGCTTAAAGCTACATCGTAATACTTATTTGAATTGTAATTCAATGGAAACAGCTCAATTTGACGATTCGATGAAAATAGCTGATAGAGACACCAGTCCCTTTGAGACTAGATGATCTGGTTTCGAGTCAGAAGTTACCGTTTTCTGTTTTTTTTATTATTTTCTATGTATTTATCTGTAATTATTAACATATATATTTTATCATTTGTCGACGGCCATTTCAATCACAGAAGAAGTTGATATTTGAGAATAGGTTATTATAAATTGTTCTGAAAAAGGATATTGGAAAATACGCCTTGACGTGTTGTATTTTTAACAGGCTGAGAATATTATTTGATGATACAGATATTTATAGAGGTGTGTAAAGCAAGAGATAAAGAATTACTTAATCGTTTTTTTAAACGTGACACGGTTTTGAAAACTAACGTTAAGCCAGTGATATCTGTGTGTTTAGTTCTGATGAAAGGTAAGCATTGTAAAAATATTATGATTTGAACAACAAAATAATCCCTTATCCAACACCCCATCACAAACCCACACGTCCAGAAGTGTCATCATGATGGGTGGAGGTGTTCCTAACGCCTTGATATGGATCCATGTAAAACAGTAAAATGTGACAGGTTTTCGTGCCAAAGATTCCGTGATATCTAAGAACCTACATAAAGAAACATTACAGACTCCGGGAGAACATACAGAGATGATATATATTACGGCCACACACCCTATTATTTTGTGGCTTGTTAAGGGTGTCATAAATATTCCCTCTCATCACGCGATATTACGTTCCATATCAAACAAATATTTACCTACGTACGTCCTCTCCGTGTTTTTATGAATGTATACATTAATTTTATGCTTATCGTAAAAGGGTGGAAATGCCTACCTAGTTTATTTGTAATTTTTTCGTAATGAAAATAATTTGTGCCTACTTTATACATCGAAAAATGTCTAGCTACATATTTACTGTCATTACTACTTACCTCTTTTATGTATTTAATCATATCTTTTGTGGAATTCAATAATTATTTTTCCAGATAAATAGCTTTATCCAAGCTTGTGGTTGAAGCGATGTTGCGATCTGAAAACAATTGCGTTAAACTAAATAGAAAAAATTTCACAAATTTTGCTACAGAGTTTTTACTATTTCAGTACCTACTGATATTCTTATATGTAAAAATCTCGTGTCACGGTGTTTGTGATCGCACTCCTCCGAAACGGCTTGACCGAAGTTTATGAAATTTTTTATGTATATTTGGTAGTATGAGAATAGGTTTTAAATCCAGAAAAAAATCTATTTTTTTACCATTTTTTTTAAGTATTTTTTCTTTATTTGGCATCATAAAATACCTACAACCCCAAATTTTAGCCCTCCTACCCCCACCCTCCCATTTTTTAATCGCGATTTTATGGTTTTTGTATGAACAAATTTAACTGTCTTTCGTATTTCAAACAGAACGAAATTATTTATGTTGTTGAATGACAGATGGCGCTTTGTCCGCCTCATCGAACTTTCATCCACGCTTGCGCAAGACATTCACGAGAAGCGTCGCGTCATTTTGATATGTCATTCGGCATCATGTTCTCGCGTGGGTAAACCATCGAGCTTATTTGTGTTGGCTAAAGACAGAATGACAAAAAACATCGTACACTCAATTGCTCTTCGAAATTCATATTGATTTTCTTTATTTCATTTTCATACTTTAGTTGGTGTTTTTTTGTTTTTATCGGCGGTCATCGTCTACAGCGCTCTATTCCTCTTTCTGTCATAGATCCCATCCTCACACACTTGCAATACATACTTTATTTTTTATTTAACAACCAAAATATTCACTAGAAAATATTTATATGGCAGAACAACGTTTGTCGGGTCAGCTAGAATATTATAATAACTGTTTAAAACTCATATTATAACTGTGGGTTTCCTTAATAAACTAAAATAAAAATAAAGTTCAATCAAAATGGAATTCACCTTTAAAGATTTGAATAAATATTTATAAACAGATTTCTAAATTTGAATTTGCTGCTTGAATTTTCATTCACGCATTTGTGACCGGTAGGTACCTACGAATATGCCTGAAAGAGATTTAAAGTTTTTTTAACATTCATACAATCGATTTAATCTATCTATTGATTTTTAAAGTAGTTTCAAGCTTTTTATTATCTCACAAAAAAATTATCTGTTCGGTATTTGAGTTAATAATTTACTATCATAACCGAATTATTTCATCTTGGAGACATTTAAAAGATGTTATTACGAAAGTAGTCATATTCTAGATATTCAATTTCATAAGTGTGTGGAAACTCTAATCTCTACACTTCAACATTTTATATGAGTGACGATTGTAATGAACTGAATTTATTTAGTCTTGGGGCGGATCCTTTGCTCGTCTCTATTACAACAGAACACAGAGATGCCGAGGAGATGTAATCACAGACGATGTGAATGAGGATTTGGAGGTGTACGAGATGATGTTCAGATAGCCAGGGAGACGTGCAGACCAGTCTACAAGTCTCCACGATGAGACAAAACTGCTTTATGAGGGATTTAGGCTAAGTTACTGAGAATAAGGCGACGCGACGACGTTGGGTTAGGAGATTTTTTCAAGTATTGTAATGTTTGCCAAGACTTTGTTATGTAATCTTACGTAGTGGGAGAAAAATAGAGTTTCATACATCAAGAAATGAAAAATTGTATGTAGTAGTAGTCCCATCTGAATAGCCGTGGATTTACAACTTTCGATGTGACAAGAGTGCTTGGTTAAAGGATTTAGGAAAAGTTACTTAAAATTAAAACGACGCGGCGAGATAATTTTATCAAGTATTGTATTGTTTCACAAGACATTGTTATGAAATCGTACCGTAGTACATTTGTACATTTTTTAATCGTTAGTTACATTATAAATAGCCATGGATTTCCAACTTTCCCACAAATATCCTTAATCCATCTTTTCCTCATTCACATTTTTTAAATAGGACATCGATCAAAAGCAAAAAAAATTAGAAGATACACAAAGACTCATAACCATAACTCTTAATTTGGCAAAGATGTCAAAAGTGATATTTTCAAATTATCACTGTTTTATTAAATTTCTGGGTCAAAAATAGAAAAAAATACCTGCCAAATTCAGATTTTCAGAAAAACAAATTTTATCACAATTAACATTGCCAAACTTTCATAAAACAGCTCTATTCAAATGTTTACTACGGTGAGCAATGCCAAATGCAGGAATAAAATAAAAATTGTAAAGTATAAATGGTTACTTTTTTTTTATTAATATTTATTTCATTTACATTTTCATAATATAACATAATATGGCTTACATATTTAAGAAAGCAAATGCTTCTGTATAGGAGAGAAAAACTTGTTGATAACTTAAGAATTATTAAACAAAAAGATTCTTATCACAAACTTATAATATTATCACAAACTTGAGAGTTTAACTTGTGAAGAGATTTAGACTTAACATATTTTAAAAGTTTATAGGAGTAATTAAACAAGAAATGTATATAGGATTTACATAAAACATTAGGAATAACAACAAGGGCGGATCCAGGATTTGTTTCAAATCAACAATTCAGGATTTTTTCGGGGGGGGGGGGGGGGGGCACACAAGGGGCGGACGGTGTCAAGTTCAAGTATATATAGGAAGATTTATGAAAGTGTCAAAACAATTAAAAAAATTAAATGTTCAATAAAGACAGTTTTTGCTTCTAAGTATGTACTGTGATGGAATCTCCACAGTACACAAAAATACCGTCCCCCCCCCCTAAATTCGCCTATGAATAACAAACAGTCAAAAACATATCTAGGAGAAAGTTAAAATTGTATGGTGGTACTACCAAAATAAGATTTAATTTTTTTTTTTAATTTGCCGTATTTTTTTTCTGTTTGTATATCAGCGGGTAATTGATTAAATAATTTTATTCCTTTATATACATAATGATTCTGTGCTGTTGTTGTTCGTACGGGTGGTACAGCTAGTCCACCAATAGAAGTATTCCTTATGCTAATATTTAGCAGTGGGATAATATTTTTATTAATGATATCTTTGTGTAGCTGAAGTAGTGCTATTTTTCGTAAAGTTTTGTAAGTGGGGGAACAGGGAATTCTTAAAATACTTTTATTGTTGGGTAGTAATACGGTTTTTTTAGAATAATTTTTAGAAGAATTTTTTGAATTGTTTCGAGTGGGAGAAGGGATGATTTATATGCACCCCCCCATGCTATGATTCCATATTGTAGTACAGAATGTGCAAGTGCAAAGTAAATGTCTTTTAATAATTAACGGACTTACGTCCAATTCACAAAATAATGACACGAAATTAAATAAAAATGAAAAATATGAGCCTATAAATTATAAGGATGGTAATTAGATGAAAGCAAAGACAAAGAGCAGATATCAACATAAGAGAATAGGATTCAAGTCAAGACTTAGCTAGAAGTCACAATATTTATAACATTTCTTTTACTTGTGTAGGAGAATATTTTGTCAGGATTTGACAATGTTCACTGTGATGAACAAACAGCTTTATAAGTGTCTGCAAACTCGAAAATCACATAAGGCAATGTTAAATTATTTTACAATCACTAAACAAACATTATTTACCAAACCACAACCAACATTTGTAATAAAAAAAATTTATTTAAAAAACAGAAAAATACTTCGCAAAAATGGATGACCTGCGGCGAGCCAACATTTTGCTTTCGAAATGATAGTTAAAAGAGTTGTTATTAACAATTTTTTTCACAAACATACACAAAATAACATTATTGAAAAAAAAATCCCACTACAAAAATAAAAACCACAGTCAACACAACATCAAACATCTTGAATCGAGAAATCGAGAAAGGTAATAAGTTCAATATTGAAAAACCCAGGAAGTCATGGCAAGATTGATAAATTAAATTACATTTATTTTTATGAAAATTATACTGTCGTTATCCGTAGTTTATTTTATTGCTTTGAATGGTGCAATGAAGCGAAAACGGTATTTTTTATAATATTATGTATTTCTTTGTAATTTTTATATTTTCTTTATGACATTTGAAACATATTGTGTAGGTACACTAAATTAACTTGATGGGTCATTTTTTTTTTGCCTGCCCCCGCCCTCACTGTGCCATCTCAACGCCCCCTAATTTTCTTTAGCTCTTCTATTGCCCGCCTAAACTAGCAAATGCAAATACATCTTCTACTGCCTTTAATCTTTACTTAAAACTTAGGAACTCTTTATTCTTTTGTAAGTTAGATTTACAAAAGAGTACCTACGTACGAGATAAAAGAAGGTTTTTGTACCCAAAAAATGGTATTATTATATTCAAGTTTCTAATGATAATATAAATATCCAAGTTTAAGAAGAAAAATCGGTTTGGCGCGTTAATTATTAAAAAACCGTTTTTTATTTATTTTAAAAAACCGTTATTTTACAAAAGTTGAAAAGTAGTATATTAAAATTTATTAGGTTTAATATTATAATAGTGGTACAATGATCATTGTGTCACTATTTTCGCTTGAATTTAAGTAAAGTATTATAATTTAACAATGACATTTTCGCTTTTAAAAAGCCACTGTAATATTTTTAAGAATTATGCCGTTTTTTCGGGCATAAAAAAAATATCCAGGAACATTTCTGCATACTTAACTCAAAAATGCCATATTTGGACTTGTGCCATTGTTATTCCACGGGTGCGATTTAATGAATAAACTTCCCACAAACTGTTCAAAACAAAGAAAACTATAAAATAATTATGCTACCTACCTAATTAGTAGAACCTGCAAACAAACCCACATACGCAACTGCCCGATTTCCGTTATAGGCACAACTTGTTACAAAAATAATATCAATGATAATATTATATATGCTATGCATGGACCCGATTCTGTTAAGCCCACCATCCACTGTACTTATGGTGTATAATGTGTAGTGTAGGATCTTGTCCCCCGTCGAGATCGCAGTTAGGTGTTCCTGATAAACCTTGCCTACCTTACTACCAGCACGGTCCACGCCGCAGCTTCGTACGGAGATGCCCTTTACGATAGCGGTGAGATGAACGGTTAATAAAGGAAGGAGGATGTGTAACTTTTCATGTTTTGAACTATGGCAGAAAAAAATGAATTCTATTGAACTAATTAGGAAATGCGATTGATTTTATTATACCGGGTGTCCGGGGGTAAAGTGCATTAACTTCGGGAGGTGATTCTACATGATGGTAGGAGTAAAAACGATTAACAACTTTTTCCGAAATTCCAACATTTTTTTTCCCATACAAAAAGACGTACCTACTAAAAATCCTTAGTGTGAGGTACGATCTTACTTGCTGAGAGCCTGCCGGGCGCCCGACTCGATTGTGATTGGCCCGTATCGTAAAGCGTCGATGAAACGTGACTAGTTTACAAGCTACTATCTACTAAGTTTAAAAGCGGGTAAATCGGCGAGTGAGATTGTCATGATGACACACAAAACTGTCCACTCGCTCAGAAGCGTAGGAAACTGAGGCCGCTGCTAGCGCCAGTAACAAGAAAAACAAAGCGTGCGTGAACTAATTCTTCTGATGTTTGACAGTCGAAATCAGCTGTTTATCGGAAGCCATGTTGGAAACATAAATAAACCAATCACGAGCAAGCGGAGCAAGCGTGTAGGCGAGTAAAGTTGACGACCTTTCAACTTTTTTTCGTAAGATTGTCAACAATCTGCTAGTCGCTGCTAGTTAGCAAGTAACACGATGACACTGGGCGAGTTTACTAACGATAAAGATAGTGAATTTCCCAGATAGTAGCTTGTAAACTCGCCACGTGTCATCGACGCTTAACAGCGGAAAATAAAAAATCTGGCCGCACACGCCGGACTAATTTCATCTTTTTACCTCAAAACTACCCCTAAAAGTTGGAAAAGTTATTTATATTTTTTATTTGTGCTATCATGTAGAATTACCTCCCGAAGTTAATGCACTTTACCCCCGGACACCCTGTATAGCACTGACGTTAATATTTATTTATTTCTATGCTCGTACATACCTACAGTTAAGAGGTAACAAATGATAAGTACACGTAATACAAAAATGTTTCTAAGTGCAAAGTAATTCGTAAATGCATGTAAATGGTTAAGTGCTAATCAAAAGATATTCTTTATTAATCTATAGTTATCTTCGGTGCTAATGTTTTGTGAATACCTCACTAGAAAAACCTGTGATGAGGTGTTCGAATGTTTTATGTAAAGTGCATCATAAGACATAGTAACAATATTACATAATTTTGTGCTTTTGTTCGATTAGTACCTACAGCAAAATATAGACTCCGAGATTATAAGTATTATATTTAAGGTGCAACTGGTATGATGATCAAAAAGGAAAGAAAACCTCTGACACTCACAAACTCGTCTTTTATATCCCTCGTTCGTAGTCTCCGTCCTACAAATAGTACATTTCACATTACAAGTAATAACAGTATACTGAAACGACAATAAAAGGATACTATGCTAAGTGAACTTAATGAAGCAATTAAGACGAAAGGAGAGTAAAACGAAAAATATTGAGATGTTAATAGTATTAAAACGTTACCCATTTTTATACTGTTATGATAAGAGTTTGAGATCATTGCAAGTGATAAGGAACAGATATTTTTGTGAGAGAAATACATTTTTAAAATCATTTATAAATTTTAAAGGAATTCATGGAAACGAATTTGATATTAAGTTTATTATTTTTAAATCAACCCATTTCGGCATTATTTCAAAATAAGTATTTCCCAATCCACGGTGAAAGCGCTATAAATTTCTGAATGTTTCATTTCACAGGAAATATCATTACATATACAATAGTCCATAAATATTGGCGACCTCTACACGTCAGTGATCCATCGCGAGCTAGGCCTCCAGAGAGAGCGTCTCTGATTAAATTGTTACCAACCGTTCCGCCGTAGTATCACTTATCGACACACAATTAATCATTTCACGAAATGGTATTTACTGGCGGGACGACTAGGTACATACGTCTAAACTCTAAACCTTCATACTTTGTATTACCAATATAGCTTCCCTCAGACAAACACGATCATCATACGTAACATCAAGATCTCATGATTTCCAAACAAAAACATATTATGGGATTTGGTTTGATGGTATAACACAATAAAATTAGGTGGTAGCACCGGTAGTCATAACGTTTGTTATTATTGCTTCTTTCGAAGCTATTTTGAGAAGTCGACATTATATGAAAAGAACGAAGTGCCTTGGCTAGAAAAAAATTTACTAGAAAACATGAGATACAAAATATATTTAAACAACAAAAATTACACAAAACAGATTTAAAAATTTACAAAATGTAAAAAACACCATCAACTCTAAAAAAATGCTTCAGACTTCCAGAGTGTACCAGAAAATTTAAAAATTAAAAGAAAATATACATAGTGAGAACTTGGACTGTACGTATTGTTAACAATGTGATTCAAGTTTCAAGTCTATATGTATGTTTTTTATAAGTCTTTCTCAATACGGATATCTAAGTGACCGGAAATCTTTACGCTTTTCCACTGAAAAAAGCGTCGAGCGTTTTAAAATAATTAAATGATTAGGAAATAGAAAATTTCAAAAATAAGTGAGTCAGAATATATTATTTATTACAAAATGATGGGAAATTTCAACTACGGTAATAATTTGAAAAACTGTTTGTCTCAAATACTTCACGATGCTCACATCATTGAAAGGTTAAACTGGGTATTTAAAAAACATTAAGCATCACAAAGAGCGTCGTAATTACATAGTAAAATCCTTGAAGACTCGGCGAGAGGAGACGTTGTTTATTCAATTTCGTCTCCGGCCATTGTCAGCCACATAAAGCGCGCCTCATTTTTTACACAACACCTCCGCTACAAAGCGCGGGATGCTGGATACGGAGTCATACGAAGCCGAGATATTCTGTGACAATAATACGGACTCAGACAGGGCCATAGCGCCCTTATAGACAAGGCTTACTGTGCACAAGGGTGGACGAAGCAAGGGGCGGCCACCTGAATTTACATCTTTACACAGTCCGGCCTTTGATTCAGCGGTGTTTGTGACTGATAAATATATAAAATGTAACGAAATATAAAATGTAACGTAATATAAAATGTATATATAAAGGATAACGAAAACTTACAAAATTTACACTAATATTAATTTTAAAAGCAGCTATAATAATTATTAGGGGCTTAATATAGCAATTACTCGTATTAAAACTGAGACGTGTGGATGCAAAATCTATGGATTTGAATTTGGATCACTTCGCATCAAACATTTACTATTGTGCGTGTTGCTAGATCTTGAAAACTTGCAGAAAATGTAATGCTGGATAATTATTTTCTAATTGAATATTTGCATATGTCTGCCAATTGACATGTCCTCATGATCCCATGAAACTCATTCTATCTTATGTTCTATTATGATATTATACGCAAGATGTCCGGGGGAAAAGTGCACTAACTTCGGAGGGTGATTTTACATGATAGTAAAAGTACATAAGACACAACTTTTTCACACAACGCTTTATTATAGGTTTAAGGCCCAAAAAATAAATTGTTTGCATGTAAAAAATCTGCTACCAAAAAGTATTTTTGATGGAAGAAAACAATGGAATTTCGTCAATTTCGTGAAAAAACGTCATAATTTTTTTTTCTTCACCTCCCGAAGTTAGTGTGTCTCCGAACACCCATACTTCCAAACCACCCGTTAAAATTTTAAGTTGATTATCTGGCTTGAATATTTCCAAATAAATCTTTAATTTGACAGATTTTGTAAGTAACTTGATGTAATATCGTCTGGAGCCGGCCCTGCCCAACACGCCAAGAGCCCGTTAGCCACGGTCTCGATTTTTCACCACTTCCCCACAATGGAGTAATGTGTGACCGAGCAAAGACAGATTGCAAATTACAAGTAAATATCCGTGAAAGAGCAGCGCGACATAACGATCCGTTTTTTAATGCAAATCATTGTGCGCGAGTCGAAGAGAATTGCACATTAGGCGACTAATGCACTTTTAATTTACCCATCAGGCGCATTGTGTCCCCCACCGGAGCTATTGTGAGCTTTTTGCTGCACTTCGCCAGAAAAGCCCGAGGAATAACGCTATTATTGTGCAGGGGATAAAAGAAGTAACGCGACTTATACCTGCATTGTCTGTACTCTATCATTGTCAATACGACTTACTGTGCACCTACGTATGCCAGAGTTACAATATTTATTGTTTAATTTTCTTTCTTACGTCATTTCAAAACATCAAAACGGTTCGAAGAATATTGTTCAGTATAATGCAACGGAAAGACTGGACCAAAAAGAGTCTGTTATGTTATGGATTTTGAGTAGGCATAGCATATTTCACGACGGTTATTTTGCGTCCCAGAAAACTTTCAATGCTTTTTACCACGTAGTTTTTTTAGTCCAACCACGTTACCTGACTTCTTAATATTCTTAGGTAAAAGATGTACTGTATAATTCTGTAAAAAATGTATATTTCATTATTTTGTTTCCTTCAAACTGATCAAGATAAAACGAGTCTATCTATTAATCCATATTTAAGGTGACATGAAAATCTGCTTGTGAGCTTTACCAAATTCATCATTGATTAGTCAATAAGATAAGTTTCCCCTGTTATTTACAAAATGATAGAATAAAATAATTTACACGATTAGGCAAGAGGGAAGAAAATCAAACATGTCAAAAATTGTAACCCAATCTGGGTCCGCGGAAGATAAATATGCTGCGTATATAGGTTGTATACGTTGTCATTCATATACCCTTCCAGCGTCCTTGTGCAGCATACTAAGTACTAATTACGATTTGATCCGGTCCCAAGCGCATTGCGCCCAATACAGATGTACCCGCCTTAACTAATTGCAACAGAAAAGAGTGTCATTTGCCTCGGAGCCTCCTTTGCAACGGTGCCAAATTGTATTTTTGTTGCAACACCTAATGTGAGCGACACATTATGGATGGGGCGATATAAGATGCGCTGTGAAATAAATATATTTCACAATGACAGCTAATGCTCGGGAATTGATGGCGATTTGACCAAAATTACGGTTGATTTAAAGAAGCGACGGCACTTAGTATTGTTCGCCGAGAAGTTGTCACGCCAACTCCTAGTTAAGTATGTCTTGTGGGTCCATTGAAAATTCGACAATTGATTCATTTCGTACATTAGACATAATTTCACAGCCATGAGAAAAGCTCACGATGTTTTTGTGTAGAAAAAATATTAATAATCTGAAGGTATTGTGACACCGGGATGATTTGGGTCACCGTCGCCAATAGTAACTCTAAATGACACACATGATTCCTTAATGATGACTGAACCTATAAATAGGTTTATCAGCTTTTTTTAAATTGGTAGTGTAATATAAGATAGCCAAAGAAAAAGCTATATTAATTAAATGTATTCAAACAAATACACATAGGTACCTACTATTCAATTAATATTATTATGAAAAAAAAATCGATTGTTCAGTTATTTATTTTATTATTACCGCCCTTTTAAATGGTAAAAGTATATCATTTTGACCGACTCAACCACTGAGTGGGACTCCAGATACTAATATCTACAGCCTGTATGTCGGACGAACATCTACAGCTCATGTGTTGAACTAATATCTACGAACTTCAGAGTGTTGACTAATATCTACAGAGCTAAGGTCGGACGAATATCTATGACGGTCCCAGTGTTAACTAATATCTACAGAGCGTAGGTTGAACTAATATCTACATAGCGTAGGTTGGACTAATCACCTAAATGTGTCCAATAGTCCGATATTAGGGATTTTTACATACATACTTACATAAATTAAGTTTTTTAAACTGCACACGCAATATTAGATACGTTATTCCAATATGCTATACATAATTACAAATCCAACCTCTGCCAGTGATGCAGATATTCGTCAACACTTTGGTTCTCATAGATATTAGTCAGCAGTTTGAGCTGTAGATATACTAGATATTCGTCAACACTTTGGTTCTCATTGATATTAGTCAACAGTTTGAGCTGTAGATATTCGTCAACACTTTGGTTCTCATAGATATTAGTTCGATTTTTCAGTTTTTGGAATTCCTGTAGATATTAGTAGACGCCTCCCTGAGTGAGCATAGCGCTGAGTCCTCCATCACAACACAAGCAACATTTTCGGCTTTCTGTGGTGGCAGTAGGAGATTTTCAAACATTGTTGGGTTATTCGTAACCCGGGAATGTTTGTCTTTCATAAAAAAAAAAAACGTTTTTTCGTCTTTTTATACATAACTGAACAGTCCCAGCAACAATATTTAGTATTTATTTAGTGGTAGATTGAGGATGTCCACTGACTTGGTATATTTTTTCCCCCATTAGTATTTTTGATCGTAATGGAATTCGAAAGCTAATTTATCAAAGCAAGAAATTCTGGACTATCAAATAGATAATTTAGAATTTTGTATAGATGTACCAAATCAGTTAAAATCCTTCTGTCGGACAACTTCAGCATAAAATTTAAAACAGTGTTATTTATGTGGTACCTAAATTAAATATCTAATTACCTAATGCGGGTATTTGATCAGCGCCGTCTCATTTAAGTAATTAACACGTTATTGAAAATCAAATAATTCTACTGATTTTTCACGCTGTTTTTGAATACTTGTTTGTTTTATACTGGGTTTTTACAGCTTGTTCTCATACACGTGAGAACCACCCAGTTATAAAAACTCAGTTAAATATACAAAAAAAGACAAATAGGTAAAAATGTATATAAAATAATCACCCAAATTATACAATGGTTAGATTTATTATGTTAATGTATTACACCGCACAAGAGTCCCAAATGCCCAAAGTAAATGGGACTCTATTTTTATTTTATTTTTATTATTATTAAGTTAAAAGAAACATAATATTTCGCTTTCTTAACTTAAATACAGAGCTTATATAGTACAGTAGTAAGAAGTAATATTTTTAATTTTGTTTCAATACTCTGGCATCCCCAATTGGGGTATATTGTGTTGCTGAAGAGATCGGATAGGGAGAGGAGATGGGAAAGGTCGCGAAATATCCATCGGCTGTTTACAAATGGTCACTAAACACAGCTAAAGACATTTCAAGTAATGTTCTGATTCTTGAAGGTGGATTCTCAACAAGATG
The DNA here is from genome assembly GCA_917880885.1 of Limnephilus marmoratus. NCBI lineage: Eukaryota > Metazoa > Arthropoda > Insecta > Trichoptera > Limnephilidae > Limnephilus > Limnephilus marmoratus. Next base: position 30,514,471 of record OU862910.1, read on the forward strand.
ACACTGGGAGTTAGTACGGAATCGGGGAACGAGGAATAATAATAGTGTATTTATAAACTTTCGAAATCAATGAACGCGCCTTATTACGAATATTTTCTAGAAAAAAATCTTTGGATTCACTTTAATTAGGTACTACAAAAGACAACTGTTTGAGTTCGTTGCAAGAAAAGAACTAAATTCAAATTTTCCATTACTTAAAATGAAAATTCGACTTCGTCATATGAAATCGCGGCCATTTATTATAATTTCTGTCATTTTGTTATGTGGGTGATCTATTCGGACGGCTACACATGCTTAATCTTAGCCGCCTTCATGCGGATACATTAAATGACAAAAACATTGTGATAATTTGCATCGCTTGTCTGGAATTCCAAATAAACCCAACACGTCAATAATATAGAGCGCATACAAAATAAATTTATTAAGTATCTCGGTTACAAATACAACAATAATTATATCTGCACTCTCCAATCCCTAAAATCTCGGCGAACGGTAGCTGACATTACATTTTTCCATAAAATAATACATAAAGAAATAGACTGCCCAGAACGTCTATCCCAAATAAATTTTAACAACCATCTAAAAAAACTCGCCACACCAACGTTTTTTACACAACCAGTAATAATACGTAGGCCGCAGCCAACCCCCCCATTTCCCGCATCCTTCAAAGATTCAACTCATTTAAAAAAACAACAAATACCGATATATTTTTTGATTCCCTCCCTCTATTTAAGAAAAACATTTCTAGCACACTGAATTCGCACACATAACACACACATTTACACACATCCACACACACACACACACACACCCTCGCATATACACACACACAAACACTCACACACACCCCTCTCCTTCAATAATTTACTAACTTAATTTAGGTAAAATGTATAATTTATCACATAAAAACAAATGTATATAACAGCGACATGTCATTGGTACCAATATTGTGTTAAATTCTATAACTTTGGAACTATTTTCTACTACATAATTATGTACTGTTTGTTTCTGCCAAATAAAATAAAAAATGATACATATTTTTAGCCTAGCTTATTGGACGTTTTACACGATGACTTTTTTTACAGCGATCCCCTTGCGGAAACTAAATCAGGACCCATATGAAAATCTTTATTTCACACGATCAATATTTCCATACTCACGAGTTCACACACATTGTTAGTTACCATTAGAGAATTAAAAATATTTTGGGACGGTACTAAATCGTCAAAAAATAGCCACACCTTGAACTTACCATAGATCACTAGAAAGCGTCTGTCACTTGCCTTTGTTGTTGCCGTCAACAAATCACAAAAAATACACGTGAAATTTCAAATACCGAACAGTAATGTAAGTCGACAATAAATAATAAATTCATATCGTAGTCTTAGTATATTTTTTTGGTAATTGTTCGGGACAAACGTCAACGGTTAATACGCACTTTTTTTTATAAAACTTTTAGATTCTTCTTAATTACCATAAAAGACAACTATTTGCATTCGGGGAGGTTGAAAATGTTACATTTTTAATTTTATTTACTTACCTAAATTGAAAATTTGCTTTCACACTGTCAAATCACTCTGTTTGCAGTTCGGAACAAACGTCAACGGTTAATAAGCACTTTTTTTGATAAAACTTTTAAAAAGCCCGCTACACAAACCCTGCTTTGCCAGAAAAACCATTCAAAAACGTAGGCTGTTTTTTAAAGTAAAGATAACATACACAATCCCGTTACATAACTGTTGACGTTTGTTCCGAATATTTATCTACCATTTTTTTAAATGTAAAACTAAATAAACGTGCAACATTTCCAAATTAAAAAAAAATAACAAACGATAGATGTCATATAATTTTCGCCATATTGGAATCTTCGAAAATCGGCACAATAATAGAAGAACTCCGCTTTATTTTATCCCCAATCTGGAAACTGGACGAATAAAAGCTTTATTTAAAACGCTCCATATATCTCAATCAAGGAATTGAATAAGAATCTTATTCCAAAGATTTTTAAATTATGCGTAAAAGTAAACATTTCTTTATTTCTCTTTTTTGCTAAGTGTAGGAAACGAAAAACTATTTGCTGAAAATGCTAAGTGATAGTAATTGCACCGTTTCCCCCTTGTAAGATGTAGGAACCGATACCCCGCGACCGGCTCCTTGTTAAGTGCCGGTTAATTTGAGGTGTTAAAATGATGCTGTGGCAAGATTAGCCAAGGGAACACAACACCCACATTGTTAGCGCGCGTTATAAGAAACAGTAACACTTAAGAAATAAAGAAACTCTCTTAATTGGTACACGGAAATCTCTATCTGCAGCAGGTACCTGCCTATCTGGATGGAATCAAACATTTAACGTTCGAAAGCAAAATTTAAACGGTGGGATTAAAATAATTTGTTTCTAGCACAAAACTTGATGGAATGAGAAAAGTACCTATGGCTTTTCAAGAACGAAAACTCTACTTTATTAAGTAGTTATTCGCAGAAAATACAGGGTGTCCCAAAAGAAAGTTGATATTTAGTGGATCGATTTAAAAAAAAGTAAGGGTTCTGTCGAAAAAATGTTTATTAAACACTAAAATACAAAATTTAGGAATTTATTTCTGAAAAATAATATCGTCCAAATGTAAACCCTCATTTCTTATGACGGCTCGCCAGGTAGGCTTAGTGATGGCTGCCATTTCGTGACGGATATTTTCTGTTAGTTGCATCAGGGAAGTCGGATTTTTGGCGTACCATTTGTTTTCGAGATAACCCCACAGGAAAAAGTCCATAGGGGTTAGGTCAGGATCATGAGGAGGCCAATTTATGTCACCTCTCCTGGAGATCAATTTGCCAGGGAAAATTTCACGAACTCATGGCAGAGACGTATTGGACGTATGTAATGTTGCTCCGTCTTGCTGGAACCATGTTCTTTGGTTATAGCCAGTAAGTTTGTAGGGGTGCAGCATTAGGTATTTTTGCAAAATGCTATGTAACGATGATCTATGCACATTTAAAGCACTTGCGCGCTTCGAAAAGTTTGAGTCGTCATGAAAAGACTGATAAACACTCACTACGTTTTCTACCGTTCTCGATGACCTTGGTCGCCCGGATTTTGGTTTTGCCAGCGATGTACCGATCTCTTCAAACTTTTTGACCCATTTTTAAATTTCAAAAAAAGGACACTCGGGGAGAAACAATTTCTTTATTAAATGGCATAGCAACGCATGCCGGGAAAAGCTAGTTATGTATGTGTATAAATTATATTTTATCTATCCAATATACCATTACGCAAACAAGGACATCTCAAAAATTATTTGCCTTTACCTATTTTTAACTATTCTATTTCGAAATATCTTACAAAACAGTAAAATAAAAACTGTTACGAAGCGCGGTGATCTCAATGAATTACGGCTTAATTTAAAATTATAATGAACACCCGAATAATATTCTTGTTTTCGCGGCGGTATAAATTTACATGTTATTATATTAAAACTGCATTCATCGCACGAAATGAGCTTTCTTATCAGTGACTAATTTATTATGAGGCGCGAACTGCACACGAATTAAATGTGCAGTTTACTGTGATTACGACATTGTAAAATGTGCGGAAAATCTTATGGATTAAGTAACTAGTTTGGAAACTAATTAGTTGCTAAGATTAATTTATCTCGGTTGGTTCCAAATAATGTCTTCAATTATTCCATTCATTTTAAAACTAAAAATCAAAGACTGACAGATAAAGCTATGACTGTGTGCTTTAAATTTTTAGAGTAATGATAGAACTAGTGGCGGACTAAGCTCGTCATAGGCCCGGGGGCGTATTTCCAAAACCTATACTGGTTCAATTACATTGCAAAAACCAAAATTGTTCTGAAATCTAGATAAAGTAATCATTCTGATGTGTATATTAGAAATTAATAATTTTATTTCTAAATATTTAAAATTTGATATTGAAAATGTAAAGCGACTGATCCGGTATAGGTTTTGGAAATGCGCGGCCCGAGGCGGCAAAGCTGAATGAGGCCCCCACCCCCTAGTTTAAGAAGTTGATGTAATTTTACAAGGTTTTTATATAGTTCACAAGGGCCTGGGGGGCTTCCAAACGCCTCCATGTTACCATCATCCAATCCTAAACAAGGCTTTAAAGCACCAGGACACTGTAACAGGAGTGTTGAATTATCCTTTAGCGGTTCAGGCTGTATTTATTTATTCCTATTTTATCTGTATGGGACGATATTTGTATGGGACCTCCTAACTCCAAACCACCTCTGAAATAGGAACTGAGCATATTTTTATAGGACATTTTTATAAGACACAAAAAAATGTCACTTTTTTCATTTCATTTTCTAATAGATGTATTTGTTAATAATGGTTTCACCAAATTTTATAAGGAAATTCGTAAAATTGACGGAGATATAGCATCTTATAGGAAACCATTTTAAACAGTTTGTATGTTGAATTAACCTTCAGCAAAACTTTGAACGCGTTTTTATCGAAACTACGTTTTTCAACCTGGTTGACAACATATTAAAAAAATATACATCCGGTTTGCATGCATCAATTCTTAAACGGTTCTACAATCCATTTCTTTAAAAAAAATTGTGAGTGCATTCTTAACAAGTGCATCTTTCAGAAAATGAAAAAAAATTACAAAAACATTTCTTTACAGTGTCCTGGTGCCTTAAAGCCTTGTTTAGGATTTGATCAAGGGAACGTGGAGGCGTTTGGGGGCCCACAGGACCCCCCCCCTCCTCCCTTAGTCCGCCTCTGGTTAGAACACAAAACAAATAAACTAGTCCGGGTTGTTTCATTCGCAAACTCAATACGTATAATTTTGAAACTCCGCTTTAAAGCTAAGCATTGGCGTAGCAAAGGCTATGATCATAAAAATCTAATATTTTCTTGCTTCCTTTCTTTTCGAAATGAAATTTCTTTACCACCGTTGTGATTTGAAACTCGATGAAACGAAAAAGCGACACTAAAGAGAGACAAATATATACATCCATAGGATTTAGCCTGCGAGAGAATGAGATAGAATAATCGGTTTCCTCTGTGTTCGGTGCTTCGTAACCTCCCCACTTTTGTTTACTTTAGTTTTCTACACTGTAGTTTTGAACTGCACACTTGTAATTTTTGTATTCATTTAGTTTCACAAGAAATCCTTTCTTTTTTTAGTTGGTTCAACGCTATTTTTAATATCATCTAGAAAGCAAAATAAAGTGCCCGCCCTCGTACCCAATGGATTGCTTGCATTATCGTATAGGTATAGAAATTTATTGTTTCTTTAGTATCTACTTTTTGTATTGATTACCTACCTATAAAATATATTTTTTTAGCTCAAAATTATATTTGTATTTAGTTCGATGTTTCTAATTTAATTTAAATTTTAAATTTTAAAAAGTAAGAAAAACATCCTTTTTCATATATAGTTAGTGTATAAAAACAAGTTTGATTCGTCACAATAACAATATTTTTAAAACTCCTAGTACCAACGCTGTAAGCATAAAATGTTACTTGTGTCGTGATGGAGGACTTGAACCAATCAGCCGAGGAATTGAACTCATGAGTGGGCCCAGGACGATATGTGTGTTTCTGAAATGCGTATTTCTTTGAATCTTGACTATGAAAGTCGGGTTTCGTGATTTTTCTGGTCTGCGCTTTTTCAATTTACAAGAAAGCGTTATTTAACAAACAAGATTTATTCACTTTGTTTTTTCACGGGTCTGCGCTAGCTTCACACCTAATGAAAGTATAAAAGTAGCGAAACTTCTCCGCTATATTTTCCACAACGTACATAAAAACCAATAGGATTCTCGCGATTCTAACACGATACTTATCTTAGACTAACTGTCTTGTCGTCTATTTATTCAATTGCTTATTTTATTTTATTTTGTTGGAAAAATTACAAAATATATAGACTATTCCGTATTTTTGTGGATACGGAAAAGATCCCATACATGGAATTGGCTGTCAATTTTTTTGCTTGGGCTTGGGCTATGACTTTCATTTGCTTGGGTTATGGTGACCTGAGACGATGTCAGATGTCAGCTGTCGCTTATTTTAGTTTAGAGCGTTTAAAATACGAAATACTGTAATAATACATGATAACTTATTCATTTAATGTGCGTTTTAAGTTGTTTACTATTAATTTGACATTTGCGAAGTTTCGTTTCAATCTATATACCTACGCATGAATTACTTGCTTTGCCCAAACTTATTACTTATTTTGTGCAAATGTCAAATCCATGGTATAAAACTTTGAACGTATATAAAATTAATAAATGATCATGTATACTTATGCCTACAAAACACGACATCTTTTTTCAGCCCGATTCCAATTAGAGACCAAAGTCAACATTTTTGACTTTACGGGATCATTATTTTCACCTCTATTTTCATATCTACGATTTCAGTTGGCATCACAGCAAACAGCATGGTTCATGTGTGGTTTGCAGTGATGACAATTGAAGTCGTAGATATGAACTTAGAGGTAAAAATAATGATCCCGTAAAGTCAAAAATGTTGACTTTGGTCTCTAATTGGAATCGGGCTGAAAAAAGATGTCGTGTTTTGTAGGCATAAGTATACATGATCATTTATTCATTTTATATACGTTCAAAGTTTTATAGATTTGATTTTCGTGTATTGTAGGCATTACAGTATTTTGTTTTTCAAACTAGTTAAAATCGGCGACAGCTGACATCACTCATTTAAAAACCAATTGACAGCAATCGAAAATCACATAATTTGACAGCCGATTCCATGTGGAATCTTTTTCGTATCCCCATAGTGAACCGCTCTTCCGAACCTACTATTATTAAAGAAAATAATTTTATTTTGTAATTTGCGAGAATTCACAGAAATCTTTCGATCATAAATGTTCCGCTTCAGCAATATTTAAATATGTTTGTACATTATTAAGACGGTAAGACAACATAATAATAATAACGATAATCTTGCCCAACCTGTTGCAAGGTGATGACTAATTTAAAATAACAAAGAAAAGGATAATATTCTTGAAAACAAGCTGATAAAAGATAGCATCTTGTCATCAAGTTGAATTTCGGTGAAAGTTTTTACGGCCGTTTGTTTTGATGGACTGAACATTAATTTACTTTAAACGCATATGAATAATGAGGAAAGCATTGAACGGCCGCGGGCCGCAGGTTTACATTACCTCACCATTAAACGTAGCTTAATTAAAATATTATTCCTGGTTTCCGAGAATTTTGGTGACAACTAGAGATGAATAATATAAATGAGCCTGAAGATCTTTTTTCCGTTATTTAACATTTTTACTTCGAATTTAAGAAAAACGTTGCAACATCCTTTTCGCAGCGGTTACAATAGCTTTGGTCATTTAAAAAAAAAAAAATTTTTGACGGCCGGCGTAGTGCAGCGGTAAGGCGCTTGACTAGCATTCCGAAGGTCGCGGGATCGAATCCCGGCGTTGCGAATAAATTTTATTTGATTAATTTGTGTATTTCACAATTTATTCATTTAAAATAATATATAGTATATTTGCGGCACGTTCCAGAGTGGAAGATACTCTCAGTATCGCCCTGGTGTAAGACCACCATTCAGAATTGAAACGTTGCTTGAAATGGCTTCTGCCGTGTTTGGTGACCAGATCTGAATTGCCAGGTACTTCCCCACCTTCCACTTCCCTATCTCCTTCCCCTCCCCACTACCTCCAGCCTCATAACATACCCCAATCGGGGATGCCATAGTCCCACTGGCTCCAGACGGGAGCAGTTGGGACTCTTGTGCGGTATTCATGTAAAAAAAAAAAAAATACAACCACAAATACTCTTTTTGGAGGTGGCCATGAATATAATATAAAAATGTTACATTTCGCGAAAGTATATTTCTTAAGAGCGTTTAACCAGCCAGCGGCCGAAATACCACATTTCGTCGAAAGTTGTTCTTACGACCGTGCAGGGCGGTTACAATGAGAAAGATTAATTATTCTCCGTACCAGCTTTTTAACTCAATATCGATTTGATTTCATTCCAAATTTGCTTTATTTTATACCTAATTAGCTTTATTTTAGCTTTACTAGCTTTACTATTTATTTTATCCAAAAATGCTAAAAGGCGTGATGATAAAACTATTAAAATAATGTACTTTTTGTAATTATTTTTTTTAATTATAAGTATTAATCATTTTTCAATGTCTAAGTTAAATAAGAATGTTAAAAAAATCTGAAATATATTAGTTTGACACAAACTGACCAATTTTCGTCAAGAAACACGTGTACATTTTTTACTGTTTTTATTTAAACTCAAATTAAAATTCTAAAACACGCGATACCCAGATAATGTATTGATTTATTTAACTGCATGATTATATGATTTGAAATGGGTGTGGTACAATACAAAATCTTTTTTGAAAATTTAACAAATCTGCCAATGACCTATGGTATAACCTTATTATACTAAAAATGAACCTTTTTTCTCAAAATGTAAAACATGCGAATGCTAGATAAAAGAATTGTCTTTCGAAATCCATTTATAATTTTTTGTGGAAAAGAGTCAATACGTCTAAAATCTGATTTAAAAATGACGGGGAGGGGGGAGGGGGGAGGAGGGAGGGGGAGGGGGGAGGGGGAAAGGAACTCAGGGAGAAACAATTTAGATCAAGGTATGGTATACGCAGGGAGAAACAATTTAGATCAATTCAGCAAATAATTTGACAACAGTTTTTGATTTTGAGGCGGTACGAAGTTCGCCGGATCAGCTAGTATTTTATTAAAATACTTATAAAAAAACTGACCGACCTTTTTAAGGGCCAAGATATGTTCTATATGCAGTATTTAATTGAAGCATCTGTAACACTTCTAAGCGATCCAATTTTCAAAACAAAAACATATGATTTTGTATGATTTTGCATTATTTAGTATGGCTTCATCTTAATACATATGTTTATCATCTGTAGACGTTAATACACCGTAGGTAACACGTACATTATGTGCGTAATATATTTGAAAAGCAAACGTTTAACTCATTTCTGATCAATTTTCTCAGATATATACTAGATAAATTATTCATAAAGACAGTTTCAAGGATTAACAGTTTAATCTGTAATCTAGTGATGCATTTTCCCATGTGCTCAATACTTTCTAAGTGAGTGCATTACACCGTATCTATATCTGTTTATCTGTAATGAGTTATGAGTGAGTACGCCTAATGGATAAGCTAGCACAAAATGCTATGATTTATGACTGGATACGTACTTGGATATGTACGGTAATAGTGCACACCGGATAGGATTGCTGGTAGCGGTTCAGGTAGATGGTCATTAACAGGCAAGGGAGATATCCTGTGCCAATCTCATTGCAGCATCCGGTTCCCAAGGGTCAAGACCGGTAGCGAGAATTATTATAGCGGAGTAAGCGACACCTTATATGCCTTTTACCTGAACACTACCTAACAACCGGCGCAGAGAAGTATTTTATTCAAAGGTTACGTACAGTTTATTTACCTACCCGACAAACTGTGAATTTTAGGAAGATACTTTATTTTAATTTTTTATTTTGTATTAATTCATAAATTTTTATTTGTTACAGTTTTTTGTAAAAATTTTTAACCACCATACTAGATTCCAATTAGACACAAAAGTCAACATTTTTCGCTCTACGCGATTGCTATTTTCATATCTACGACTAACTGAAGTCCCCGGCGATGCTCGGGCTTTACAGAGAGTTTTATAAATCAAATGTAGACAGTGACCTTCCTCTTGTTTTGAAGGTCACATTTTCAAAATTTCATCAACCTCGGCATAAAACTGTAGATTTCCATACAAATCAAATCCACACCGTCCGCTGCCAGTCTGCTCGTCCACCACAATATATTATATATATTTCAACCAATTTACACAAAACCTTGAAAAATTATATACCTCAGCCTTCCTTATAAAACACTCTATCTAATGGTGAAAACCGCATGAAAATCAGTTCAGTAGTTTTTGAGTTTATCGCGAACAGACAGACACGGCGGAGGACTTTAATTTATAATATGTAGAAATAGAAATGTAGAGATTTCAATTATCATCCAACTGAAATTGTAGATATGAAAATAGAGATGAAAATAGCGATCGCGTACAGCGAAAAATGTTGACTTTTGTGTCTAATTGGAATCGGGCTGAAAAAAGATGTCGTGTATAGCGGCCATAATGCCCGTGTTGTGGTAGTCATATGTACGAAAAATGAATCTTTTTGATAGGTAATTTTCATAAATAAATATTTTTACTTAATTCTATTTGCAAATAGTATTGTTTTGTATTAAATTGAAATTAAAACATTTTTTTTTAACTTATTTCCACATATTTATTTAACCAGTACCGGTTTCATCCTGTTATGGACATCTTCAGGCTGGCAATTGACATTCTTTTGTTAGAGAATAAAATTGAATAAAATTTGGTAGGTAAAAAAAAAAGATTTTATTCTCTAACAAAAGAATGTCAATTGCCAGCCTGAAGATGTCCATAACAGGATGAAACCGGTACTGGTTAAATAAATATGTGGAAATAAGTTTAAAAAAATTGTTTTAATTTCAATTTAATACAATATAATTCCACAAAGTATAACAGAACAATAAATAAACTCGTATTGTTTTGTCATAAGCAATACATAACTTTATCAGCTATATTTTAATTAAAAAATATACTTTGGAAAATTATATTTCTAATCAAATAGATAATTTTGCAAATATTTTTAAAGATTGAAGGCAATACTGGAAACTGTCAATCGAAATTTGAAACAGATAAAGGATTCGGTCGCATTTAGGAAATGAACCAGGAACTTTAGCCTTGCCGGGGCTCTGCTCTAACAACTGATCTAATTCACCCCGATCGTTCAAATTTAACTGTTTCACATTTCAACACAGAACTACCAACATTATCTTCATTTTCTTAAGGTACATTTTTATCAGTTGCTATCTTTATGTATGATTGCAAGATTTTTGTCTGTAATGTATATGCATATATTTTTATTGTACAACAGAATATTTATTCCCATTAGAAAACAATTTAGTCACCACATCAGGTAGGTGTTTTAAGGCATTTAGAGAACAGTCTCTTACATCGAAATGGTTTGCAAGTTCATTTAACCACCACTCCCCTCGTCATGCTATGCTTTGCCAGAACGTCGGTTCTACGGTACTCTGAATCAATCAATCTGCATTCATTAAATATTACAAATTGAGGTTTTACTTCTAAAAATCAACCAAGGTACCCGCGGCCCGGCGTGTTCACTTGACAGCTCCTCTCCCGCCGACACCGACCCCAAAAATAACAATCGTACGTACATATTGATGAGTAGAAAAGGTAAGTTGATTATAAAGTTGTAGAAGAATACGAAATTATTTTTTTACTTTTTAGTGCATTTTTTGAAGTCGTTTTTTTGTTTTGTTAAAATTTTTGTTTATTTTCGCTTATTTTTCATTAGCCATCCATAAAATCATTTGATGTATCTAAACCACTAATACCTACGTATTTGAAAAATCCGTATTCAACGTGCGTGTAACAAAGAGAAATTATTAAAGTAACAATTATTATATTTTGCATTCAGAGGTTATTCATTTTCAGAAAAAAGAAATAAAAATAATCATCAATTTAATATTTTTTTATGTGAATACCGCACAAGAGTCCCAATTACTCCCATCTGGAGCTGCAAACATACTAATACTAAATATTATTTTTAAATCATCATTATTCAACAGCCGGCGTAGTCCAGATAAGGCTCCAGACCCGCACACCGAAGGTCGCGGTATCGAATCCCAGCTTGGCAAATAAATTTTATTTGGTTAATTTGTGTTATTTCACAATTTATTCATTTAAAATAATATGTAGTATATTTGTGGCACGTTCCAGAGTGGAAGATACTCTCAGTATCGCCCTGGTGTGAGATCACCATTCAGAATTGAAACGTTGCTTGAAATGGCATTAGCCGTGTTCGGTGACCAGATCTGAATGGCCAGGTACTTCCCCACCTTCCTATTCCCTATCTCCTTCCCCTCCCCACTACCTTCAGCCTCACAACATACCCCAATTGGGGATGCCACAGTCTCACTGGCCTCAGACGGGAGCAGTTGGGACTCTTGTGCGGTATTCATATAAAAAAAAGAAAAAGCAAAAAATGTAATTTATTTTCCCACGCCGGGATTTGAACCCGCGACTTTTGGATTGCTAGTCAATAGTCCAACGCGTCAACCACGGAGTGGAAATTGTGGTAACTTGGTTGGTTTATTGTTTAAACTTTTAGGAAAAGAGGGGAACGTGATAAATGACAATAGAAAAAGCCTCTCTTTTTAAGGAATCTATTGTTTTATTTTTTTCGTGCATTTTTCCTTCCCAGAACTTCCTCTCCTTCCTTTCCCGAAACACCCTCCACACAGCAAAAAAAATTACGTTTCGCAACTGCCTTGCGCTAAAATTAAAATAAATAACAAGTTTAAACAAAACATAATACAGAGCCCTGATCTTGCCAGTCAACTAATAGCAAGTTTATTGGTTGGTGCTAAGTGTAAATAAAATTAGCGCGGCTTTCTAGATTAGCTGGGAACAGTGTCCGCTCCTGTTAAGTGTTTCATAATCATGTCCAGCGTGTTGCACAACATGGCAACTAAATATCCATACAAGGCGTGGTATATCAGGATTAGCGGGAGTCATGAAGCTCCGCATCAATGGTCAGTGAGCGCAGGCCGCAGTCCACCTTGGATACACGGACTATACGATATGCTGTAAAACCTATAATAGTCGCTTAGTTTAGTCTTTAGCTGAGAGAAGAGGGAGGCTGCAGAGTGTAGAGTGCAGACTGAGGGAGCTTCCTGTCGCCACGGATGCCGACAGATCACCCAAGATTCTTTCTTATCACATCTTGAAGAGGATGGGAGCCGGTTTAGCGAGATATCGGACGGACATTGCCAGGGATGGAGCATTTATTGCAGTTATAAAATTGAATGATTTATGTTAAATAACAGTTGAAATGAATGTCTAAAACGTAACTGTATTCTTTAAAGTTCTTTAATAGATACCTTAGAGATTCGTTAGAGGCTTTTGAAATGTGGCTTCACCGGAGAATGCTCAAGGTCCCATGGACCGACATGATCACCAACACAGAAATTCTCAGGCGGGCATATAGAGAACTGCTTACGTTAATAAAAGACATTGGAGGTTATCCACCACTTACCCGCCCTGGTTCAAATAACAGATGGTTCCTCCTTCAAGGCTCTCGCAAGGATTCTAATTTTTTTGAAAGAACAAAGCTACATTTAGTTTAGAATGAATTTAGACCTCCAATGTCCCTGCATACGTATACGCATATTAATAAAAGACAGGAAAATTTCATATCTGGGTCACATACTTCGAGGGGAGAAGTATAACTTGCTCCAATTAATATTGAAAGGCATGATAAAGAGTGGTCGATGGCCTGGTAGGAGACAAATGTCTTGGCTGCAAAATGTAAGAGACTGGACCGGCATTAGAAGTGTGGAGAAACTATTCCGGGCAGCGCAAGATAGAGAGACATTTTCCAGAGAGATCGTCAATGTCGGGGGGACCTGATAGGGCACACCAAAAAGAAGAAAATGGATTCCTAGAAGATTAGATAGATCACCAGAAGTAAAATTGAAACTTATCAAATGAGCTGTAACGCCAAAGAAATGGAAAAGAGTCAAACTTATACCACGTGGAAACTATCAACATCGCAGTTTTCAACCATCAAATATACCAACTGAAAAGATGTCAAAAACATCACAGACAAAAAATGAGAAGATTTACCATAATATGTCATAGATGTTTTCTTATTTTGTATAAATATCGTATTTTTATATTAAACGTTATTTTTAAAATAATGAAATTGTAAAAATGGACAAGCTAAACATATAATAACCCCAGATATATTGACATTAAAATTATACCTATATTTAAGCGAGCGGAAAGAAGATGTTTTCATTTTTTAATGATACCTAATGGTTTTATTTTCAATAGGCACCGGCATTATTCTGAATACAATCCTGTTCGTACCTACGGAAATGTTCTTCTTGAAACTACATCGTACTTATCTTGTGAGCTGCGACTGTTAGACGGTTACAGTTTAGCATTGCGGAAGAATGTCCCCTGGTTTTTATGTCAGTGCGTGCGGACAATAAAAAGTACCTGATCACACACAGACGACGCATACCCCATTAAAATCCTGCGGGAGATATTCGCAATGACGATTCATGATCGAGTGTAATCATTATTCTCGCATTTGTAACATTGTTTATGGAAGTACTCGGTAAGTAAGTTCATCAACACGGACAATATGCTGACCGATGTAATAATTCAAAATATTTGATGATATCTGCAGACTCCTGATTAAAGAGATATTCAATCTTGTTCGATCGGTCCCCGTAAATAGTTTCCTTTGTCAGTGCGGATATCTGTCGCAACAAGACCGTCGGCGAAACAGGAGCGTCTTATCTCCAGCCAACAGTTGTTGGAGAGGATCGGTACTCAGCTTCCAACAGATCGCGGCTCCTTTGTGGAGATCCGAGTGCAGATAGGAAAACTGCCTCGCTCACACAGCGATGTGGTTCGGGCTATACGAATCTGTTTCCGAGTTGCCTTCCAGCAAGCAGAAAGGGATTACTGTCGTCTTTGACCGTTAGAAACTTGAACCGAGGAGATTGCTGGATTTGTATCCGTGCCGGTAGCTTGAACGGAAGCTTTAAACAATCGAGCTTTAAGCGGACAGCCTCCCGCTGATCTAATCGGCAAACCGAGGTTTGAAAAGAATTCAAACCTACGTGACCCGCCGCGGGCCCCGGAGTGTGGCGGCCTAGGCCCCGAACGTGGAGGTGTCGCGCAGGCTTCACGTTACAGATTACCGTAAATTATTCGGGTTCGGAGTATCTCACGGGTCCGTAGCGATCCGCGCTCATTTTGCCTCCAATTGACCCGACACGTACCACTCTAAAGTGTGTTGACACGACTATTACGAGCTGTTCTGTCGCGATAGCTCTGGTCCGTTCCGGATCTCACCAACTTAAAGAAAATACGTAACAATAACACCCACTTCGTAAAAAGAATTCAACCGTATCCACAGTATCTCGGATAGCTTAATCGTTTTCATCAAGCTTTTTGTGAAAGCCTCGCGGTGCTGGAACGGTCACGAGTTGCTCGCGACCGAGGCTTTACGAAGCTTTCTCGCGACAGTGTGACGGAATGTCGAGTAGACTATTCTCGTTCTAAGTTTTTTTCTCCGTCAATTATACCTGTCACAGGATTGTGGCTATTGTAACTCCGGATGATGAATCACTAAACACGTGAGCACGCGGCTTATAAAATATGGTTTCTAGGAGAAAATTTCTCCATACGTGTATCATCATAATATGTACGAGTGTGCAGCTAAAGTTGCGTAAACTGGTTTTCACTCAAAACACACCAACTAATAAGGATAGACGAATCCGTTTTTATAAAGCCAAAATTGAGTGAGTCAACCAAATTATAAATCTGAAGTAAAAGTTGTTTTGTGAGTATGTATTGTCGTTATCAGAAATTAAGCCATTTATGGTAATCGCAAAGGGATGCAAAATAAACTAATGCAAATATTTTTCTGGATACATTTTGCCCGGCGTTTTACATGTTCCATGGAAGATAAAGGGGAGTCTTTAGGCAAATTCTGATCACCAATGATTTTTGTAGGTATCAGCTTGATGAGAACATAGTAAATACATCCCGTATTACTTTCATGATTGAGCCGTACCTAATCTTGCTCACGATGAAATATAAAAGTATCTAACAGGAGCACACGAATGATTGGCGGTATTTTCTGACCTGCTCATGTTTCTTGAGTTAAGACAGCCTGGGGAAGGCCTTGTCGCAGTACTGGCCCGGTAGGGCGTGTGCTCCACAATACTTACTAACTTGGCTTGTGTAACACGAAACATTCTACCAGGAGCACATGAATGATTGGCGGTATTTTATGACCTGCTCATGCTTCTTGAGGTAAGACGGCCTGAGGAAATCCTTGTCGCAGAACTGGCATGTTATGTTCTCTGTGGCACCATTTTTTGGAGGTGACTAACATGAAACATTCAACCGGAAGCACAAGTATGATTGTATGTATTTTCTGACCTGCTCATGCTTCTTGAGGTAAGACAGCCTGGGGAAGGCCTTGTCGCAGAACTGGCACTGGTAGGGCGTGTGCTCCGTGGCGCCCAGCGTGAAGCTGAGCTCGCGCTCGGAGTGGGGACTGGCGTTGGAGCCGGGAGAGCCCGGGGAGCCGGGGGACCCGCCCTCCGGGGTGGACGAGCGCCAAGAACTGCCGGGGGTTGTGAGCGCCTCTGAAAAATAACCAAATTATTTTAGCTTCATGAATCCAACAACTGTTAACATTTTTCTAATTATTTTAATTTTAGAAGAGCATATAAAACATTGTATATACAAAATATTATGGTGAATTTAATTATCATTGTAATGTTATTTATCAGTTCTCCTCACTAGGGGGCCCTGGGCTGAGTCGGACTTAAGTTATTTAATTCTATTTTATTTGTCTACTTTCGTTTTTACTGTCGTTCTCTTCACTGACCTCTTTCAGACAGATTTTTATTCTTGATTTGTACAACGAACTTTTCAAAAATTCAACCAATTCAAAACATTTCAAACAATTCAATTAACCCTCAAGTCAACATTATTTATTCAGTATTATAATTATTTTCTTTATTATCGTGGATTCTGCCTCCACGCAAATGGTACCTACACCTAAATACCAAAGTAGGTAGGTATTTACCATTTTCTTAAAAATAAAGAACCCTAGAAATTATGTATAATTGCGTCGGGAAGAGAAATTATTTTATGTTAATGCAAATGAAATTTGATTTGTGTTTGATAATTTCTTAAAATATTATTTTTTCACTTATTCATATTTATATGTTTTCGTATGATGTTATTAAGTTATTTGCATTTCAGGCATTATTTTTAATTTTTTTTAAATTTTTATTTTTATTAATTGTACAACAGATTAATTATCCAATTACTGTAAAATTTTCTCATTTTCACAGTCTTAACATCTAGGAAGATAATTAGTATACAAAAAATCTTAAGGCCATCTAAAGAAGAGTTTTACATCTATCTAGTGT
This sequence comes from Limnephilus marmoratus, assembly GCA_917880885.1. NCBI lineage: Eukaryota > Metazoa > Arthropoda > Insecta > Trichoptera > Limnephilidae > Limnephilus > Limnephilus marmoratus. The sequence continues at coordinate 30,531,573 of OU862910.1, forward strand.
TTCCGATATTTCGTTCAACAGTACCATTCTTCTTGTCATGCTATGCTGTGCCAGAACATCTGTTCTACCGTGCGGTATTTTGAACAAGTCGTGTCGACGACTACAGCGTTTGTTTGTCACCTACGCATTTTAATGAATGAATCATTTGTTCAAATACTTAATAATTCACAGAAATATGTCCTAGAATTTAATGATTAAGCGGTCGAAAATGTCTCACTAGTTTTCATACTGCACCTATTACAGACATTTTGGAATGTATCGTATTTCATAGAATTTAAAACAGTACAGCTGCAGCGTGTGCATTTGAATTTTTTCACTGGAAACCTTGATTTTTTTTTAAGTACCCGTATAGAATTTACAGATACATCGTTTGCAGCGATGAAAAGTGACTTTCTTTGGCTAAACTGTAATTTTTAAAATGCTTGTTTAATTGTGTTTTATTGGTTTAATTAAAATGAAAGAAATTAAGCCGTTGGAGTAAATCGCTTTTGCTGTAAAATATCACCTAAAATAGAATTGTTATTTTTTTTCCTTTATTTTACCCAATTTTTACGTTTGATAAATACATTATGAAAATCATAAGAGTAATGGGAACCCACTAAGGCCGCAGCCTGTGTGAAAGAACAAACAGTGGGCATATAAAGCAAAAAATAATTCTTCAAAAGAAGCAAACACATTGTGACTTGACATTTTAAATAAATAAAAAGAAAACACTTTGTTTACATCACTTTATTGATATTTCTTCCGTCTACCGGTTTCGGTACCTCCGTACCATCATCAGGACTGATATTTATTTTTTATTTTTTATATATTAATAACCTGTCCTCTTCGTGTACAATTAAATTCCCACCAGAAATTAAACCAGCTTTTTACACGAATAACAACCTAGGAAAACTTTTAATTAATGCTAAAGACAATGAGGACATACTAAGCCACTCGGGCATTTATAAAATTAGTTGTAACGATTGTCCAGCGTTCTATATTGGACAAACGTCACGCAATGTGGAAACTAGAGTAAAGGAGCACATAAGGTGTCTAACCAGTTCAGGGTTTTCAGAATTCGCGGAGCACCTAATTAATAAAGATCATACTTTTAACCGGGATACGGGTATTAAAGTCCTACACAAAAATGGTATAGGCTTAAGATTAAATAACTTAGAAGCTTTAGAAATAAAAAAATCAGTTAACGCAAAGGCTGAAATCATTAATAATCAACTTAATTTAACATTCAGCCCTATTATAAGTATGTTTCCCGTTATCCCACTCTCTCCTCCCCCACTTCCCTCCCACAACTGACGCACTGTCCCTCTCTTATTTACTGTCTCTTTCTTTTACTATTTGTATATATATATGTATATTTCCCTGTATTTGTCAGTATTTTATATTCAGTCCTGATGATGGTACGGAGGTACCGAAACCGGTAGACGGAAGAAATATCAATAAAGTGACGTAAACAAAGTGTTTTCTTTTTATTTATTTAAAAAATAATTCAATTTTGTCCAAACAGTTTGTACAAAAATATACAATAGTGTAATAATAAGTGTATTGTTTTTGAGAAACAAAGTGTTTTTGTTATATGTTTTTGGGGTGTCATGCCGTGTTGCGCTACCTCCTTCTTTAGCCAACGTTTCGTACAGTGAAAATACTTTTGGCCGTGAAAATCTAAATACGTGTCAAACGTAAAGTGATTTCAATTAAATAAATAAAGTTTTAACATTTGTATTGTTAAGTCAAAATTTTAACTTTGGAATTGAGGTAGTTTAGTTGTCATTTGATTTTTTTTCGGTAAAAATTGAAAATAAGAGGACCAATGAAACTGCTGTGCGTTTGCATTTGTTTGGTATTCGTTTGGGGGGTATAAAATATATTTAGGTATTATCATATAAATTATATGTGATTTCATGTATTAATTTCATAAAATTTGTTTATCATTGCATAATATCACATAAACCGACTTCTGTGTATAATTAGCACGCAATCTCTGCTAATATCCCCCTCTTACTGGCATATAACACCCCGGGCGGAGGTAGAGGCATCAGGCAGCAGGTAGCGAGTATCAGCCTATTAACGACGCGACGGCATCATAAGGTAATAGATGGCCGGCGCTCGGAATAAAATAAATATCACTCAGACGTTTCACTCCGCCGAGGAAATCTTGACAAATGATGTCGTGAAGTGAATCCCGACCAACATTAGGGTGGTATTTTATTTTCATTTTGCACTTTTATACAAGCATAATGTGGCTCAGTGGCGGTATGTGGTTTGTAAAAAAAACGAACGAAAATAAGTTGTTTACATGTTTTTTCACTGTCTTTATTAGTAGGTAGGTATTAAAATTTATAATAATTACTTTTTTATTTAAATTACATCATAACATCATATTGATATTTCGCATGAGGTAATTAAAAAAAAAAAACTTAACTTAATCCACTGTTTTATAAATTTCATTCAACGTTCAAATAACATTCCTCTTGTGATACGCTGTGGTAGAACCAAAGATATTCAAATACAGAGAGATATGCTAAGGTGTCCGCGCAACTGTCGCCAGACTACGCGCTAACTAGCGTAGTTTTCATACAAAAAGAATTTGTTCATTTCGTTGATTTTTTGAAAATGTGCAATAATATTGGTTAACAATATATTTTGAATAAGGAAAGAATTCGTTCATTTAGTTTAACGTTCGTTTGGTTTATTCGATAATTATTTGTTCTTTTAGTTTATTTGTTAATTGGTAAACAATATCGGCGACACCCGGAAGCGCAGACCCACATAGTAAAAACAGCAGATAGCACATCTACTTATATTTCATTTTCTTTGAGTAGAACATTTATTCCGCCGTTCGGTTTCTTGAACAAGCCGTGAGTTGTCATTTGAAGACGTTGAAAAAACAAGAAAAAAACTTATTTTCGTTCGTTTCTCTGATTAAATTACACTGCAAGACAGTCCAACGTCCAACGTTGGCCCAAGAACGAGAGAGAAGCATAGCACGATTTAACATATCAATAAGACAATTAATATTAGGTAAGGTGACCACCATAAAATTGTTTTCCGAGTATAATAATAATTTATTTATGTTATATCTTATTATCGTATTTTCTATAAAGTAATTAGTAAGTTACTAATTACAGATACCTACATAAGTTTTTAACTTAATTAAGCGGTAAGTTATATGTTGGATTTAATCCTTATTTTGTCATTTGATTGCATGTAAAGCGTTCATGTGGTTATTTTTTTTATTTATTTAAAACGGCGCTCAATAAATAAATTGCCAAGTAACAATCAAATCACCAATATCATTGGCGTTATTTTATAGTTTCATTCTTAGATGTAAATAAGTATAAATCAGGAAAAATGTCATCCTAAAAAAATCAGATAGTAGATAACTCATCAATTTCATCACGGAGGCGTCTACTAATATCTACAGGAATTCCAAAAACTGAAAAAATCGAATTAATATCTATGAGAATCAAAGTGTTGACGAATATCTACAGCTCAAACTGTTGACTAATATCTATGAAAACCAAAGTGTTGACGAATATCTACAGTACTGGCAGAGGTTGGATTTGCAATTATGTATAGCATATTGGAATAACGTAATATTGCGTATGCAGTTTAAAAAACTTAATTTATGTAAGTATGTATGTAAAAATCCCTGATATCTGACTATTGGACACATTTAACTGATTAGTCCAACCTACGCTCTGTAGATATTAGTTCAACCTACGCTCTGTAGATATTAGTCAACACTCTGAAGTTCGTAGATATTAGTTCAACATATGAGCTGTAGATATTCGTCAGACATACAGGCTGTAGATATTAGTAACTGGAGTCGTAAGAAAGTTACACTATATCAGATGTCAGTGTAAAAAGCAATAGGATTTAGTTCGATTTCGCCCACGGAGAAAGCGTTAGACATAAAGCGACGTTTTTCTTTATATCAATAACAATAATATTATCAATGCGAATCGAATTTCTCTGATTTAACATGGCATAGATCACGTACATACCAAATCAGAAGCAAGTACCTAATTACCTACCTAAATAGCTACTACCTGCCCAAGTGAACAGCACACCTTTCTGCCTTTCGAAGCGGCACTAAATCAAGACTAGAAATTTATTGTTCTTGCCGATTTATCAAGTGAGACGAGATTCGATCGGGCGATAGACTGATACGCCCGTTTCGCGCAAATTTGTATCCACATTCCGACGTGATATTCTGTTCAGATTAGAGTTGGACGATGTAGAGATAAAAAATCACTCAAGAATGTTTAGCGATTTCTTCAATGAAATCGAAACATTCACGTTCACAGAAGTCAAACGAATGATGACAATAGGCCACTTGCATAACATTTCAAAAAAAAAATTCCGGTTTAGGCAAATATTCTATAACATTCTGTATTTAAAAAAATTATCGTAGTTTTGAAACCCAGGCGATTTTTTGAAAATTTCAATCCGAAAAATCAGACCATTTTTTATAAACCGGAAAGATGGGACACAATTTTATGGGTACGAAAAAACTATAATTAATAATTACATAGCCGAAAATCATTGGCACAGAAGAATAACGAGGCATATCAAAAATATTTATTATTTATTTATTTATTTGATGCAATATATTTACATTTTATACACAATTCAATGATGTTTAATTCAATGGTTTACCCGTGCTGAGGCCTCCATTTCATATACAAAATTATGCACAATACACACATATAAATATATTAAAAAGTAAATAAAAAACATACCAATAAGATAAATTAAACTTAAAAAGTAGAGATTTAAAATTAACGTAGATTTAAAAATAAATAATATTATATAAGGTTAAAAACGATATTTTTAATAAGTGTTGTGTGTTTGTGTTTTATATTGGTTTATTGCATCTCATAAATATTTTTTTCCTTGATCCATCTTATTGATCATAAATCACTATAATGTTCAACATCTATATATGACTAAATCCAATGTCATATACTTGTACTTGTAAATTATAATAGTAATAAGAATATTATATATTAAAATCAGCACCATTACTATTATACTTCTAAAACAGGTACAGAAGGCATTAAATTAAAAGGGTTCTCTTCATAACATCTGTTAAAACGTCAAACCAAATGATAAGTTCGCAGAAATCAAAGTGTTGCCATATAAAAAAAAATCAGTGTGGAATTATACAAAATTAATAGAACATTTTAGGAGACGGGACATTTTCATGTAGTGACGTCACGAGCCCAAATAATGGATTTACTTATTTAAGAAAAAAAAACTGTACGTTTCTAAAACATTCGTAATCTTAGTAAAAAAATCTATCCACACGATTTTTCCAAGTCGTTGTGAAATCCATGCAAGTGGCCTATTGGGGATTTAATTTGCAGTTTCACACGAAAATGAACTGAATGACCTATCGTTCTTTTCGTTTCAGTTAAAGAACAAGTATAATAATTTATATGGCAGAACATTGTCGGGTCAGCTAGTAATCAATAAAATACAATTGTATTTTGACGAAAACGGGCACTTCAGTGGAATGAAAACTATTCTAAATGTTCTGATCAAAAAGGTTTCTTTCATATTTATTTCAAAATTATTTGATACTCACTTTAATTTTGTATGTAATATTGTATAAGACAGATTCGCTTTTATCATACAACCGTTTATAAATCTTTGTTTTCTTTCATTATGTTATTTTTTACTTATATATTTAGAAACCATAGGAATATATCATTTTCTTTTTTGTTAAAAATGGTATGAACGAATGACACAATGAATGAAAACATTTTTTTTGATTCTCAACACTTTGTTGTTAATTCATATTATGTTATTTTTTCTACAAATTTTCTACATTTATCATCGTTATTTTCAAATTTTATTATTTTGCTTTTATTTAAGTGTTCGATAATGATCGATATTTATGTGTGGGGCGAGTGGGGTTAATAATAACTTGCGAATAAATGTATTCAAATTATGAAGAAGCAATAAATGAATAAATAAATAAATATTTATTATTAATTTTTTAAACTTTATGAGTAAAATCTCAAATTATAATATTTAATTAAATGAAGACAATATTAGCGAAACTCAATCGAAATCTGGAGACAGAAAAATCAGAAAAGATATTGGCTCCGCTGGGACTCGAACCCAGAGTCCCAGCGGAGCCAATATCTTTTCTGATTTTTCTGTCTCCAGATTTCGATTGAGTTTCGCTAATATTGTCTTCATTTAATTAAATATTATAAATAAATAAATGTTCATTCCTTCCTTTCCTCAAAAAGGCCCTCCACATCTCATCTCAGATGACATAGGCCCCGAGGGAAATTATTTTCCTCAGGGCCTGCCGTTGGAATTAATGAAAACAAATGCATTTATAGAATCTTTGTAATAGAACTAGCAAAAATTCTTATTTGAGTGTCTTAGCCTTATTTACAAAACTTTTCAGCTCAGAAATTAACACCGCCATCTGTTAATTTGCATACAAATCAAATCCACACCACTCGCTTGCCAGCCCGCTCGTCCACCACACAGACATTCTTATATACATTTCAACCAATTTACACAAAACCTTGACAAATTATATACCTAAAACTTTCTCATGAATCACTCTATATATTGGTGAAAACCGCATGAAAATCCGTTCAGTAGTTTTGAGTTTATCGCGAACAGACAGACAGACTTTGTTTTATAATATTATTATTAATTATTAATATTAATTTAGAGATTGTTCAATTTTTAACCCCCGACGCAAGGTGCGGTGTAATAAGTATGACTTTCTGTGCGTCTGTCTGTGGCATCGTAGCTCCTAAACGGATGAACCGATTATGATGCGGTTTTTTTTGTTTGAAAGCTGACGTGATCGAGATGGTTCTTAGCTACAATTCATGAAAATCTGTTCAGGCGTCTCAAGGTCACCAGCTCTTTTTGTGTCGGGGGTTGCTTAAAATTTAGATTTTTTTTTGAAAAAAACTATCCTTAAAGAAGAGCGCACAGAACAGTCTTAAATTTGCGAAATAAAATTGCTGTATCAATGCAAAATAAATATTTATTAAAATGCATAGATCAATAAAATTTTCGAGGAGTCGAAACTGAAAAAAAAAATCCAGCCGCCCTTGTCCCATTCCGCGAGTTACGAGCACCTAATAAATGGCACATTACTTGCCGAATATAAATGATCCCATATCTATTACAGGGAGCTCTTCACTCCTCACGCTGGTGCTCAAAAGAGGAGATGGAGACTTACACACGATGTACCGACACAAATTGTGATTGATGGCTCGGCCGGGGAATGGATAGAGCCATTTCTCCTAAGTGCCTCCCATCTCCTTGGCTGGGTGTTAGGTTAATGGGCGAGTGGGGCTGATAAGGAAGAATGATATGTATATGATTTTTTCGCATCAGATTGTAAAATATACAAATTTGTTTGGTTTTTAGAAAATAATGCTCAGATTTGCGGTTTACTGAAGCACTGATATTAATTGCTTGATTTACAGGTCAGAACAAAGCCTGAAGTGAGCATAAAGGCTGAATTGTTGTATTCGGTCCTTAACATCAACAATCAAATTCAAGTTAACGGTTCCTTTCTCGATGCGTTTAGCAATGAATGGTCGAAAAATTTAAAATGCAGTTTCTGTGTTCTATGAAAAAAATAATAATGAGAAAGTCAAGTCGGTCTACTGCGAAAAAATATTTTCAGAACACCTCACCAAAATAAAATCTTTGGGTTGGATCCACTTTTTTTGTTTTCCATCGGTCACATGTGGCCCAGCCCCGATATTTTTATTTTGTCGGATGTTTTAAATACATTTTACCGCCGGACGCGCGCCTTAAGGCGCGATATATCTGCTCAAAATGAAGAAGATGGAGAGATACGAAATTACAAATGTTAGAGGAGAGCGTCGACATTTACAGCGACAAAATCGATGTGAAAATTGCGAAAATGTTTAATAAAACACGACTCGTTTAAAATAGAGCAAAAATCGTCTTAAACAGCATTTAAAGAAATACTATGATTTTTTGCATACATATAACTTGTAAAATAACTGAAACAAACTTGTTTATAATTATTTTAGGAGCATACTTTGCGATTTTTTCTATCGAGGGAATTTTATATAATTTGCGTTTCGGCGCAGGCAATGTCTAGATATTATCTTCAAGAATAAAATATATTTTTTTAAGAGCTTTAAAACTTACCGTGTTTAAGGGATATGTAAGAAATCGGTAGAAATTCGGGTTGCGGGCCCTTAAGGTGCGATATATCCGCTCAAAATGAAGAAGATGGAGAGATTTGTAAATAAGAATGTTAGAGAGAGAGCGCTTATATTAAAAACGATAATATTTATGCAAAAAATGTGAAAATATTTATCTCATTTAAAATAAACCTCGTGGGGAATATCTAAAATAGCATTTAATGAAACACTGTTCGTTTACATAACTTGTAAAAGAACTGAAAAAAGCGTGTTTATTATTATAATATTTAATAATCAATATTATAATATTTAATAATCTTTATTAATAATAATAATAATCTTTAATAAATTACAAGATGGAGATAATAATAATAATAATATATATATTTTTTTTTTTCTATCGAGATAATTTCATATAATTGCCGTTATGGCGTGGGTAATGTATAAATGTCTATACATAATATAATGTAACAAGAATAATATATATATTTAAGAGATTTAAAAGTATTTAAGAAAAATATGAAATAAATCGGTAGAAATGCGGGGAGCCGGGCCTTAAGAATACATTTTCTGAAATATTACCTCAACGGTGAGTCATAATTAATTTTTCAATCGATTTCTATATTTTTATGGTTTAGTTTGCTAAATAACTTACAATAAAAATCTTAATATTTCCCTACATAATGAGTGCGGCTAAGAATTAGTAAGATTTACAGAACCACTAGCTTTAGTACGTACCTGCCTATCCCGAGATTTGGGTACAAATATGGAACCTACTTAGCTGAAGTATTTTGACAACAAAATTTCAAATCACCATTTCAAATGATAGAAATGACATGCGATCTGAAAATAGTTATCCGTCATAAAACTTTGCAATTTTCATGGCGCTAGAGCTCACCAAACTCACATAAATTGATCCGTGCTTTAAGATTATCATCTAGGTAGATTCGTGCAATAAACCGCTCGAATTAAACGCAACTGGGTGTCCCGGAGTCGCCCGCGTCCAAATGAATAAATCAGACCGGGCATGATATCACCGGACGCGTAAGACAGGAGGTGAGCGCTGAGTAGGAAGAGTGGCGCCGGCGCATCATCCTTTATTGCCCAATTACGTCCCCGCGAGCCGCAATCAAATGCTCGTTGGGATTGCTACCAGCAATGGCACTACTTGTCGATATATATAGTATTAATGGTTCCATGCTAACTCAGAATCAAGTCAACTCAACACTTCTTTGAAAAGTCATCAAAAGCTATGAAAAAGAAATAATTTTAAAATAGCACATAACCTAACCTAACGTAACCTATTTAACCTATAACCTATTTTTACATCACTTTTAATGACTTTTTAAAGGAGGTTCTGAGTTGATTTAATTCTGAGTTGTCCGGTCACCGTATTAATTCATCTCAGCCGTGGAACTACCGCTGAGAGCGGCGTTGCAACCTCTCTTTCTGTCATGTGGGTCATTTATGAGAAAGAGTGAGAAGTTACAATGGAGGTATCAGCGGCGTTTCATTAGCAATAGCTAATATCATTACATAATATAAAATGAAGTCGCTCAAAATGTATATGCGCATAGATCTTTTAAATTACGCAACGGATTTTCATGCGGTTTTCACCAATAGATAGAGTGATTCAAGAGGAAGGTTTGTATATGTATAATACATGCTTATTATTCAATTCATTCAAATATTCAATTCAGGCAGCGGGGGGCGGGCAGCTGGCCAACGGGTGGTGTGGATTTTATAAAGGTTGGGTAATGGCGTTGTTTCGTTATCCACAGCAACGTGTGGCCGGGTCTGCTAGTAATATTATAATATCTGACTTGCTGCCGAGAAGTCCCTTGCAACATCTCTTTCTATTAATGCATCGTTTATGGGAAAGAGTGAGATGTCATTGTTGTCTGCATTTTTATCACTAGTTTGGTTCTTCTTATTTTATAGATCTACTTATAATAATAACATCAATTTTTCAATAGATTTTTACAAATTTAAAATTAAATCATATAAATAAAAATTCAAATTAAAGCAATAATATTAAAATTCAAAATAAATAATATAAACACAGACACAAGTAGGTATTATTTTTATTGTAAATTCTATCAATTATGATGTCGTGCGGTTGACTATAATTTAATTTATTATTACGTATTGTAATTTAATTTATTGTAATGTAATTTAACTTAACTATATGACGACGAAATGTAAGATTATACAACCGTAATAATTATATGACTTATTTTGTTGATATGCAAGCCAATAAATAAAAATAAAAAAAATCTAGCTGATGTAAAATGAAGGGAATTGCTGCTGAGAGGTTCGTTGCTACTTTTCTATTTGGTACACTCATAGTTTATATGAAAGAGGGACAGGTTACAACAAATGAAGGTGCTATCTGCGGTATGCCCATGCATACTTTGTATTTAATGGTTTAATGCGAGAGATTCCTACATTGCGGCAAGATCCACAACTTAGGAGGAATATAAACGATAGAAATATTTCGATTCTCATGCCTCCAAAATTTAAAATCGAGCGTCTTATTTGCGCGAGGCAAGTAAGCGAAAAAGTGGTTTTTAATTATTTTTTGTGCATAATTTTATAAGAATGAAAAAAGTTAGAACATACAAAACCTCAAAAATAGTCTTAGCCATAAAGGGTATTTTTTTTCAAATTATCTCTTGTATTACTTCATAGTAAAGTCATGAAAATACATTTTTTTAGTGGTTTGCGCTTATTTTTTTGTTATGTAAATAATAATTTTATTGTAATTCCAATACATAGAAAAGCTGGTAAAAGCTTCAATTTATCCGTAGCATATTTTTTGATGTTCGTGCTGTAAACCGATTCGTCGTAAAGATGAATCTAAATAGGATTTCGCATACAATTTCATCTTAAGAGAGACGTTTGCGCGGCCTGTTTCGGCCCCTTTCACATAAAACTTAATTTTGAAATTGAGATCAAAATACAAAACCAAACTGAAAAATTATTTTTGTAATCAAGAGGTATATCAAACATCTTTCTTGCGTGTATCCAGAATTTAGAAAATTTTAACAAATTTGTTATTGATATGCTATTTTTTGTAGGTACCAATATTGTTTAACAAGTAAGTAGGTAGGTACCTATAATGTTAATAAACTATGAGAAGATGTGTCTTATATGTATTAGAAAGTTAATAATTCTTCAATGGTCACTGTTTTACAAAATTCCCTGCAATTGTTCCAACGTTTATCTTAAATTTTGTAAATCACTAGAAAAAAAATACTTGGAAAAAATGCTTTATTTCTAATGATGGCAAATCAATAATTCATGAATTTGAGATATTAAAAACAATTTGTGTAGATGAAAAAAAAGATGTTTTAAGTAAAGTGTGTAGATTTGGATGATTGATGGACAGCACAGGAAATGATGAATTAGGGTCAACCGCTGGGAATAGCGCGATACTTCCATAAACCAGACCTTATAGACTCCCATGGGAACTGGGAACAAGACTGGCTCCTTTCATGGTATTAAAAACTTAGGAATTTATGACGTTTCACCTCGACGGTGAAATTTTAAATTTAAGTAATTTTAGTCTTTGTGAATTATTTTTATGTTTTGTGAAAATGAAGTCTGGAAAACCCTCCTAATAAGTTAGTAGGAAAATGTATGTTTTCATTGGGTTAAAACTAAACATGTATGTAAATCAAAATGCTACTTTCGGTTACGTTATGACTCTGTAACTCAAGTTCATTGCACACTACAACTTTTGCATTGAATTTAAGCGTCATTTTCAAAATTGGAAGTGTTTGTTTTAAAGAATTCAGACAAGCCACAAAGTATATATATATATCTATAATATAATGTTTTTAACAGAAAATTATTATATTTGCCATTTTAGAAATTAGAACATTATTTCTCACAATTCAAATACTAATTTCGCTTGTGATCTATCTGTCCATCGGTAACTCCAGTTTAATGAACTTTAGGACTTTTGCTTTGAATTTAGGTTTTTTATATGAATACCTCACAACTGCGCCCGTCTTGAGCCGGTGAGACTATGGCATCCCCAATTGGGGTATGTTGTAATATTGTAAGGCTGAAGGTAGTGGGGAGGGGAAGTAGATGGAAAAGAGGAAGGAGATGGGGAAGAGGAAGGTGAGGAAGTACCTGACTATTCAGATCTGGTCACTAAACATGGCTAACGCCATTTCAAGCAACGTTTTAATTCTGAATGGTGGTCTTATACACCAGGGATATAATATCATCCACTCTGAACGTGCCGAAAATATACTATACAGGGTGTCAGGGGGTAAAGTGCATTAACTTCGGGAAGTGATTCTACATGATGGTAGGAGTAAACAAGATAAACAACTTTGTCCGAAATTCCAACATTTTTTTTCCATACAAAAAGACGTACCTACTAAAAATCCTTAGTGTGAGGTACGATATTACTTGCTGAGAGCCTGCCGGGCGCCCGACTCGATTGTGATTGGCTCGTATCGTAACAGTGGAAAATAATAAATCTGGCCGCACACGCCGGACCAATTTTATATTTTTACCTCAAAACTACCCCTAAAAGTTGGAATTTTGAAAAAAGTCATTTATCTTTTTTACTTGTACTGTCATGTAGAATCACCTCCCGAAGTTAATGCACTTTACCCCGGATACCCTGTATATTATTTTAATGATTTAATTGTGAAATAACACAAAAAAAATCAATCAAATTTATTTCTAAAAGTGATAAATATTTAAATTGCCACTTTAAAAATTGATCGTCTCCTACAACATAACTTCATGTTTAATAACACATGTTAATTAGAGCATAATGAATAATGACTAATAACGAGGATTTTTTTGAAATATGAGCAAAATGATTATATAAGCCGTCAAAACGATGATATTTGCGGCCGACTGCAAAGCTTGTGACATCACAGTACATACGCGGCGATACTTAGATACGGCGGAACTATAAAAAGAACTGAATATGGAAATGAACACTGCTGAGATTAATTCAACTAACGAGATAACTCAGAATTAAGACATTTAACCGCAAAAGGTAGAGTGAAAGAATTGAACACCACACACATTTTATAAGTGTAATTTACAGGCAAGTAGGTACTTACTTACGAAACCTTTTTTACAAAATAGTCCGGTGTAATTCGCATAAACTCTCAAGGTGTTTGTAGTTTAAATTAATTAATTTATTACGATAATAATTGCATTGATTTAATAATAACAAAATAGTATAATTTATATAGCACCGTTTGAAAGTGTAAAATCACCTCAAAGGCTCGAAGCAACTAAGCCAAAAACTTAAATTTTGCTGTCGCTGCTAGCAGATCACAATTTCTTCGAAATATTCATCAATCGCTTTGATTTTCGTTATTCTAGGGCCCTTTTTCGAATAGGATAGTTAGATAAAATTGGTAAATCATTTCATCCGATTTGGCAATGTATAATTTGATAATATTTTTTCTATGACTCACCTACGATCACTGATTTATACGATCATAACATTACAGGCAAAATCATTTATAACTACAAATTAATTTTAAAAAATTCTCGCCGACGCTGATCCCGAACGACCTCAGCATCTCCCAGAGAGCAAAGCAGTTAATTCCAAATATTTAGCGGATAATTCGCCAATTATAATTTATAGCCGCGGTCTCCTTCCTCTGGGGCTTCCGTCGCCCACCACCCGCGGCGCCACTGGCGGAGGAAACGTCGTTTGAGGCCATTTCAGACGTTTTAGCCGTTTTACAAGCAATTTACATCATTTGCTTAACTTTGTAACCTAACCTACTCACTTTTAAAACAGGGATGAAATACACTTTGCAAAACAATATATTTTTTAACTCTTTTTTTTACCCTTTTTTATATTAGCTCCACACAGGTGGACCCTTAGAAAGGGACTTATGTCATTATTGGAGATACTATGTGGAGGGTTTTTGTATTGAAGGCAGGAGTAAAATATATGGGGGGTGGGTGGGAATGAGGGGTGAACATGTCCATGAGTGACGGACGTACAAATCCATTCCACCCACTGCGGTGCAAGGCAATGGGTCGAGTAAGTCCGGCTGGAGAGGTCAAAAGGTCTCCCTCAACCAGTCTCTCCCGATACGTAGTAGGTGGGCAAAAGCATCCACCGCCAAGACCTAGACATACTTACAGTGAAACCGGGCACCACTGCTAATTCATAAAACATAGCCAACCATTTATATTTCAACGACTTTTCGTTCTCTCAATAGTCAGATACACGTTTTATAATGGCATTTTACTCAAATAAAAATAACATTTTTAAATATATCTATCCCGATTCAACATGTTTTAAATTTTACATAATTATTTCACCGGAACCTATGTATTCGAACGAGCATGTAATTTTAATGTGATTTTAAATTATCCCTTTATTACTCCATAATTTTATTTATTGTTATAAAATAATAAGTACCAACATCTTTTATTAAGATAAGTTTTAAGATTTTCACGGCCAAAAGCATTTTCGTTATTTGTTTTTGTGGTGTTATGCCGTGTTGCGCTACCTCCTTCTTTAGCCAACGTTTCGGACATCGTTGCATTGTCCATCATCAGGGCAGATCCAGCAGTTCTGCTGGATCTACCGGATCTGCTGGATCTGCCCTGATGATGGACACTGCAACGATGTCCGAAACGTTGGCTAAAGAAGCAGGTAGCGCAACACGGCATAACACCCCAAAAACAAATAACGAAAATCTTTTATTAATTTTGTTATTATAGAGTTTAGCTGTTTTCTCTTTATAATTTGGTGGGAGAATACTTGGATTCTTGCATCGTTTGGCAGTCGACATATTATAATGTACGTAAATGCATTTCTTCTGCATTGCTTCGTTCTGCACACGGTTTTTATATACAGAGATTATATAGAAAAATTCCTCTCAGAATAAAAATAGACTTATCTCATCAGCTGTTTTATTAAAATGGTATGAAACGGTTCTTCAGAATAGATTTAATGAAAACACCAAAATGATCGCGGTTAGAGTTTGTCAAATAAGAGTAGAAAATATATGAGGCCGCCACTGTTGATCAAATGGCAATACTAAACACATAACCCATGGTGTTCAAGTAAAGCAGTGTAACCTATATTTTTATAAAAAATTAAAACGGCATAATAGTGGAAAAATATTTTTTCATTGCAGTATAGATACCCGCCGATCTCAAAATTAGAATTGTGTATTGGTATATTATTATTATACCTTTGCAATTTTATGTTAACATAATGAAGAATAACTATAATATAATAAAATATTAAACACAGTTTAGTAATTGCTCACATTTATTAAATACTAGATAAAGTACCTAATTTAACTCATTCAGATCTAAAAGTAGTGTAACTAAACTCACCATTAGTGATTCTTCCTTTCTATCTATTGTTAAATTCAAATTTATGTTAAATTAAATTAAAGCAAATCGCTTTATAAATCACCTTTTAATCAAATTTATGATATGAAGAAAAAATGTTTTTTAAAATGTGGTTTACTGTGTTCTATACATTCAGTGTCATTGCACTTCAAAAAAATATTTGACAGTTAAATTGGTGTTGCCAGTCTACAAATTTAGTAGTTCAATTTTTTATATTTTCTACTCTTATTTGACAGACTATACCTTTAATTAATAGTTAAGCGGTAAACACGCATGAACATGGTACCTAATACATTAAATTGTACAATAAAGGAAACAGTCTAATAATAAAATAATTCAGTAACCTAAAATCTCAAGCAAAATCCTGCCCACTTGAGATATTATTATTTTGTGGAAATAATTCCCCGCAATAATGTTTTAAGGCGCAATATCCCCTTCAAAATGAAATCCCACCGCATTTTATAAAGCTTTACCGTAGACGTGAATGAAAAGTTTATCCTTTTATTTCACCCCTTCCAACACATGTGTCCGGCCCGGCTGAAAGCAGGGGCACTTTTGACAACCCTAATTGACCCGTTTAACACTCTTCTCTTTCCCCCCCCCCATGTCCTCACACCCCTCAAACCTCTCTCACCCCACACCCTTTATAGTCTCTACATCCCTGGTACCTGCCCAACTCAACCCCCCGGCAAAGGTAAGTTAGGGGATCGGAAAATGGAAAATGAGTTTGAAAAACTTTTCAGAACTTTTAGAATTGGACCTGGCCGCGGGGTGGTATTTCACCCACGTATATTTTGAATAGTGGTTTTCGAACTTTTGAAATTCAGATAGGTCTAGAAGTTTGGTTATGGGAGTGTCAATAAAGTTAAACCAGCCACCTCCAACATTGCCACGGAATAAAACACGAACGACTCGATCTTTATTTCAACAGCTCGGCTGACTTGACTGCCTCGTTCAGATGACGTAGGCCATAAAGGAAGTTATTTTCCTCAGGGCCTCCTGTGTAGAAACGTAAAACAATAAAACGATAAAAATCATGCAGTAAAACATAATTGATATTTAATTACATGTTTTAACATGATTATGACATACGTCTGAGAAAAACATGGTAGGTACTACTTTTACAAATGGAAAAAAAACATTAAAAAAATATATTTTAAGGAAAAAAGTTTTTTTTGGAAGTATGGATTAAATCGTTGATTTAATAAACGGCCACCAAAAATATCCTGCCTAACACAAGTACGTAGGAATAAGTATAGAATATAATAATTGAAGATAGTTATTTTAAATGCATGTTATTAATTAATGAGAAAATAACAAGTTTTCGGCCATTAAAGTGGTTTAAATTAATAATACTAAACGAGAAAAATAAAAAAAAAGGAATATTGAGATACATTATGCATACAATTTTTTATTGTCACGTAGTTCGGAAGGTACATTGAATTATTTGTTCGATTCACAGGTAGCTAGATAGTCTAGATAGGTATGTATTTAATTATTCTTATGATTTAATGTCCTGGGAATCCTGCCGAAACCAACAAGATTTCAAAGAATAATTCAAAGTTCGATCGTAGTTGGGTACCAATCCATATATTTTCAGATCTGTTAATATCGATTAATTTGTCAATAACAGCCTCTTTAGGACGTTTCGAAGATAGGTAATTGTAATATTAATCCTCCGACGATAGAAATACTAATGTAACACCGATTTCTTGTTCATCAAAATTAAATTAAATTTATTAGTTTGTCCTGCTTGTAGCACGCAGCCAGAGATACGATACGAAATAATAAATTTTCTCTGAAAATAGTATGCGTCGGACTTTTAAATCCTTCTTCAAATCATTTTTCTAAGCAATATCTGGGTCCTAGCATGGTCGACCGATAAGGATTGATAGAATAACTTTCGGTAATTTATCATCGTTCTCTAGGAGAACTGCAGATCGCTAACGTACAAACAATAGTTGACGTCGAATACATTAAGAACAATCAGTCATTGTGAACTGTTATTTATTTGGTAACGATCTGCAATCATGCTAGGATGAGAAGTTACCTAAAGTTATCCTATCAATCTTTATCGATCAACTTTCTAATAAAGTGTGTTTTATTGGTAAGTATGTAAGTATGTCTCTGTATCTATTTGTAAATAATAAAATTAGATAGAGCCTAAGATTCATTATAAATTGTAATTTTTAATAATAATCGATTTTTCACAAAAACGGCGCTCTACAAATTATCCAATTATTATTATTACTAACTGTGTTAGAGGGTTTGGGGTTCTAGCTATCGATAAGGATTGATAGGATAACTTTCGGAAACTTTTCATCATTCCCTAACATGACTGCAGATCCCTAACGAATAAGTTAAAGTTCACAATTACTAAGTGTTCTATTTTCAAGTGTTGTTTTTTTACGTTAGCCATCTGCAGTTATCCTAGAGAACAATGAGAAGTTACCTAAAGTTATCCTATCAATCCTCATCGATCGACTGTGCTAGGGGATCTGATGGGTTATAGGTATCTACTGTAATTACTGGGAGAAATTTTAAATCCGCTAATCTAGTAAAATGGATTTCTCCCAGAAAATATTTGTAAAAGCTTTAGAAGGTTTCCACTTTATGCTTATCTGGGCATTGAAATCCCGCCCATCGAAGCACAGATTAGGTGTTCCAAATGACCGCCCAGATCTGTGGGCGGGCGTGCTGAGCGCAGGGTGGGCGGGGAGGAAACAGAAGGGCGAGAGGGTGGGCGGGCTCACGCGTGGGCGGATCAAAGCCTTCGTTGAAGGAGTCTTCTATCGATTTAAATATTAATCGGTTTGAAAGAAGTTCATTTTTCATCAACGTTATGATGTCATGTTGATTCACATGAATTCGTCAGATCATACTGTCGATAACATTTTACGATTTTTTGATATCATACATAACCCAATTTATTAATTACATCAACTACTCTTAATTAAACGTTAACACCATTTACCACGACTACAAACACCTTTACGAAAATCGTTTCCAAAACACAGAGAAAAATACGACAAAAGGTTCTTAGATATTCTTACTTTGCCTGCCGATTGAAGTACGTCGATTTAGTTTTGATATACAAGTTATATTTGAAAGAGGTACTGAAAATACCACTTACTGCTAGTAAATATATACAGCTTCCATGTATTGAACCACACCATTTGAGTGTTTTTACTTATGGCGGCAGAATGATGATTTATTATCTAAAACATGCGAATATCTCAGCACAGGTTCTCCTAGTAAAATGTTACAAAACTCCAATTCTAACCCGTTTACACATAGTAAAGTTACTGATTATTAATATATATTTTTATATAATTGGTACTTATTATCTACTAGCAGTTGCTGTGGCTAACGAAACACAACGCCATTACCAAACCTTTACAAAATTCACACCACCCGCTTGTCAGCTGCCCGTTGCCTTAATAGAATATTTGAATTTATCGGCTTTTCTCTACTATAATAAGCATGTATTATACATATAAACCTTCCTCTTGAATCACTCTATCTACCGAATCAAAATCCGTTGCGTAGTTTAAAAGATCTATGCGCACATACATTTTGAGAGACTTCATTTTATACTATGTATTAATGATAATGATATAAACTGTGAATATCTATAAACTGTGAAAGCGAGAAAAGAATTAGAAATAAGTAAAAAAATATTATTTACGTATTGTATACGGATTCGTTTGAAGTTATAAAATTACCAAAGTTATTTACGTAGGTGTCTGCATGAAATTACTTTTAAATGCATTTCTTGGGTACATATTATATTCGTGACTGACATTCCGAGAAATCATAAAAAAGCATATTACATCAAAATGACAATAGAATTTCTGGAAGACATTTAGAGCAATTTCATGAAATATGATGGAACATGACAAACCTTTGATATCGTCCGCTGAGACGTCGTGGTTTTCCTTATTAGCCTGGATCTTCTCTATGAGATGCTCCAATCTGCTGCTGTTTCCTTTGAACAGCATTATCATTATCTTTTCACGATACTTCTCGCCTCTTCAAAATCCAACATCAATACGAACAATCAGTAGCTTCAAATGGAATATTTAAAGGTACAGAATTCACCCAACATCAAAGTGATTGTTGATTCAAACTTTAAAATCTTTCTGAATCAAGACAGTTTTGTAGTTTTTTAAAACACTTATTTATATGGGTGATAAAACATTTTAAACAGTAGCGTATCTTGACAATCAATTAGTGTCCCAATTGCCAAGACGAGAACTTTCTTTATCGTTTATTTCGGCTCCCCTGGGTGCTGGGCAGACAGGTGCGGCGCACAGGTGAGGAAGATTGCTCCTGGTCAGGTGTTGACCCCTTTGGCAGAAGATGGGATGCGTGAGGCAGGTGCGTTACGGTGTCCAGCGTGACGGACAAGCCAATTATTATTTCGCGCGATTTTTCGACTTTGTTTTTGACAGGTGCTCCAAGTTAAAGATCGACACGGTCACGGTTCGGGGACCAACCGCGCATCATTAGAGCGAAAAATAATACTCGAATCAAAGAAAATCGAGGGATAATAGATACACAAATCAAAGTAGGTTGATCATTTGAAATTATTCCATGTTTATATTAGTTCATTTACTACGCAAAAATTTTTTAAAAAATGTGTTCTTAAAGTTTGTTGTACGAAACACAACACACTGAATTAAATTCTAAAATATTTCAAATAGCAAAATCAATGCTTTATAACTGATTTAAACTCCGAACGATTTTTTTTTAAAGATAATTCGATTCCGATTCGAATCTCGCGATTTTGAGGTGAAACGCGTGTTTCGGTGTCGTCCGTCCGGCGTGCTTGGCGCGCAGTCACTGGGTTGGTAGCGGGTCCCTTTGCTCCGTGGACTTCCCGCGTGGGACCCGCGCGGGGAGGCGGCCGGGGAGAGGTGCTAACAGGCTCTACTGCCCCTCCCCTCCCCCTCCCTCATCGCTGTAGAGCCTCCCGCCCCACCTGCCAGAAGGGTTAAACGAAAGGATTCAATTTGGAAGTGTTTTTTAACACTGATACTCCGTTTGTTTGGAAGTTTGTTACAAGCTTTTACGAAGTGTCCATCTGCAACTGGCAAATTTCTGCACTCAATATTTGAACGGAATTAAGAACTTTTTATAGTACCTCTATGTACAGTCTGTCAAATAAGAGTAGAAAACATAGGAGGGCGCCACTGTTGATCAAATGGCAATACTAAACTAACTCATGGTGTTAAAGTAAAGCCGTGTAACCTACATTTTTTGTAAAAAATCAAAAACACATAAAAGTTGGTAAAATATTTTTTTATTGCAATTTTGATACCTACCAATCTCAAAATTAGAATTGCATATAGGTATATTATACCTTTGCAATTTTTGTTAATACAATGAGGAATAACGATATTATAGTAAAATAAAAAGCACAGTTGGAAATTGCTCTCATTTATTAAATACTAGCTTAAGTACCCTTAAGTTGCCCGGGTTTTAGATCATGTCTCTAATTTTAGATCTGAATATATATTTAACTCATTCCGACCTAAAAGTAGTGTAACTACTCACCATTAGTTAGTCTTCCTTTTCACCTACTGTTAAATTCAAATTTATGTTAGGTATATTAAATGAAAGCAAATCACATTTTAACCCCATTTAATCATATTTATAACAACAGTGCTTCTTTGAATTAAATTTTTTTCTTTAGGAACAAAAAGAAGGTTTTTTAAATGTGACTTACAGTGTTTTATACTTATACATTCAGTGTCATTGCGATTTGAAAGAATATTTGACAGTTAAATTGGTGTTGCCAGCCTACAAATTTAGTAGTTCAATTTTTAATGTTTTCTACTCTTAATTGACAGACTCTACTTGGAAAATCTTTTATTGGCACTACTAAATTTAAATATTTTATACTACTGAACGTACTTACCTATCTGTCACTTTATACATTGTAAGGAAATTAAACAATATGACTTTGTTAAAACTACTTGATTTTTTAAACGGAGACTGGTTTCGAAACAATCTACATTTTTATAAAAAATTTAAAAGGCGTTTTATGTCTTTTTTCACTTTTGTGAAAAAAAAATATTTTCCGTTGCAATTTCTTATAGGTATTATATTATTATACCTTCGCAATTTGAGGGAACATCTCTAATGAAGAATAAGGATATTGTAATAAAATATAAAGCACAGTTTAGAAATTGTTCACATTTATTTAATACAGTAAGCTTAAGTACCTAGCGTTGACCGGGCTTTAAATAATGTATCTAATTTTAGAACTGAATATATTTAACTCATTCAGATCTTAAAATAAAGTTTTCCGAACTAGTTTGGAACACCATTTCGACATCCCGCAAATTCCCAAATAATATGCCAAGTGCGAGTTTACCAATTCAGTTTAAATTTAGACTCGCGATTCAATTTGACAATGTTAATTTTATGTGTAGGCTGGCAACACCAATTTAACTGTCAAAAATAGTATTTCAAAGCGCAATGACACTGAAAATATGGAACACCGTGGAACCCATTTTTAAAAACATTTTTTGTTTTAAAAGAAAAATATTAAAATCGAAGAAGCACAGTTGTTAAGACACCTATGTACATAAATAACTATTGCTCAACTATCCTTTTCCTATGTAACGAACGAGAACAAAATAAGTTTCAAATTCTCCAAAACAGGGCAATGAGAATAATATTACGGCGGAATAGATTTTCAAAAGTAAACAAAATGTTAAAGGAACTGAATTGGCTAACCGTGAAACAGATGCTGACCTTGAATACGATGATATTTATACATAAAATAATTATCAACATTTTACCAAAATACTTTTCAAATAAAATTGTATTCAACAAGGACATTCACAGACATTACACAAGAACATGCAAAGAAATCAGGCTTCAAAAAAAGGATAAGGCGAATACGCAGAACAGTTTGCTGTACAAGGGGATGAAGTTGTATAACAAGCTACCAGAGACTTTGAAGTCCACACCAATTGGAAAGTTCAAGACGTATCGTAGGAGCTACATAAAATTTAGTTTGCAATATGAAATATTATAATTAATTAGAAATTTGTAAACTTAAATGTACAAATTACTAAAATAAAATTAATAAATAAAATAAATTTGATTAAATGGTGTTTTACGAAGTGATTTGCTTTCATTTAATTTAACATAAATTTGATATTAACAGTAGGTAGAAAGGAAGAATCGCTAAGGTGGGTTTAGTTACACTACTTTTAGATCCGAATGAGTTAAATATATTCAGGTCTAAAATTAGAGACATGATCCAAAGCCTGGACAATGCTAGTAGGTACTTAAGCTAATATTAAATAAATGTGAGCAATTTCTAAAGTGTGCTTTATATTTTATTACAATATCGTTATTCTTCATTATGTTAACACAAAATTGCAAAGATATAATAATAATATACCTATATGAAATTCTAATTTTGAGATCAGTGGAATTAAATTTTTTTTTTTAAACTTTTATGCCTTTTAAATTTTTAATAAAAATGTAGGTTACACAGCTTTAGATTATCACCATGATTATATTTTTAGTATTGCCATTTGAAGAAAAGTGGCGCCCTCCTATTTTTTCTACTCTTATTTGACAAACTGTACCTTTATAATGATTTAGGACTCCATTGAAATCACCGGAATATACCTAAATATTTTAATAATCTTGTGTTATTAATATGTACCTACATGTGTTTATTAAATGTACAAACATAAATTAATAATATTTACGATAATAATATAATGAAGCGTTCTACAAAACAACCTTCTCGGACCCAAACCACTGTCAGAAGTACCTACTTAAAATAGGAGAAATAAATTAATTGAGCTAATCATTTCGTATGACCAATAAAAACCAAATATCTGCAGCGAGTGATCTAAAAATACCAGCGGTGTCGGTTTCAGGTTTTCAGGAAACGCTGAAATATTAAAAACCAGAACGCGCCTAGAGCCGCCAATCTATTTCCGGACAGGCGCAGGCGGAAATACGAGCAGCGGCCAACTACCAGTCACCATTACACCCAGCCAGGGGCGTAGATTAACTTTTTTTAAACTTTTTCACGTTTTTCAGAACAGAAAAGGTTTGTTTTAGTATTGTCACATTTTATGTTTTCACTCATAAATTTTCCTCATCTGTCATATGTAAGTATCTTAATTACCTACTTTGATTCGAGCGTAACAATTTAAATGCGATAATGTATCATACGTCAACATGTTTTATGTTGAATTTATTTTTTTTAACTTAAGTTAAGTAAGTACCTATAAATATAAAGCAAAAATCTGAGGGTTTAAAGTTGTGAAAGTTCTCGAAAAATCTGTGGTGACATCAAAAATGCATAGTTTGAATGTGTCTCTGAATTTTTTAGGTTTACCATACAACTTTCAACTCGCAAAATCATTTCCACGATGAGCTATGGAGCCGCTACCCGAATTTCTACCGATTTCTTACCGATTTCTTACCGATTTCTTACCTATAAATATTAAGTAAGTACCTATATATATAAAGCAAAAATCTGAGGGTTTAAAGTTCTCGAAAAATCTGTGGTGACATGAAAATTGCATAGTTTGAATGTGTCTCTGAATTTTTTAGGTTTACCATACAACTTTCAACTCGCAAAATCATTTCCACGATGAGCTATGGAGCCGCTACCCGAATTTCTACCGATTTCTTACATACCCCCCTTAAAAATGTTAGATATTATGTCAAATAAATAAATAAATAAACATTGGAAGTTTTTAAGCTCTTAAAAAATAAATGTTATTTTTGAATATCTGTACATTCCCTACGCCGAAACACAAATTATATGAAATTCCCTCGATAGAAAAAAATCGCAAAGTATGCTCCGAAAATTATTATTTTCACGTCTGATTCAGTTATTTTACAAGTTATAAGTATGAAAAAATTTACAGTGTTTCTTTAAATGCTGTTTTAGACAGCCCCAAGAGATTTTTGCTCTATTTTAACTGAGTCATGTTTTATTGAACATTTTCACAATTTTTGCTTCAATTTTACCGTTTTGAATATTAGCGCACTCTCTCCAACATTCGTAATTCCATATCTCTCCATCTTCTTCTTTTTGTGCCAGGATACGGTGCCTGAATAGTCAAGAAATATGATAAGACACCATATTTTAATCGCAATATTAAATATTTATGCTGAAAAAGCATTTTAATCATTGCGTAAAAGCCATGATCGAAAATTGTTCTACGTTTAAAGGTCTATGCCCACTACACCGTTCCATACCATGACCGTATTATGAACGTATCAGACACGAAATAAACACGCTACGCCCTACTATGCCCACTAGAACGTGCTAACACCGTATTATACCCGTAGGTCTCTGCCCACTACACCGTTCCATACCATGACCGTAACCGTAGCGGCGCATGCAAAAAAGTATTCTTTCTATCGATCAGTATGAAACGCTGCCCACTAGCCCGTTCCGTTCCGTCACGTGCCAGGCATAGAGCGGACCGGCACCTGCAAAATATTGTCATCGAGAATTCGCGAGAATTCAGTCCGGTCATGGTATGCGACGGTGTTGGTCGGTGACGGAACGGTCTAGTGGGCAGCGTTTCATACTGATTGATAGAAAGAATACTTTTTTGCATGCACCGCTACGGTTACGGTCATGGTATGGAACGGTGTAGTGGGCATATACCATTAATCTCCGCCTATAAACGAAGGCAACCGTAGGATTTCATGACAAAAAAGTTGAAACTATAAGTCTACTTTGAAAGTTTTGTTGCAAGAATCAAATAAAAAGAGTAGCGATGCCCCTGTCTACATTTTCTACCTTCGCTACCTCCGTTACGTTACCTCTACTGTCATTGACTTTTGCCACAGTCTCCATTGCAGCCGTGAATTGTGTCACAGTGGCGGTGAGTGCAGCGCATATTCATATATTCAGTTTGGAGTGGCAGCAGTCGTGAGCCAAATCATCGGGAATTATTGATGGCGAGTAAAAACTGCAAGCGCTGCCGCCGCGGTTGGTTTTTGGATTCGTACTATATATTCGATTTGGTGGTGAGATAACTCAGAGAATTAATACCTATCTTGTAACTTATCGAGGGTGTTTTTTTTTTTTGTTTTATCGAGATATAATTTAGACAACTAGTGCTTTGAGATGAGGTGAAATAAGAAATAAAGATATTATACACCTACTACACTTACCTCTTTCATAGTCGTATTAGGAAGTTAATTATAAATGCAGTGTGTCAATGATACGGACGTGTATTGAAAAGAACTTTTGCTATTTATCGCATATCCATTCACCTAAAAAATAATTGAAATACTGTTGGCAGCCTTGATCTAATCCCAGCCTGCCATCTTTTCGCTCCTTCGCTTTGTCTTAGCATCTAACTCTAATTGCGTCGCAAAAATTTTGCTGTCAAAGGAAAAAATATTAAATCATTGATGACAATATTCATCTTCTTTTTCTTGTGCCCTGTCCGTTCAACGGACGTTGGCTATGCGGACTTTGTTTACTGCGCGGACCGGAACAGCTCTACGGCAGACTGGCCAAACCACTGTCTCAGGTTTTTCAGCCATGAGGTTCTCTTTCTTCCAAGGCCCCGTCTTCCGACAATCTTTCCCTGCATTATGAGATGCAAGATCTCACACTTCTCTGGATGTCTCATCACATGTCCAAGATATTGAAGTTTCTGGATTTTTATAGTTTTGATAACTTCTTTTTCTTTATTCATCCGAACCATAACATCAGAAAATATTAGCGACTCAGAAATCAGAAGTGGATGCGGTCGCATCTAGGAATTCGTCTTGTCCGATTTTTTAAATTTTCGTTCGTCTCTAATATTGTCTTCAATTGTTAAATATTACAATTTGAGATTTTACTCATCAAGTTATTAAAAAAATAAAAAGAAAATATATATTTTTCATCTTGGAACCGTTTGTACCGTAAGTGATAATTTATTTATAGAGGAGATGTACCGAATATGGCATACGTTCCTAATATGAGATGGTGGTGTTTCTCAAAATTTAAGTAAGAACAGCCTCTGTAACCCAGCCTTTCCGATTCCCCACCGACCGACCTTGAATATTCAGAACTCGTCCTGACGCCGACCACACCACACTCACCTGAGAGAGTGATTAAGTTTTTGTGACTCACCGATTATATATTTAAGTAAGTTTCACTTAATTTTTTCCCTAAAAAATTTTCTCCACAAAATTGTTAATCTTTCACTGATAGACAATATTATTATTTAAATTTTATGTTTTAATAATAATTTGAAGTTAAATTCAAGTAGATTTTATTCTACGAATATATTTGTTTGTATTGATCTTGTTCCTAATATGGGATTTCTTGATGACCCTAATATGGAGTAATATCTCATATTAGGAAGAGTGTTTCCAAATGGAATTATAGTAGAACTAAATTTCTTTTTGCTATTCCAGGTTGTATTTTGGCATGCCGTAATCGAAACAGTGTGAAACAATTTCGTAGAAGAAACAACGGAAGACGTGGGACAAAAAAAATGATAAAAGTCATGGAAGCTGTAACATCGAAGACCGTGGGATATCAGAGGCGAAGAGTGGATCTAATGTTTAGCCTGCTACCATTGATGCCATTTTGAGTGTTCGGGAACCGATAATATTGTTTTTTTGTGATTATTGCATGCAAATTTTTTAAAAACTCAGTGTATCCCATAATAGGAGCGCTTTTTTTGATATCGGTTTTTTTTATATTGGTTTTTTCTATTGTTTTACCTTTCGTTTAAATTAAGACGTTTGTGTGTTTCTTTTCATATTTCGTTGACATTTTAAGTTCCGTAACTATATTTCCAAAGATTTCAAAATACTTAATAAAGGATTCAATTATAATTAATTGGATTTTTTTACCAAAGCTCTTCCATATTCGGTACATCTCCTCTAGAGTGCACATTATATTCTTTTGGCAAATTATTATTAGTAGTTTTGTATTTCGCTAAACTAAAATAACCGTATTTTATGAACCGCACAACCTTTTGTATAATGAAGTAGACGTCCTTTTCATCACACATTTGGCGTCCATTTCAATATGCACATTGTATTATCTAATCGATCATATCAACCAAATGTACCTACCAGCAATGTAATGTTAAATGTAAATGTCATATTCAAAGAAATACATTGTTTCTCCCTGAATCAACTTTCCTTTGCATCTCCGTTCCCCTCCCGCGTCCCCTTCCTAGCTAACTTTATACATTGTAGCCTATATGTAATTCTGATGTATGAGCTATATTATTGTAAAGTTTCATTAAAATCCATTCAGTATTTTTTGCGTAAAAGAGTAACAAATACACATTCATCCATACAAACTTTCGAGTTTATAATATTAGTTAGATGTCCTTTTCAAAACACACGGTGTCCTTTTCAATACACGTGTACCTACCACGAATCTGACAAATTTTTTTGTTTGAACCCATGTAAAATGTATTAATTATCGACTTTTTTTTTATAAACGAAAAATATAATCAGAAACCAATTAATGATATTTCTAATGATGCAGTCTAAAATTATATTTTGCCAATCATTAACGAAATACGAATGAAGAAAAATGTCCGATTCATTGACACTCTCCCCTACCTAACCTAAGGTTTCTGTCATTTTAACCAACAGTGTCACTAAGCTCTTACCGACATATATAAAATAATGATCGTTTCATATGGTTTTCATACGAATTAATGGGTAGATAGTTTTCTATAATTCAAATAGCCTAAACCTAGCCTCTGATTTTATAGATATTTAACGATTACGAGAAAATATTTAATGTTTTCAGAGTCCTTAGATTCGTTTAGTGTATATCACTATGTTTGTAGGTATGTTGTTAGGTACATATTGTTATGTGTGTATTTTGTTGCTACACAGATGCGTATATGACTATTTCATTTTTTATTGTAATATCCTTTTCCATAGAACTAATCTCCTGCTGATATGTTACTTATTGTAGCTTATCGGGTATAAATTCCCATTGTATGTCATTTTTATACAATACTAAAAAAAATTTAAAACGATGGTTAGATAGGTAGTTATTTGTTTCTCGTATTTCACTAAAGTAGATACCTACTCAGTCATTATTTTAAAAAATTCTAACGTATAGAAATAAGAAATAACATAACCTGCGCAGATGCGTCACATCTAGGTCACTCATAGGTGAAAGAATAGTTATTTTTCTGTCAGAAATAATTTATTTTAATTGGGTAAATGAAAATATTTATCATCGTTTAGCACCAATTTAACACAGAGATATCTAGGTTCATATTTCAGAACAAAGTAAACGGACTGAAAATTAAACCTCTACTATATTACCGCTTCGCAATAAATCCATGGACATCCGAATTCAATAGATCAGAAGATACAGATGAGGGGAAAAACCAAAATATAGCGGGCGAAGAGAGGAAAGATGACTATTCGCTAAAAAATCAATCTGACAGTATATAGGCATCTCGCATTATAATATCATCATTTAGTTCTTAAAAGCAAAATCTGCTTTGAATGAATAGACCTTTTTACATGGGAACGCGAATTCCTTGCCACGTTAATAACATATTTGCGAAGGCCAAATGCTCGCCCCGAAAAGATTCGCTCCTATTCACATAGCAATATTTTGTTGCCGTGTTTAGTTAAGACACTTTTACAAATGTTTCATTATTTACTTATCCCTGTAACCAACGATGAGCACAACGAACCACCCACATTCGCTATGTGCACATAATATGTGGGTATAATGTATAGCACAAGCTACCGCTTTTTGCGTGTTATTTCGTAAAATGTATGGATGTTAGTTCCGCGCTGGTCAAGACAAGAATGATGACGTCTCATATTTTAGATTCAAGCGAGGCTCTCTCCCCTCTCCATGGAGCGAGCTGGCTCCAAGGAAGAGCTTCAGCTGGCTCCATGGGGAGGGGGAAATAATACGTTTTTATCACTTAGGGCAGGTCCAGATATATTCATATGTCCGTGAATAAATCCAAATAATGGAATATTTTTTATCGTTATACGATAACACGCTCTCAAATTTTATAATTCGTGAACATATAATTTTTGAAATATAATCATTTTGAAAGCAAACATAAAAAGTTTTAAAAATGGTTCATCTTATGTTTTTTCTAACTAAAATTACAGAAAAAAATAGGCATATTTTATTAGACAAATGCAATAAACTTTATAGGTGCTCCGCAGGTTTTTACTGCTAGGCCCTGTGGGCGGTTTTTGATTCGGCTTCGCCCAGTTAGTGTTGGTGATTTTTTTTAAATCCAATAGAAATTGGTTCTAAAATTAGCCCGTCACTCGTATCCACTGTCAACGTGTCAACCAGTGATGGCTAGTCACCGCGACAACCGGTAACCGGGTCGGGCGATAACGTCATATGTAATATACAGCCGCTTGATACATTAACAACTGAGTATTACCGTCAATCTTTCGAAATCCGGGAGATACTCCTGGTTCACAAATTCGTAGAACTTATACCTAGGAAGGACACGTCCCTATGCGTCTTGCCGACGAAAGTAGCGACATCTTAGATTACAACGGTAGATTTGTCTGAAAATCCACGTACACAAATGTTATTTGTGGCGCGGCGTGTAAGACGTGGCGTCGGACATGCAATCGAAACCGGGTTCTGAAATTCAACCACACAGACGCTACGGTATTAATAACGTTCGATTAATAATAGGTGAATGATTTTTCAACATTTTAAATTTATTAGATATTTGAAAATTCGTTTCCTATTATTATTTTTGGAAAAAATCACAATTAGGTAGGTAGCTGTGTAGCAGTGGCGGTCCGTGAGTTTTCAATGAGCCGGAGCGCTAAAATTGAAAAATATTACGTTATTGACGTTGTTGTAGCTGAAAATTAATTATATTTTTTTCAAAATTCTACTTTTTGACTTCAGGATTCTTTCAGTCAAGGGATGCGCCGAATCCACAAACTGAAAGATCTTCATAAAAAAAGTTGAAATTTTGAAAAAAAAAATAGAATTCATTTTCAGCTACAACAACATCCGAAATGTCGTATTTTTCAATCTTAGCACTCTAGCTCACTGAAAACTGACGGACCGCCACTGCGTGTGCAGGTATATGCATTTGGCCAAAAAATCCTGACCATGTTAAAAATTGAGTAAAAAAGGCTGTGTCCAAAAAGGCTCAATAACAAATTTCTTATTTCTCTATTTGTGCGGTTTTGTAATTTCTCGTTAACTTTGATAGACGGCAAAACTACAAAAAAATCGAGGCTCGATTTCTCAAATAAAGTGAATCTTTTCACAGCCATTTCAGAAATACCAAAAATTATTTTACCTTCTTCTAGATTTAGGGGATTTCTCTTTAAACACCCACCACCCATAAACCTACACCCATAATAACCGCTCCACGTCTACGAGCGAGACAACCTTATACGGTTTCCCAGCGGCGGGAGTGGGCAGCAGCAGTGGGCGCGGGAAGGGCGCCCATTGGTCGGGAGGCGTGCCCACGGGACGGGGATTGGTCGCTGGAACTCCCACCCAAATCGAATCGAAGCCTATTCGAAGTTTGAATTATGAACAGTGGATTTTACGACTGTTTTTTTTGGATTTTTTGAAATTCATTATCGGGGAAGTCACATTATGAGTTTTGATAAAAAGTTTTCAAGCAATACAATGAAAACTTCATGACAACTTGCTGAAATTTATAGTAATACCTACTTCTTATTAGTTGTTCTCGCGAAAAATAGAAAATTAAAGTATGGTGAGGTACGATATCTCTTTTCTGTCAGGTAGGTAGATACTAGGAAGTTATCTGTAAATTAAATTTATTAAAATTTGCACCTACCCACATAAAGTTGAAATAAATGTGATCGAGATCGCAATCAAACCTACATAATTAATATATTTTTTTTTATGTGAATACCTCACAAGGTGAAGTCCCAGCTGCTCTCGTCTGGAGACAGTTAGACTATGTCATCCCCAAATTGGTTATGTTGTGAGGCTGAAGATAGTGGGGAGGGGAAGGAGATGGGAAGAAGAAGGTGTAGAATTTCCCGGATACTCAGATCTGGCCACCAAACATGGCTAAAGAGATTTCAAGCAGCGTTTTAATTTTGAATGGTGGTCTTATACCAGGGCGATAATGAGAGTATCTTCCACTCACGCAAATGTTATGTAGGTACTTATTATTTTAAATAAATTAAAATTAATCAATTGAATAATATTTGCGCAACCCAGGATTCACCCCGTGACCCCGTGGATTCCGATTCCTCAGCCCTCGACCACTTAGTTGGCCCGTGTCCCAATAATAACAGAATTTAAATATATCCTTTACAAAACTTAAGAATTAACTTGTAATATTTGATGAATTATTCAAATTCTGTGATAGGTACAAGCGGCCCTATGTATCATGCCTGAAAAGAAATGATTCTGGTACCTACCCTAAAAGCGATATCATTAATCCACGCTATAGAAATTTTTTCCCATTTTTTCATGAAGAAAGAAAACAGACCAAACGAGATACATAGATGAATTATGGATTATGTGAAACCATAAAACATGTCATAAACATAAAAATTAATAATAATTTGATATTCTCTGTGAACCTACGGGTAGTTACCTACCCTACGTAGGTAATTCAAACTCGCCCTTTCGCCCTTTTGAAAGTGGGTGGGTTTGAATGTCTTCGAACATCGGCAACCGGAACTTCAAAATAAATGGCTTTTGGGTTGTTCCGGAATCTTGGGAAATTCTCCATTGTCAAGATTTGGGAGAGTTTCCAAAGTTTGTGCAGGAACCAAGACATTCCTCCTTCGCATACCTCAATACTCCCAAACTCCCAATACTCGGAATCCAGTTAGAAGATTCCACCAATATTACATTCCTGATTGAGGACTTTGCTCAGAATCACATAGTTAAATTACAAAACTACCTCTGTATCAATAAAAAACCACAGTTGTTACTCAGCGACAGTTTTACTAAAACTGTGTTTTTGAGAATTGCGAAAAAAATGGATAGAGTTGGAAACTCTTGGTATTATGAGAAGTTTCCTAAAAACCTTAATAATAATAATAATAATATTTATTTTAGTAATTTGTACATTTAAGTTTACAAATTTCTAATTAATTATAATATTTCATGTTGCAGCTAATTAATTATAATATTTCATAATCACAATATTTTTTCTAGTTTTATGTAGCTCCTACAATACATCTTGAACTTTCCAATTGGTGTGGACTTTAAAGTTTCTGGTAGTGTATTATATATCTTTTTTCCCTTGTACAGTAAACTGTTCTGCGTATTCGCTTTTTCCTTTTTTTGTAGCCTAATTTCCTTGCACGTTCTTGTGTTATATCTGTGAATATCCTTGTTGTCGTATACAATTTTATTTTGTATTGAATTTTTATTGAATAGGTACCTCGTTTGTAATTTGTATTGTTTTAATAGCTGTACAAATAAACAAATTCACCAATCAATTTTTCAAACGCATATGA
This sequence comes from Limnephilus marmoratus, assembly GCA_917880885.1. NCBI lineage: Eukaryota > Metazoa > Arthropoda > Insecta > Trichoptera > Limnephilidae > Limnephilus > Limnephilus marmoratus. The sequence continues at coordinate 30,564,587 of OU862910.1, forward strand.
GTTGAAAACTTTGAAATATTTTAGTATTTTAACGTTATCATACACAGATTCTATCTACTTATAAGCGATTTTAATCACTCCTCAAAAGTGCGTTTATTTGTGAACATTTCGAAGATATAATTAACGAAGAAAATGGTTTTTCTTAAGTAGCAGACATTTTTTTGAATTTTGGTACGGAACCATAGACATCCAAATGGATAGACAAGCAGTTACAGATGAGGGGTAAAACCAAACTATGGAGAGCAAAGGGGGGAAAGATGACTGTCATTCGTTGAACAATCAATCTGACAGTATATAGGCATCTCGCATTACAATATCACCATTTAGTTCTTAAAAGCAAAATCTGCTTTGAATGAATAGACCTTTTTACATGGGAGCGCGAATTGCTTGCCACGTTCAAAACTTATTTGCTAAGGCCAAATGCTCGCCCCAAAAAGACTCGCGCCAATACACATATCAATATTTTCTTGCCGTGTTTAGTTAAAACACTTTTACAAATGTTTCATAATTTACTTACCCCTGTAACCAGCGACGAGCACATTGGAGTACCGCCCACATTCGCTATGTGCATATTGATACGAAGATATATTGTATACCACAAGCTGCCGTTATTTCGTTAAATGTATGGATGTCAGCTTCTCGCTGTTCACGGCAAGAATGATGACGTCACACATTTTAGATTCAAGCGAGGCTATATCCCCTCCCCATGGAGCGAGCCGGTTCCAAGGAGGAGCTACAGCCGGCGCCATGTGGAGGGGGAAATAATACGTTTTTATCACTTAGGGCAGGTCCAGATATATTCATATGTCCGTGTACGGAACCAATTATCGGATAACCAACACCCCTGCCATAGTTCATCCCAAGCGATTGGCTACGTTTGGTGACATAACAGGGGTGCCCGGGTTCATTGGGTGAGGTTTGTCTAGGTCTTGATGCTAAATGCGATTGCACACCTACTGCGTGCCTGGCCGGATCGGAAGAGGCTGGTCGAAGGAGAGCTAACCTAGACCTCTCCAGCCGGACTCTCTAGATCCTATGCGCATCAGCTTGCACCGCAGTGGGAGGGATGGATTCATACGTTGACGTTGATTTCATAGATACTTTGATCCCTAGATTCCTACCTACCCATCATACATTTTTCCTTCCCAGAATTTCCCCTCCTAACTTTCCCTAAAAAGATCTTTCACTCAACTTCTCCAAAGATGGCGTAGGCCCTGAGAGATGATTTTTCTCAAGGCCTCCTGTTTGGACCTATGTAATATATATATAAAAAAATAAACTATCGAACCTTAAGGTGGCATCAATACATTTGCATAATTTGTTTCCGTCTTCTAGCAACCAATTTAAGCACCCAAACTAATAGAGTAATGTAAATCTTATCAGAAAATTAGACAAAGTTGGATCCACATTTTTTAATTGTTCAGCATGGAAAAATATTTCGTCAAAATAATGTTGATAACTATGTAGAGCGAAGCGGAAGCCTACGAAGTCATTTACATTAAAAGCCTGCTTTAACACAACACGGCGGTTTTTAAACAAATAACTCCATTCTATTATAATGAAGGCATTTGTCATAGTGAGAAGTTGGAGTGTGACGGAAATTTCCGTGCAATCGAATTCTCCACCGCTGAAGACCCGTGCTCAAACATGGACAATGAGCATTGCGTTCAAAGAGAACTGTTCCGTTAGGTCCATTCTATGGTTCCTGTGGGAAACCGAAACGCTAAATTATTCCAAAAATTATAATTTTCTTAATTTTGAATAAGAGTTCAGAAGTGACAGCTATTTTTTGTAATATTTTACTATTTGTTTACTTTTATTTCACATTTCGTAAAATTTCAATAACAGAAAAAAAAATCATTAATTCGTTAGAGTCACGCATTTTTGGGTTGTTTTTTACAATTGATTTAAAAAGAGAGAAAGCATTCTACAACATCTTTGATCTGTTGAGCACACTGCTTTCCGAATTAAACTTTTTATCTCGACATCTGAAAGTACTACCTACCTACTTAGGAAAGAAAATGTTAATTTTAAAAATAAATCGAATTTTTCTTCGGTGGAACTAGAAAAGACCAAAATGCTTTGTAAATTTTAATTAAGAAATTTGAATTATTGCAAAATCATACAAAAACCGGTGTCTTTGGTTTGAAAATTTGATCGCTTAGAAATATTATAGACGCTTTAATTAAATACTGAGCAGAACACATCTTATGACTTTGGAAATAAACAAGTATTTTTTTGATAAGTCTTTTTATAAACCTAGAAAAAAATAAAGTACCAGGTCTACAAAAAATGCTTTAAACTGCAAAATCTTCTATTTATGAACTTCTCTTCGCAATTCGTTTTATTGTGTAATGTTGAAAATTCAGTTATCTAGAAAGTAATCGGTGTGTAGGTATGATTTAATTCCTCTGCTGGCTAAGACTTTCAACATCTTCCGCTTATAATAGGAGGAGGATGTACTTATGTAGGAGAAATTCAAAACACTGCAGGATGTTCGTTAACCAGGAATATTCGTCTTTCTTTAAAAAAAACGAATGATTAGTTAGAAAGATAGTAGAATACCGATCGGCCAGCAAATATGAGTTGGTCGCAACGCCACTGTTATCCCATATGAACATTACCCCTAAGGGTGTGTAAACATTGTAAATTCTTGCAAACTGACAGTAATTACTTCACCTGTTTATTTTCTGGGCGGTCCATTTAGGGTGGGAAGGTGTTCCGGTGGAGAAGGCTCTCATATCGGGAAATAGGTAAGCCCAGCTTTAAGAAATTAATCCCAAGATATAAATCGATTTAAGCTTGTAGAGGACCTATCTACCCTTGCAAGCTTAACCATTCCCTGCGAAATAATACAAAGTGGGGAAGACAAATTAATGAAAAAAAATATGATACCTGGTTGAAATATGGGAGAACTTGAATAGAACCTGATTTTATCAAGTTTTATTCTGCATTGTATCACAGCATTGTTGTTCATCTGTTGAGCCCACGTAACTTATGGCGTATGAAAACGTCAATCGAATAATAAAATCATCTCTGCCACGATTCTCTGAATGGAGTCCTCCCTGATGTCCTGGAAATGGGATACGGTCAAATATATAAATGCCTTCCAGCGTACAATTTTGTTTTTAATATTTTGCAATGCTTTTTTTCTTTTCGTTTTTCTTACGAATGTAGGACCGATTATTAATTTGTATAGCGTTCTATATTTAGTAATTTCAACCGATGGAATGTATTGCATTGCACTACCCCTGCATACATTTTGGAATAAACTATTATTATGTTTCACATATATACTTTCAGTTTTCTCTTACAAATTTTTTAAAAAGAAATAAGAGCATTATGTGCAATGAGGATATTCTATATATAGTATATTATACACTACCAGCGCAGATCCGTGAAAAATCACAGAATAATATAATTACAGGATTTATGAGGCTGAAAGTATTTATGAAAAAATATTTGCCTAACTTGAAAATTAAAACAAATAATTCTGTAATAATAACGTAACTTATTTTAGGACCTACTTTATCTGAATCGTTCCCACAATCGGTTCCAATTTTGAAAATCCATTTCTATATTTCATTGAACCGAAGTTACACACAGATAGACACATTATTGAAATCAATCAACACGTGATAAAGGACAGGAAATAAGAAAGTTTTATTTAGTAACGATTGGAAGCATGACATAATTTGAGATTTTCGCGCCAAAATCAGGTATAAGAGTTATTTATTTTCGCAGTATTATACCTTGTTTCATTTTCTCCTCATTTAGTAAACGTTTCAGACAGCTTTAACAGCGTCCATTGGCTCTGATGATGGACACTGTGATGTGTTTTTCAATAGTTCCGCACACGAGGCCCTGAGGAAAATAATTCCTCTCAGAGCTCATGTCTTCTTTTTTTTTATAATATCTTTATTCAATGAAATTGGCAACATTATAACTAAAAAAATTACATACTCAATGTAGTTTACAAATAGATTACATCAATCAGTACAAAAAAGTTAACAAATATAAAGTAATGTAAGAAAGGTTACAAAGGAGTAGTAAAGTTATACAATATTTTTAGTTGTGCATAGCCTGCCTCACTGGGTGAACCTGTATTGAGGCAGAATGTTTGTAAATTGTTTCTCGCAATTTTATCTATGGTTTTTTTTATAAATGTGTAAAGTAGGTTTCCATACAGCAAAAACCTTATTTTAGTTAACATTATTGTTTGCATATACCTACAAAATTCATAAACTGCAAGATGAGTGAACCGCTGGTGCCCATTGATGGTTATCATCCTCCACTGGAAGTTATTATTTCTAATGTACATGATAATACCTGTAAACTGTCTTTCAGTTACCAAAATTTTTTCAAAACTGATTACGAGAAAATATGTAATTATCTCCTCTCTTTTGATTGGTCATCTGTGCAATATGATGATATTAACACAGCTACAAATAAATTTTTTTCTGTTTTGGGAAAGGCTATTAGCATCTATGTTCCAACCTTAATATGTAAGCCAAACACCTATCCAAAATGGTACACCAAAGAACTTGTAAATCTACTTATCACCAAAAAACTTAAACATAAAGAATATAAATTATATAAAAAAAATTCTGATTACAGTGAATTTAAATATTTAAGAACTTTGTGTAAAAAAATGTCTATGACTTGCTACCGTAACCATATAAATGAAATTCAAAATTCCATAATAAACAATGTTAATTATTTTTGGAAATATTCGAAATCTCTTAAAGAAGATGATTCTGAATTCCCCAGCATTATGCACCTAAATGGCAGCCATAGCAATAATACTGATGGTATTGTTAACTTGTTTGCAAAATTTTTTAAAAGTGTTTATTCAACAGACGCAAATAATGCTCCTCTTCCATCAACAACTCTAGATGAAACTCTTGATATTTCGCAGTGTACCATAAGTCTCTCTGATGTAGTAACTAAAGTTAAATCATTAGATATCAACAAATCTGCAGGACCGGATAATATCCCCACAATATTTATCAAAGAATGTATCAAAGTAATTGCTCTTCCATTAACCAAACTTTTTAATTTATCTTTATCCAGTGGAATTTTTCCCGATATGTGGAAACATAGTTATTTGACTCCAATTTTCAAAAAGGGCGATAAAAGTGATGTTTGTAATTATAGACCAATATGCATTCAATCCACCATACCGAAACTATTTGAAAGCCTAATACTTGACAAACTTTTTGCCCAAATAAAACCTTTAATATCACCTTACCAGTTTGGATTTATGCCAGGTAGAAGTACACTTTCTAACTTGATTATTTATGAAAATTTTATAACCAATGCTTTTAAAGAAAAAAAACAAGTAGACTCTGTCTATACTGATTTTAGTAAAGCCTTTGATTCAGTTTCCCATAAAATTCTCATTTGGAAATTAGAAAAGCCTGGTATACGTGGCAGTATATTAGCCTGGTTTGAAAGCTATCTTACTGGAAGACAACAAATTGTTAGAATAAAATCCTCATTGTCGGAAAAAATTTATGCAACAAGTGGAGTTCCCACAGGGTTCACACCTTGGCCCAATATTATTTATCTTGTTTATAAATGATCTTACAAAAATATTTCATGATGTATTTATCTTACTTTTTGCTGATGACCTCAAAATTTTTAGAATAATTCAAAATATTTATCATTGCAACATTCTTCAAGATAATATCAACAAATTGTTAATTTGGTGTAATGAAAATAGACTTTACTTAAATATCTCAAAATGTCATATAGTTAGATTTTCTCGAATAAAAAATCCAGTGATCTTCAATTACAACATTGATAACAATACTCTGGAGACATTAACACAAATTAAAGACTTGGGCATCACTTTTCAATCTAATCTTTCATTTGTTAACCACATAACAGAAATCTCTAATAAGGCCTTAAAAATGTTGGGATTTATAACTAGGCTAACTAGAAATTTTAACAATATTAAGTGTATAAAACTGTTATATTTTGCATATGTTAGAAGTCAACTTGAATACAATTCTCCCGTCTGGAACCCATATTACAATATACATGTACAAGCTGTTGAAAGAATACAAAACAAATTCTTACGTTTTCTTAATTTTAAAATGGGTATTCCAGCAGTTATGTTGAACTACAATACTATTTTGAATGATATGAATATGCTGAAATTGTCAGACAGAAGAACTTTCACTGACTTGGTATTTCTGTATAAAATTCTAAATGATTTAGTTGACAGTCCGATATTGCTCGAATTGATAAGCTTCCGGATTCCAATACGTAATACTAGAAGTCAGGATTTATTTCAGTGCAGTAATTCTGGAACTAACTATCATATGTATTCCTCTTTGCCCAGAATACTAATGGAGGGAAACAATTATACCAAGTCAGTGGACATCTTCAATTTATCTTTAAACAAATATAAAATATTGTTACGAAGGCAGTTCAGTTATGTACAATAAATACTGTGTATTTCTTACTATTCATATGTAAAAGCCCCAAAAAAGGGCGTTAATAAATAAATAAATAAATAAATAAATTATTACTACAATAACCACTGTCAATGACTGAGCGTTTGAGTGAGGGCACCAGCATAGGCTCGATCATTAGAATGTATCCATATTTTAATATATTTTTTAAGCTCTCACTGTGTTTGACTCAGTTTGATGTTTTCTGGGAGAATGTTGAATATTTTTGTGGCAAAGTATCTAAAGCTACGTTGACCAAAGGTGGAAGAGAGTGCTGGAACTTGCAATATGTCTTTGTTGGAGTTACGCGTAAATTCTTAAGTTTATTTTTTTTTCGTAAAGCACATGTTTGTTTTTAAAGAGATGCATGAGGATAGTTTTTACATAGATCTGTCGAACATCAAATACTCTCATTATTTTGAATATAAGGTCACTGTTTGCAGTTAGAGGAAGTTTGAGAATAATTTTCATAATTGTTTTCTGCGCCTTTTCGACAGGATCTAGAGCTGATGAACTGCATCCTCCCCATGCAATGATTCCATACTCAATGATAGATTGGGTGATTGCAAAATAAATCGTTTTTAGGAGTTGTAAGTTAAGAAAGTTCCTTTAGGGTTGCTGTCTGGAAGGTATTTTTAGGAAAGGGAAGATTGCAAGTTCTGGGAATGAAAAGGTATGAGGGGTAGTTAGGAATCTGGAGGTCAGTGTCTCGAGGAGTGACAGATGTATGAATTTATCCCTCCCACTGCGTGGCAGGACGATGTTTCGAGAGATTCCCGCTGGAGAGATCAAAAGGTCTCCCTCAACCAGTCTCTCCCGATCAGTGCTATCACGAAGTTGGTGATCAGATACATCCGCGGCCAAGATCCGGATAAACTTCAGCCTATGAACATTGACCGCGGGCACCATTGCTAAATCACCAAACCTAGTCAACCATTGGAGTGACCTATGGCAGAGGTGTTGGTTATCCAATAAATATTTGCAGGGGCGGCGGTACCCATACTTGTCTCCCAAATTTTAATACGGAATATTACCCCAAAAATAAACCGGAATCATGTTTCTATCAATGCTCATCTGGATTTACCCCCTTGTTCATCGCCGATTTTACAGAATTCACTTCAGTCCAATTCTAATTCACACTTCAGTTTTTCACAATTAAGGGATACTCTTTACTGCGTGTAATCTTAATTTCTTCTTTGTGTGCCGTATCAGGTCCCCCCGACGTTGGCGATCACTCTTGAAAATGGCTCTCTGTCTTACGCTGCCCGGAATAGCTCCTCCGCACTTCTAATGCCGGTCCACTCTCGTATATTACGCAGCCAAGACATTTGTCTCCTACCAAACCCTCGGCGACCCTCTATCTTGCCTTTCAATATTAAATGGAGCAAGTGATACTTCTCCCCTCGAAGTACATGACCCAGATATGAAATTTTCCTGATTTTTATTAATGTAAGCAGTTCTCTATCTGCTCTAGCCCGTCTGAGAATTTCTGTGTTGGTGATCATGTCGGTCCATGGGACCTTGAGCATTCTCCGGTGAAGCCACATTTCAAAAGCCTCTAACCTGTTCATGGTATTTACTTTCAAGGTCCATGTTTCACAACCATAGAGCAAGACCGACCACACATAACATTTTAGCATTCTCTGCCTTAGTTTTAAGCCAATATTGTCATTGCAGAAGAGGGATTTCATTTTAATGAAAGCAGTTCTTGCTGCTTCAATTCTGCATCTAACCTCTACATCTGGGTCAAGAGTCTCCGTGAGAATACTGCCGAGGTATCTAAATCTTTCCACCTTTTCGACATTGCAACCATTTTAATTTAATATTTATTATTATATTAGCAGACCCGACCACACGTTGCTATGGCTATCGAAACAAAACGCCATTACTCAACCTTTATAAAATCCACACCACCCGCTTGCCAGCTGTCCGCTGCCTGAATTGAATATTTGAATTTCTCGGCTTTTCTCTACTATAATAAGCATGTATTATACATATAAACCTTCCTCTTGAATCACTCTACCTATTGGTAAAAACCACATGAATATCCGTTGTGTAGTTTAAAAGATCTATGCGGACATACATTTTGAGCGTCTTCATTTTATACTATGTAATGATTTCTACAGGGTTAAATTAAAAGTAAATGTTTAAGGCAGTCCACTAGTTCAGGAAACAATCGAAATCGGAATTCACGCCCTTTATGGGAGGAGTTTAAAAATACTTGAGAAAAAGCTTTTGGAAAGGTTGGAAAAGGTATTTGAGAGTTTTGTTTTACAGGTTGATTTCGTTAAGGCCTGTAAAAAATATTAATTCCTGTTTTACGCATTTTTTATTGTAATAAAACGGAAATTTAAAATTGATTTCACGAAATCAAGCGACGCGGAGTGACGCGTCCATCTCCCGCTCAGTTCGGGGCGTGACTGAGGTTTGGCGACTGTGGCGTGAACAGTAGTTCTTCGGTGGACGCCATAGGGTTCACTTTGAAAAACCGAATTCGTTGACTAGCGGCCGTATTGTAAAATAACAACGCGAAAATGCATATTTTCGCGTTGTTATGTTGGGAAGATTGGGTGTAAATATCAACTTTTTTGGCGATCATTATAAAATAAACTGAATTTGCCACATTATACAATAAAACCATAACCGAAAAGGGGTTTATAAATAGGAGAGTTTGGACTTATACCTTATTTTTTAATAGGCTTATTAAAGGACTTATAAAAAAAAATGACTGATATTTTTAAGGGCCAAGGTATGTTCTACACGCAGAATTTAATTGAAGCATCTACAATACTTCTAAGCGATCAAATTTTCAAAACAAAAACATATGATTTTGTATGATTTTGCATTATTTACTATGGCTTCATCTTAACGTATAAAAAACATAACCCCAAAACTAAAAAAAACGTAGAGTACTGGGTGTACCGGCAGTTAAATAACCTTCCATTAAATTACTTACTTAAAATTAAATCCATCCCCCCGTTTTGTAGAACACATGAGGTCTGCATGGGGACATATTAATTGAATCAGTATTGACACATTAGTGCGACACGCCTTGACCAGCGTTCCCGATGTTATCCCAGATTATCCTTACAACTCCCGCAGGCGTGCTGGGGGCTGGGGGCACGGAAACACACAAGATACGGGGAATTGCCCCACAGGCAGCTATTATAAAGAAAATAACGATGACAAGGTTTTAGGCGGAAGAAAGGGAAACTTATAATGGCTGGTTTTATTTATTAAATATATTATCTTTGGAGGTTATGTTCATAATTCAGGCACAAATCCTTGCAGGTACCTAACTAATAGATATGAATAATATTTCGGTGTTTGGGGGTTAGGTTAGTAAAGTGTTGTAGTTAATCAGTAATTATTAATTGAAATGATGTACCTACTTAATAACTTCATTTTCCATAACATTTTTCTTTTCTTTGAAAAATTTTACACCGCAATAAAAACGGTCTATTATTAAAGTGTAACTAGAGTATGTTTAATGGTGAGAGGTACTTGAAAGATTGCCACAATTACTTCCACTTCTCTAGAGCGGTAGATACTTTCAGTTTTGCCCTGGTAGTAAGACCACCATTCACAATCGAAACTTCGCTTGAAATGGGTATAGTCAGTTACTTCCCCACTTTCCTCTTCCCCGTCTCCTTTCCCTCTCCACTACCTTAAGTACTACCACATACCCCAATAGAGAACTCCAGTCCATTTTTTTAATTTTTTTTAATGAATAATGACCTTCTAACTTAAAGAAGAGCATTTTTATTTTTAGAGTAAGTTTTAATAGTTAAAATAATTGTCGAAGTTTTAATTTTTCAAGACTCCCCGAAAACCACCGTATGTATGTGCATGTGATGTCATCACTCCTGAAAAATTACTATTGGATCGGGCAATCAGCTGATCAACTGCCGCCATTTTGAATTCCGTTGTTCCCTACATTCTCATACAATGACTTTACGGTGATGTCACGACACGACGAACAGTGACGTCACCACTAAACATTTAAATTTTTTTATGACCCGATTAAAAATGGACTTTTTAATAATTTTTTAAAAACTCTGCTTTTAATATTATTATATAAAACTTATAATTATATTCAGAATCAGCGTTTATTGGTCTATATGAACATATTTTTTTAAAGCCATAATATTTTTAACTGGAGTTCCTTATGGGAAAGCCGAAGCTCACTGGCTATGTACGGTTGGGGGCAGTTTGGACTCTTGTGCGGCGCTCACGTAAAAATAATAGTAAATAATAAACATAAATAATAATAAATAAAACCTGCCTCTTATCATTCCCCACCTCCTCCCCCCTCCCCCCCCCTCTCTAAAGTCTCACGACATATCTAGCCAATTGGGGATGTTATCGTTAAAATTACTTCGAGTGTTTACTCTTCGTTGCCTTAGTTCTTAATTGTCCAAACGACCATTAGCAAATTTTACAGCAGGTGGTTTTCTTTCATTATTTCAATGAAACATTATGATAAGTGTTTAAGATGAAACTATTTCCATAAAGGTAAAGGTATCATTAGCTTAAATAACTCTTAATAAAGTGATTAGGTAATTATAGTTTTTGATTCTTTTTAAATTTAAAAAATGAGGATCGGACAAAAAAGCAATGGTCGTTTGGACAATTAAGCACCAGGGCGACTGCAGTGTTAAGAGATTGATTTTTTTAAACAGTTGAGAAACGTCTGGTGCAAAGAAAATCATGGCTTCAGGTGACACAGAAAATCAGAATCGAACCGTTCTTTTAAATAAAATTTTGTACTTTCAGGTATCTACCTACATCCCATTAGGAATAGGGGGACATAGCAATGGGCAGCGAACATTTTCGAAAAATATAAGTCGATTTACCTGCCAAGTAGCTTACCTCCTTACATAATATTAGGTCCTTTCATATGAAATTGGCGTTTGTATGGGAGGAACATAGAGTCGATTTTTTTTTTATATAATATATTTATTTCATCAAAGTATGTACCATTGCTATCTATGCACTTTTGCCATCTCATAGGTAGTTCATCGATCCCTTTACTAAAAAAAACCATTCGGACGGGAATCAATAAAATCTTTGAAGGCGGTTTGGACTGCCGCATCCGAGTTGAATTTTTTACCTTGAAAGAAGTTTTCCAAATTTCGAAAAAAATGGTAATCTGTTGGGGCAAGGTCCGGAGAGTATGGTGGATGTCTTAGACATTCCAATTGAAGCTCCTCTAATTTGGTAGACGTCTGTTGTGCAGTGTGTGGTCTAGCGTTCTAACGCCCGTTTGTCGATTTGCTTCACTCAATTCGTGAGGTACCCACCTTTCAAGCTTTTTCACCTTCCCAATTTACTTCAAGTGGATTAAAACAGTTTTATCACTAACACCGCAGCCTGCAGCTAACTCTGAGGTGGTTTGCGGTGGATCCGCTTCCACAATAGCCTTCAATTCTTCATTATCAACTTTGGTCTCCGGCCGTCCATGGGGCTTGTTCTGCAGATCGAAATTTCCAGAACGAAAACGTTGGAACCAAAAACGCATGTGTTTTCTTTTGCGGCACCGTCAACATACACATCATTAATCCTTCGAGCCGTTTATGCAGTACTGTTGCCACGGTGGAACTCGTACTCGTAAATAACGCGATATTTCAAGTTTTCCATTTTGTAAACATGGTGGGTTTCTAAAAAAAAAGAAAAAAAAAAGAAAAAAAACATTTATGGATAAAACAAATGAATTATAATTTTCGAAACACAAATACGTGAGTAAATAGCTGTATAAATTTGAATTTGGAATTCCTAACCAAAGAGAAGATATTTGAGATCAAAGTTGCCAGTACGGCAAAACGCCAATTTCACATGTAAGGACCTAATATTATATATATTAAGTGTTTCACTGTCCTCAACTTTGCATGATCTGAATGGAGCCACGGTGATAATCGAAACCTACACTAATATAAGTACAAAATATAGGTAGTTACCTTCCATAACAAGAATTGAGAATTGTATTATTCTGAAAGCGTGCTCTGTCCGTTGTGGCAATTAAGGGTAATAATCATTTAATCAACCATTCAAAATACGACGCCCCCTGTCGGGGACCGGACGGGAGTTAGAGGTACATCACCGCTGACAATGCTCAGGCCCCGCTTTGACAGCCGTCGCACTCGCCCTAACAACATCATTGATAATAATCGTAAATCACTGGGTCAATGATTTCTATTGGAAATCGGGAGTTTTTAGGTTCGTTGGAAGCGTAAAATAGCGTTGGTGTGTAATTAGATTGAGAGTTTGAGACGGCATTCTGAATATAAACAAAAATTTTAACAAAACAAAAAAACGACTTAAAAAAATGCACTAAAAAGTAAAAAAATAATTTCGTATTCTTCTACAACTTAATAATCAACTTACTTTTTCTACTCATCAATATGTAGGTACGCTTGTTATTTTTGGAGTCGGTGTCAGCCAAGGTGGGTTTGTGACTACATACATTGGTGAGATGTGCTTGTGTCGCACGCGCAACTTGACGAGGTGAGAGGCGAGAGCGGGCCGCGGCGGGAGGGGAGTACCTTGGCTGACACCGACTCGAAAAATAACAATCGTACCTACATATTGATGAGTAGAAAAAGTAAGTTGATTATTAAACCAAATTTATCACTTTTAGCATTTCAAGTAAAAGTCAGCCTTCCGAAACTCACAACTTGATTATTCACAATTGTTTTCAAACATGTAACTGCAACCCTTTAGAAAATGTAGTCAGCATCAAATACCTTGGTGTAAAAATAGATAAATTCTTGAGATGGAATGATCATGTTAATATGTTAGTAAATAATATTAGGAGACTTACCTATATCTTTAAAGAACTGAGACATATACTAGACAAAGAAAAATTAAAAACTGTTTATTTTGCAATAATCCAGTCTCTGCTTTCTTATAATATAGTGTGCTGGGGATCCTGCGCAAAGACTTATATAGAACCACTTAATATTGCCCAAAAAATGATTCTTAAAGTTATGTTCAAGAAAAAAATTAAATATCCAACTCATTTACTTTTTAAGGAATGTAATGTAATGAACGTAAAACAGTTATATATTACACAAACGCTTTGTAGATTTTTTAATAATATTAATATTGCAGAAAGAACACAGCAAATTCGTACTACGAGAATTGGCTCTGGTCTGAATTTTATGGCAATTCAAACTAAATCTTCTTTTGGTCAAAGAAATTATTTTTATCAAGCTCCACTCATATTTAATAGCCTTCCAGAACATATAAAGTCATCTAATTCCTTGTACACTTTTAAAAAGAATCTTAAATTATTTGTGTTAGTCGAGGATTGCCAATTAATTTTCTCTACTTTGTCCTTTCTAAATTATTAGCTAAATGAGTATGTTTATAAAATAAGCTAAAATAATTTTTATTTTTGTTTAAACTGTTTTTTTTTCATCTTCCTCCTGCCAAATCTATAACATGTTAAATTATATACATATATTTATTATTTACAACTTAATCTTAAAAACAAAACAAAAAAATACTTTATTTTATTTTGAATCAGATCTCAAAACTATGGTCACCCTAAAAGTCTACATTAACGTACTACCTAGCGCCATCAGTTTAGTGGGTACTGGGTACCCATAATCTCAATCTGTAAGAAATACAACAATATTGTTCTTTCAAAATCTGTATAATTTTGTGTTATTTTGTTAACTTATATAATTATTGTTAACCTCAACACAGGCTTGTCCTAGTGAGGTAACAAATTGTATTGTAAACATTTTTACCTACAGTGTAAAGAAACAATAAATAAATAAATAAAATAAATAAATTATTAAGTTGTAGAAGATTACGAAATTATTTTTTTACTTTTTAGTGCATTTTTTGAAGTCGTTTTATTGTTTTGTTAAAATTTTTGTTTATTTTTTGATTTTTAGTGAATCTGAAGTACACTAACTAATTCGATTAAGATTCTGCCGAGTATCGTTAATTTGCTCTTAAGAATTGGAGAGTTCCATTACTTTGTCATGGATCCCATAATCAGAAGCTAAACAAACTCTCATCAAACTACCCTTGAAGAGTTTTTCCTTTCCAATAAAAAAAGAATCATCGAAATCGGTTGGCGTGATATTGAGTTATTCGGCCATTTGTCGCGCACATACTTGAGCAAATTTAAGACTTATATGATTTTCTCATAGATGCCATTATCAGAACTGGACAAAATTAAAATGGGACCACACGGGAAGCACCAGCTTTCAAATAAAAAAAGAATCATCAATATCGGTTCACCCAGTCAAAAGTTCTGAGGTAACAAACATAAAAAAATTAAAAAAAATAAATTTTAAAAATTTTAAAAAATAAAAAAATAAATTCGAATTGAGAACCTCCTCCTTTTCGAAGTCGTTTAAAAAATTAAATAACTTCTAATTATATGACTTTAAACATATACCTAAGTACACTTAAAACTCTTTACTTATTCGCTGGTTCGCCCTCACCTTGAATATGCTAGTGTCATTTGGTCTCCTTTCTATGCTGTTCACATGTATCATATCGAATCTGTACAATATCGCTTCCCACGAAGAATTGCTTGGAGGTTAGGACTTGAAAGAGGCGAGTACTCATATGATAAAATTAAAACATTTCTTCTTTAGAAAAACATAGATAGGACTCTGATATAATATGCATTTTTTAAATTATCAACAGTATTAGATACTGATACACCCGCTTTGTTACAACTCATCCAGTTCAACATTCCTTCCCGTAGACTCCGAAATAATGAATTGCTGTTCCTCAATCAACATTCTACTAATTATGAATATCATTCTCCTTTATCCAGAATGTCGAGACTTGTCAACGTAAATCAAAGCATTGAATTTTTTGGTGTAAGCCTAAATGACTTTCGGCAGTCGATACTCAATGTGATTTTTTTAAGTCTTTTTAAATTCATCTTCAAGCTACTTGTAGCTATCTTCTATATGCACTTTTATATTATATGTATTTTGTCAATGCTCTTCATCTATATATACTCTCCATTCATTGTCATCTCTCTTTTTTTATTCGTTTTATTGTTATATTGTTAATGGACTATGTGTCCGTAAATAAATAAATAAATATAAGCTGGTGTATTGTAAGAAAAATTCTTAGCCTATCATGCCTAGCAGTAGAGGAGTGACAACGATTATTGGGCTTATCATTGAACTCTCGCATAGAAAATTCATAGAAATTTCGCAAATGAGATGGCTGGTCTCATATAAAGTAGAGCGACTGAACGGCATATTATGTACTCAATTTCAGTAACGTCAACCCGGGCGCTTATTTTATTTTCATTTATTTAAATAGATTTCTTTTACCCACCTCATCAGACAAGGTGTGGATGGCGGGTAAATAACGTATTAAATTTATTAAAAAAAGATATTTATCGAAGTAGACATGTAGATGTATAAAAAGATAAAAAAATAATATAAAAAGATAAAAAAATATTATAAAAATATACACATATGTAGTGTTGGGCCTACCCAAGACATCGGGATGAGTTTGTATGGGGTACTCAAATATCGTAATGAGGTGTTGAGGTGTCCCACCTCATTTGAGGTGAGGTGTTGCAAAATATTATAATATAGAGAATTTCAGGAAAGGTGTTTTTTTACACAAGGGATGTCGAACTGGATGAGTTGTAACAAAGCAGGTGTATCAATAATAATGTTGATAATTTTAAATATGCAAATTAGATCAGTCCTTTCTACGTTTTTCTAAAGAAGAAATGTTTAAAACGTATTCAATTTCATCATATGAGTACTCGCCTCTTTCAAGACCCAACCTTCAAGCAATTCCTCTTAGGAAATGATATTGTACGGATTCGTTGTGACAAATGTGGACAGCATCGAAAAGGAGACTAAATGATACTTGCATATTCAAGGTGAGGACGAACCAGCGAACAGTAAAGAGTTTTAAGTGTACCTATAAGTTTGAAGTCAGAGGTAAATATAAAATTATATGAATGAAGCCGAGTGGTTTAAGTGATTTATTTACGATATTATTTATGTGATCACGGAAAGAAAGTTTGCAGTCTAGAGTGACACCAAGGTCCTTGATGGATGTGATAGTAGATAGACAAACACTATTTAGTTTATAAACAAACTGAATAGGTTTTTTGGTTATATAAAAGTACAAAATTTTGCATTTATCAACATTAAGTTCCATGCAGTTCATTTCGCACCAATCGTTAAATGCAAATAGCCAGAAACGTGTGTGAGAAAAAACTTTAGTGATACCTATCATTAAAAAAAGGTTAAAAAGAGGTAGGGCCAAATGAGCTCCTTGGGGAACGCGCGGAAGTTACATCAATGTTAAAGGAATTAAAGGTTTTTTTTTACTCTTTATATGTAACCCCAATATATGTACATACTACACATTCTTATATCCATAATTGTTCTTAACAGGAATGCTCGATCTTAATACCTTAAAAACCGCCGAAAAATATTTTTGCGTAAATATTTTTTAAGCTAATCTCCGGTGCTATACTAAATCCGCCTATGTTGAAAGAGATTAGCTTATATGCCCTTAATGCGTATACTCGTGGGAGATCTGTTTTTTAAATTTTGTAATCTTCTCCAAAATATTTTTGTATATTACTGCTTTTTGGAAAACCTGAAAAAAATGTCTGTGTATTTATACCTTTCTATTGTAGTTACTTGTGATTTTATTCTTCTATATTTATTTTCTGTACTGTGGTTTCTCGTTATAAGTGTTATAATTAATATTGTGAAATTGACCTACTAATAAACTGCTTAGGCAGTTTAACGGATGCGTGTAATGAAGAAAAATATATTGAATCTAGATTGGTCACAGCAAGGATATCAACGCACCCTCTGCTCTGAAGGTTTGGGACGCTTTGTGCCCTTCGGCGGGGGGTTAATGGACAGGGGCACTACGGCGGCCTGGGGCACTATGGAATCCCGGGAGTGCGGGAGGGGTCCTCACTTGGGTGGGCCGGACGGCCCTTCATTCAAAATTCAATGAGATGAAGAAGAAATTAGGTTTTTTTTACTGTTTTCATGAAATTTGCAACTACGGCTTGCTATTTAATTCTTGCTAACCTATTTTTATTCTAACGTTTTCTTACATAAAATATAAATGTATTTTTTAAGGCCTTTCGTTAAAAGCCCGTATCTATGAATATAAAACTACAAACAGCCATACCTACTAATAAAGTGGTTAAATTTTTATACAATAAGGAACTCCAGTACCTTTTTTATTCTTTTTTTGTCAATAATGACCATTTGACTTAAATATTAGAATATAATATATATATAATTATTATAATCACGATTTGAAAACTTTAGAACATAGGTATTTCAATGGAAGATACTCCGAGATAGCCTCATTGATTCCTTCGCCACCAGTGCACAGACGGAAAACATGCGCGCCCAACCTTTGTAAAAGGTCGAAATTTGCAACATTAGAATTTTTTTTTTTTTACATGATTACCGCACAAGAGACCCAACTGCTCCCGTCTGGAGCCAGTGGGACTATGGCATCCCCAATTGGGGTATGTTGTGAGGCTGATGTTAGTGGGGAGGGGAAGGAGATAGGGAAGAGGAAGGTGGGAAAGTACCTGGCTATTCAGATCTGGTCACCAAATACGGCAGAAGCCATTTCAAGCAACGTTTCAATTCTGAATGGTGGTCTTACACCAGGGCGATACTGAGAGTATCTTCCACTCTGGAACGTGCCGAAAATATACTATATATTATTTTAAATGAATAAATTGTGAAATACACAAATTAATCAAATAAAATTTATTTGCCACGCCGGGATTCGATCCCGCGACCTTCGGAATGCTAGTCAAGCGCCTTACCGCTGCACTACGCCGGCCGTCAAATGAATGCCGAGAATGGGTCGCTTCGACAATAGCTCGGCTGTTGAACGATTTGCCGGCCTCTGTGTTTCCTCCCCTCGACAACGTGCATCCCTTCAATTTCTACCTATTTTCTCTTTCACTGGGTTCACTCTTTCCTTTCTACAAGAAGACCCTCCACACAGCATCCCCAAAGATGGCACTGGCCTTTAGGGAAATTATGTTTATTAGAAGTGTGTTGAGTTAATAAAAACAATGGTAATAACAGCCCAGATTGTTTATCTGCTGTGTAAACTTGAAATTTTTCCAAAGTATTTTACATATTTCTTCTTTTTTAAGATGTCGTTAAACAAATATCATTTCAGAAACCAGTTAAAATTATCTTTCAGATTGCATTTGAAATATACCTTTTGTGTACAAAAATTGCACTATTTTAAGCTTCAAACATGAAAAAATTTGAAAAAAAAGCTTACCCTAAACATATTCTATTAAAACATCAAAAAATTTCAGAAAATTGAAAATTAAAAAATACAGTCCTTTTATTTGTAAAATTTGCAACAAAACTATTACTTCACTTTTTATCTCGTACATACAATTAAAAATTAGAAAAATATTTATTATACAATTCTCCAAGAATAACTTAAAAATCTGACATTTTGGATTCATTTTTGAAATTAAAGATATTTTATTTATATAAGAGGACTAAAAGGGTGGACAACAGAGTAATATATTTTTTTAAATACATACCTTCAATGAATCATTCGTTCCGTCCACACGACACCCGCACAACGCTCTGGGCACCCAAATGAGTTAGTAAGTTCATAAATAGGTACTTGAACATTAATGGAAAGACCTGTGCATTATATTTTATCATTTCGCTAGTTGGGAGCAGCACTATATTAATTGGAGCAGCTCAATACGTTGTGCGGGCGTCAGGTGGACGGAACCATTGATGATAGCAAAGAACATTTAAGCCCTTACCTACCTAATTATAAAGATAATAAATTATTGTAAAAAAAGTGTCCGGTCTTTGAGACTCTGATCCCAAGTTTTAGATAAAAATGTTGTTTTGTATTTTCGGTATAAATCACTGCCGTCTGTTTTTGCTTCGTCGGCTCCGTGCCACTTCAGTTGAAATCCGTGATGTTTTTTGGAGTCGTGGGGTGGTTTGGAGGGAGTGTGGTGGGTGGTAGAGAAATTCGGGCGCAAATCCCGCTGTCAGGACAAACCCCATTAAATATTAATCGCGTCGCTAACCCGGACTTAACCCTTGCAGGGCCATCTTTTACGAGATTCGAGAGGCTCGGTACAGACAGGTACCTACTCGCCAGAAACGTGAAGAGAGATATAACTACATGAACCTCCTCTCTTGAAACCACGTTATGAATTTCTTTTGCGAAAAAAGGTTTAATAAAAGCCAGCTAAAACCCATATCATTTTTGCCAGTAAAATAATAATATATCTACTGTACCTACATGCAGCGTGTCAAATATTAACTAACTAATCATCACGCCGTTGTACCGCAGGGGTAGGCAGCCTAACAACTAAGTCTTGGCACACATTCTTAGCCTCATTCACATTCATACATCGTATCATACATGCTCATCGGTTAACCTAAGTATCGACATGCCCGGATTCAAGGATTTGGTTCACTTGACCGTGTTATGTCTTCCACTGGCATCCCCGATAACTTCTACCATTTGCATTCACGTCATTTATTCTCCTTACACTCCTCTCTTCGTTCATTTGCTCTACATGTCCAAACCATTTAAGCGTCCCTTTCATTTCTTAAGAGCGTTTAACCAGCCAGCGGACGAAAATCCACATTTCGTCGAAAGTTGTTCTTACGATCGTGCAGGGCGGTTACAATGAGAAAGATTAATTATTCTCCGTACCAGCTTTTTAAAATTATAACTCAATATCGAATTTATTTCAATCCAAATTAGCTTTAATTTATACCTTCATCCAAAAATGCTGAAAGGCGTGGTGATAAAACTATTAAAATAATGTACTTTTTGTAATTATTTTTTGATTATAAGTATTTATCATTTTTGAATAATGTCTAAATTTAATAAGAATGTTAAAAAAATCTGAAATATATTAGTTTGTAAGTGCGCAAATAAATACATAAATGGACCAATTTTCGTCAAGAAACACATGTAGGTACATATTTTTTAATGATTTTAATGAAACTAAGATTAAAATTCTAAAACATGCGTTTGCTAGATAATATATTGATTTATTTTACTGCATGATTATATTATTTGAAATGGGTGTGGTATAATACAAAATCTTTTTTGAAAATTTAACAAATCTGCCAACGACCTATGGAATAACCTTATTATACTAAAAATTAAAAAAAAATTCTCAAAATTTATTACATGCGAATGCTAGATAAAAGAACAATCTTTCGAAATCCATTTATAATTTTGTTGTGGAAAAGAGTCAATACGTCTAAAATCTGATTTGAAAATATGAAAATGACATATTTCTGGTTTTCTCTGGTAATAACCTCTTAATCATGAAGCATACATACATCAACCTTGCATTATTTGCGAATTTCCACATTCCTCACACAATCATACATCGTACATGGTTTATGTATATTTATAGCCCATTCCCGATTTTAAGCGGTGCCCTATCAAAATGGAAGTTACAATAAATTAAACGTACTTTTATAATTCTGTTATTATATTTCTTCACATCCCTATCGTCCTTTTATTACCCTATCCAATCTCTTCAACGAATCACCATTTCATTTTGGGTGGCGGGAATGGGTACCGCCGCCCCGGGAACATTTATTTGATAACCAACACCTCTGCCATAGGTCACCCCAAGTGGTTCGCTACGTTTGGTGATTTAGCAGGGGTGTCCAAGTTCATGGGGTGAGGTTTGTCTAGATCTTGGAGGCGGATGACCAGGACGCAATGAACCCCAGATTCCTACCCACTCCTTAAACCCTTTTCCTTCCCAGAACTCTTGTCTCCTTCCTTTCCTTAAAAAAGCTTCCACACAGCATCCCCAAAGATGACATAGGCTCTGAATGAAATTTATTTTCCTTAGGGCCTCCTGTGTGGAGCTCATGTAAAAAAATACATATGTTAACTGAAAAAAAAAACAGTAAACGTAATATTTTTGCGAACTTTATTTTAAACTAAACTATAATATGTAGGCGCCTGCTATTTATGTTTTTTTTACATGAGCTTTACATAGGAGGCCCTGAGGAAAATAATTTCCCTCAGGGCCTAGGTCATCTTTGGGGATGCTGTGTGGAGGGTTTTTTTTTAAGAAAGAAAGGAGAGGAGAGTTCTGGGAAGGAAAAGGGTTTAAAGGGTGGTAGGAATCTGGGGTTCAGTGTGTTTTGGTCATCCGCCTCCAAGATCTAGACAAACCTCACCCCATGAACCTGGGCACCATTGCTAAATCACCAAACGTAGCGAACCACTTGGGGTGACCTATGGCAGAGGTGTTGGTTATCCAATAAAGGTTTCCGGGCGGTACCCATTCCCGCCTCCAAAATTGAGAGGCGGGTATTTAATAAAATTGGTAGCTCACAATTTTCTTTGCTTATTGTGAACGACAAAATGATTTGAGATTTTCACGCCCAAATGTATTATCCTGATTTGCTTTTGGGGTATCATGACGTGTTGCGCGCGCTACTCCCTTCTTAACCAAAGTTTTGGACAGCATTACAATCCGTAATCACACATCTGTCCTGATGATGTAGGTACAATGTAACATAGTCTGAAACATTGTCATTGTCATAATATCCAAAAAACCATTCAAGATAATGGCAAGATGATTGTTCAACACCAAACAAAAATATTAACTAAATAATGGTACTACTACTTCAAACGGAAACGCTTTTGTGAACGTTTTAACATGAACACGCAAGAATTCTTTTAGCGTGTTAAATTGATTAACTAAATTAGAAGCGTGGGTTAATACTTTTGTTTGGTGCATGATTCTATTTCGACTTCTGATTTTAAAATAATATAAAGTTCAAACCATTAACCACGGAAAGAACAGTTGCTAAAAAATTCTTGAAAAGCAAACATTCTTGGAGTTGATTTCATGGGAAGGCATCGAAGACTGATTTCCACGGCGCGGCGGAAAATATTCAATTATAGATCTTCTGCCAAACAAATTCGTTTTAATTGATCGGCGTGAGAAAAGTAGGTTCACCCACAGCTGAATTATTTAATACCGCTATTCTGGCAGAATCGGAGTCAATCTTATTCATGTTTATATTAAGTTTTTTTTTTTTTAATTTGATCTGGTTCAATTCTTTGGGAATTCGTCATTATTAATTTGCGAATCAAACATTATTTGCGAATCAACTATTTATAACCATTTTTTAAAATTATTTTACAAACTATTGGATAAAATTAGTGGTAAACGCAAAAAATTGTAAAATCCTCCAATGTAAAATGTTTTAAGTAGTGACCTCCGTGTTCAAAGTAATCCGAGCATAAATTTTCTAATAAAAATGTGTGTGGAAGTGACCCCCCAGAGAAGTATGTTTTCTGTATCTGTTTGTAAATTATAAAATTAGATAACAAATCATAGTAAATTGTACAGCCCCCTTGAGGTTATTTTTTTTCAAAAACGGCGCTCTACACATTCTCCAATTATTTTTATTTATTTATTTTTTTGGGATGCTTTGTGGAGGGTCTTTTTAGGAAAGGAAATAGAGGAAGTTCTGGGAAGGAAAAGGGTATTAGAAGTGGGTAGGAATCTGGGTCAGTTTGTCCAGGAGTGATGGACATATTAATCCATCCCTCCCACTATGGTGCAAGGCGGTGTTCCGAGAGAGTACGGCTGGAGAAGTCAAAGGGACTCCCTCAACCCGATGATCTCTCCCAAACCGGCCTGCCATACAGCTGGTGGACAGACGCATTTTGTTTACACGCTTTCTTCACTTACGTCTTACTTACTTACTTACTTACTTACTTACGTCTTACTTATTTACCTTCTTCTTCTTTTCTTTGATTCGACAGTAGGTCCGTCTAATGCACGAGTCGCGAGTCGCAATTTGTATACTCGGCTTTTTTACTTACGTCGTTAAGATTCTGAATGTATTTTAGGGTATATTGTCGTCTTAACGTGCGTCATGGTGTTTCCATTTTTACAGCGTTCTGCGTTTGAACTACGGTGAAATTGTTGTATTATCCTGTCCTGCGCGGTCGGGGCTGTTCACGGAGCGGGGACAGGACAATATTGTCCTGTCTTCTGTATTGTCCTCCTATGAACTTGGCATTATTACTGAGTACTCGACGTTGCGCGTTGGTAAAAATGATTCCATGACAAAACAGAACTCTGAAGAAAAGTGATGTAAAAAAGTTAACATTTTATTCGGTTACCGGTGAAAATACCAACATCTTCTTTTACACATCGCATCTTGTAAATATGTAATTTTTCAAAGCTTTTTAAAACTAAGAGCCCTTTTAAAATGTTTTACACACTTTGATTATTTATACGCGTACAAATGTTCTATTTTGGAGTAAGCAGCCCGCTCTAGTATAAGGGTGGGTTTTTACAGAATTTGAAAAAGTTAATATTCAAGTTCTGTGAAATTCATATTCAAGTTCTGTTGTTATTTCAGTTACGTGAAACAATCAGAAAAAGATGATACAATAATAGAACTTGAAAATAACCTTCACATAACTAGAAAATTAAATTTTAAATTTGATGAAGAATTATTCAAATTCTGTGAAATAACTGGCTTTATATAATATAGCGTCTCATATCACTACTATTTTTAAACGGTAACCAAGTCATTACAATAAGCGAAATCTATTTAGGATTTAGGGGTAGATACGTTCCGTTTCTGATTGATAAGTAAAGAACACAATTCAGAATCGAAACGCTGCTTTAAATGGGTTAAGCCGATTTGGTGACCAGATCTGAAGAGCCAGTTATTTCCTAACTTTTCTCTTCCCATCTCCTATCCCTCTCCAATCCATACCCCAATTGTGGATGACACTCAGATTAACAATATTGTTACTCTGAGAGATGACGTAACCCTACTGACTTCGGGCGTTTGGTAGCAATAATTCTTGATAGCCCTTGTGCGTTATTCACATAAAAAAAATTCTCTCGCCAATATGACACTAAAAGTACCTTCCTTCTGAACCAATTCACACACAAATTAAATTATCGGCTACAAAAAATCATTGCTTTCTATACGCGGAGTTTACTTTTTCGCAACTTCTATTTCAAAAGGTACCAGATAGGACTTAGTACCTACATAATCAAAATAAACTTGTATATATTAGGTCCTTACATATGAAATTGGCGTTTTGTATGGGAGGAACATAAAGTCGATTTTTTTTTTAATATAATATATTTATTTAATCAAAGTATGTACCATTGCTATCTATGCACTTTTGCCATCTCAAAGGTAATTCATCGATCCCTTTACTAAAAAAAAAACATTCGGACGGGAATCAATAAAATCTTTGAAGGCAGTTTGGACTGCCCCATTGGAGTTGAATTTTTTCCCTTGCAAGAAGTTACCCAAATTTCGAAAAAAATGGTAATCTGATGGGGCAAGGTCCGGAGAGTACGGTGGATGTCTTAGAAATTCAAATTGAAGCTCCTCTAATTTGGTAGCCGTCTGTTGTGCAGTGTGTGGTCTAGCGTTCTAACGCGCGTTTGTTAATTTGTCGTCCACGGGGCTTGTTCTGCAGGTCAAAATTTCCAGAACGAAAACGTTGGAACCAAAAACGCACTGTGTTTTCTTTTGCGGCACCGTCGCCATACACATCATTAATCCTTCGAGCCGTTTCTGTAGCACTGGTGCCACGGTGGAACTCGTAGGTACTCGTAAATAACGCGATATTTCAAGTCTTCCATTTTGTAAACTAAGTGACGCAAAGAAAAAAACAATTAAGGAAAAAACAAATTAATTATAATTTTCGAAACACAAATACTAATACATGAGTAAATAGCTGTATAAATTTGAATTTGGAATTCCTAACCAAAGAGAAGATATTTGAGATCAAAGTTGCCAGTACGGCAAAACGCCAATTTCATATGTAAGAACCTAATATTTACATAATGGAACAATAGAGCACCAACAATTCAAACAATTACCCTTTAAGAAAGATAGTTATAATTTTCAAGATAAGCTATGGGGACAGGACAATTATTACCGGTATTGGTTTAAGGGTAATTGTTAGAGTTAAATTAGAAAACCAATACCGGTAATAATAGAAATTATTACCGGTATTGGTTTAAGGGTAATTGTTAGAATTAAATTAGAAAACTAATACCGGTAATAATAGAAATTATTACCGGTATTGGTTTAACTTTATCGGCACACAGCACTCTCTTTAGGGTGAATTGCCTATTTTACAAAAATAAATAATATTATGAATTTGCAGACCATAATCTTACACAGAAAAGGATAAATATTTGTAAAAGTAAACGTTGTGTCATGGGTGATCGAATCGTTCCAGAAAAAACCTTTCTTTTCTTGTTTGAGCTCTTTTTGTGGTCCGTTTGGGTTGGAAGTCGTTGAATGAGATGTCTGGGATAGGTTTATTCCCTTGGGACAGAATTTTCAAAGTGAGTTTGATTTTAATTGTGGACAAATGAAGAAATAAAGATGATTTGAACAATTTTTAACCACAGAGCGATTTGTTCCTTCTAGAATTTCCTTTTTGAAGTACCTAATCGGAAGTAAACTTGTAAAAATCAAACGGCTGTTATAAAATGTCATAAGTTTAATTGATAACATCTTAAATAAAAAACTTTACAAAATTTCAAAAAATAAATATCTATACAATTCTAATAATAATAATGATAAAGAATGGCGTAAAATTTTGTATAGGTAGGTAGTAATAAATTTTCAGTTCAATGTTGCAAAAATCTCCCTTCTAATATTAAACCAGATTTTTGTACAAGAAATAATATTGGTAATTTTTTGAGGAACGCTAAAAATAAAGACCATAAATTGACAAATGTAATGACTGTCCCTCATTTTACATTGGA
The DNA here is from genome assembly GCA_917880885.1 of Limnephilus marmoratus. Classification (NCBI taxonomy): domain Eukaryota; kingdom Metazoa; phylum Arthropoda; class Insecta; order Trichoptera; family Limnephilidae; genus Limnephilus; species Limnephilus marmoratus. The sequence goes on from OU862910.1 coordinate 30,590,870, forward strand.
AAAACAACTCGTAATTTTGAAATCAGAATCAAAGAACATTTAAGGTGTCTTAATAATAATAATTTTTCTGAGTTTGCTAACCATATCATTGAAAATAACCACGGTTTTGAAAAAAATACAGGGAATAAATATTCTTCATATTAACCATAAAGGAAAACGCTTAGATAACTTAGAAGCCTTGGAAAAAAAATCCCTTAAAAATAATGAACCTATTATCAACAAACAAAATATATTTAATACCTTACAGCCCAATCATGGACATGTTCCCCCACCCACTCTTCATTAATCCCTAGCAACGCCTTCACCCCTACCACAATCCTTAGTTCCCACCCACTATTTTGTAATTGTCAAATCGGTATACGTTTGCCCTGAGGAAGGAACGGTCGTTTCGAAACCGGTTGGCTTTAAACAAATATACAAGTGGTTCAAACAAAGTAACATTTTTCGCCATTTTTTTCTAAGCCACTCCTATGTGTTGGTTCCCAATTGTCTATGATTATTGACTATATTTTGTTCCAAATACCAAGTCCTTTTTGATGACGCCAATAGAATGTTACTGAGACGCATGCAAACATTGTCTCAGTTTACATATATGTTAGAAGACAGCCTTTTAGTTTTTGATATTTTTGTAATAATTACCAATGACGTTACATGATAATTACCTAATAAAAATTAATACTGATAAAAATACCTTCATTTTTTATGAGATTTTTGTACATTATAATAATGCACACTGTGTATAAAAATTACTATTGATTATATTGAGCTGAATACACTATTATTATTTGTAAAACGCAAAATATTTTGAAAAATTGACCGATATATCGATACATCGATATTTTTTCCCCGATATATCGACGTCGATATTGATATTTTAATAAATATCGATATTTTTTCACTTTCGACATCCCTATACCTAACTGCCTACCTGTACATTCCAGATGTCAGCTGTTTTACCATATTATCCACTTAGTAATAAAAGTATGTAGTTTTTATAAATAATAACCATGCAAACACAGTTTTTTAATGAATTTCCTTCCTATTATGAGATTAAAATCTTACTTAATTTAACTGATCAAATCTTGTACAATAATTGCACAACAAATAATTTTACTATGCCTACCTACAAATTTATTATTGATCGAAAGTATCATTACTCTACCTAATTATTATCTGGCATAGCTCCCCTTGTCCTTAAAATCTCCTTACTTACTGAACTACTGGAGACATTGTTTACTTCGTGGCTGCCATAGAAAACAGAAATAAGTGAGATGGACTATGAACCATTTTAGCTCCGAGGTCTGCCATTTTAGATGAAACTGCGACCACAAAAGTATCGTCAACGTCTATCACCCATAGATACCCACTACTGCTACACACGAAACGCGCAATTTTCGTTGATTCCGCCGTTTTGATATTCCGTGCAGTTTGGTCGTAACTCGGGGACACTCTGGTGGCTGCAGTTAATTTTTTTTTTAAATTTTAAATAATGAATTCACGATCAAAACGATGATAAAAAATCCGAGTTTCAGGATCGCGTATCGAAACGTCACTTGGGCGAAGTTAATCTCTCGGGATGGTGTTTTTGTTGGTGTCGGGAGAAATGTCCGCCTGTGTTCCCTTTGTGGTATTGTGAGGACTGGCGAGTCACTCACTCTCACTTCTCAGTGCCCATCTTCCCGCATTCCTGGCATGGACCATGAACTGCCTAATGCCCGAGCACCAATCTCTGGACCCACAAACGTTATGGGTGAGAAACCAAAGGTACGCGCCGTGAAATAACCATTTGCTCCGCCTTCATTTTCATTGAACTATGAGTGAACTCAATTATTATTCTGATCCTTGGAAAATACCTACGCATTATGAAAAATGTGTTAGTACCTACCTACTTGTAGACCGTTCTAAGATTTTTAAGGAATGAAATATCTGTCAGAAAAACCGCTTCCCAAAAAAAATGACGAACCAAGTAGGGAATGCAAATCTCGCGAGATTGGGGCTCAAGCGAGATCCCGCGAGTTTAGAATAATAATACTGCGAGATCTGGCCAATTTCGAGATCTCGCGAGATTGGCAGTTTTATGTGTTTTTTTTGCAAATAATCACAATATTTGAATAAATTAGGAAAAAAATAATAAAAATTATAAGTATTATAAGATAAACATTTATTTTCACGAAATTTTCAAAAGACTTTTATGCATCAAACATTGTTTGACGTATTTGTCCATAATTTTTTAATAAATTTCCAAGTAGTAAACTTTGACGTACGTATCAAATAACAAATAAAAGAAACAACCAGTCTTCTCTTCTAATATCAAACCAAAATCTTTTAGTTATAAAACAGTTCTTTTATAAGAAACAAAACAACGAGAAGTCAAAAAAAAAGAAATTTAACAACTTCACATAAGAAACTTTTTTTTGCATAAATAACCAAAAAAATACTCGAATGAAATCAAACTCAATCACGTAACACGTTAGCTAGCAACAACTATTAGTAAACAAAACAAATGCGCGCTGATGACGCTGCACGCCGGCTCAATTTTTGCTCGAGTGCACTCTCTTTAAACTCGCGAGATCTCGCCCCTTTTTCGTCCGAGATCAATCTCGCTAAAAAAGGCCGAGATCTCGCGATAACGAGATCTCGCGAGAACGAGATTGCATTCACTAAAACCAAGTAGGCACAAGCAAAGGTTGTGGAAGTAATTCTAGGTTTACTTGCAAAACTCTAAGGTAGATACTCGAAATCACTGTGTTTTGGAAACTATTAAAGATTTTTTTGTATAAAAGAAATTCGTAAGAACAATTCATAAGAAATGATTAATATATTAAAATTACCATTTTCAATGCCATAAATTTAATCGATATATATGAATAGTTATACAAGCTAAACAATTGTCAACAAAGTCAGAAATAATTTAAACTAGTTTGAAAATGGCAAAGGTTTACTTGCAGACAAGGCAACTCGACGTAAAATTTTTATGAGACAAAGTGAATCAAATTAAAAATATTTTTTTAGATACTCACCCAAATAAAATTTTGTTCTGAGGGGTTTTGCGTTTGAGGGTGTCCAAAGGTGGTTTTAAGTTTTTTTTATATTCAATAATATTATACACATCTGCCCTGATTATGCACACATCAACCAATATGTATTATGATTCATTTTATAAAACATAGTTTATTTAATTAATTATTATTTAATTATTACTATGCGTGGCAGCTGCTTCGCCTTCTGAAGGCATTATCACACTGAAATAATAATTACGCAGCAGAACGTGAAGATAAATTGAACAGTAATAACATTTACAAAAAAGAAAATCTTGATCTTTTGAAATACTGAATTTTTTTCTACAGTGGCTCCGCACAGGAGACCCAGAGGTAAAAATCCCTCAGGGCCCATGTTAGCCTTGATGATGCTGTGTGAAGGATCCTTTTAGGGAAAGAAAGGAGAGCAAGTTCTGGAAAGGAAAAAGGTATGAGGGGTGGGTAGAGACCGGGGTTCGATGTGTCCAGGAGTGAGAGATGTACGAATCCATCCCTCCCACTGCGGTGCAAGGCGATGTGCTGAGATAGTTCGGCTGGAGAGGTCTAGATCAATAGCGGTTCGTGGCTTGGGTGTGCTAGAGTGCTGATATTAAGAAAAATGGCATTATTGATGTTGTTGTGGCCGAAAAACAAAATTTTTTTTTAAATCAGTTTTTTGTATGAAAATTTTTAGAAAGTTTCAGTTTGGCCGTGTGCCGCATGGATTTCCTGAAAAATCTTCATACAAAACACCGATTTAAAAAAAAAAAATTTTTTGTTTTAAACGATCCGCCACTGGTCTAGATTATGTCTGCCTCAAGCAGTCTGTCCCGAGCAGCTGGCCCTCCACGCAGTAGGTGAACAAACGCTTTCGCCACCAAGACCTAGACAAATCTCACTCGAAATACCCCTGCTAAATCACTAAACGTAGCGAACCACTTGGGGTGACCTATGGCAGTTGGTTGTCCGATAAATGGTTGGTTGTCCGATAAATTCAAATTGTAAATGGAGTTATACAAATTAAACTTAATAACAATAAGCAAACTATAATAATCTCAGTACTGTCATTCCGAGCCTCTGATCATTTACAGTTCTCTGAATATTCGCAATTTCACTAACGCGGAATGGACCCGCGAGCATCGCACTGTCTTCGTTCATTCCAACACCTCCATCAAGTTTTTATCAGTTTCTCCCAGAACTGTTTAATGTTGCAGTGGAAATGGAAATGTACTCCGAACACTGAATTAAAATTAGCCAGATTAACAATTCAGAGGATTCGTTAGGTGACTTTCGTTCGGGAAAACATTAACACCTGTAGGAAGAGTGTCAAGGGTGGAGGGGTGTTATTGTTTTCCGGGTAAATTGTAAACTGACTGAATTATTTATTCAATTGCGGCATCGGGATCTGCGCGCCCCCACTCTCCCCAGCCAAGGAGGTAGTAGACTCCTAATTACTCGGGTGACATGTTTAATCGGAACAATTTATAATTTAGTATATCGCGTTGAAATTTATTTATTTTCGATTCACTATCTATTTTTGATACCCAGGTAGGACGTATTAATACACCCGTAATATCTCATCCGAACGTGAATTAAAATCAAATTATCATTTCTGTGAGCGTGAAGATAAAGTTGTAAACAAGGTTGGGTATTATGCGTAGATATATCCCCGGAATGAGTTTGTTCCATTCCATGCGTAGATATATCCCCGGAATGAGTTTGTTCCATTCCATGGGTAGATATATCCCCGGAATGAGGTTAGGTCATTATGCGTAGATATATCCCCGGAATGTGTTTGTTCCATTCCACGCGTAGATATATCCCAGGAATGTGTTTGTTCCATTCCGTGCGTAGATATATTCCCGGAATGAGGTTGGGCATTATGCGTAGATATATCCCCGGAATGAGTTTGTTCCATTCCATGCGTAGATATATCCCCGGAATGATGTTGGGCATTATGCGTAGATATATCCCCGGAATGAGTATGTTCCATTCCATGCGTAGATATATCCCCGGAATGAGTTTGTTCCATTCCATGCGTTAAATATATCCCCGGAATGAGTTTGTTCCTGTTATGTTCCGATGGTAGATGTATAAATGTACCTTCATCTCTTTCTGGTATTATTAATATTTTTTGTTAGTTTCTCTTAGAATATTGAGTTTTCAGCCAGAACTCTTTGAAACAAATAATTGTAAAAAAAATATCGAGTGCAGTTCGGTAGAAGTGAAATTTCACCCACATGATCTCAACCAATAGGAGCCTTGAAAAGTGAGGTCATAATCAAAGCGGCCAATAAGCGCAGCTTGACGCTTCGTAGGTACTGTAAGTAGGAAAGGTTTCATTCTATCTCATTCTCTCGCAGGCCAAATCCTATAGATGTACGTATGTGTTTGTCTCTTTATAGTGTCGTTTCCGTTTCGTCGAGTTTCAAATCACAACGGTGCTAAAGAAGTTTCACTTCAAAAAAATCGAGTGCAGTTTACACGCGGTAGAAATGCAATCGCTCACACAATCTCAACCAATAGGCCTTGAAAAGGGAGCTCACAATCAAAGCGGCCAATGCGGTAAGGTTTCATTCTCTCGCTGGCTAATTCTTATAGATGTATGTATTTGTCTCTTTTTAGTGTCATTTCCGTTTCATCCGAGTTTAAAATTACAACGGTGCTAAAGAAGTTTCACTTCAAAATATCGAGTGCAGTTCACACGCGGTAGAAGTGAAACTTAATCCACCACACAATCTCAACCAATAGGGGCCTTGAAAAGTGAGCTCATAATCAAAGCGGCCAATGCGGTAGGTTTCATTCTTTCTCATTCTCTCGCAGGCTAAATCCTACAGATGTATGTGTTTGTCTCTTTTTTGCGTCGTTTCCGTTTCATTGAGTTTCAAATCACAACAGTGCCAAAGAATTTTCAAGTCAAAAATATGTTAGGTAAAACCCGGAGAGACGCCAAACTCTTGATATATGGTGATATTTATACAACGATATAAGCAACACATTATTATACGACGTAAGCCACCTAGTAAGGCCAACATTATTAAATTGTAGTATAAAAATTTTTGAATCAAAATAAAAAATAAACATATTTCAAAAATACTTCAGATGACTAAATGAAACAATGGTGGCTTTCAATAAAAACACAATAGGTACTGTTTTTTTAATTACCATGGCAAAGTACTTCTTCGGCTGTGACAGCGTGTTGTGTTTACGTCCGTAAGATACTCGTGCTGATTACAAGAGTAGCGTGCTGATTATAGTAAAGTAACAGATAAAAAAAAAATAAAAAAAATAAATAAAAAGTAACAGATAACTTTTACTACTGATTTGGTTTCTTAACATTATTATTTTATTTTCTTTACGTTTTATATGTCTGTTCTATTTGTATGTTAGGGTGGCGTCTATCCCAATGTGGTGATAGAATGCTGTGCAAGACTAGTTTTTATTGCCCTCCATATCTACTTTTTAAAAATTATTTTAGAAAAAGCGGACGAAGTACACCGGAAAGGACACTGTTATCAGGGGAAAGAGGACAGAGGAAAATCTGAAGCTGGCCATAGAAAAAGTATCTAAGTGTAAGATATCAAAGCACTAGCCGGAGAGAATGTACGGAATTCCTATTCGAACCTTAACACGACGAAACCAATCCGGAAAATCAGTCAAATCTGGGTTGAGACCGCAACATATATAACGTATGTTCATTTGTTCATGTTATGTTTAGCATAGAAAACATACCTTTACCACGACGACTTGTGGTCTTAATAACGGCTTGCTACTTCTGGCTTTTCACCCGACATACTATTTCATGCTCAGTTCTGAAAAACTAGTTATCACCCAAAAGTTTATTTCAATCCTACAAACTGTAGATATTTCCGTCGCAAGAGCTCGGGGCATGAACAGAAATTACGGATTTTTTAAACGGCTTGAGCAACGAATGGTTGTAAATAATGTATTCAATAAGTCAGAAAACATTTTCAGTGTTGACCAGCGTGGAATTGAATTGACAACCAAACCGGAAAAGTAAAAATAAAATAGTTAGCTAAAGGATCTAAGGATATTCGTTTAATTCCTCCACTAAGACTCAGACTTCGTGACTCAGGCATTGAGATAAGAGCAACGGTATTTGACAACTCTGTGCAACCATTGGCTTACGCTGATGATATCGACATAATCGCGAAAATCCAGATGCTTTACGTAACGCCTTCTTAAATCTTGAAAGTTCTGCCAAAAATATGGGTCTCGTAGTAAACTAGCAAAAGACCAAATGCATGGCCGTAGGATACACCCAAAAAATCCCAACTCTCTCATGTGGAAACCAAAATTTCGAAACGGTACCAAGATTCACATACCTAGGCTCCCTGATAACAAACGACAATAATAGCACAGATTTATATATATTTTCATTGCCTTGCAAACACAATTTTTCATTGCCACTCTTTCAGAATGGGAGGCAGCTCTCCGAGTTTTACCCAGGTAGGTATGTATGGGTGATGATTGAGTTTTTCTCCAACGCTAAGATAAATCACGCCGATTTTTCTATAGAATTGTCGCTAAAATAAGCAAAGCAAATCGCTTGACTTGCTCGTGAAGTAGATTGGTTGAACGATGAAGACATTAATTTGGCTGATCGTTTAAATAGGAGCTCACGTAGCTCCACAGAATTTCTTATAATATCACGACATTTCAGTACTGTATTCATGTTTCGGGCCACATTTCAATTTTAAAAATAGTTATTTAGAAATCCAATAATTTTTCTTAAGTGTCCCTTGCAATATGAATGAATTCATAGTGAGAGGTTTGATGAAGGATTGGAAAATTCCAAATCATCGATATTTTATTGACTGAGCGCCTGTAAAATTTTCTTAGGTGCATATAACACATTACAATACGCAATAATTACATTTGAGGTATAACGTATCATACATAATATTACTTAGATTACCTATGTAGGTGCTCTTTTGGTGTTGTGTTTTAAAGAACTTGAACTATTCATTAAATTTCAAAGTTAACCTTAGAATTTTGTGTAATTTCTATTAAAGTTCTATGAAACAATTGGCCATTAAAGTAGGCATCGGCTCTTATCATAATTCACCGAAATATATAGTTTTTTAAATTAGCTCCACACAGGAGGCCCTGGAGAGGGTATGCTGTGTAGAGGGTGGAGAGGAAATTCTATAAGGGGCGGGTAGGAATCTAGAGATCGGTGTGTCCAGGAGTATTGGACGTATAAATCCAACCCTCCCACCATGACCCGGGCAAACCTTACCCCGTTAACCCGGGCACCCCTGCTAAGTCACCAAACGTAGCGACCCATCTGGGGTGATGTAAATGTTAAATCGTACCTGTACCCGCATCCCAAATTTACTTAATCATGTCATTTTTCTAAATAAAACCAAAAGGCAGTACCAAACGGCAAACCAGACGACTGGCGTAATCTAGGGGTAAGGCTCTTGACTCGCAATCCGAAGGTCGCGGAATCGAATCCTGGCGTGGGCAAATAAATTTTATTTGATTAATTTGTGTTATTTCACAATTAACGGGTGGTTTCTTCGACTCGTTCTTGTGTTCAACAGCTCGGCTGTGGAATGACTTGCCGGCCTCCGTGTTTCCTCCTTCCTACAATTTGGGTCTCTTCAAGACCAATGTTAATTCCTTCCTCTCCTCAAAAAGACCCTCCACACAGCATCGATGATGATTAGGCCCCGAGGGAAATTATTTTCTTCAAGGCCTCTTGTGTGGAGTTAATGTAATTTTTTTTTATTTAAAATGATATATAGTATATTTGCGGCACGTTCTAGAGTGGAAGTACTCTCAGTGTCGCCCTGGTGTAAGACCACCATTCAGAATTAAAATGTTGCTTGAGTAACAACACGGGCATGTGCATGGTGGTCGAAAAATCCTCAACTTATGGAAAAAAATAAATTAATAAAGAAAACTAAAAAAAAAAAAAAAATGGCCTCAACCGTGTTTGGTGACCAGATCTGAATAGCCAGGTACTTCCCCACCTTACTCTTCCTTATCTCCTTCCCCTCCCTACTACCTTCACAACATACCCCAATTGGGGATGCCATAGTCTCACTGGCTCCAGACGGGAGCAGCTGAGACTCTTGTGAGGTATTCACATAAAAAAAAAGTATTTATTTGCACTTATTATTAAAAGAGACAATTTCTCTTGTACCGACACTAACTTGATTTCAAATATTTATTAAATTTATTTATAACTTAAAGGATTATTGCTAAGGATTAAAAATATAATTTCCCTCCAATTGACCGTAATGAGTTCGATTCTGTTCTTAATTCATCCTCTCATCAGCAGATCACACAAAAGAGGCGCCTTTTTCACAGGGCCCCGCCGGCGGGGGAGAGGGGCGCAGGCCCGGGGGCCCGGTTCCCACGCCAGCCGCACAATGGGGCTCCCACAATAGCGGCGCGTGATACCCCCCACCACCATAACTCACCGATAAATCAACCCTGCCGCTGCTCAACTCGGAAACCTAAACGTTAATCTATATGAAATTGTTTGTAAATGTGCCAAAGTACAAAAATTTTACGGTTTCTTAGTTCGGGCCGTCTCTCATTGAGAAATATCGACTGCCGTTGATGAAATTTGGTCGTGAAGTTCTAACTTTTTATTCATTTGTTGTGTCGGCGATTTGCCAAACAACTTTGAAAATATCGATCCGTGGAAATAATGTTTTTTTTTGGTGCAAAGTTTTTTTCGAATTTCATTTTTGCCACCTTGGTAGCATTTTTCGATAGATTTTCACAAACTTCTGAAGTTGTAAAGCCATCTGCTTGAGTGAAAAATTGATACAATATAAGTATATCACAAAGGGATCTTTGATTATGTTGCAGCGTGAGACTGTTATGTAATGTCAAAAAGTTTGGAGAAACAGGAATATTTTATTATTAATTAATTTTATTTTTGGGGATTTCTTAATCATCTCAAAAAGTAAATCGACTGAAGATATTGAGAAATCTAGCTTCAAATATCATATATAATTGATGGATACAAAAGTAATTTTAAAATATTGGTTCACGAGATATGCGGACACGGGACGAGATACGCAAAAATTAGATTACCAACAAGGAAAAATCAAGCATCCAGATATCTCTTATGTACTACTATGTTATACTATACTGGTCTCTACTTTACTGTACTCTGCTATAATTTACTGCAATTGAAATTGTGCTTTATTTTAAAAAGGAAATAGATAGTATACCTGCCACAATCATTGATGTTGAGTTTGTGAATATATTTAAATAAAATTTGATATGCGTATTTGCCAAAATTTGGTATTAGAACGTGAGCTAAATAAATAATTCGAAACAAGTCTTCAGACCCGCAGCTTTATGTTAGCTATATTGTTTATAATGTAACACACAAACAAATATTTTTTTATTTTTGATTTCTACATGGTTATTTGTTACGTATGCCCTAGTGCAATCCTTGTTCATATATTTTTTCAATAAATCTCTTAGAATGAATTAATCATATATTTACATGTTTGTTTATATTTTCGTCTAATTTTATTTCCGTTGGTAATTCGCGAATTAATATTAATTGCTCCGTACATCAACGACTTTGGACTGTGGTTGTTTTTTTCTGAAGGGGGGTCTTATTTCAATTCTTTTCCTCGTCTGGGTATTTGGCTGAAGGTTACCAATTTTTCTTAGAAATTCATTTGATATATTTCCATTCCATATTACGTAGATTAAAAATATAGTATTGTATTTGCTTGATTTTCAGTTTATCTATTTTTCTTCGGTATGATTCTCTTAGCTCTATTTTGTAGTATTGTCGTTTGTTTCACTAATCCATTGTTGACTATATTGATATACCAACAATCTCAGTGACAGTAATCTCTTCAGTCCTCCAAGAAGTTTCTAATACGATATTTTTGAAGTAAGATGAACACTTTACACCTTACTCTAAAAATAAAAAGAATGTAGCATCCTGTTTTCTTGTAACTGTTGGACCTATGTCAGGATTACATAATCGGAAGAGATTAATGGATACAACACTGCATAGAAAATTAAAAATGAAAACAAGATGTAGAGAATATTGACCCCCTAATGAAAGATTATAAAAGTATGGATCGGGTTTACCCAGTGAAGCAAAGAAACAAAAAATGAAAAATTAGAACAAAATTTTGATCTTTTCGAATAAGAATTTAGACAATCAGTCGTTCAATTTCTATGTCCGCTATATCAACTTTCACTGATTCGGAGAAAACCGCAAAAAACTGTCACATCTCTAACGTAAATAAAAAATAACATTTTATTTTTTTATACAATGAGTTGGAGTAATACACGTTTGAAAAGTGTTCATTTTTCAATGTTTGACTAGAAATATTTAAGTAATTGCAATTAATCACTTAGTGAATATAGAGGCTCTTGAAACTCAATTGACCTGAGGGGCGTGTTTCTACCTCCGCCATTTTGGCAAAATAAATGCTCGTGATTGGTTGAATTCCGATATAGCCGGTTTTGATAGTAACTTCTTGAATGATATAGCGGGGTTTGTTTCTCACTCTCAGTTTTAACACGGGTTTTGGTCGTGATTAGGGAGGTTTTGAAACTCAATTTTAGATTAGTCTTGTTCCTCGCAAGAATGTGAACAAGATGTCATACTCAGATCATTTTGTCAAAAAATCGGATATAGCGGGTATTGAAATTATAGGACTCAATATGTTTGTACCTGGCTAATCAGTGAAAATGAAAATCTTCCCAATCTTTATCACCTCGTTAGGATTGGAATTTGTAGAAATTTAAGAAAAAGTAAATAAGTAAGCAAGGTTGGTAATTTAAGTAATTAAAAATAATAATTTAATGTCAGTGATTAATAGGCCTACGTAATACTTATCTAAACGATACATTTATAGAAGGTAGGTGTTAATTTCCGGGATTCTAACTTAAACTAATCTTAGGGTTTGACCGACCGAATCAAAGCTACTTAAAGGCTTAGCGTTAGTTTTGATGCATCGTTCTGACAAGAAGCGTCACGCCTTACAAAGACCTTATATTTACAACTTAGTTAACAGATTAATTATTTATTATATTAGCATCCTCTTTATGAACTAGTAAACCGTTATCAATAAAAATTCAAGTCAAAACTATTGCCGTGCGGGTACTTAAATTGAAGGCAAAGAAAAGGTGTATGAAAATAAGAAATTCTCTATCCGTTTTGTCACTATTCGGAAGTTTGCATAAGTGTTTGTGAGCCTGCGGTAATTCATGAGTGACGTCGACGATCGCGTGGCCCCCGAAAAAAATTGTCATATTCATAAAGCCTGCAACCAAAACTAATTGCCGACCGCTGCTATACACCACACAAGTCAGCCCAGATATATCTACGCTCCTGGTCTCTTCGTGGTCCATACGTCCTCTGATAGATATCCTTGACATGACTGGAGCACTGAGCCTTGTCTCCAGTATTATTTTGATTAATTTGATGTCTCCATAGGTCGTTACGGACTTATTTTTTCCATTCATTTATGCCTAATATTTTCTGTTGATGCTCCTTTATTTAAGTATTTGCTGTAGGTACAATTTTGTCCTAACCATCTAGGAGTCATTTCCTTAATCTCGTTCATTACGGTTCCATCGGTTTTTTGATTTCAACTAATTTCAAGATAATTAAGGGAAACGCTCAATGGAGATGTATTTGTCCATTGTTTGTAAAGCGTTTCTGTTTAAAATAAATCAAGACGAATGATGCAGCTGTCTCCTGACTTCATTGAACTTAAAGTTGTATCTCAAAGTTATTAGTGACGATTGTTTCCAAGACCTTCTCCATTTTATGGGATTTTCACCTCAGTCCATACGTACGTAACAGTTTGCGGTTTACCAGTTTACCCCACGATGTAAATTTTAAATACTTTTACTTTTTGAAAAAGAAGATAACACAAATAATCTAAAGAAAAAATGAAAGAGAATAAGACTTAGAAAAAAAGAAAAAAAAGGTCGCTACTAAGACTCGAACCCAGAACCTCTAGTCTAACCGGCACGGGTGCCTTTACCAATTCGGCCATTGCAACCTTCCATCAAACCGTCAATCTCGTATTTCAAATTTTAGAATTAACAATATTATCTTCGACTAATTTTTCCATATCATAGGCAACTACATTTTTCATTGGAAACAATCATCCTAAGAACTGGTTTGAAACCTAGATAGCGTCTCGGATAAATACATCCGATTTCATTTTAATATGGAACATATTATATTACTTTTAGTTTCCATTAAAAAACAATAAAATGTGTTTGTACTCATCTGAATTCACAATATAAGTCATTTTGTGGACTATCTGTTGGAATATTTTCGTAATATAGACGGTTTTCTAGGTTCATGGGGGGAAAGACCATATTAATTTGCTCTCATCAACTTTAATTAATTACTAAAGTTTTTTTTTTAAATAGATGACACTGTCTCCATCAATGTTGCAAGTAAACAGTTCTTTCTTATTGTTATTTATTGCACAACATACGTAATTTATGTACACAAATACGTTTTATTTATATAAACCATTTCATTAGACCGAGCTTCGAAAATAAGTTTTTTGTTCTCCGAGTTCTCCGAGTTTTGAAAATAAGTTTTTTCTGGATTTATTAACTTAATGAGAACTCTTGATTATATTAAAATATAACCCGAGGATTTAGGAGACAGTCCTTATTCATTACCCCCATTAACACAACACTAATATCTACGGTAAATATTACTTCTTGACCCAGTATAATATTTGAATACAAATTTACTGACCGAAACAAAAAAAATCGTGCTTAAATTTATGGAGGCATTTGAACAAAGCAATGAATTTCTACAAGGTTAAGATATCTTACCGGTCAAGGGTTGTTACAAAACCTGAATGCGTTCAACGTACCAACAGGAAGTTACTCTCCCAGCCCCTCTCAGCGGTTTCCCGCGCTCCTTCTAAACCGGATGTCCAAGATGGACTGTGGTGAGCGGCTGAAATGGCGGGAAAGCCATTGCCGGAAACGGCTAGTACACACGCCCGCAAACTAAGACGGGGTTCTCTACTTCCGGTAAAGAGGGTGTTTCTTGTTTCTTCTCTCCTCAGCTGAGAAGGGTCAGTTCCGGAGACTCGTACATTCATCCGTAATATTATAGTACCTACCTACTTTCCCATAAATATTTACAAGTACTTACATCTCCTTCTCCTCTCGAATTGGAGTGGAGATTGAATTTCTTAAGGGCAGCCTTCACCCAGTAGACTTCAGCCCGCTCCACTCAACTAAACAGCACTCGTACCAGTCACACAATAAGGCGGACCAGAGGATAGGCTTGCTTGCGGATGTTGAAGTGTCACGTGTTCAAGTCAGTGCCATCGAGCAATGACAGTTTTGCACATGGCGGCGATTGTTGTTGATTTTCTGTATTACTGCTAATGTGTACGTTGTTTTACCGCAATATTAAATAAACAGAGTGATTAAACTATTTTAAATAGTGATGGTTAGGTGGTACTTAGCGACAGCACGTACGAGTATTGCATGAATATTTCCATGGATTATCAGTCTGAAATTCTCCCGATGTTTGTTCTTCGTACTTATACATATTTTATTTTATAGTTACATACATATTTCGTTCATATACTTGTGAAAATAATTATGAAGCCATGTTAAATTATATAAAGTTTATTTTATGTATATACACAAAAAAAAATTCACTACGAAGGCGTAGATAGTACAAAGTATGTCTGAGTTTAATAATTGCGAGTCAAGAGCCTTTTCTTGAAGAGGCTATTGACTCACAATCCGAAGGTCGCGGAATCGAATCCAGACGTGGCAAATATGATTAATTTGTTATTTCACAATTTATTCAGTTAAAATAATATATGTATAGTATATTTGCGGCACGTTCCAGAGTAAAAGATACTTTCAGTATCGCCCTGGTGTAAGACCAAGATTCAGAATTGAAATGTTGCTTGAAATGGCTTTAGCCGTGTTTGGTGACCAGATCTGAATAGCCAGGTAATTCCCCATCTTCCTCTTCCGTATCTTCTTCCCCTCCCCACTACCTTCAGCCTCACAACATATCCCAATTGGGGATGCCATAGTCTCACTAGCTCCAGACGGGCGCAGTTGGGACTCTTGTGCGGTATTCATGTAAAAAAAAAACTTCAATTTTATTGTTTGCATTTAAAACACACAAATATCACTTAACATTCTTAACCTTCCCATTGTCAACAGGGGTAACCAAATTTTCAGTTATTGCTATCCTTCATGTACGAGATGAAAATGGTGATTGTACCAATTTGTTTCTCAGTTACCCTTCATGGTAACACTAGTTTTGCATCTTGATATGTCAAAGGGTTTAAATATCTAGTATCAATATAAACAATTCACGACCAAAACGTGAAACTAAGCAAAAGAACCCATCTTGAAATAATGTAAAACTGTTAAGTCAGACCAACCAAGCCGAACAATACAAATTCAGGGATGTACCAAACGGGTACCTAAGTGAATCGATTATCTTACGCAGGTGAGACAGGTGTCGGCGTTCCACACCGTGACTCAATGTCGCGCAACATAAACTCAACAAACCCAACGAATCCAATAAACCCAATAAACCTAATAACCCAACAATCGCCGACAAGTTAAGTAGTTGTTGGTACCAACCTACCAAGAAGCAGTTGCAATTTTCACCCACCATTGAAGATCTCTAATCAGTACTGTAATCACGGGTAATTTGACTGCCACAGACTATATTGTTGTTCTTTATTCAGCTCGAAACTGCTGTACGGTTGAAAAGTCCACCGCAAACGGCGTTTCGATGTTTTAAAACACCCCACGTTTCAAGTGAACCCGAACGAGGGAGTTTAAAACTTGTGGAAAAAAAAGTCTTCATTAAAATGTTATTTTGTATGGTAGTTGAATGTTGAATGTTACTATTATTATAAACATGATAGTTTGTATGAATGTATATATGTTTGTTACTCTTTCACGCAAAAACTACTACATGGATTTTAATGAAACTTTACAATAATATAGCTCATACGTCAGAATAAGATATAGGCTATAATTTATAAAGCTAGCTTGGAAGGGGACGCACGGCAAAGGTGATTTAGGGAGAAACAATGTATTTCTTTGAATATATGGTGTTGTAATGCATGCCGGGAACCAACTAGTACACAATTAAATATTAATAACATAACTACATGTTTCTTGATGAAAATGCGTTCCATGTATATTATGTTTTGTTAGGTCAATATAAGTTTTTTTTTTATCTAAACGATTTGTTTGCTTCAAGGAACTAAATACTACGACGCCAACTACCTTTCTGAATGTCTGCAGATAATATTTAATGATATCTACACACTGGTAATGCCAATTACACTGCTAAGATAAATGTTTTCCAATTTTACCACTTGCGTTCCAATAGTTAATTATTTATACTCTTTTGTATTATATGCTATAAAATTTCGCCTCGTCGTCGCAGGGCCACAATCTCGACCAACTTCGGAAGAGGACCTATCACTTTAACAGAAAAAAAACAATACGTTAGCTCCACAGAGGAGGTCCTCAGGAAAACATTTTCCCTCAGGGCCTACGTCATCTTTGGGGATGCTGTGAGGAGGATATTTTTAAGGAAAGGAAGGAGAGGAAGTTCTGGGAAGGAAAAAGGCATGAGGGGTGGGTCCGAATCTGGAGTTCAGTGTGTCCAGTTCATCCACCGCCAAAACCTTGTCAAATCTATGAACCCCCTAATAAGCCACCAAATGTAGCGACCCACTAGCGGTCACCACTTGGGGTGTCCTATGACAGAGGTGTTGATTATCCAATAAATGGTTTCCGGGACTGCGGTTCCCATTTCCGCCGAAAAAATATCAAGTGAAAATGATGTATTTTGAAATATTACCACCAATCGCTTGGCTTTGTCGAAGTTAGTGGTTGCCAGTTCTGGGTTCGATCTTCCACCAATTAGTTTAGTCCCCTTTAATTGAACAAGTCACATTTACTACTTATAATTAGCGCCCTTGAGGTGATTTTTCACAAAAACGGCGCTCTACAAATTATCCAATTATTATCTCTTAATATTATCGAAGAGGGTGGATTTACAACATTCTGAGATTATTTGTATGTTGAGTCGAGTATGATAGCTAGTTAGTAGCGTCGTAGTTAAATTCCACTCGGGTGTTGTGAGTTCTTAAAAACTTATATTAATGTTTTCTTCACACGAGCAAATTGTGAAAAAAAAATCTAAAATGCAGTGGTACACACAAAACTAAAGTAGACGAGAGTGGGGATGCTACGGAGCACCGCACAAAGAGGAGACCGATTTTATCTCATTCTTTCGCAGGCTCAATCCTGTAGATATTATAGATGTACGTATTTGTCTCATTTTAGTGTCGCTTTTTCATTTCATCGAGTTTCAAATCCCAACGGTGATAAAGAAGTTTTCACTTCAAAAAAATGATTTAACCGATGGTGCGCCCAGTATAGTGGTAAGGAATATTCCTTCATCCTTTTGGCTCTGCGCACCAGAAGGGAGCCCTTTGCGGGCCAGATCTGGCCGGCGTGCCGCCAATTGCGGATCGCTGATTTACAGACTCATTTGATTGCTCCTCTTTACGAAATCGGAAATCTTTATTAAATTTTTTTTAGCTAACATGACTCAGCTACCGAAAATGGGATAGACCTTTACCTTATCACCCGTTTTATGATTAAAAAAACGGTTTATACAACCGATTAAAATAGGGGTATTCTGAGATCCAAGCGTTTAAAATAAGGTTCTGTTTTACAGATACACAATTAGTAAAAAGAGAGACCCCTGATTTTTTCAATCACTACTGCGCTACGCCACAAGTCCAATTATTCGGGTATTTATTCTACAAAGCAAACGAAGTTAACCCTTTGCAGACCACCGGACCCTCGGGCCACCTGAGCACCTGATGCCATCTGCCGCCTTGACGGGTGGTCACTCCGCTCAGCTCGCAATCAAACCAAATCACAAACACTTCGCAGTATCACTGTTACGTAGGCACTTTATTGGGAGGTGACCCTCCAACCTATGGAAACAATGGTAGCATACTATAATGAAAAACGGTTGCTAAGTCCGCTTAAATAGGTAGTTGAATAAATCAATTATAATAATTAAAGTTTTATGCCAGCAACCTGACTATGTCTGTTCTGAGACGGGTACATATGCATATATTTACAGATGCATACAATTAAACATATATATATATATATATATATATATATATATATATATATATATATATATATATATATATATATTTATATACATACACACATACATAGGTATATACACATACGTTCACATATACATACACATACGTATAATATTTACTATTTCGGTTGTATCTCTGTCTGAAACTCCGATTCAGTTCTGTGATTTCTAATTTGCTTTGCAAATTTAAAATTTATGGAACTTTGATTTGCATTAATTTTTTTTTCAAAATTGGAACTGATATTGGGACAAGCGATAAAGAAGGTACCGAAATAATTTTATTTTAGTTAATTGATTAATAATTCTATACTTGAAATTTGTAATGTATGTTTCGTTTAAGTAAATTTTTGACAAATTTTGCAATTTTCTAAGTGTATTTATTTATAGGTACCTACCTGGTTTCATCCGAGATGTCATTATTAAATACGTAGAGCAGTTTTTTGCTAGTTTATTGAACATAAAATATCTCGGAAAAGTAATTAATGAAAATCTTTGACGGGACCTACACATCAAACGTATTACGGAAAAACTCACGAGCCTGAAACATTTCTAAAAATCTAACAAATGTGATAAATAAATAGTATTTGAAAAAGTCTGGTACCGACGCATTATGTTATTCTAGAATCGAATATGGAATTATAGAATGGGGATCTGCTTCACTTAAGTACGTATATAACCTGAATACAACTAAAAAAGGAATCATGAATACCATGCTGAAAGTAACCGTTAGAACGCCTTCGATTGAAATTTTTAATAGCTTTGACGTACCAAATGTACAACGAATATACGCTCAAAATGTATTATTGAAACCATTCAAAAATTCTACTAGACCGTGTATCCATTACACTAGATTAAATAAAAATGACATAAAAAACATTCCAAGTTATAAAACCACATTCGGACAATGAAACTACAATTATTTTGCAACAAAACTTCACAATATCCTTTCCCCAGATGTAAAACTAATTAAAAAAATGAGTACAAATCAAGAAAAAATCTGTTTGAAAGATGTCAACGAAAATACAATAAAAACAATGTAGAAAACAAAAAATTAAAATTAATAACTTTCGTCTACCTCAGCACAGGACACCCTACTGAGGAGGACTAAGATATACCATTATTATGCTTAAATTCACCATTATATTTTGTATGTACAATATTTTATATAGTCACGAAATAAAAAAAATATATAAAAAGTTGATATTGTTCAATACAGCACTAACAATCGAATTGGTAGATAAGTATTTGCTCTTATAAAATATTTTTTAAAAAGCTCATCTGAACTTCGACCGAAATCGAATATTTGAGAACCTTTGACTTTGATGTATAAATTTAATTAATCCAGATTGCCTCACACCCCTGGAAACCCTTCCTTTTATTAACACCTTTTTAACGTTAAACTTTTTTTAATGAAGATATCTCTCAAAGCAGTTAATATTATAAAACACGTTGCAAATCAGGCTCGCGTGGTAATAACACATTTATATTAGCCAATACTTATCACCACTGCTGATTTTTTTTTTATTGATAATTTCTCCTGCTGTTAGTAATAATATGATGTTTCTATATTATTCATGTACATATGTCAAAGCCATAAGGGTGGTTTGACGAAAATTGGAATAATATTTCGGCAATAAGAGGGGTAATGTAACTGACCATTGGGGAAGCAACTTGACAATTTTGACAACCTGGAGCATTTCTTGCCAACCTTGACAAGAAATACTATAGATAGATTGTGCCTTTTAGTAATAGAAAATGCCGAAATATATTTTTTTTTTTGTATATTTTTGGTCGAATATGTTGGGTGAATCGCCACAAAATCAACAATGGACGCATTTAATAATTAGTTATTTGAAATAAAATAGTCGTATAAAATATTTGATGTATGTTGGAAAGTTGATATTATGTTGGAAAGCATAAGACAAATTATTAGTTCTTAAATTATAATGGGTATTACAAAAGCAGGTATTTTGCATTGTATTCTAATATCCATTGACAATCCAATTTGAATGCTAATAATTAAATATGAATGAAATATTTATTACAGCTAATTAGCTATGCTACATCCATTTATCTTCTTTGAGAAGCTTATCGTTCTTTTATCATCGTTTTGTAAAATTTCACTGCACGTGCGGTGAAATGTATCATATATTTCATATTACCTAATATATTATAACGTATTTTCTATTGGAGGTATTTACTTAAACTTACTTCAATAATGGTCCCTACTTCATAATGTATATTATGAAACCTCAATGAAAATTGGTATAAAAAGAGAATAATTCCTATTTTTAGTACGGAATCCATCTGGAAAACCACCTGCAGGGAATTTATGCGAAAAAATGTATCTTTTTAAACGCTTATAGGAACACGATTGTGGTGAATGTCGACTCTACTCGTATAATATTTTTAAATGCTGGTGTTTGGTTTTTGGGTGGCGATACTGTAGATGTTGTAAAAAAATCAACTTGGATATGAAATGACTCATAACAACGTAACGACTTTACTCAACGTAACATTTTTTTCTGATGTGCCTATACGTTCACGAAACTTTAACGGAAATGCATAATATCTCTCCTCGGCGTTCGCTTACTGATTTACTGGATGTTATGTATTTGAGAAAATGGAGAGAGCTGGCACAAAACTGAGGAAGACTCTTGAGGAGGCCAAGATCCACCAGGGGTTGTGGATCCAATAGTGATGATGATGATGATGATTTGAGAAAGTTTTCATATATTTAAATACCTTTTTGTTTAATGAAGTAATGTATGCGAATTTAAAAATAATTTGAGATGTAGTAACAATGAATATTTCTACCATTCTCCTATATTTAGAATCAACGGATATAATCGAACTTTAAGCCATTTTTAGAGGTTCTGTAAAAGCAATTGTTCTAAACATGAGAATAGTTTTTGGTATTACTCCTGCTTTTCAAACATGCAAGAGCGAGATGGCAGATACAGGGTATATAAAAGGTGATGTTTGGTACTGCTCGCTCTCCTTTAGCTTCGACAGCTTTACTAGCTAGCACTTAGCTTTACAACACATACGTGTCAATATTGTACCAATAAAAAACCAATTCGTCCACGCGCGTTTCATTAAGATCAGCAAGATCCTCATCTTACGCCTACATAAATAAATAACAGTCTAAATAACACATTGTAACACATTTTCATCCCCCGAAGAATACAAAAACATATTATTTAATTAAAACCTAATTTTATTTTGTGATAAATAAAATAGGAATCATCTAAGCTTAACATCAAACACGGCTGTTTTGCGGGTCGTGCGGATATAAACTCTTAATACGCATGCGTTCTAAATAAAGTCTCTATTGGTTCACACGAGGGGTGGAGGGAGAAAACACCCTAATGTAGGCGTTATGGCTACAGTGTTTGACTCACCCACCCACAAATTGTACATCGAGAAACAAAAAATTCCAACTTCTTTGAAAAAAAATTAAAATATTAAGATGTAATTCGACCACCATTAAACAGGCATGTGCCTAGCATGGTTGACGAAAAATCCACAATACTGCAACCATAAAAACTAAGCATTAGGAAAAAAAATCTCGTGCAGTTCACACGCGGTAGTAGTGAAACCTTCCCCACACAATGTCAACTAATAGGAGCCTTGAAAAGTGCTAGGTTTATATAGTCGTTTCCGTTTCATTCGAGTTTCAAATCACAACGGTGCTAAAGAAGTTCCAGTTTATAGATAAAAATGGAAGGAACATTTCGGAATCTAATATTAATGTTATGCAGTTAAATTGTTATTTCAAAGCTCATTTAAATGTAGGTAATAAAAGACGTTGCGATCTGAAAACAATTGCGTCGACATGGAAATTTGAGACGCCAATTTCATGACGTCAGAGTTCACCGGTTGAGAGTAATTGCTGCTTCAGGCAAACAAACAGATGTCTGCTTTGTAGTTAACGAAGGGGAGGTACTCGTATTAAAAGCTTTTTACTTGACTTTATTTGATTTTTGTAATAATTTTCACTTGTTTTTTTAATTTTTGTGAATTCCACCCTCGAGTAGCAGTGCACTGCATAGGCGAGGCAATGGTTTACCCCCTAATTAAAAATGTCAGAAGAGAACGGCTTAAGGCGCCGAAACTGGGTTCAAAAAGAAGAAGATGGAGAGATATGAAATCACGAATGTTAGAGGAGCGCGCTAGTATTTAAAGCCACAAAATCGATGCGAAAATTGTGCAAATGTTTAATAAAACACGACTCGCTTAAAATAGAGCAAAAATCTCGCGATTAAAGAAACACTGTGAATTTTTTCATACATATTACTTGTAAAATAACTGAAACAAACGTGTTTATAATAATTTTTGGGGCATAATTTGCGATTTTTTTCTATCGAGGGAATTTTATAGAATTTGAGTTTGATGTCTAGATTATCTTCAAGAATAACTAATATTTTTTAAGAGCTTTAAAACCTAACGTGTTTAAGGGAGATATGCAAGAAATCGGTAGAAATTTGGGTAGCGGCGGCTTAAAATATAATATTATGTTACCGAACACAGCTAAAGTCATTTAGATTAAAGTTTCGATTATAAAAAATACCTCCCACTTTATTGTATGGCGTGAGAACGAGAGGAAAGGTCTATAAAATAGTGTATCCGATTGGTCAATGTTTCTACTTCATCTCGTGTTACTCAAGATGTTAATTCGTGTTAAGATGAAGCCATAGTAAATAATGCAAAATCATACAAAATCATATGTTTTTGCTTTGAAAATTTGTTCGCTTAGAAGTATTGTAGATGCTTCAATTAAATACTGCGTGTAGAACATACCTTGGCCCTTAAAAATTTCGGTCATTTTTTTTATAAGTCTTTTAATAAGCCTATTAAAAAATAAAGTATAAGGTCTAAAAAACACACTTTCAAGTCCAAACTCTCCTATTTATAAACTTCTTTTCGGTTATGGTTTCATTGAATAATGTGGCAAATTCAGTTTATTTTATAATGATCGCAAAAAAAGTTGATATTTACACCCAATCTTCCCAAAATAAACTAAAATTTGCATATTCGCGTTGTTATTTTACAATACGGCCGCTAGTCGACGAATTCGGTTTTTCAAAGTGAACCCTATGGCGTCCACCGAAGAACTACTGTTCACGCCACAGTCGCCAAACCTCAGTCACGCCCCGAACTGAGCGGGAGATGGACGCGTCACTCCGCGTCGCTTGATTTCGTGAAATCAATTTTAAATTTCCGTTTTATTACAATAAACAATGCGTAAAACAGGAATTAATATTTTTACAGGCCTTTACGAAAACAAAACTCTCAAATACCTTTTCCAACCTTTCCAAAAGCTTTTTCTCAAGTATTTTTAAACTCCTCCCATAAAGGGCGTGTTTTCCGATTTCGATTTTTTCCTGAACTAGTGGATCGCCTTAATTATTTACTATTATTACACCGTCCTATTTCAAAGAATGTTATAAAAAACGTTAAAGGATATTACGAGTACATTATGGTACAAAATTTAGTAATACTTTAAATTATTGTACTATGTACTGTTGACGCAAATATACATACATTTCCCTACATATACCTTTACATTCCTACCCATCCTATCCAACCACATATACCTTTCCTGAGCTGACGACAATAGCCAGGCTAGTGCAGTCCTGGATTTATCAATAGGATGTATAGGCCGTGGCCTGGGGCAGCAGCCGATAGGCAGCCTACAAGTGATTACCGCAAGTGGTCCCTCAGGACCATGAGATCGACCGAGACGAAGGATTTATCAACACAGTCGAACAAAGTTGAATGAGTCGGATCCTGTCCAATTTTACATTACTATCCCGTATATTTGTGTCAACATCAAAGTCCACAAAACAAATTTGAATACAGTCCACTCTTTTAATTGCAGTAAATCTAGATCACATTTACATGTACATATTTTATTATTATTACACTTACTTATTGAGGCCAACTGTACTCGGCGGCGTGTTTTGCGAAACAATCACTAGATGCCCCTAGGATGAGCAAAAGTGACTTTCCGTAGTACCGCCTCTTCCGTCCGGAAACTTAGCCGAGAATCAAACCATTCTCGGAAAACTCACTTGCAAATTTGGCCGCAAGGTTTGCGACAAACAAATTAGTGGACTAAAGAATATATGTTTGACTGACCATTTTAACCACTTGGGCCTTTGTGTAGTTAAATAATTTTTATTTGGAATATTTTTGAGATTAATTGAACAGGTTGTACCATCTGAAACTTGAATTATTAGCTTTATGGGTACCTACCTATATCTTTGTGAAAAACTTATAATACTTACTTAATTTAAAATAACTGCATTATAATATACGAGCCTGAGGGGTGTAAATAACCCCAGACCCTCTGGGCTTAATACCCAAGAAATTATGATTATGAAAAAACTCTGCGAACAAATATATCACAAATGACACAAAAAGAAACTCCAGGGAAAACAACAAATCCACCAACCTTGTTTTTGTAGATCTTGAAGTGTGGAGGCCTCCTTAATGTCATCCAATCAATAATTAAATGCAGTCAATGCAATCCTTGGGTGACTCATAAGTTTTTACAAGAGATGAAATTTGTCAATCAATACACAAACTCATAGTTTTTCACAGTAATCAAAATTTTCCAAGAAACAGACAGTGTCAGTTATTTTCTTGTTTTTAGATTCCATTTTTTAAAAAACAATCCATTTAGGTGGACTGTTAATTCCAAGGAGTGAGTAAGTACCATATTTGTGATATATATTTATTTAAATTTACGAACAAACAACATATTGAAATGCGTAACCAATAACTATAAAGTGCCTTCACGACCTCCAATTCATCAAGCTTTTTTCATAATGAACAGCAAGGCTCTCGACTAGCAATCCGGAGGTTGCGGGTTCAACTAGCTTTTGCTGCATTTGGTGACTAGATCTGGAATAGCCAGGTACTTCCCCACCTTCCTCTTCTCCATTCCTTCCCCTCCCACTTACCTTCAGACTCAGAACATACCCAATTGAGGATGCCATAGCTTCACTGACTGGAGGAGTGGGGACTCTTGTGAGGTATTCAATATAAATCAAAATAAACAAAAATAACACTTTTTCCAATTTATCGATAAATAATAAAATACAAATAAAATTGCGTCTTATCTTATTTTTTGACAGGCCGCTGAATATTACAAAGCTCCATAGCTCGTGATGGAATGGAGGTAGAGAAATTGAGAGCCAACGCTTTTTGCCTAATGAAAAGTTTTCGAATTTACAGTTTAAAAAAAAATTCCAGCTGTTACCCAAAAATATGTAACAATTGGTAGGTTAATATTATATTTTGCATCGCTTGTATTTCTCTTTGTGTCTCATGTGTATCTTGGTTCACTTTAAGTGAGTCTTTACAATTTTGTAATTTTGTGTGGATGTAATGATTTCTTTGGCCGAGTATGTAATTGCAATTTTATTTACCTATTATATTTAATAACTGAGTTATAACAGGATTGTTCTTAAGAAGGTGAAAACCCAGTATAAATCAATACATATTCTAAGATTCTACTAAATTATGTTTCAAAACGAATCAGGTGTATTTTTAGCAAAGGCAAAAGTATCGCATCATTGGATCATCACCTTTGCTTCGAGAAGTCGTTTCAATTACATGAAACAAAATTACGTGCGTAATCTTTACCGTCGGACACGTAATTTAATAATCTTGCAAGGAGCATTTCGAAGATTCAAGAAACAATAAAAAAAAATCATAGTACCAGGAAAGCAGCTTAGGTGGGGAGGTGAGGTTTTATTCTTCGTTGAGCCTTTACCGGGTATTAGATATTGAAAGTATCGAGTCATTCACCTGTTAAATCGCTAAACACCCGGTGACGGCTTCTTTAAGCCGGGATATCTCAATCATCGTACGTTTTGTATTAGAACCAAGCCCAATTGATTGCGGTTGGCACGACCGGTGGTAGCCAGGTGAAAAGGTTCGTTCTTTTTACTGTAAATCACGATGTTTTTGGTATCTATGGACTAATTGTGTTGATTTCTACAAAAGTGTTAAAGTGTTGGGGAGTTACTTGCTGTAGTATCTGTTTGTACCTACTACGTGTTTTTAGAATATTTCAACCTACAATTTAAAATGTTTCCAATGTTGAAAAATACCGATCTTTTAAACAATTTTTCAGAATATTTTTAATAAGGAGCTATTTATTTAGAGTCCCAACAGTTCCGATGAGATGCTCCGGTGAGGTGAGAACTGTTATGGCATTTCCAATTTGGGGTACCTACGTTGTGAAGCTGAAGGTAGTGAGGAGGGAAAAGCGATGGAAAAAGGATTGTGGAGAAGTACCTATTCAGATCTAGTCACCAAACACAGCCGGAGCCATTTCTAACAATTTATTTTAAATTCTGAACGGTGGTTTTATATCTGGGCGATATTGAGAGAATGTGCGACTCCGGAACGTTCCGCAAATATCCTATATATTATTAAATAAATAAATTATGAAATTTAAAAAAAATTAAACACGACCTCCGGGATGCTTCGAGAGCCTTACCCCTCGACCATGAAGGCTGTCATTATATTAACTTTTCCTCAGAGTCCATGCCATCTTTGGAGGCTCTTTGAAGCTTTGAAGGAAGATCTTTTGGCAAGAGTGAACTTGGATCAAAAGACCTATTTTTTAGAGGAGGAAACAACGAGCTGTTGACCGCGAGAACGATTCGTAGAAGCGACCCGTTGGCAAGTGACAAAAATGTGAACTGCTCACAATATCCTACGGTGTTTTTTTTACCTTTTTAATTGAGCTGTCGTACAATTCCCAACTGACATAGTTATTCCAGTGAGATGTTCATAAAATATCTCATTCAACTTACATCCAAATCTGTGATGATCTGGAGTCACCGAAGTAAGATAGGAAAGACTATGATGCCTAAGATTATATTGTCTAAGCAAAGGATCCCCAAACCATCAACTAAATAGAAAAGAGGTTGAACAAAGATATAATGTTATCAATAAAACTGATTGTCAAAACATGTAAGTACGATAATTCAAATAAACAACTTTTTTTGTAACCTAAAAGTAATTATGACCCTTTGACCACCCTGGGTCCCTAGTATAAAAAGCCAGGTAGTCCGGTGCCTTGTAGGTGGGTAGCCACATCCGATTACAAAATCCGCCTCTTCACGGCGAACGGTAGGGTTCTGAGATGACACCACACTTTTAGGGCAAATAACTTCATGGACCTCATAGGAATGTTACAGTGTGGGATGGATCCGAGAAAATGCGTAACGTGTGAATCCCGTGAATTTAACTTTAAGTAGATAAAAAGGGAACAGGTGTAAATATTTGTTTTATTTATTTTAAGTATCAAGTTTGAACAATGGCTTCTTTAGGTTAAATAGTTGATTTGACCTTTTCTCTATCACGGATTATCATTATTTTACCATTTTATTTTATTATCATTATTTTATTTGGTGCAGGAACGAAATCAAGGTAAGTATCAAAATCTAGCGCGATGCACAATGTAAATGTAATTTAAAATCAACATCAGAAATAATTATGTATTTTATACCCCCCAAATGAATACCAAACATGTGCAAACGCATAGCAGTTTTATTGGACCTCGTACTCTCAATCTTTTACCGAAAAAAATTCAAGTGATAACTAAACTACCTCAATGCTTAAAAGAGTTAAAATCTTGGCTGAACAATACAGATGTTGAAACGTTATTTATTTAATTTATATCACTATATGTTTCTCACAAACTGTAATTAATTTTTCTTAGCGTTCTCTTAAGTTCTCTACTTCCTTTTTCTTTTCTTCCTTTTCTTTATCTATTTTTTTATTCTCTGGTTCATAAATTCATCGAAATCGAAACTAAAAATTCATGGTATGGTTGTAAAGCATACGTGTTCATAAATTTAGTTTTTTTTAGTATTTTCTTTTTAGAAAAATGAAATAATTCAACTTTGTATAAACCACTTATAGGATGCGCAAATCCGACCGGTTTCGGAACAAACGTTCCTTCGTCAGGGAAAGCTTATACTAATTTGACAGTTTCGAACAATGTTTTATTATGGTAGGGGTGGAGCCGTTGCTAGTTAATAATGTAGATTGGGTGGGTAGGTATTAGTGTAGAGTGGGTGGGTAGGGGAACAAATCCATGATTGGGCTATATGACAATATTTTTTGTTTGTTGATAATAGATTCATTATTTTTAAGGGATTTTTTTAATTTCCAATGCTTCTAAGTTATCTAAACGTTTTCCTTTATGATTAATATGAAGAATATTTATCCCTGTATTTTTTTCAAAACTATGGTTATTTTCAATGATGTGGTTAGCAAACTCAGAAAAATTATTATTATTAAGACATCTTAAATGTTCTTTGATTCTGATTTCAAAATTACGAGTTGTTTTTCCAATATAAAATGAGGGACAATCATTGCATTTGAGTTTATATATTCCGGAATTAGTCAATTTATGGTCTTTATCTTTAGTATTTCTCAAAAAATTACCGATATTATTTCTTGTATAAAACGCTGGTTTAATATTAGAAGGAAGATTTTTGCAACATTGAACTGAAAAATTATTAATATACAAAATTTTACGCCATTCTTTATCATTAATTTATTATTAGAATTGTATAGATATTTATTTTTTGAAATTTTGATAAGTTTTTTTATTTAGGATGTTATCAATTAATTTTGGTTCATATCCGTTATTTATAGCAATTTGTTTTATTATTGAAAGTTCAGAAAGGAAATTATTATTAGACATTGGGACATTTACTAAGCGGTGAATCATGGAATGGAAGGTGGAGTGTTTTTGTGAGACAGGGTGGTTGGAGGTCTTATGAATTACTATGTCAGTGTATGTTGGCTTGCGATATATACTAAAATCGATTTTATTATTTATAATAGATAAAGTTAAATCCAAAAAGTTTAATTTTTCATTGCCTATTTCTATCGTAAATTTTATTTGATTATGAAAGGAATTTAAAAAGTTAAGAAAGTTGTTGAGTTGACGTTCGGATCCTGTCCAAATGACGAAGATATCATCCATATATCTCTTCCATAGTAAAACATTGTTTAAAAGGGGTGATTTTGAATTAAAAACAGTTGTTTCCAAATCATTCATAAATATATCAGCAATAAGAGGGCTGGTGGGGGCTCCCATTGGAAGGCCCTCTTTTTATTGGTATATGACATTATTGTATTGAAAATAATTTTGATTTAAAACTAAGTTAAATAAACGAGTTAGGTCACTAGACAGATCTTTAGGTAATTTAGAATCTTTCAATAATTTGGAAATAATTGCTTTACTTTCAGTAATAGGCACATTAGGAAATAGATTAATGACATCAAAAGACACAAGTTTAGCTTTAATGGGAAGTACAAAATTTTTCAATAAGTCAATCAGTTCAAAAGAGTTCTTAATTACATATTTTGGTGTAAACACATTACTTTTATGAACTAAATCAGTTATTAATGACGATAGTTTAAAACTATCGTCATTAATTTGAAACGACAGGTCTTATGGGTGTATTTATTTTATGGAGTTTGAGAAACCCATATAATTTAGGTGATTTAGGATTTTTTGATAATATGTTATCATCTTGAAATATGTCCGATTTACAAGATTTTAAAGCATTTGATACACTCTCTTTTCTCTATTTTCTTTTTATTTTTCTTCACTAAGTTCATATTGTTTATATTATTTAAAAAATATTTATATTTACATTCATAAGCAACTTCTCGTATATACCAACATACTTTAATATATTAACCACCAAGTGGTAAATATCTAAGTGAAAGTCAATGTAATAGACAAAACAATATTTCATATAATAAATCTGCTCATTCTGACTGTCCTAAAATGGGTGAAATTCCTAGTTAGACAGCCAAAGATCATTGTAATACATATGTAATGTTTTTAAATAAATAAATAAATATTCTCACCCTATATGTACACTATACACTATTGTATACACTATTGTATACACTTTTTGTACAAACTGTTTAGACAAATTTTAATGATGTTTTTGCTTTATATGGTCACTGTTTGTTTCTTTCTAGGTAAAAAAATAAAATATATAAATATAATTATAGTACCACGGGCAGGCTGCGCCTTAGTGGGTTCCTATTATTCTTACGATATTCATAATATTGTACATATGTAAAAAGAAGAAAAAAAAACGTTTTATTTCAATCCGAAAATCATTAACTAAAATAAACCGTTCCAGGGTGAGTTATTTGGGGTATGGCAATTGAATGGTTGTACGGGAAACGAAAGAATTCAGAATCGAAGCGTTGCGCCTTGGCTTCCCTTTAAAATGTTTGGTAGATATTGGTTAGTACCTAATTAGTTTTGAAAATTCAGGCACTTCCCAACTCCCCATCTTTTAAACATGTCCCATTGAAACGTGGACCAAAGTTGTCGCCCAAAAGTGTAACAAAATTTTTCACTACTTCATCAATCACGTCTTTACACCAAATTTACATATGTGCACTGTCAAAAAACCCGCTGAAAAACAATTTTAAGTCACAATATTACTACAAGAGTTTTCCAATTATCTGTGTTAGGAAAATGTGAAGTTTTCCCTTGGCGCCGCCTCGCCCAGCGCGATTGTAATCGGGAGATTAATCTTTGCATTTCTTGTTGTAAAACAGGTTTTTATCAGCGAAGAGGGGTGGCCGAGAATCCCCCTTACCACCCTTATTGTCGCCCAGTTTCTAGGCCCGGGGCCTCTCTGAAGCCTGATAACTTTAACTTAAGACATTGCGTAATTGTTAGAATTTTCTTCTGAAGAATTAGAAGATCATTTCAATTGAACGAGTATATTTATGATACCCCCAGGCCCAGTGGCGGATACACATGGGGGGTGAGGGGGGTGCGCGCCCCCCCCCCCCCCTTGGCCGCCTCTAAATATAAGAAAATCTTTCTTCAATCATTCGCTCTACATGTCTAAACCACCTGAGATTCCCTTTCTTAATCTTACTTATTACGCTTGCATCAGCCTTGCATTATTTTCATATTTTTCTCACACCGCCATACATGGCTTTACCACACATACGCCGCAGGGATCTCAATTCTATAGCATTTAGTCCTTCCTCTGCCAGTTTCGTGCTTCACTGCCATACATCAGGGTTGTTACCAGCACTCCATTGTGAACTGCTAGCTTCGCTACTTATGACAGATTTTTGTTAGCGCCAACGGCGTTTAGTCCTCCATAAATGCGGAGTTACCTACATTTGCATTTGCTTCATTCACATTCATACGTAGTTTCATGTAAAGGTATTCTTAACATGGCCCGACTCAAGTATTTGATTCCCTTGATCGTGTAATGCAGTCCTACAGCCCCCTGTGGCCAGTCAAGTTTTAAATGTGCGATCCGCCAATCTTTTATTTATTTATTGAAGTGAAAACTTCTTTAGCACCGTTGTGATTTGACAAACACATACATCTATATTTTTTAGCCTGCGAGAGAATGAGATAGTATCTCCTCTTTGTGTGGTGCTTCGTGTTCTCCCCACTGTTGTCTACTTTTTAGTTTTCTTATATCTTGCGCCCTCCCCCCCCCTTGAGTTTTTTCTGTTTTCGCCACTGCACAGGCCTCGTACACAGTTTCGTATCCACCGTAGGACTGTACTTGCAAATAGAGCGCGTAACCAGGGCGGAAACCTTTCGGAGGGATGGATTCATACGTCCGTTACTCCTACACACTGTAACCCCCAGATTCCTACCCACCCCTCATACCTTTTTCCTTTCCTTAAATAGACCCTCCATACAGCATCCCCTAAGATGACATAGGACTTCAAGGAAATTATTTTCCACAGGGCCTCCTGTGTGGAGGTAATGTAAAAAAAGTTGGTAGCTTGAAAAGATTTACGCCTTATTTGGTGACCAAATCTGAATAGCCAGTTCTTTCCCCACTTTCCTCCTCCTCATCTCCTTCCCATCCCCACTACCTTTAGCCTCATAGCATACCCCAATTGAGGATGCCTTGGTCGCATTGGCTCCAGAAGGTTGGGAGCAGGAGCATCTTGTGCGGTATTCCAGTAAAAAATAAAGAAATCTGTCAAATCGAACAAGCGCCCGTGTGTGCACAGAGACAAAAGTTTTGCATGTAGGTAGTAAGGGTCGACCGAGATCTCGGTCTCGGTCTCGGCATTCTCGGCTACAAATTCTACCGAGAACTCTGTCTCGGTTCTCGGCGAAAATTCGCCAAGATTTTGGAGCCATAACCGAGACCGTTGTAAGTAGGTATGATGTAGGATAACGGGATTCAAATCTACCCGCCTCCACATTCATCACTTGGTGGAATGGTTCTCAATGGAAATGTGGCATCAAATTCTCATGTGACGACATGTGCTTATACTGCATCGTCAGCTAGATCATCAAATATGGCTGCAACACGTAAATCCAACTTATGGGCAGCTCTTGATTTCATAGACTTGGGAGATGAGTCAATGACCAGTGACGAAAGCAGTTCAAGTGCTGTGGTAGAAATAGCGCTTGATAGTTTTCTTAGAGAGACTGAGAAGACTGCAAACACATGCAAATATTTTTGAGTATTGATATTCGTCACCATATCAAGTACTTAGGCCTGCAGCAAAAAAGTTTTTGTCAGCACCGCCTACTTTGTAGTAAGTGAACAGCTCTTTAGCAGAGCTGGTCAATTATACGACATGAGACGACACTCTTTGAAGGGTGAGTACGCAGAAAAATTATTTTTTTAGTGCTACAACGTCATGTTGTTCATTTTTGATCATTAAAAACTATTTAAAACAAATTATTATTACATTCTTAAATATACTATATTATACAAAATAGCGCATTTTCATTTTTTTTCTCAATTTACCTATTCTCGGTCTCGGCCGAGAACGAAAGACCTGTCTCAGTCGACCCTTAGTAGGTAGGTATTTGAGTAGATCATTTGAAATTAAAAAAACCTTTTTCTGCACCGAACTCAAAACGACAGAAGTGTTAGAAGAGATCAAATTGACGATCTACGTTGTAGGTATAGGTTTCCATTCAAATCTACATTTCTGATATTTATTTTCTATTCACTGCCCACCAATACAATCAATATTCACACATATAATTAAACTTCGAACAGAACCATTTTTGTTTAACAATTCTTATCACCGTCATACAAAACACAGCGGGAGAGATTTTAATTTGTCGCTTCTATTACCATTTAAGTTACAAAAGTAACACTGTTATCTCGTAACGAAGTTTCCGACCACCTTTGAAGCCAGTCGACTAAACTTGGAATCGCAAAGTTCCCGTGATATTGCAAAAGAGCTTTAGGACCTCTCCCTTCATTAAGAAACGCGGGAAAGATAAGGAAATAAGGGGGTATCGTTGGGAATATTATACAACTACCGGTTTTATATTTCTGTTTTGTTTTGGTTCACGATTTAATTATTTTGTTAACATTATTTACTAGATAATATATTATTAATGAATCATTATAATGATATATCCAGCCCTATTAAAAGGGATTTTTAATAAGGCTGGACTCAATACCAGATCCGATAGCTTATTTTAAATATGTACAACATTTCAAATAGAAATACACACAAAAGTTTTTGCTCAGGCGTATCTGTAATTCTGACAATGCCCTAAGAGATATTGACATTTTCCATTGTACCCTTGAAACGTTTAAAATCAAATTAACCTTACAATGCACTTAGGTAAATCCAAACATTTTTTTCTATATTGTTAATTTTTTCTTTTTATTCATTTTCACTTAATAATATTATAACTTTTAATAACTAATTGCTTCCTAATCTGTAACCATAATAAAAAAATGTATTTTTATATTAAATCAAAATTATTATAATTGTATTAAATCAAAATTAATAAAAAAAGATAGGTTTTTATGATGTCAGTGTAAAGAAAGACTAAAATATTATCTAATAAAATCATATAGGTACATACAAAGGGCTTAGCTCACGCAATTTCCTGAACACATTGAACTTAACCATATATCACATTTTTATTATTATTTTTTTTTTATTAGGTTTGTCAACAGTGGTTTTCATCAATGCTTTCACAGATACAATTACACTGAACATGGTTGATGCTATAACTAATTAAAGACAAACACAACATTGATACTTACATATACATTATATTCATTCACACACACACATACCATACATGCACTAGATTATGTATTTTAGTGTAATTTGTCTTTGCGCAGGTACGAGTATGTTTAAGGTGATCAGAATAAAAGATTGATTTTTCGGAACAACACTTGACACATTTGACAGTTGATTTAAATACTGACAGCCTTACTAAAAAAAAAACCACAGCACGGCCGATAACCTGTGTTGCAGCAGCAACATGAATAAAACCAAAATACACTAAAACACGATAACATTACAAATAAGATTTGATCTTAAAATGTATTTTAAGTCTGGCAACAATGCAATTTTTCATACTGCACATAATTTAATTGTTTGTTTTCCTACAGAACCGCTAGATGGCGGCGCCTTCGCATTCGTC
Organism: Limnephilus marmoratus; assembly: GCA_917880885.1. Classification (NCBI taxonomy): domain Eukaryota; kingdom Metazoa; phylum Arthropoda; class Insecta; order Trichoptera; family Limnephilidae; genus Limnephilus; species Limnephilus marmoratus. The sequence goes on from OU862910.1 coordinate 30,625,575, forward strand.
ATTCGCGTTGAAACCGCCAAAAAAAAAACTCACTCCGCGGGTGTGTGTGAAATATTACACAAATCTGATCGTAATATCTATTAGTATGACTAATTCACTATTACATTCGCATAATTGATATATTTACTGTGTTTTTTGTGGTTTTTAATAAGTTTTAGTCAAGTTATAATAACCATAATCATACTTTGAAAATTGAAATGTCATTAAGTATTTTATGTAAAACACGAAAATTCAAATTTACATGTAAAGGATTTTAATTTATGAGAATTTCATAAAAGTGGTGTTTTTTTTTAAATATTAATATCTAATACATGTGTTCCTAAACGTATCAATGAAATTAACGTCTTTAGAGTTGCAAGAAATCTGTTATAAAAGTCGGTATTATTTTTTTAGGTTAGTTTTATGGTAAAAAAAAAACTTTGAAATATTTTATCATTTTTTTTAATGTATGCACGAGGAAAAAGTGAGGTGACAGTTTCGTTCCAAATTCATTACTTATATAAAAGGTCCGTATTTTTTAAATTTTGTTTTTTTATAAATTTCTGTACACTTTCATCAAATATGTTTTGGTAAAAAAAAATCCAGTTTTTTTTCGCGTTTGAATCTTAATATATGGCAGTTTTTAAAAACTAAAGCGTATTTCAATTACACAAATCTAAAAGGTTATTTTATCTAGTTTTCATAAATAGTATTTGTTTTTACGACACCTTCAAAAATAAGAAACATATAGAACATTTAAAATACTTTGGAAAAATTTCAAATTTTGTTCAGATATCATTACTAAAACAGAGATAAACTACCCTCTCAGGCCGTGTAAACCAAGCGTATTTTTTTCCATGAACAATTTTTTAATTAGTAATGTTTTCACATCCGCGGCCGTTTGTCAATTGAATAAATATTTCACTGGGTTTTTTAGTAAGGCTGTTAAAGTTTCTGTCATTTTCCTCAGCCGTGTTTCAACAAATCATCAAAAATACATTCGAAATTAATAATACGGAACAGTAATACACCCTCACATTCAGTAATTAACACAAATCACAGTATTTTTTTAAACGAAAGAAAGTTTCTGTCATTTGCCTCAGCCGTGTTTCAACAAATCATTAAAAATACATGTGAAATTAATAATACGGAACAGTAATACACCCTCACAATCAGTAATTAACACAAATCACAGTATTTTTTTAAACGAAAGAAAGTTTCTGTCATTTGCCTCAGCCGTGTTTCAACAAATCATTAAAAATACATGTGAAATTAATAATACGGAACAGTAATACACCCTCACATTCAGTAATTAACACAAATCACAGTATTTTTTTAAACGAAAGAAAGTTTCTGTCATTTGCCTCAGCCGTGTTTCAACAAATCATTAAAAATACATGCGAAATTAATAATACGGAACAGTAATACACCCTCACAATCAGTAATTAACACAAATCACAGTATTTTTTTAAACGAAAGAAAATTTCTGTCATTTGCCTCAGCCGTGTTTCAACAAATCATCAAAAATACATGCCAAATTAATAGTACGGAACAGTAATACACCCTCACAATCAGTAATTAACACAAATCACAGTATTTTTTTAAACAATATTGTAAATACAAAACGAAATAAACATGCAACACTTCTTAATAATATCTATAGTTACCTATGTAAAAATAATGATAGACAACAGATGATATCTAAGTAATGTATACCATCTTAAACTGTAAAAAAACACGACCATTTCCTTCATCAGGAATCCACATGAAAAGACCCATTCGGAAAATGCATTAAAAAAAAAACGTCGTATAAAAGGTCTATAAATGTAGTCTCAAAATAAGTTTAATTGTGAATGTAGTTCATCTAATCTGACCTACTGTTCCTGTTCCTTTATTTAGTGCCAATTGCCAAGTCGGGAGGCCAAATAAAAACTATGTAAAATTCATGCCCGCTGGAAAATGTGCGGCTCTAACGGCGGGCATAACGACAATTCCCATTTGAAGAACGGGCCGAATGACTGCCATTAAAATTACGTTATAATGTACCGCCCATTGAACAAATAAAGCGACGGAAGTGTGCTTTGGGCGTGTCCGTACGCCAAAAGAGAGATTTTTTTATTACATCTGATGAAATGGATCAAACATTTTCAATTAAAAATTGTATGTATATTTTTTGATATACCACACAGGAGGTCCCGAGGAATATCACTTCCCACAGGCCCTTTGTCGTCTTTGGGGAGGCTGTGTGGAGGATTTTTTTAAAGGAAAGTAAGTAGGAGGGTGGAAAAAAAGGGGTCTATGTAAGTTGACCGAATTGCAATTTTTCGAAAACAATTTTTCGAATTCAATTGTTTGAAATGCAATTTTTCGAACTTCAATTTTTCGAAAACATATTTTTCGAACATCAATTGACCGAAACACTAGTTTTTTGAATCAATATAAGTATGTATACAGTACGTACAAGAGTATTTTATTATAGGATGGACAATATCAACTAACCTAACCTAACAGTATCTCGTTAGTCATAAGCAAGTGAAATGTATATTTTAAAAGTTGATTAACAAATTCGAAAAATATGTCTTTCGGCCAATTGCTGTTCGAAAAATTAGTCTTTCGAAAAACTGAAATTCGAACAATTGAATTCGAATAACATGTCAGCTCCCGAGACAAAGGGGCCGGCAAAACATTTCACGCAAGCTCGAGTCGTAGAAATGACCTATTGTTACATTGGTAAATGTCAACCGTTTGGCATGTTTGCCGATTATACCCCCGTGCCAATGTTAATCTCTGGCACACTCGGAGCACCTTCCAATAAAATACCGATTAGACAAGGTTAGATTTTGGTTGAGCAGTTGAACAGTTTGGCCTATCTGGAATCTATAGTCGAAACGTCTTATGTAAGCTGGCGACTTCAGTTTTTTTTAAATCCTAAGAAACAAATAAAAATACACCATAGCTTTCGTTGGCTGTGTTGCTTTGATTGTCTGTGCTGTTTGGTCGTAGCTTGGCGATAGTCTGCACACTTCCATGCCATATCTCCAATCGTTTTCATTAACTATGATCATACTACTTCTTGGGATAATCTGTTCAGTGTTACCAATGGAATGCGCAGGGTGTAGTGGGTAGTGGGGTGGCCGGTATGTGTGGGTAAGTATTGCTCGCCGGGGAACCCCACAACTTCGGTGTTGCAATATGATCAAGTCCCGCGGGGAAGGCCCGCCATAATGGGCTGTGGGTCGCGCGGTGTGGCAACCCCACGGAAAATACATCTCTACCAAGCGACGATATGAGCAAAATGGGAATTATCACGAGTTTTAACGGAATGATTGCAATAATAATAAGCTTTGGTATATACATTTAGCCTAACACTGAAATTTCAAATAAGTTTTCAAGTTTTCAGTAGCGCGTAATATTGCAACGCAGGCAGTAGGCAACGCAGTGAGAGTTAGCTGAAATAAAAAAAATGCAAATGTGCAGCTCATACGCGGTGGAAGTGAAACCTTCAGAAAACTAAAGTAGACAAGGGTGGGGAGGTTACGAAGCACCGCTTATACGTGTATGTGTTTGTCTATTTTTAGTTTCGCTATATTTCATTTCATCGAGTTTCAATCACAACGTTGTAAAAGAAGTTTTCACTTCATAAAGCATATCATTGAATGTATTTGAGCATCGGTATCGGTACTCACAATCCGGAGGTCGTGGGATAGAATCCCGGCGACCGCAAAAAAATTTTATTTGATTATTTTGTGTTATTTCACAATTAATTAATTTAAAATAATATATGGTAAGAATAATTAGTGCACATTCCAGAGTGGAAGATACTCGCAGCATTGCCCAAGTGTAAGAGCACCATTTAGAATTGAAACTTTGCTTGAAATGGCTTTAGCCGTGTTTGGTGACGATATCTGAATACTATGAAGTACTTCCCACCTTCCTCTTTCCCATCCTCTTCCCCTCTCCACTACCTTCAACCTCACAACATACCGCAATTGGGGATGCCATATTCTCATTGGCTCCAGACGGGAGCAGCTGGGACTCTTGCGAGCTATTTACATAAAAATAAATAAAAATAAAATGTTTGTAAATATTTGGGCATCATGCCTTTCTTATGTATTAAAAAAATTTAAATAAAATGGGTTCAAGATTAAATTTCAAACAGCATTTTCATCGCTTTTTGAATTGTTGAGCATTTTTTTAAAGTATTTCTTGCATTCACCCTTCAAGAGTGTTCTAGGACATCATTTAAAATTACTGAGAAAGGAAAGGTGAATTTATATATTAATTTTATTTAAATGTGTAAATTTCAAAATTACATGGAAGCCCTCAACCAAGATCCGGACAAACCTCACGCCTTGAACCCGGGCACCCCTGCTATGTCACCAAACGTAGCGAACCACTTGGGGTGACCTATGGCAGAGGTGTTGGTTATCCAATAAATGTTTCCCTGAGCGGCGGTACCCACACCCGCCTCCCAAATTGATAGTATGGGAGATACAACGATTTCTATGAGACCTATATGAGTTGTTTCGAAAACCGAACAAATAGACTTTAGGTTAAGGGTTAACAGACAGACAAAATTCAAAACGAGTGAAAACAGGATAATACATCTAAAAACATCCAAATCAAAATAAGATTACTAGGTGAACAAGCAAAAACGAATATTTTTGCTCGTGTAGTGGATTAGCCATATTTCGCAATCGATCCGGCCTAGTCCATCCGCATCGGCCGCCCAGCATTATCATTATTTTGATACCGAATACCTGCGCGCCCCCCGCGCCCCCTGCGCCCCCCGAGCCCCCGGGGACCGACCAAATTAGGCTGGGGCCTCGCTACGTGTACTGCTTGTTCTATGTCAATAATACCTATATGCTTTATCTACGCTGTGCTCTGCCCAATATCAACTCGCCATTCCCACAGGGCCTGGTCAAGTTATTAGCCTATGACTGCCGATAAGTTTATCTATTCGAGTGAGACAATAACAGAAACAATGATATGCAATTAATATTAGTGTGTTTTCGTTTTCAATAGCATGGAATGATTTTATTAAGTGAAAACTTCCTTAACACTCTTTTGATTTGAAACTCGCTGAAAAAGAGACAAACACATACATCTAAATGATTTAGAATGCGAGAGAATTAGATAGTATAACCGTCTCCTCTTTGTGCGGTGCTTCGTAGTCTCCTCACTCTTGTTACTTTAGTTTTCTGAAGATTTCACTTCTACCGTGTGTGAATTGCACATTCTGATTTTTGAACTGAAAATTTCATTAGCACCGATTTGAAATCCGATAAAACAAAAAATAGGGACACTAAAAAGAAACAAGCACATACATCCATAGGATTTAACCTTCTAGAGCAGCGGTCGTCACACTTTTCTGGTCAAGGGCCACATAGGACAATGTGAGGTATCACCGCGGGCCGCACACTTACGATTTCAGGGGGGGGGTCAATTCTTAATAATAATAATTCACGTAAAATCATAATATTACATTAAAAAAGAATTGTGTGTGTAGTTATCTGTAATGGAATCTTTCAGTTCAATTTTCGTCCACTCTCCGAACTATCGAAATGTGTGAATTTTCGCACACGTGATAAAAATGATTACAATACATACAATAACAAAAATTGACCAATATTAAAGTTTTTGCTTTATTAGTACGTGATAAGCGTATTTTTTGGTCTTTTTTAGACCATATTTTTTTAACCTACCTACACCCTCAGTGTGCCATCTCTACGCCCTCTAATTTTCTCTGGGTCTTCTGCCGCCCCCTGAAAGTCTCAAGCATAATCGGTCTCCCCTTTGTGCGGTGCTTCGTATCCTCCGCACTCTTGCCTACTTTGGTTTTTGAAGGTTTCACTTCTACCGCGTGTGAATTGCACACTCTGATTTTTTTTTATCATTCTTCTTCCTATGATCTTCTAGAATGAATATAGGTGAAAACCATTTTGAAGAAAAGGTGAGGTGTCTTTCGATTCCACATTTTGCTTCACATCACAAAACCTTCGTGTTACAAAACTGCATATTAGGGAACGTACCCATACTACGTGACCTGTTCGGGAGGGGGGTCTTCAAAATACCACGCTTGGTACAAATGAGCGGCGGATTGCTTAGGTTTTTGGTCACCGGGAGGGGGGGGGGGTGGAGTTATAAATTGCAAAAAGTTGGTCACGTAGTATGGGTACGTTCCCTTATGTGAGACATTGTTCATTATTTCAGAGGATGTGATCAAATTGGGAGATGGGTATGGGTACTGCCGCCCCGTGATCCATTTATTGGATAATCAACACTCCTGTTGTAGGTCACCCTAAGTAGTTCACTACATTTGGTGGCAGGGGAACTCGGTTTCATGGAGTGTGGTTTGTCTAGGTCTTGGCAGCGGATGCATCTGCCCATTTACTAAATGGCCGACAGGAGCCTGAGAGACTTAACCCTTAATTTACCCGGTAGGTCCCTGGGACTCCATTGAAAACTTTTAGCGCTCATAAAACCATTCGTTTTTGGAATTACAAATTGCGCATTCCAGTACCTTCACGCAGTGACGCTGACGCGCCAAACGCGAGGGAGAGCGGACGTCGATGTGCGCGGCTCCGATTGGTAAGTAATCATGCTGATGGAGTCCGTGGGACACCACTAGCGTGATTACTTTTTTTTATTTGTTCGAACCATGTTCTTTTCTTTTACTTTTTATAATAATTAATTATGTTTTTGTTAGATTTCTTTAAGAATTACTTTGAAAAATTGTTCAGTTTTGAAATGTTGAGACTAGAATTTTGCTACAAAAAGTGCCATATTCTAGAAAATCCTTAATAAAAGGCTGTGATTCAATAATTTTAAGTAAAAACCTACGCCATTGTAAAACCAAATATGTAATAAATAAATATAACTATCATTTCATTTAAAAAAGTATTTATTTCGTGTACAACTTACGATTTTATTTCCGGGAGTCCTGGGGACCTACCAGGTAAATTATGTATGTACCACCGGGTAAATCAAGGGTTGATGAGGGAGACCTCTCGATTCATCGCCTTCATTACGGTGGGAGGGATGGATTATTAAGTCCTGGACATACTGACCCCCAAATTCCTACCCCCCCATTCATATATTTTTGCTTCCCAGAACTTCCTCTCCTTCCTTTCGCTAAAAAAAACCTTCACACATCATCCTCAAAGATGACTTTGACCCCAAGGGAAATTGTATTTTTCAGGGCTTCCTGTGTGAAGTTAATGAAAAAAAAATAATAAATACACATACGTTTATTTATTCTGCATTGTTATGAATCGTGCTAACATATCCCATCGGCATTTTTCATGCGAGAACGGGTCGTTTCTACGACTTTCTTAATTTCAATAGCTCGGTCTTGGAACGATTTACCGGCTACTGTGTTTCCTCCCTCCTACAATATGGGTCCCTTCAAGGCCTATATTCACTTATTCCTCTCCTCAAAAAGACCCGCCATACGACATCCCTAAAGGTAACAAGGTCCGGAGGGAAATTGTTTAATTTCGGGGCCTCCTGTGTAAAGTTAATATAAATAATTATTATATGAAAGTTTTTAATTTATACATGCAGTTATTACATAATCTAAAATATTTATTTTGTTTTATATATTTTTTTTAATTAATTACCACTCTTTGTACTATTTGAATCACGTGTTATTTGTCTTTTGTTATTTTTGTTAATCGTAATTTTATCCTGAAGAAGAAACCATTGGCTTCGAAATGTGTTAATAATTTTTATTAAATAAGTTGTTTATACAAATTGATTTGTTTTCGTTTAATAAAAATCAAAAAGTTCGTTTTTAATTAATATTTTCTGAGACACTTTTAGCTTGCACTTTAGAATATGATGTTTTCGAATCAGAACTCAACATTAACAGATATTTTTAATAAACTGTATACTGTACAGGCACCGTAGATAATAATATACTCGTATGTAAAACTTTAATAAATAAATAATAAAAAAAAAAAAACAATGCGTAGCTACTACATAAAGAAGAAAAATGGGGAGGCTCTGAAAAGGAGATTTGCTGGGAAGGTTAATCAAAGGCCGTAAAAGTTGGTATTACTTCAATGTGTGAAAAAGATCCTTTCATGGCAAGAAGTAAAACGTACAAGCAACAAAAATACAGCATAATATTTCCTTTGACAGGGATTTTGTCGATAAAGGTATGTAAATAATTATGTTAATCGTTGTGGCGTTAGAAGCGTATGGTTTGTGGTAATTTCCTCTGGCGCTGGAGGGAACAATAAGCCAAACAGCCTTCACTAGAGCCTTCCACCCCAACTCACCCCAACACCTCCCACCATCCCCTCCGCTGGGACTCATATGGGTAGTCGAACACTCTACAGCTTGGGTGGGATGTGAATTGTTGTATTGACACCAATTTACATTAATTTTTATTAGGGAAATTATAACTTCCTTTGTTACGCGATCAAATTCAGCAGTACCCTGCTTTACGGTAGAGACGCGTAAATAATCATTATACATTTATACTAAGTATAACATTTTTGTATGTAGATAGTTATTGTTATTACTGAATTGAAAATATGTGTTTATATGTCTGGGAGTTAATGCTAGAAGTGCCTATATCAGTTTCTGGAATTTTGACTTAGGTACCAGAAAGTCCCCTAAAACACCCTTTTATATGAATGAAATGAATATTTTTTTTAAATTAATTAAATTATAGCCTAAGTCATGTATAAATCAAAATATTGTTTCATCGTTTTTAGGCTAAGGTAATTTTGACTTAGGTAACAGAAAGTACTCTAAAACATCATTTATTTGAATGAAATTAAGGGCCCGCAACCCGAATTTCTACCGACTTTTTACATATTTCCCTTAAACACGGTAACTTTTACAGCCTTACTCATCATCGCAAAATAAGATACAACCTCGGAGCAAGACCGGGTTAGGTGAAATCGTTACTCAACATGGTGGGTTAATCGCGCGCATGCGTGTAAAAAAGTAAATGCGAGCTCATGTAAAAATGCGCGTGTTCTTCCCGCGTCGCTGTACGGGAGATGTAGTAGCTGTCAGAATTTAAACCACCCGATCACCAGAGTTAACTCAGTACCTACGGCGTTGTAACTGACGAAACGGCGAACTTTTATGAGAATCTTGACGTTTTGAACGGAGCTTTGACAAATATTGACCGTATTCGCGCCATTCGTTCACCACGGCTACGTAAAAGGTTCAAAAAAAGGTACGATCCATTTGCGGCACTTACAGAAGGAGATTTTAGGTCTAAATATAGATTTACCAAAGTCAACGTTGTGTTGACTGATGTTGACGTATGAATAAACGTGAAGTTGGCAACACGCCGCGAAATGCTAAATTGGCCGCGTTTTTCAGCTTTGGAGCAGTGTTGCTACCGTAAAAAAATCATAACAGCTGTTGAGAAACATTATGATGATGAGTAAAGATTTTTACCCTGAGCAGTGTAGGCTTACTCCACTGTGTAGCTACAGCGACGCTACAGAGCCGTGGTACGGTTTCATGATGAGTAAGGCTGGGTAAGTTTTAAAGCTCTTAAAAAAATATATGTTATTCTTGAAGATAATATCCAGACATTGCCCGCGCCGAAACGCAAATTATATAAAATTCCCTCGATAGAAAAAAATCGCAAAGTGTGCTCCAAAAATTATTATAAACACGTTTATTTCAGTTATTTTACACGTTATATTATATGAAAAAAATCACAGTGTTTCTTTAACGGGAACGCATGCGCGGCCCATTTCTGACCGTTTCATACAAATCTTAGATTTGGATTTGAGATCAAAAAACCCAACCAAACTGAAAAATTATTTTTGTTATCAAAAGGTATATCAAATATCTAGTTAAGATGTAAGCTACTTTATTTATTTTAGCTTTAAATTATAAGATATTGGCCATTAAAGATTTTAGTGTTTTGTGTTGGGTATTTAGATCTCAAATCCAAATCTAAGATTTGTATGAAACGGGCAGAAATGGGTCGCGCATACGTTCCCTTTATATGGTGTTTAAGACAATGCCCTCGAGAATTTTGCTCTATTTTCAACGAGTTGTGTTTTATTAAACATTTTCGCAATTTTCGCATCGATTTGTCGCTGTAAATGTTAGCGCTCTCCTCTAACATTAGTAATTTCGTATCTCTCCATCTTCTTCTTTTTGGGCCCGGTTGCGGAGTCTTAAGGAATATATAATTAAATTATACCCTAATGTGCAATTCAAAATATTGTTTAATTGTTTTTTTACTCTAAGAAATCAAGAGACAATCTTCGTATCTATATTTATATGATTACAATCAATATATATATATATTAGGTCCTTACATATGAAATTGGCGTTTTGCTGTACTGGCAACTTTGATCTCAAATATCTTCTCTTTGGTTAGGAATTCCAAATTCAAATTTATACAGTTATTTACTCATGTATATTTGTGTTTCGAAAATTGTAAATCATTTGTTTTTTTCCTTAATTGCTTTTTTTCTTTGCGTCACTTAGTTAACAAAATGGAAAACTTGAAATATCGCGTTATTTACGAGTACGAGTAAAAAAAAATAATTAAAGTAGGTAATTTAAAAATCAAAGCCGCCAAATCTCGCACACCCGTGGAATAGTAAACACGGTCCCAGGGAACGAGCGCCATCTTATAATAATAATCTGCAATCACCACGTCTGGTCTAGGTCACTCGCGCCAAGGCAATCGACACCCGACACCCGACACCCGACACCCGGCACCGACATCCACAGGACTAACCGGGTGCCATTCTCTTAATCCAAATAACAGTCCAGGAAACGAATTTATCGAAAGGAAAATTATTTTCCTGAAAATGGCGCAATCAAAATTAGCCAAGGAGTATTAGAGACAAATGAATTTACATATTCAAAAGAGTATAAATCACTAAAAGAAACCTGTACTCTGATGAATTATATTATCAATTTATATTAAAATAGTGTGTTAATTGAACTACGAGTAATATCTACCTAAACAACTTCCTCAGATGTTCTACATCGCGCCGTTTCCCCGCAGGGGTAGGCATAGAGGATGGACTGCCAAACAACACGGTCTTAGCACTCACTCTTTGCCTCATCCACATTCATATGTCGCAACGTATGAATGTGAATGACGCAAAATACGATTATTCTGACTTTTGACATGTCCCGACTCAAGTATCTGTTTCACTTGATCTTGCCACGTGTTCCTTGGGCATCCCCGATTTCTTCTACCATTCACATTTGCGTCATATATTCTTCTTACACTACTTTCTTCGTTCATTTGCTCTACATGCCCAAATCATCTGAGGGTCCCTTTCTTAATCTTACTCATTACGCTTACATCAGCCTTGCATTCTTTGCATATCTCCACATTTACCGCAGGATCATACATGGTTTTATCACACATACGTCTCAGGGATCTCATTTCAACAGCACTCAGTTTACTTTCATCCTTCCTCTGCCAGTTCCATGACTCACATGCATCAGTGTAGGTACCAGCACTCCATTGTGGACTGCTAGCTTCGCTTCTTTTGACAGTTTTTTTATTAGCGCCAACGGCATTCAGTCCTCCATTAAAGGAGTTAACTTTATTTACCCTTCTTTCAATATCTCTATCGGCCTTCCCACCTCTCGTAAACATACTACCCAGATACACAAACTCATCCACCTGCTCCAAGTATTCATCAATCACAACTTTATTATTATATGTCATGACTTACAATAATAGGAAAGTATCACCAAAGCTCCATTTGCTGACTCCCTGAATAATATATTTTCTTTAAAATAAAATTAAAATAGTAGACGACCTCCACGATGGGAAAAAACTTTTTTTTTTTACATTAATTTTTCGTTTCAGTAATTATCGCTTCCCCGAACAACGAACCAGTTTCTTTCTGATTAGCGATGTTAAATAATAACTGTTTAACTTATCAATTCCTCTCACGGCGCCGCGGGTGCATTGCTTCCCAGCGGCTGATGGCGGTATATCCACTCATACTACAGCCACAGTCATTTGCACAGCGTGCTATCTTGTCACGGGGTTATTATACATATTATTGTGTATCTGGCGCTCAACGGTGGCTTCCTTTACTTGGAAAGAGATTATCCCAGAGCTACGATAATTAACATTCTCAAGTAGGTACTAATTAAATGTATTGCTAGTACCTGGTTATGAATAAATTTATTGTAGACTTACTAAGAATAGGAATGAACGATGTACGTCATCGGGAAGTCGTGTTGGCAACAATTCTAAGGACATCACGTTCAACCGTTGTACTTAGAGGTTAAGTGGGGTTAGGTTAGGTTATCTTCGGTTAGGATTATGTTGTCCATCAAACAATCTACCGTTTCTGGAGTTAGAGTTGTATACAAAATGGTTCCATGAACATTCACAGCTTACAATTCACCACGAAATATTCAACACGGGGAAAATTTACGACACAAAATAAAATAAAATATCTGAATTGTGTTTAATCTAACCTAACCTTTTGGGAGGGGGAAATCTTTTGACCAGGGCTAATATAAAAAATACCTAACACCACTAATATTATTTCATTTATTTCCGTTTCAATAAATTTGGCCATTATTATTTGTAGGTACTAATTTATTTCACAAAAAATAACACTTCTAATAAAAGGGAAATAATTTTCCCCACCGTGAATATTGTGCGTTGAATTTTCCCTGCGGTGAATGTTCTACGAATTTTCCGCGGTGAATATTTTCTCAATACCGTATACAACAGGGTTTCAACTGATTAATTTCCCTTGTTTGTTCATCATTCTTACCCTATACTTGACTCTTCTTGAGGACAGTGTTAATTTTAGCAATATGTAGCAAGATTGGGAAATAAAACACTTTGTGCAGTAAGCATCTGAATTGCAAAGTAAAACTATTTTAGCGACGCCTACACACGATAGCAGGTTTGAAACGTGAAATACTTAAATTATAAGGATAATCCCTTCCCGCAATACGAATCACTTTGTGAGGAAGATGTCTATGCCCTAAGAAAGTTCGTAGGGTAAAACTTTTCGCTTAATAAATAGGAATCAGGTTGGTAAAACTCTTGGCGCTATCAGGTTTGAAAGTAATGTGCTTAAAATGATAACATGTTTTGTAAAACTCTTGGCGCTATGTTTATGATAAACATAGCGTTTGAAACCTGAGGTTTGAAAGTAATGCGCCCTAAATGATAACATGTTTTGTAAAACTTTCGGCGCTATGTTTATCATGTTTGAAAGTAATGAGATTAAAATGATAATTTTTTTTTAAACTCTTGGCGCTATGTTTATCAAGTCTGAAAAGTAATGAGCTTAAAATCATAAGACGAAACATTTGTAAAACTCTTGGCGCCATGTTTATCAAATTTGAAAGTAATGTGCTTAAAATGATAACAGGTTTTGTAAAACTCTTAGCGCTATGTTTATCAAGTCTGAAAAGTAATGAAATTAAAATCATAACACGAAACATTTGTAAATTTGCTCTTGGCGCTGTGTTTATCAAGTCGGAAAAGTGATGAGCTTAAAATCATAACACGAAACATTTGTAAAACTCTTGGCGCTATGTTTATCAAGTCTGAAAAGAAATGAGCTTAAAATCATAACACGAAACATTTGTAAAACTCTTAGCGCTAGGTTTATCAGATCTGCAAGGTAATGTGCTAAAAATGTTCACATGTTTTGTAAAATCCTTAGTGGTATGTTTATCAGATCTTTAAGGCAATGCGCTAAAAATGATAACACGTTTTGTAAAACTCATGCAGCCTTACTAAAAAAAAACTTTTCACGGCCGATAACCTGTGTTATTGCAATAACATAAATAAACCCCGTGTGCACTAAAACACGATACATTACTAATAAGCTTTCTTACGTGGTCACGCTGTTAAAATGCATTGAAGATCTGACAACGTTGTACATGTTTTAATTTACTAGACAAAAATGTTGTTTTAATTCTTCTCCGCAGGGGCATTATTGGCGCGCCTGTGCATCAACGGCCCGCGATGAAAATACTGCTCGGTGTGTTTATGGCGGGATATCGAAAGTTTTGTTAGTACCTAAATATTGTGATTTTACTTAATAATTTCTATTGTAGTGACGAATTCACTCTTCTATTCACATAATTAATATATTCACCATGTTATTTGTGTGGTTTACATCAGTTTAATCAAGTTATTGCACAAACGCCGTACTTTCAAAGTTGAACTGTCAGAATATTGTTTTATAGGTTACTTAAAAGATAAAATTTACATTTTAAGATCTTTATTTGAGGAGAATTTCTAAAAAGTGATATTTTTTAAAAATATTAATATCTAATACACGTGTTCGTAAACTTATCAAAGAAATTAACGTCTTTAGAGATGCAAGAAATCTGTTTTAAATCTCGGTATTATTTTTATATAATTTTTTTGGCAATAAAAAAAAAGACTTTGAAATTTTTTATTATTTTTTATTGTATGCACGAGAAAAAAGTGGGGTGAAATTTTCCTTCCAAATTTATTACGTCATAAAGGACTGTGTTTTTTTACTTTTGATTTTTTTTAATTTCTCTACATTTTTGTTAAAAATGTTTTGGTAAGAAATTTTTTTTCGCGTTTGAATCTTAAAATATGGCAGTTTTTTAAAACTAAAGTGTATTTCAAATACACAAATCTAAAAGGTATTTTTATCTAGTTTTCGTAAACGGTATTTGTTTTTACGGTACTATCAAAAAAAAGAAATATATAGAACATTCAAAATACTTTGGAAAAATTCCAAATTTCGTTCAGACATCATTAACAAAACAGAGATAAACTACTCTCTCAAGCTGTGTAAACAATGTGTATTTCTTTCTATGAACAATTTTTTTAATTAGTAATGTTTTCACACCCGCGGCCGTTTGTCAATTGAATAAAATTTTCACGGGGTTTTTTTAGTAAGGCTGTTAATGTGCTAAAATGTGCTTAAAATTAAAACACGTTTTGTAAAACCCTTTGTGGTATGTTTATAAGGTACCTAATGTGATTAAAATGATAACATGTTTTGTAAAAGCCTTAGTGGTATGTTTTTCAGATCTGTAAGGTAATCAGGGCCGGATCTACGAAATCTAGCGCCCTGTGCAGTAGGTACCGATGGCGCCCCCCCCCCCCTACATTTTTATTTTGATTAAAAATTCGTTTACCCCAATTTTTTTTTTATTTAATTTTTTTTTTTTACACTAATTTATCAAATAAAATCAAGACATATAAAGGGTGTAACCCTATCTAAAGTTTTCGAATAAATAAGCCACGATCTATGTAATTCTTCTCCATTAGGCAGTTTCTTGTAATAATACTTAGTATTAAATTTACGCTTGTTCGTAATAGGAAAATGAAAACCTTTCAATTGTACAGGACCTTCCTGAACTAATAAACTAATGGAATTTGGGATAACTTTGGCCAGCATCCGGGATCTTTCAATTCAAGCTCTGAAAACAGAATTAAATTTAAACTGCTATCAGTGACGTTATTTTTATCTTCTAATAATTCGACCGGAGGAATTTGTGCGATAGATATCTGTTTAGATGTGCTCGGGACTATTGTAACGTCATTGCGCGGGACATCACTTTTTATCGGTGCTGGAGAAATTGGAATAAAAAATTCCCAATGGAAACGAGTTTTTTTATGTCATTATGCTCTTTAATTCTAAGTTTTAGATTCTCCGAGCCTGAAAGTTTTTTTTTAATTATTGTTCTATTCATTGTAATCCACAATCCACAACCTCTAACAACCAATAGAAATGTAGTTATAAATTAAAAAATAATAATATAATAATATAACCTCAAATTTGTACCTTGCATTTCCATTTCCCCTGTGTTCTGTGTTGAACGAACAAACACGAACGTATCTATGGTATCAACGGCTTACGAAAGACGCTTACACTGATTATTACTGACTGTAAAATAACAAATCTAATAGAAATTAATTGTAGGTACATTTAACGAACTTCAACTGTCAAATCAATGATGAAACTGTTCTGTTGCAAACCGTGCGATGTTTATGCTAATGGAATTTACTGAAGATTTCATAAGAAAATGGTCTTTAAGTCCCTTCTCCTAGAGACTTAATTCGTACAAAAGCATTTTGAAAGGCGCCGACGGTTGGTTTGTTCTCTTGAATAAAAGTACGGCTCTGTGATTGGTTAATGAATTTGGATCGCACTCATTCGTCGTAAAAGACAGTAAAAGATATATGGAAAAATAGATCTTACGTTTAAACTAAATATATGGAATTTGTAAAAAAATTCTGTAACTGACTATAAATTCGTAAATCGTTGAATTTCGTTGAATTCAAACCAGATGCGTGCGCAGTCTGTATCTTTGGAAAGTGTTGCTAGAGCGTAATAATTATTTCGTACTATGGGAAATTTTTAAACGATTCAGGGAATATTATAACAATTTTTTAATACAATATTTATTTTCTCACGGCGCCCCTTCGGAGTTGGCGCCAGGTTTTTTGCACGTTTTTGAACGTATGGCAGATCCGGCGCTGAAGGTAATGTGCTTAAAATTATGACATGTTTCGTATAAAGTACAAAGTCAAATCTATTCGTCTGTGTCCTATAATTTTATGTTCGATATCCGGTGATATTTATAAGTCTCGCACCCACCGAGCCCCCCTTCCCAGGGGATTCCCCGAGCAATCTCCGCCGAGTGGCGGGACTCAATTAAACTTTAAGATGATATGCACACCCCGTGCCACCCCCGCCCCCGTCACCGCCCCACTAGCCGCCCCCAAGCCGCCCGCCGCCCCGGGACCGAACAGATAACACTTGTGTTTTTAGTTGCCACGCGGTTTATCCTTGTTCTCGGTCGGAACGTGCATTGTCACGTCTCACGTGTTGCCAGTAGATATGCTTTTATTTGTATACTACAGGAAACATTTGAATGTGCATAGAGTTATTACGAAGAAGATTATAACTATTGTAGCAATTTTAATAATTAAGTTAAGTGATAACATAAGTGTATAAAGAGTGTTACAAAGATTTTATTACAAACCTCAATTGTAAAATGAAATGCCTATATATCGGAACTATGTGTCCGACAAAACTTAAGCGATAGGCAGCTTACTCTGAGGTCAGCAGATCGAGATGTTACTAATCGTTTAATCGAACTTTCTAGGTCTAATCGAGCCGTTTACTATGATCGATCTTTTCGTGTAACTGGCCCGCTCATTTGGAACAAACTTCCCTCAGCTCTTACTAATATCCAGAACTTGGCTGAATTCAAAAGAGCTTTAAAAACAAACTTATTTAAAAAATCATACCTTTTATGAATTTTAACTCCTTTTCAATCTACTATAATAAGCCATGTTCCTCAAGTTTCTGGTAATTGTTTGGTTTCGATTACCTCCTTGCTATAGTTTTATGTGCACTCTGAATTTGTATTATTTCTAAATGTTAACTGCCTTCTGTTCTATATAATTTAGTTTAAATGATTCTTGTTGAATGGCACCGTGATGGTTTATCATTATATATTGTCCTGTGCCAAAACAGCACTCACTATTGTTGTTAA
Organism: Limnephilus marmoratus; assembly: GCA_917880885.1. Lineage (NCBI taxonomy): Eukaryota > Metazoa > Arthropoda > Insecta > Trichoptera > Limnephilidae > Limnephilus > Limnephilus marmoratus. The sequence continues at coordinate 30,643,053 of OU862910.1, forward strand.
TATTGTTCTTTAGGAATTGCTTTGTATATTTTTGTATATTCGTTATTTCACATTATTTAATTATTTTTTTAAGGACTCGTAAGGAACACTGTAGGTTAATTTTAAGTTTATTATAATTAAGCGCACTTGAAGTGAAATATCACAAAACTGCGCTATATAAATACTACGTTATTATTATGTTAATATAATATAAGGTTTATTGTTAAATAATATGTATCTATATATGTATATATATACATATAAATATTTTCTTTATTTATTGCTTCGAATGGTTACATAATTTGTAGATTTTTCAACCACCATGCCAGACTCATGCCCGTTTTGTTATTGTTAGTTAAATATTATTTGTAAAGGATTAACTTAGACTCTATTGAAAATAATTATCAGGGCGTGAATGAATCTCGAAGAAAAATAAATGTCAAATTGTTCTAATAATTTTAATGTTGATAGTGAATCTAATCTAATATAAAAGGGGTTTAAACATCACAGCCAAGTATTTAAATTAATAGAAGTTTAAGGTAAATAATGATATAAAATCTAATAATATGATTTGTTAATTTCCGATAATTCCGACGTGTTTGGTTCCGTTGAGAGCTGCCAGCATGACCTCCCTAAACCTGTCTGATCTGAATTGAAGTCAGCAGCGCGACCCTTTTCTCCATGACTCTTGACTGGCAAAAATGTGGGCAGCTGATCGATATACTTGGAGAGAATCAAGAAACGGGGTAAGATGGTTAATATGCCAAATCACCCGTTACACTGCAGCAGTTTGGGCGAATACTTGCCTAATTTAGACGGAGTGTTGTAGCCACGCGGGTGCCTGATAGAATTTACAGCCGGCCGTTAATGTACAGACGCGGTAGGAGGGGAGTCGCGAGAAGTTTCGTGTGCGTTCGTCAGTTGGTTCCTGGGAGTACTTGGTGTAACAGCTGGACTACAAGCCGTCGAAGGTCATGGCCGCAACGCACGTGAGCGAATTAATTTATAATAAATCATCACGAGATAGTTTTAACTTTGGCATAATAAAGCATTAGCGTTTAATTAATCCTCTCTAAATATGTATAGTTTATCTGTACAGGCGCCCTTCAGGATTTTCTAATGAAATGCAACCATTTTGTTTGATACCACATGTTCCGAGAAACTAGTTTAACATTAATTGATTTACCTAAGGTAGTCAACCACCCCTGTAGATTCAATAACATAAATTATCATGCTCTACCCTTCAATGTTGTGACATAAGAATAAATCTGCATCTTTGTTACTTTAACATTCCGTCTTTTCTTTCATTGATCTACCCACATGCCAGTACTTGTAATCCGGATATGGATTAATGTTTATTTGAATATGAGAGTAATAATTATAGCATTGGGATGGCGGTGAACGCAAAGATAGATAAATAGGTAAGTATTACCGTTACAACACTATTGTTCATTTTGGCACTTGGGTTGGTGTATTTACCAATGTTCACCACAAAAGAAAAACAGAGTTCAAAAACTTAACATTTTTGTTGAATTTTAAATTTTTAATTGAATTCAATCAAGTAATTGTCTACCCACATATGCTCAAGAACTGTTTTCTCTTAATCAGTTTTTAGCGGTAGTAAGGGGAAATTATAGAATGGAACCATTCGTTAGCATAAATACAGTCGTCACAAATGGGTGCTGTAAAAAAAGTTAGGACTTGAGAGAAGAAGAAGTGGTAGTGTTGTTTTTTTATTAAATAAAGCACCCTTTGAGAAATTGAACACATCGTTTTTATTGTTGTGTTTTTAAAGTTACAAGTTACCACACGTAACTAATTCCACACCCAACGGACAAAGGTATTTTAATACTTTATGTTTTCTGTGCAAGTTTTGTTAGAGAAGTGTTTATTTTAGCTAGAGTAGACGTTTTATAATTATTATTCCTTTGAACATTAAGATGAAGCCACACTAAATAATGCAAAATCATACAAAATCATATGTTGTTGTTTTGAAAATTGGATCGCTTAGAAATTTTACAGATGCTTCAATTAAATACTGCGTGTAGAACATATCTTGGCCCTTAAAAATGTCGGTCAGTTTTTTTTATAAGTCTTTTAATAAGCCTATAAAAAATAAAATATAAGGTCCATAAAAAACACTTTCAAGTCCAAACTCTCGTATTTATAAACGCCTTTTCGGATATGGTTTTACTGTTTAATCTGGCAAATTCAGTTCTTTTTATAATGATCGCAAAAAAATTGGAAGTTCACAAAATAAAATGAAATATGCATTTTCGCGTTGTTATTTTACAATTCGGTCGGCAGTAGACGAATTTGGATTTTCAATGTGAACACTATGCCGTTCACCGAAGGGCTACATAACTTGTCACGCCCGTTTTTTTTAACAGTTCCCCCCCCGATGGTGCGGGAAACGGACGCTAGGCTCCACGTCGCTTTGTTCCGTGAAATAAATTTTAAAATTCTGTTTTATTACAATAAACAATGCGTAAAAAATGAGTTAATGTTTTTTACAGGCCTTTATGAAATCAACCTGTAAAAAAAAACTCAAATACCTTTTCCAACCTTTCCAAAAGCTTTTTCTCAAGTATTTTTAAACTCTTTCGATTTCGGTTTTTTCCTGAACTATTGGATCGCCTTAGGAAGGGAAAAAGTTCAAAAATGATCATATATCAGCGACACCTGAAATTACTGGCGCCATCTTTGGCCTAAATGAATTAACTTGTTGATAATAATGATAACTGTGCTTTATTTTATTTTTAACATCATCATATGTTGCATCACATCAACATCATCATATGTTGCATCACCTATGTTATTACCCAGTTAAATATTTTGACTAGAATAATAACAATTATCTAATAAAAGTATTCGAACAGCTACTGTGACTATAATTCTCAATCTGATTATAATTTAACTGTATTTCTCATATCCCTTTTAATTTTTTAAATTCATTGCCAAACTTTACAACGCATATTCCACCCTCGCATCCTTCCCAGTATAAATAACAATAAATGTCCTTGTACCGCCACCCCGACCCCGGGTCTCTATGAACCGAACCCTTCACTAAAAACAATATCGCCATATTAAATGTCCTCACTGTTCTCAGCTAACTGCCATTATTTCACACAGAAACTCGATACTCGAATCAAATGGGATCAAAAACCCGAAATGGTCGTCAAAACGCATTAAATCACGACCCAGTTACAGACAAAAACGGGCGTTATGGACACCCAAACCCATATATCCTCAAATCGGTATTCAAATATCCTAAAGAGGGTGTAATACCAAGTAATACTCTGGTAAAAATGTTTTCGTTATGCTCCACCCGAAGGGAAATAGTGTATTAAAATACCATTGAGTGTTGAATAGGCGCTCGGGATGAAGGTTGAATGAATAAGTTGGTAAAGGTGCCGAACCTTTTGTTGGCTGTAAGTGTTTGCGAACGCCTATTTAACGGTTCAAATTTTGAGATTTATTTTATTTTACAATCAATTGGATATCCCAACAAAACGCCCATGCCCCCTGCCTACCCCTTTATGGAGTTTGACGGTGGCGGAATGAAATGTTATGCCTGAAGGGCAATTCGATACTCACCGATTCATTTAATCGTTTTATTTTTTGTGAAGGTGGGTTGTTTTTAATTTCGAAACCCTTTTAATTCGTTAAAACGTCTCTTACCAATGTTTTTTTTTTAAATTCATACACACATAACGAAAGCTTGTAAACACTCGCATGAACGCATTTTAAAAAAGAACACCAGTCTAAAAAGAGTGTAACCCTTGAAAATGCAAAATAATTTTTTGTATCACAATAAAATATTTGTACAATACAATAAATATTTCACAATACTCTCACGACTGCATAAAGAATTTCATCAGATTTTTCCAATATTTATAAGAAAATTTTATATTATTGAATTTAAATTTGAGAGTTGGTTATGAATACCACCGCCCCGGGAATGATTTATTGGATAACCAACTATCCTGCCATTGGTCACCCTAAGTCGTTCATTACGTTTGATGATTTAGCAGGAGTGCCTGGGTTCATGGGATAAATTTTATTTAGGTCTTGTCTTGTTACCTACCGCATGGCGGGCCAGATCGGGCCGGACTCTCTCGACCCATCGGCTTGCACCGCATCGGGAGGGATGGAATTCATACATCCGTCACTCCTAAACTCTTTGACCCCCAGATTTCTGCCCACCCCGTATACCCTTTTCTTTCCCAGAACTTCCTCTTCTTCCTTTCATCCAGCATCTCCAAATATGACATAGGTTCTGAGTGATTTTTTCCTCGTGGCTTCCTGTATGGAGCTAATGTAAAAAATAAGTTTTGTGCTCTTGGTTAGCTGTACGGTTAAATATCAGAACGATGTTTTCGTGTCAATTTTAATAATGGCCTAAAATTCTTTATAGAAGAAAATAAATAAGAATTGCGCTACCTCCTTATTTAGCCAACTTTTCGAATACCATTCCAGTGTCCATCACCAGGGCAGATGTGTATGTGTAACCCCTAATGCGTAATATCCTACGGTAATATCCCAAAAATCAGTCACTAGATAATAGTTGAACGTGAAAATCTGAAAACATATGCAAATTAACTTTCTCTTTTCAAAATGTTTCTACTTGATTATTGAAGTCTAATTTAAAACAGCAAGTAATTATGTATGTACCTACAAATGATGGTAAGATAAGTGAAATTTTCTAAATTTTAAGTAACCCCCGACACAAAAAAGAGCTGATGATCTTGAAACGCCTGAACAGATTTTCATGAATTGTAGCTAAGAACCATCTCGATCACGTCAGCTTTAAAAAAAACGCGTCATAATTGGTCCATTCAATCGATTAGGAGCTACGATGCCACAGACACGCACACAATCAAACTCTTTTTGCATCGGGGGTTAAAAATAGGTCTTTGGGAGAAATTTTAACATTAATTAAAGTAAACAAAGAAATGATTTAGTATTATTCCGAAAAATTTCCATTTTTAATTGTTGATCCAAATCATTTCTTTTCAATTTCATTCACCTAATACGGATTGTTTCACAGAATAAGAACAAATGTCAAAGTTTTTTTAAATTTTCATGTTCTGTAAAGGTTCTTTACAAGTTATGTTATTCTTCATTATTAACCAGTTGTTTCCCAACACTGAAATAATAACATTGTTTTTTACAGAATTGAATATTAACTTTGATGGATTCTTCAAATTCTGTGAAATAATTCGTTCTTAATATTCTTATAACACGATCTCTATGACGCTTATTTGTGGAATTTGTGAGTATGTTATTTACGTTTACCAAATCAATTTTTCAAACGAAAACAATTTAATGAGACCTCAAGAATACTCATAATCCTGAGCGTAATACACATGAATAAAAATATCTGTTGATCGAATCATTTGCTAGAACAAAGCACCCCTGAATAAAAAAAACGCTCCCCACATCCTGTCTCCCAAACCAAATCGCATTACAACCTCCTCAATGTTCTCACAACACACAAAGTTATATGAACCTTGTTCGTGGTTAAAAAAAAAACTTGCAAAACAATAGACCCTTTACGAAATTCCATCTCCATGACAAGCGTTCACCATTCAACCGATTGGTTTTAGGATGTCTTAAGAATTATCTTAATATCTTAACAAAGTTGTTAGTGATACATGCTTTTATTGTGGGATTGCGGTAGAAATCTCTATTATCCTAAGGTAGGTTACCTGCATGTGTTCTTACCTGTATTTTATTGAATTAATCAATTTACGTAGCTATTATTGTACCTACATGAGAAGTAGAAATGAGTTTGTGTATGAAGGCTTTTTGATTTTTATTATCGAACAAGAGGCCCAACTCTCTCTCATTTTGAGAGGCGGGTGCGCGTACCGCCCGCCCAGGGAACATTTATCGGATAACCAAAACCCCTGCCATAGGTTACCCCAAGTGGTTCGCTACGTTTGGTGACTTAGCAGGGGTGCTAGGTTCATTGGGTAAGGTTTGTCCGGGTCTTGGCGGCGGACGCGTCTGCCCACCAGCTGTACAGCACGCCGGATCGGGAGATAATGGTTGAGGGAGTCCCTTTGACTTCTCCAGCCGTACTCCTTTCACCGCAGTGGGAGGGATGGATAGACCCTCCACACATCATTCCCAAAGATGATTTAGTCCCTGAGGGGAATTATTTTCCTCATCATACACATCATTCTGTTGTAGCGAGTTTTTTATTCACTCTTAGGTTCCCTAACTTTTTTCGTAAAACTACTTTTCCATTCATCCACTCTTCATTCTTCTAAATTGTAAAGGCTCATGTGTTGGCTAAATATCTGTGTTTCCTCCCTCCTGCAACACGTTCATTCTTCCCTCTCCTCAAAAAGACCCCCTATAAATCATCCTCAAAGATGGCAAAAGCCCTGAGGCATTTTTTCCTCTAAAGTAAAGTTAATATATTTCAGTGCCGGCAACCCGGGCGTTTATTTATTATTAGTTATGTACAACATGATTTTTTTTCCTTACCCTCCTCACTAGACAAAGTCTGTTCTGAGGCTGGTAACTAACAATTTCTAATTACATAAAAACAAATAAGTGGTAAAAAAAAGAAAAAAAAAGAAACATATATATTATAGTAATAATAATAATAATAAAATAAGAGGAAAATCAGAATTTAAAAACAGAGTAGAAAATAGAAAATATATAATATTAGATATTAAGAATATTACTTATCTCTCTTCTTTCCTTGACATTCAACCAGTTTAAAAATCTTTTGAAAACCCAGTTCAAATTATTAGATGTCTATATGTTATGGTTAAAAGGTGTAAGATGTAGAATAATTTTCTCGGTTTACCCGCGAAACGTAGTCCTAAGTGCCTCCGTTCACGGATATTCTTACAAGATACTCGATCCTCGTGCGCGTACCATACGTGCCGATCGTAAGTACCCCCCGTACAATTTTGCTGGTGTACGTTCATGGCGCTACGCGGTGGCTCTCGGTTTCCAATCAGTGTCACGATACGGACAGTGCTGATCGCACGCGACGCGTCGCATCATTTGTGTCTGATACTTATTCGCTTGATGTTTGACAGAAATGGCGCGGAACATGAAAGTAATGTTAGATTTTTTCTGTAAGTGGAAAAAATGCATGTTTATATAACTATACTTTACCAGAATACGTAAGAAAGGATTTAGTGGAAAAGGCATGGATTGGTGTCAGAAAAAAAGTCATATGACATCGCTTGACAGCATGTTCAGCAACTCCACGGCTGCACGTGAAAAATGATCAAGTTCAGTATATTTCGGATAGCGCCGTGTACGGAGACTAGCATTAAAAACTAGTATATCTGCAAGGCACTTGTGGTTTCGTCACAATTACATAGATTGTAATTATTTCCATGAACGGAGGGCCTTAAAATGACTTATTAACTCCTGACGTTTCGGACAGATCTCACTGTCCATCTTCAGAGGCCTTATGTCTTGAGTTTTGTCTCAAACTGATCGCTTTCAATTCAATTCTTCACAAAACTCAAGACATAAGGCCTCTGAAGATGGACAGTGAAATCTGTCTGAAACGTTAGGAGTTAAAAAGTCCTTTTAAGGATTACGTTACGCGGGTAAACCGAGAAAATTATTTTATTTATTTTCTCGGTTTACCCGCGTAACGTAGTCCTTATAAGGACTTTTTAACTCCTGACGTTTCGGACAGATCACACTGTCCATCTTCAGAGGCCTTATGTCTTGAGTTTTTGTCTCAAACTGATAGCTTTCGCATATCTGTTCGGTCCAAAAGCTAAAACTTAAGTGAGTGCAAGGCAGCACTAGTTAAAAACGCTTAACCAATCACAGAGGCACACTTTCATAAATTTGTAGTAATAATATCTCAAGAAATTCAATTGTGTAAATTTTTGTGAATCGTATTCCCCTAGTACGCCTGGTAGACGATAACGAGCAGTGACGCCCCGTGGCTAGCGGCCGGCTGGGCGCAGCGCCCCCTCCTGGGTGCTGCGGCCTCCTGCGGGCCCGGCGGGGCGCCACTGGAATCTGGCGGCGGGGGGCCGCCGGGCTGCGGTCCGGTGGGGGGCCAGAAACCTACTGTTCAAATAACAATATGGACGGAGTAAAATTGATCACATGATATATTAAAACGATTAAGATTAAGAGCAAAATAAAATGAATATTGGATAGGTAATATAGAAAAAAGAATGTTTTCGATGTGACGTCATATGTAATTGCCGTTATTCGAAATCGACCTTTCTCAGGCAGCTTCTTGTCCGTTTAATAGTATTTTACCCGATGCTTTTCTTCAAAACGATCCCGATATGGAATATATATTTTTAAAAATTTAAATGAAGGCAACATTAGCGAAACTCAATCAAAAATCTGGAGACAGAAAAATCAGAAAAAGATTTCGGCACCTCTGGGACTCGATCCCAGGACCTTTCGCTTACCGAGCGACAGCTCTGGCCACTGATGCGGTCATTTTTAACATCATATTATCATACTTCGACTAAGAACTACCAAAATTATCTACATTTTTCTTGTGATGTAGAGTAATTAAGTATTTCATATGGAAAGAATACGATAGATGGCGGTAAGCATGTAGCTTGCACCATAGCTCGCCAGATGGCATTGGCGTACAAGAAGCAGTCTCAGAGATATACTTTGCGAGCTCCCGTGGCAAGGCTCGAGAGATTTACCTACCCCCAAATAGTAAACAGTCGCAGCTAACCAGCTAGGTTATTCCAGTAAATAAACACTTTTATATTCAAAGAACCTTATTTAATAATTACTATCTGCCGAGGAAAGGGCAGACATAACATTTCTTAACCCATATTTTATTGACTGCTATTTTTATGTATGACTGCAAGATTCAAACCCGAACTAAATGCTATCTAGATAGTGTCCGGATAATTTTGTATCCATACTATTTTTAATACGAGACATCTATTGACTTTTCAGCAAGTCTAGTATGAATATTTATTTTAATTTTTAATTTTATGAGTAAATCCTCTAATTGTAATATTTAATTAAATGAAGACAATATTAGCCACTCCGATCCACCCCCCTCCTCCCCCTACCCCTCCCACCTCTCCACCCTCCCCCCTCCCTCCATACCCCTTACATTCATTTTTCGAACAGCTCGCGTGCCACCTATTGCATTTTTTTAAATACAAATTTCATAATGCCAGACTCTTGAGCTATAACCTATATGTTATTTTGATGTATGAGCTATATTGTTGTAAAGTTTCATTAAAATCCTTTCAGGAGTTATTGCGTGAAAGAGTAACAAATACACATCCATACACACATCCATACACACATCCATGCATCCATACAAACTTTCGCCTATATAATACTAATAGGATAACAACTTACACACGAGTTTATGATAATTTTCGGAGCATATTTTGCGATTTTTTTCTATCAGGGGAATTTAATATAATTTGCGTTTCGGCGTGGGGAACGTCTAACCAGATATGGTGACCGGACAACTCAGAATGAAACCAACTCAGAAGCACCTCAGAAAGGTCATTAAAAGTGATGATAAAAAAATGATTAAATAGGTTAAGTTAAAAAACTTCTTTACGCCCGCTTGACTTGGGGAGTAAGTTGGTGAATGCGTGACGAGAGCATTACGAAAAGTGTGAACGGGTGAGGCGAACGTTTGGGCCTTTACGCACGCTTGACTTGAGGAGTAAGCTGATGTATGCGTGACGAGAGCGTTATGAAAAATGTGATCGGGCGAGGCGAACGGAAGGTGAGAGGGAAGTTAAAAGTTAGTTATAAGTTAGTGAAGTTTTACTTCAGTCGTGTGATCTAAATCAAACTCGTTTTTTTTAAAGAGCTTTCAAACGGAAAATATTTAATGTATCGGTAGAAATGCGGGATGCGACGGCTTAAGAAATACCGCATTTAAGAAAACTGTCAAAATGTGTTGAACACGACCGATTTAATACGCGTTAAGCTGTCGCAAAAGATGTAGAATATCGATATATCGAGGAAAAAATATCGATATATCGGTCAAATTTTCAAGAGATTTTGCATTTTTGAAATAATAGTGTATTCAGCTCAATATTATCAATAGTTATTTTTGTACACAATTTGCTTTTTTTTAATGTACAAAAATCTCAATAAAAATGAAGGTATTTTTATCACTATTCAATTTTATTATGTAATAATTACAAAAATATCAAAAACTAAAAAGCTGTCTTCTAACTTATATGTAAACTGAGACGCATACAAAGTTTGTATGCGCCTCAGTAACATTCTATTGGCGTATTAATCTGTCAAAAAGGACTTCGTGTTTGGAACAAGATATAGTCAATAATCATAGACAATTGGGAACCAACACATAGGAGTGACTAAAAAGGCGAAAAATAGCATACATTTCTATGTATGTACCTACATACATGAGATAGTATTGGTGATCACAAATACTAATGCAAAGACAATAGATTTGTAAGCTATTAATAGTTAAAATTTCAACCGCCAGATACTTTTTTACCTTACCCAATACAGTTACTTTTTTCCGTTCGTTCGTGTACGGTTTTGGATTCTAGTGACTTTAAATACATAAATTTAAAAATATCGTTTTTGATACAATTTTCAATATTGGATATTTTGTATCGATATATTGGATCAAAATTTATCGGCCAAAAATATCGATATATTGAGTTAAAAATATCGATATATCGATACTTTTTCAACAAGCCTATCAGAGTCTCGCAGTTATTCAAATATTATAAAACTCGTGAAACTGAATATTAAGATTAAGGTTATCATGATTATGTTCAATTATTCATGAAAAGCGTGTCAAATTTTAGCGTCGATTTTCAAAAGCTTAACAAATTACACACAACAAAACATCTGATATCACAATAATCCTACAAACTCGTCTCTCAGGCACTGGACGGCGGGCGGCAGTTTGCAATTTGATTGAAGGCTGGCAGTTGGGTAATTTTGTTTATAACCCACGCGCGCGTCCTTCGGGGCCCGTGTGTTCGAGAGACCCGCTGGGTCCGACTCCGAGCCCGAATACTTTACCTACTTTATACGCGTAAGTTTAGATTTCAACAAGGATACCCACGCGCACGCTGATTTTGTTTTCTGTAATTTAGTATGCATTATTTTCGCCCCAATCGGAATAAGTTGTGAGGCTGAAGGAATTGAAGAAAAGAAGAAATTAGGTTAAAAGAAGGTTGGCAAGTACTTCCTTATATCTCCTATGGTCAATTTTTTTTAATATTCACAAAACATGGCTAAAGCCATTTCCAGTAACGTTTCGATTCTGAACGGTAGTCTTTCACCAATGCAATGTGGATCAAATGATAAATATATATATGAAACTCTTTTTTTTGCACGCCGGCCCTCGATTCGTAGTCTTGGATCTTCACCGCTCGACAATGTACGAGTACGTCGTCATTATAAAAAAATCTAGTGCAGTTTATAGGCGGTAGAAGCGAAACTTTACCAAAACAATCTCAACCAATACTTGAAAAGTGAGGTCATAATCAGAGCTACCAATGAGCACAGACCAGCGTAATTTCCGTTTCATATCTCGACCAATAGGAGCCTTTAATAGTGACATCATAATCAAAGGCTCTTGACTTGCATTCCCAAGGTCGCGGGATCGAATCCCGGCGTGGCAAATAAATTTTATTTGATTAATTTAATTTATTCATTTAATATAATATATTATAGTATATTTGCGGCACGTTCCAGAGTGGAAGATACTCTCAGTATCGCCCTGGTGTAAGACCACCATTCATAATTGAAACGTTGCTTGAAATGGCATTAGCCGTGTTTGGTGACCAGATCTGAATAGCCAGTTACTTCCCCACCTTCCTTACCCTATCTCTTTCCCTTTCCCACTACCTTCAGCCTCACAACATACCTAATTGGGATTAAAAATCCAAATCATAGCGGGGCTATAGAAGTTTCACTTAAAAAAATTATGATGGGTTTGCAAAATCGAATTAAAATGTTAATCAATACAAAACAAATACATTATACGCAATAGGTTCTCGAATTCAGAAGGGTGATTGTAGGGATGAGAAGAAAAGGAAATGAAGTAAGGCGGGGGTAGAAGTGGGTGATTTTGCTGGTGAGAATAGATAGTGCTTCTTTAGTTTTTTGACTTAGAGGTACATAGTGTTTGCGAGGACCCTTACATCTTAGGCCAGTTTCTTTCAATTACGTGTTTCTTTCACTGTGAATGAGCAGTGAATCATAAAAAACAGCGATTATTACCTACAAATCCACATTACATAAATAAGATATCATTATTAATAAATGAACAGAGAGGCAAGAAAAAAATAAAATACAACATGTAGATACCAAAATAAATTATAAACAACGTTAAGAGGGTATAACGAGAGAAAATCAGAAATATGTCATTTTAAAATCAGATTTTAGACGTATTGACTCTTTTCCACAAAAAATAATAAATTGATTTCGAAAGATTGTTTTTTTATCTAGTAAACGCATATTTTAAATTTTGAGAAAAATGTTTATTTTTAGTATAATAGGTAAGTTTATACCATAGGTCGTTGGCAGATTTGTTAAATTTTCAAAAAAGATTTTGTATTATACCACACCCATTTCAAATCACATAATCGTGCAGTAAAATAAATCAATACATTATCCGGTAAATGCATGTTTCAGAATTTTAATTTTAGTTTAAATAAAATCATTAAAAAATTTATATGTACATGTGTTTCTTGACGAAAATTAGTTCGTTTTTGTATTTATTTGCGCACTTTTATGTTCAAACTAATATATTTCAGATTTTTTTACATTGTTATTTTGCTTATACATTATTGAAAAATTATAAATACTTATGATCAAAAAATAATTACAAAAAGTACATATTTTTAATAGTTTTATCATCACGCTTTTCAGCATTTTTGGATGTGGGTGTAAATTTAAGCAAATTTGGAATGAAATAAAATCGAAATGGAGTTTAAAAAAAAAAAAAAAAATTAAAATTAAAAAGATAAAATTTTTAAAAAGCTGATACGGAGAATAATTAATCTTTCTCATTGGAACCGTCTTGTACGATCGTAAGAACACCTTTCGACAATATATGGATTTTCGGTCGCTGGCTGATTAAACGCTCTTAACTTGAATAACTTTAAAATAAATCGGAAAAGTGATTTCTGATGAATCAAAAACTATCGAACGGTAAGCTCTAGCGTATTGAAATATCATTCGTCAATTTTGTTTTTAGTTCTCGTGGCTTTGAGGTTAAGGATTCGGAATAATACACGAGTACCTACGTATGCGATGATTTATGAATGTGGATGAAAAAAGAAAAATAGTAGTTACATTGCTACCATACCTTGACGGACGGCGAGGTCTAGCGGTAAGGCTCTTAACTCGCAATCGCAAGGCGTGGGTAAATAAATTTTATTTGATTAATTTGTGTTTTTTCACGATTAATTAATTAAAAATAATATATATGTAGTATAATTGCGGCACGTTCCAGAGTGGAAGATTCTCTTAGTATTGCCCTGTGTAAGACCACCATTCAGAATTAAAACGTTGCTCGAAATGGCTTTAGCCGTGTTTGGTGACCAGATCTGAATAGCCAGATATTTCCCTACCTTCCTCTTCCCCACCTTCTTCCCTTCCCAACTACCTTCAGCCTCACAACATACCCCAATTGGGAATACAATAGACCCACTGGCTCCAGACGGGAACAGCTGGAACTCTTGTGAGGTATTCATATTTAAAAAAACTCTTAATTTAATTGATGTTATCTTCATTTACTAAGGCTGAAGGAACAAGGGAGAGGAATGAGATGGGAAGGGGATGATTGCCATCTAACTGGCTATCTGTTGTTTTGTTTCTGAATGTTGGTCACTCACCATGGCGATGCTGAAAGTATCTTACAAATTCAGGTTAGGTTTTGTCGAGCTTAGCTAAACCCATCAGATCTGCGGTGTCCCAAATGAGCCCCATGTTTGGGATTTAATTGGTACAGGACTAAAATGGCAGTAAAGCAGTGCAGTAACTACTGCAGCCCGGTCCCCAGGGCGCGTGGGGCCGCAGAACACGCCTCGGGGGCCTGGCTCATATCATTACGACGACGTTGTGGGGTGTTGTGTTTCCAAATAAGATTATACTAGGATAAAGCCGATGAGAAATAAGATATGTGAGTGGACGATAAGTGGCAGTAGTTTGCGTTGTAACGTTTGACTAAATTTACTAGCAAAAATAATTTTTGATGGTAACTAATAAAGATAATATAATTTATAAAAAAATCACAATTTTACAAATACACAAAGATTGTTTTAATAATGAGAGCTTTACTCCTTTTTCAAACAGCATTAGAACAAATATCCTTGGCTCTATGACTGTCCCGCGTTGTAACACCACCACAGCTCAACGATACTATAAATATATTGGAGTTAAATGGTTTAATAAATTACCAGTTAATTTAAGATTGGAAACAAATTATAAAAAATTCAAAAAATCAATAAAAGCTCTTTATATATAACTTATTACAATCACTACATCTTATAATACTTTATTTCTAAACACAATTGTAATGTCAGATATCCTTTTTCTTTCTTTATTTTTCTCTTTTCTTTATTTATCTCCTCTTCATTCTGTTACATTCCTTCTATAATATGTTATATATATATAAAACTATAGATGCATATTATATGATATATACGATTTTTTCTTTGTTTACTGTTAATTATCTATTTCTTTGATCTATATATTTAAAAAAATTATATATTATTTAACCTTAAATAAAAATTGTTATCTATATTCGTTGTCTCCGCCTTTTTAACATGGGCTTTGCTAAAAAAAAGGTGTAAGACATATTAAATAATATATTTTTTTTAGAAAAAACTTTATAGAATACACAATAACATGAAATTTTTGTAACATTTATAAAATAAATAAATAAATAACGAAAATATACATTGAAACGCAGGTCGACGTGTGAAAACTTATCTTCTATTAAAATAGGCTCTGCGCCACTGGTAGACTGTTATGTTTTTCTTGTTTTATATTTGAGGCCTAAGCAGAAGAGTGGCCCAACCCACAAAAATTCGTAATCAGCGTAAAAATCATGTGTTACATATTTTTGTCATATCTATGAAGCCTCAGAGGCCATTTGAAATCAATGAAAACTAAAATTGGGCCACTGGGGCGTCATAGATATGACAAAAATATATAACAATATGATGTTTTCGCTGATTTGTGTTGGGCCACTTTTCCGCTGAGCGCCTCATTTATGAAGGTTAGGCGTCGGAAAATTGTGAAGATTTATTATTAACGGTAAAAGAAAACAATAAAATTTATTTTTTTCCGAAATAGCACTTGAAATTATGGAAATCATAGAAAAATAATTAAATTGAGGATTTCAAGAATTTTGTCGTTTTCGTCCAGAATTTTTTTTCCGAAAAAATGTTTGTCACCGCACTGCAAGATTTAATCGACCGAGGTGAATTTCCACTACGTGAATGATTGTTAAATCATTTGTATAAATTAATCGAATCGTAAGGAGGCTTAATAGGCGAAAGTTCATTAGATGAAGAAGATAAAAATGAGTAATTTGCAAGACGACGGCGCTGCGGGCATATTGCCGGCGCCTTCCCTACCCACCATGGGGAGGGCGGGGGGTGAGAGGGAGAAAAAACCGAATCGTACGCTCTATCCAGCCGGTGATTGGCTGGGCGGCGCCGGGGCCCCCGGGGGCCTATAGCGCGGCGGAATGGGCCCCAAAACACCCATAAGGCCGGGCCCCGCGCCCCGGGCCGAATAATTAGGGCTCTTTGTTTAGATAGCGGCAGTTTTATTTCTCCACGCTACTGCACCCGCTGCTGTACGAATTCCGTCTGTCTGCGTGCTCGGGTTAGCCTGTCTGTCCGTATGCTCGAGTTTGTCTGTCTGTCTGTGTGCTTGAATTAGCGGCGGAAGAGTTTAGCACTTGAGAGCCAGAGCTTCCCGATCACCCCCGCGATGGACGCCATTACTGCCATTAGTGACCGCCGCTAATGGCGATGGTAAACTAGCTCTGATTCTGTGCGAACGATGCGAGCTCTGCACGTCCATACGTCTTGTGGGTGGTCAATAAATAAGGTCACGCCGACCTCACACGTCCCAACACGTTAGCTTCAAAACATGTAAATTAATCTACGTGGTGTAGAAATATATAGCTGGAGCCTTGACTCGAGACCGATTCCCGACGAAGTCCATACAATATGATAAAATTGTTTTTTTTTTACATTAGCTCCACACAAGATGCCCTGAGGTAAAAAATCCCTCAAAGCCTATGTCATCTTTGGGGATGCTGAGTGGAGATCTTTTCAGGGAAAGGAAGAAGAGGAAGTTCTGAGAAGAAAAAAGGTGTGAGTGGTGGGTAGGAATCTGGGGGTCAATGTGTTTAGGAGCGACGGACGTGTGAATCCATTACACAAGGCGATGGATCGAGAGAGTCTGGCAGGAGAGGTCTAGTTTAGGTCTCCCACAAAGAGTCTCTCCTGATCCGGCCCGCCACGCAGTAGAAGGGCCTATGCATTTGCCGCCATGACTATCCTCACCCCTTGAATCCCGCCACCCATGCTACGTCACCAAACGTAGCAAACCAATTGGGGTGATCTATGGCAGAGGTGTTGATTATCCAAAAAATGGTTTGCTACGTTGCGGTGGTACCCATACCCGCCTCTCAATTTGTCGAACGATTTACGGATATTATACAATCTGAATGACAGACGCACCATCGTCATGAACTCTGAGCCTGTCTAAAATGGTGACTCATAAAAAAATCATGAAGTATCCAGTGTTGACCATGAGGAAGTAAAATCATTTCGTGTAAATCTAACAATAACATCAAATCTTTAAAAAATCGTCAAGGTACATACTGAGATGTAAAAGCCTGTGAAGGTTTTTTTTTACATGAATACCGCACAAGAGTCCCAACTGTTCCCGTCTGGAGCCAGTGAGATTATGGCATCCCCAATTAGGGTATGTTGTGAGGCTGAAGGTAGTGGGGAGGGAAGGAAGAGGGCGGTGGGGAAGTACCTGGCTATTCAGATCTGGTCACCAAACACGGCGAAAGTCACTTCAGGCAACGTTTTAATTCTAAATGGTGGTCTTACAACAGGGCGATACTGAGAGTATCTTCCACTCTGGGACGTGCCGCAAATGTACTATATATTATTATTAATTAATAAATTGTGAAATACACAATTTAATCAAATAAAATTTATTTGCCACGCCGGGATTCGATCCCGCGACCTTCGGAATGTAAGTCAAGCGCCTTAACGCTGCACTACGCCGGCCGTCGATGTATTCTTCGAAAAATTGATTTCGTAATAATTAAAGTTTGTTTACTTTAAAAAGTCACCAAGCATTTTTTTCGTAGTAAATTCTTCACTCTTGAAAGTCGGATTTATTAACAAAGTTAAATATTATAAATGAGATGAGAAATCACAATGAACAATCGGAATTTATTCAAATGGCACCTTTTGATAAAGACCTGCCTGGCAGACAATCTACTGTCCATATTATTTTATGAACGAACAAGAAAGGGGTTGTTTTAGGAGTCGAAATAAGAATAAATCCCGTCACTGGAATATAAAATAGAGGGAAAAGTTTCGTGAAATATTGCTCCCGGCTTTGTCGCGACAACTTGTCGGTGACGTGTGGTTTATTGTCGAAATATTGATGGTGAAAGTTTTAAGAAAATGCAATCACCAACAAAGAACTTGTAAAGCGTGATTCCCCGACCTTTCGTTCACTGATAATTAATATTTATTTATTTTGTTTTTTTTTTTTTTAATGTAGCAGGTGTGTTATCAACGGCGAAGGTGGCCGGTTATTTATTTGAAAAAAAATTGAAAATATTAATCAATTCATTTAGACAAAATTTTAACTAGGTTTTGGAGTTTAAATGTGCTTTTGGTGAACCTAATTACACAGAAAATAAGCATTTCATAACATTTTTTTTAAAACAACAATAATGCGGTATCAGTGTATAGTTATCTTAAAATATGGTCCGATGTTCTGTAGAGAATTCGCTTGGCGCGGTATACCCACTAAAAAAGAAGAAGATGGAGAGATATGTAATTATGAATGTTAGGGAGAGCGCGCTAATATTAAAAACGGTTTATGCGAAAATTGTGAAAATGAAATAAAAAACGATTCGTTTAAAACAGAGTAAAAATCTCGTGGAGATTGTCTAAAATAGTATTTAAAGAAATACTGTGAATTTATTCATACATCTTCTCTTCTTCTTCTTGTGCCTTGTTCGTTCAACGGACGTTGGCTATCATGTTGGCTATGCGGACTTTGTTTACTGCGGCCCGGAAGAGCTCCACGGTAGACTGGCCAAACCACATATAACTTGTAAAATACATATAACTTGTAAAATAAGCGAAAAAATCGTGTTCATAATAATTTTCGGAGCTTACTTTGCGATTTTTTTTGTATCTAGGGAATTTCATATAATTGCCGTTTCGGCGTGTGAAATATATAGATATTGTATTCAAGAATAACATATATTTTTTAAGAGCTTTACAACTTACAGTATTTAAGGAAATTATGTAATAAATCGCTAGAAATGCGGGAACTGGGTGACCTAAAGTTTAAGTATAGACCTACGAAATTCAATGCTTCGTTTGTGTCAAAGCACTGTACATGTTTAATTATTCTATAAAAATGTGTTTACACATTATTTGCGCTAAAAAATAAAATAAAAATAGTGTGGTAGTATAAAAATAATTGCAATTTGGGAAATGATATATTTACAAGCATTATTAATGTCACCATCAACCCAAATTTTAAGAAAAGAAAGCTTCTCTTGTTAAAAATGTAACATAATCCAACTTTAAAATGACTAACATGTGTGCAATAACCTGGAGACAATTTTCCTTTACTACCCCTTGAGGAAGCCGAGTCGACTTGTTGAGTTGCGACCGCGAATCCTACCGCCCCCTCACCGCCCCCCCCCCCCCCCGCCCCCAGCATCGCGCCCTCCGCCCCCGACAAACAAACGGCACGGAACAAAGGTGATACCCCTTATAGGGGGTGGACTATCAAAAACCCTATCAATATTTCAAATTTATATTTTCTCCGGGCGTTATCCGACCCGGGTTGACTCGATGGTGGAATGGCGACGGAACTAAAGGGATGTGTTACATGGCTTATGAGAAATGTATTTCAGGTGAATATTATTTCACTTATTTTAACGAATGCATTGTAGTCGACAAACTACAGAGCGATGTCGATTTTTTAATACGAGTAAATTTTAACTCCCTTATAAAACCCTAGTTTACCCACGAACTAACGGTGCCTATGTGGGATTTTTTTGGTATCATACATATTTTTTTTTTCTTTTTATTATATTCGTGTACATTTATATGATACACCCAATAATATTCAAATACAAAAGAGATATGCTATGGTGTCCGCGCAACTGTCGGCGGAATACGACCTAATTAGGGTAGTTTGCATACAAAAAGAATTTGTTCATTTCATTGATTTTTTGAAGGTGGGCATTAGTATTGGTTAACAATATAGTTTGAATACGAAAAGAATTCGTTCATTTAGTTTAACATTCGTTTGGTTTATTCGTTAATCATTCGTTCATTTAGTTTATTTGTTAATTGGTAAACAATATCGGCGACACCCGGAAGCGCAGTCCCACCTAGTAAAAACTGCAGATAGCACATCTACTTATATTTTAATATCTTTGGATGTACCCAATAATTTACAGAATGAAAAAGTTAATTGTTAAAAACCATTTTATTTTGATTTAAATTTGTCGACCGGTTTCGGTTGACCTCAACCTTCTTCAGGACAATAAACATATGAACTAAATTACAGTGCGGAGTTAAGATTATGAGGTAAACAAAATTGTTTACCTCAAAGAAAGAGAGAGCATATAAGAGAGGCAGAGAACATCAGAGACTGATTGGTGGAGGGGTAGGAGGAGGAATCAAGGGAGGGTGGGGGTGGGTTTTACATAGGGAGAAAGGGAATACCTTTATAATCAGACTGTTGGTTAATTCTAACGGTTTGTTTAAAATTTGGCAATTATTATTATTTGATTTCGATATTTCTAATGCTTCTAAATTATTAAGGCGTATTCCTATTTTATTTATGTGTATTATTTGGACTCTTGTATTTATATTAAACGTATGGTCAGTATCAATTAAATGTTCGGCAAATTCTGAATTTGTAAGACACCTGACGTGTTCTTTAACTCTAATATTTACGTTACGCGCTGTTTTACCTATATAAGTGGCTGGGCAATCGTTGCAATTAAGTTTATAGATGTGTTTATATTTATTTTTATATTTTGAGGCCAACCGAAACCGGGCGACAAATATAAATCAAAATAAAGTTGTATTAAACAAAGAATTTGTTTCATTCTGTATAATGTCAAGTCACAAAGTGTTTGCTTTTTTGGATAATATAATAAATTAAGTATGTACATGTTCAAATATTTTAATTCTACTCTTCCATGGAAGCATTAGCTTGTGGCTGAAGGAGTAGTGTACATTGTTTTATTATGGATATTTAATAGTTACTAAGGTTACATACATTTTTTTTTTACTTTTAAAAGGAAAGACAAACATTCCCGGGTTACGAATAACCTGACAATATTTGAAAATCTCCTACTACCACCACAGTAAGTCGAAAATGTTGCTCGAGTCGTTTTGGAGGACTTAGCCAGCCGAGGATCGAACACGGAACGCCTGCGTGGGACCCAAATGCGATGTCCACTCAACCACTGACCGGTCATGTATTATATATGCTATATTTTAAGTAAATTACAATCCGAAAGTACAAAACGTTCAGTTATAAGTTAGGTGTTATACAATTGTAAGTATTCAGCTACTATCAAACTCTTTTACTATTAATTTCTAGTAATACTGTAAGAGTTGTTAAAAGTAAAACAAAATTTAACTTTTTGCATACTTATTGTATTATAATTATATATGTACATTTATTTCTGTTTAATTACATTATATTTCCTATCTTTTATTTACACAATTGTTTGTTCTTTCTTTTTTTACTGTTTATATAAAAAAAACTTATAATATACTTTATATCCATGTATACAACTTTTTTTTATGCTTCTGCAATTCGTTGAGCTATTGTCAGTACCACCTTCGTGATTTATTTATTTTTGTGTATAGACGCCGGTTGGGCTCTCACAGAGATACATAAATATATTAAAATAAGTACATACATATTTAATAATAATAACAAACTGATAAAGTAGAGGTAAGGCGAAGGAATGTTATTAAAATTAAATATGTCGACAAAGCAAGTTTCATTCCTCACACATGATCCAATCTCTGAGAACTAGAAATGAAGGTAATTGTACATGATACTACATAAAATGGAGCGTGGGTCCACGTTTTGTGTTTATTGGGTAACCGGGATGCCT
This sequence comes from Limnephilus marmoratus, assembly GCA_917880885.1. NCBI lineage: Eukaryota > Metazoa > Arthropoda > Insecta > Trichoptera > Limnephilidae > Limnephilus > Limnephilus marmoratus. Next base: position 30,664,426 of record OU862910.1, read on the forward strand.
TACTGTCATTTAATGATTTTTAAATAATAAATAACATTATGGCCGAAAAGCGATTGAAAAAAAAATCCATTCTTCTCGTCCAAAGTTTTTAATCGGTAAATCATGGGGTGAGGTTTGTCTAGGTCTTGGAGGCGGATGACCAAGACAAACTGAACCCCAGATTCCTACCCACCCCTTAAACCCTTTTCCTTCCCAGAACTCTCCTCTCCTTTCTTTCCTTAAAAAAACCCTCCACACAGCATCCCGAAAGATGACATAGGCTCTGAGGGAAATTGTTTTCCTCACGTAAGCTGGAGCTCACGTAAAAAAAAAAAAAAAAAGCAGATCAAATTTTCATTTTTTTGTAATATTGCGTGCATAAAAACATTTCTATCTTCCGTTTCCTAATATAATGAATTTTCACATAGCTTTTAAAAATTCTAGACGAAAACTACTTGTTCCAAAATGTACCATAGTTTTAGTTTTTTTTAAACATTTTTTATTACAATTTACAAAGCTTTACTGTGTCTTCAACGATTTTACAATCTTTGAGTTGACTCAGTCGTTATGGAAACTTGCGCGAATTTAATTCAACAACTCTTTTGTGGGCGGCGATAAACTTCCCGCTTGATAAGGACCGGAAGGAAGTATATCATTTCTTGTTGTGGATTCCACACAACTTTATTCCGGTTATCGAAATTTTCGTTTAAACTAAACTTTTTGGGTGTGTTGAATTTATGGGGCAATTTTTATTAGCTTACAAAATGCTTTAGAGTTGAAGTGCACATCATTCATTGGCTATGGACATATCGGACACTTTAAAAATTCATTCTGTGCACATGATTTTGTTTGTCTGAAAGGGATTGGGATGGACTTTTAGGCTGTTTTTTTTTTTATATTCGCGAGGCTATTATGAAGACGAGAGAGGCTTAATTGTAAACAATCATATTCAAGGTTAAACTCTATCTGTTAACTCTACTCTGTTCTGTTATCCCTCCACACACAGTAAAATGTTGCCGTACTGAGGAACAAGTGTCAAAAAGTTCCAAATTTCTATAATATTTCCATTTCAAATATAAATTTTTGTTTCACTCGGTATTGTGAAGAAACTGGCAGAGGAAGGATGAAAGTAAACTGAATGCTGTTGAAATGAGATCCTTGAGGCGTATGTGAGGTAAAACAACGATCGTGTGAGAAATGTGGGTATCCGCAAAGAATGTAAGGCCGATGTAAGCATAATGAGTAAGATTAAGAAAGGGACCCTCAGATCGTTTGGGCGTGTAGGGCGAATGAACAAAGAAAGTAGTGTAAGAAGAATATACGACGCAAATGTGAATGGTAGAAGAAGTCGGGTATGCCCGAGGAAGACATGGAATAATAGAAGAGAATGTATGAGGCGATGAATGAATGTGAGTGAGGCAAAGAGTGTGTGCCTAGACCGAGTTGTTTGGCGGTCCGTCCTCTCTGCCTACCCCTGCAGAAACGGCGTGATGGTTAGTTAGTTAGTTGTGAAGAAATTAGACGTACATTCTATACATAGCGGTAAGTACAATAAATTCTTTGAAATGCATAGAAGTTTATTTTGAACGTGGTTTTCCGACAAAATGACTATTTGTATAGATGTGAACTGATTTCAGCGTTTGGGAAGATGACCCTAAAAACATCCAAGTCATCCAAGATCAAGCCAGTAAGTAAATACAATTAATACAAAAATGCATACCTCTTCCACACGCAGAGACCCAGCTAATGATCAAAGCCTGCATTCAAAGTAAACCAATAATGGTGATATGAAGATTACAGACCTTGGGGTCACTCTAGATTGCAAACTTTCTTTCCGTGATCACATTAATTAGTTAATTTGTGTTTGATATCATCATCATCATCACTATTGGCTCTACAACCTCTGGTGGGTCTTGGCCTCCTCAAGAGTCTTCCTCCACTCATCTCGGTTTTGTGCCAGCTCTCTCCAGTTTGGAAGCTCCAAGATAGATATTATGTCTTTGAGGACGTTGTCGCTTCATCTTAGTCTTGGCCTTCCCAGGCTCCGTCTTGAGTTCAGCAGGGACTTTGGTGCTTGATGCTCGGTCATTCTCTCCACATGACCCAGCCACCGAAGTCATCCCAATTTTATAAATTTTGCGACGTTTAGCTCCTTAAACAAGGTATAGAGCTCATTGTTATAGTGTTTGATATATACATCATTTTTTTTTCAGTTTCATTTCTCATGCTTATTCGTTTTTTTATATTTAATTTATGTGTTGTTATTTGTGTGAATGTATTGCATTGCACTTCCCCTGCACACACTTCTGGAATAAACTTCTATTATTATTATTATTATTAATAATAATAATATCGTAAATACATCACTTAAACTACTCAGCTTCATTCATAGAATTACCTCTGACTTCAAACATATAAGTACACTTAAAACTCTTTACTGTTCGCTGGTTCGTCCTCACCTTGAATATGCTAGTGTCGTTTGGTCTCCTTTCTATGCTGTCCACATTTGTCACATCGAATCCGTACAACGTCGTTTCCTAAGTTGCTTGGAGGTTGGGTCTTGAAAGAGGGAGTACTCATATGATGAAATTGAATACATTTTAAACATTTCTTCTTTAGAAAAATGTAGAAAGGACTCTGATCTAATTTGCATATTTAAAATTATCAATAGTATTACTGATACACCTGCATTGTTACAACTCATCCAGTTCAACTCCCTTCTCGTAGAATTGAATAATAATGAAATGAATTGAAATTAAATTAAATAATGAAATGAATTGAATAATTGAAATGAATATTTAGATCACAATTCGATAAATTAATCTGAACATACGTGTGTGTTATTGAGACGGGTTCGCCGCTGACAAGGAGCAAACCTCCTTAGAACAGTAAGTGAAACAAAGCGTGTTAGGGATTGCTAACAAGTAACAAGTTAGTAAATAATTTGATCGCCCGGCCGCGTGACGGAGCATTGCCTGAAACATTCAGAGCGGCATGGCAGTCTAGTTAGTTTTGTAACAAATGAAACCTGTATTTCCCAAAACACCTTCTTCCAAAGATTGTGTGCTTGGAGTTGATGCTGTGCCGGGAGGTGGTGCCGAGGGGGTGGTGCCGGAGGGCGGCATGGGGGTGGGGGCGGGGGCGGGGAGGGTCCATGGGCGGCTGGGGACGCCCGGTCCTGACGCAATCCCCTTACTGCTAAATGTAACACAATACAACGCGCCAGTGGCGTAAATATCTAGGAGTTTTTGGAACACGTCCGCGGCAATACATGAATTTTCTTTCAAGGCGTTAATTTAATAAATTTGCAAAAGATCGACTGATTCTTAAATAAAATTAGTTAACTGCCAATTACAACACTGAACTAGCGACCAAGTGAAGAGAAAATCGACGTTATTTTGTAAACAAACATCTATAGATTAATTTTTAAATTGTGTAAAAATGGCGCGTGGTATAGTTGCTTTTAAGAAATGTTGAAATTCTCGTAGTTTTTCACAAATTATTACACAAAATTATTGCTAAACTGTATTAATGATTTTTTTTCAGCATACTAAACTACGAAAAAATGCTCAAGGAATGGAAATTAAAGTATGTTCAGGATAAGTTTATTTTATTTACCCTCACGTAGAACAAATATTAGAAAAAAATCCCCAATTGCTCTTGAATGTGCACAATATAATACAAAATTTCACAGCATTGACATTTTTAGTAATAACTAATAACTTAAAGAAATATCGATATGAAGTAACGCGTACGATTGATTATTAAAATGAGAGTATGGAATGTACCGGGAGCATCTCCTATCCTTTTCCTATATTCCTCTTCCTCTCCCCTTCCTGTTATCCAAAATTGATTTTAAGATATCTATTAAAACTTCATTTCCAATTAATTATAGCATAAGAAACTTCTGTGGCTTGACTTCAGTTCACTTGTATTTTTATTATCCCTGTGTTAGCGCCAATAATATTGGTTGCGCTCGGCGGATTGCTTTTGTGTTTATTTTGGATTTAAATATTATTTATTTCCTATGGCAATGAATATCTCCCTTCCCCCGCTCCCCTTATGATTCCCTGCTGTCACTATCGCAAGCAATCGCAAGTAATTTCGGTGCTCGAAGTTTGTGTGTTAACAATCATCGCCGCCGGACGCAGTCATAGTTATATACCTAACTCGCATAAAACTACCGCAACTATCTTGTCGCAGCTATTAGCATTAACAATATTAGCAACGATTAGCATTAACAATAATTCAGTTTAAAAAAAGTGAACTGCAACTAAATGGTGGTCTCATCAAGAAAAGAATTACGTTCCAGAAGAACCTGCACCTCTTCCGTGAGTTTGACCTACCCTTTATATTTATTTGCCATTGTATTTACGCATAAGTTAATTGCCAGAGATTATAACCTCTAAGCCGAAACATTATGGTCCAATCTAGCCTGGATGTGTAATTTAAAAGAACCAGCGCGCATTTTTACTTGAAAACATTTACGCACGTATTTCATTGCATATAAATTTATCGTGGGTAGTTGAGATAGGTCGTACGTACGTCATCACGAAATAATCTTCAGCCTATTATAATTAACAAATAAATTGACAATATGCCGGATGAATCAGACGTCTCCAAAATGGAACGAGACATTAAATTATTAGAAGCGAGGCAGAATTCACAATTTGCAAGGATTCAGAGAATTTATGATAGCATAAAGGGTTTGAAATCATCTAATTCAAAAAACATATTTTGTGCCAATGCAGCGTTGCTATTGGAGATCAGAAAAGAGTTTATTCAATTAGTAAATAAAATTAATGATTTAAAAATGCAAATAAATTCAGATTTTATTCCTAACTTTCAAATGGAACAATCATTTGATGATTTATATTCTGTAATCCAGTTAACCGCAAAACAGACATGTGACAATACAAGTGAGTTATCTGAAACGCATTCGAAGTTAGATAAATCAAATCTCAATGTTAAGTTGCCAAAATTAACTTTGCCATCATTTGATGGAAATATAATGGGATGGAGAATTTTTCACGATACTTTTAAAAAATTAATTCATGAAAATATAGATCTTTCCGACACGGAAAAAATTCATTATTTAATAAGTACTTTGTCGGGAAAAGCGTTAAATATCTGTGCCGGAATTCCAACCACAGCCGAAAATTACCAACTTATATGGAAGGCATTAACGGAAAAATACGAAGATACCCGGGCGAACGCGGTTTATTATTTTGATAAAATTTTGAATATAAAACCAATAACAGTACCAACTGCAGTGGATTTAGAAGCTTTTATAGACCAATTTCATTCATCAATTTCAGCATTGCAACAATTAAAAATTCCTAACTTATTACAATGTTTCTTTCTTTATATAGGGACTCAAAAACTAGACAAAGAAACAGCTGTAGCATTCGAATCATCGGTCAGAAAATCAGAGGCACCGTCGTACGATGAATTCGTAACATTTTTACGTGAACAAGCCAAAATACTACATAGAACGTCAAGATTACCAGAATCGAAATCACAACAGTTCGAGAAAAAAAAATTACGGGAAGCACAATATAGCCACGCATTTCTTAGTTTAACGCATAACAAAGCAAAACACTATAAGTGCACGTTATGTAATTTGTCAGACCATACATTCATTTTTAAATGCCCAACATTTTTAAACGCATCACCTAAGAGTAGGTTTAAGATAACTCAAAAACAAAACTTATGTCGAAATTGCCTAAGTACAATGCACTCTACCAATACATGCAAATCGGAAAATCGGTGCAGATATTGTAATCAAAACCATAACTCGTTATTGCATTTTGATGACACTTCATCCAATTTTTCTCGTAATATGGAGCGAAATTTAAATCCCAAAAGCAAACCTGAGAGTAAATCTGATAATGTAACATTATGTACTCTCAATAATGGAGATGCAAACGTTTTTTCCCCAAATCAATCCGTTTTATTAGGTACCGCATCTATTAGTGTTCTTGATTCCAGGAATAATTATCAGAAAATACGCGTTTTAATTGATAGCGCATCACAAAGCGAATTTATTACAACGAGCTGTTGCAAACGCCTTGGATTACCCTTATTCACAGATCGCAATCATACAACCATTAGAGGCATTGGAGATATTTCTCAACGCATTAAAGGAATGACTAATTTAAAGTTTGAGTCTCGCTATAATAATAAAACATCTTTCTCCATTCGACCTTTGGTAGTGGATCGCATTACAACCCAATTGCCGGCATCTTCTATAGATATGAGTGCGTTGTCTTATCTAAATGAATTGCCACTCGCCGACGACAAATTCCACATCCCAGGGGTCATCGATGCAATCATTGGTGCCAATGTTTTTGGCCAAATCCTTTTACCTGGTAAGGTAAAGGGCACTCAATCATTACCGAGTGCAATCGAAACCAGTTTAGGGTACGTACTAGTCGGAAACGCACCTACTCTCAAGCAAAGCAACGTAACTCGCAACCAAAACAAGGTTTCTCGTAAACCAAGTTTACACGCTCATTATTAATCTCATTTTTCTTGCCATTTTTATAATACCTAATAATTAATTAGTTTAGTTCAAGTAGGCATATATACATAATTGCTATCTTTTAATAGTATTTATTTTTATTTTTTTTTCGTTTCGCATGTTGGTTTATTTTGACCATCCTGTCAAGGCTGAGGGGCATGTTAGCGCCAATAATATTGGTTGCGCTCGGCGGATTGCTTTTGTGTTTATTTTGGATTTAAATATTATTTATTTCCTATGGCAATGAATATCTCCCTTCCCCCGCTCCCCTTATGATTCCCTGCTGTCACTATCGCAAGCAATCGCAAGTAATTTCGGTGCTCGAAGTTTGTGTGTTAACAATCATCGCCGCCGGACGCAGTCATAGTTATATACCTAACTCGCATAAAACTACCGCAACTATCTTGTCGCAGCTATTAGCATTAACAATATTAGCAACGATTAGCATTAACAATAATTCAGTTTAAAAAAAGTGAACTGCAACTAAATGGTGGTCTCATCAAGAAAAGAATTACGTTCCAGAAGAACCTGCACCTCTTCCGTGAGTTTGACCTACCCTTTATATTTATTTGCCATTGTATTTACGCATAAGTTAATTGCCAGAGATTATAACCTCTAAGCCGAAACACCCTGTATATTATGTAAAAGCTGTTTGTTTTTTACAAATAAAAAACTAAATAATACAGTCCTAAAAACCAGAATTTATTTGCTAATTGCTAAACATGGTAAAGCCAAACAGTGAAACCACGTCACGTGTATTACAGATACCTACTAATTAAAGAGCTGAAAGGCTGAATTTCTCAAAAGGTAGCATTTCTCAATCAGCTGTCAAAATCAGAAGGCAAAGAGAGAATAATAATTTAGGTAATATTATAAATTATTAATTACTAGAAATAATAAACAATATATTATAAAAAAGTCATAATGACACCCGACGACCATTCGTTCCATTATTTGGGAAGCGGATAAAACAAAACATGGTTAAATTTATAAGTTGATTAAATGTTAAGTAAAGTTATTTTTCTTCACATTTCTTCAAAGTTCTATTTTGTCGCTATTCTGTTTAGTCATGGAACCGCTCCATTTCTGTAGGTAGGTTCTATGTTTTCTATCCCGAAGATTTCCAACCCCATGTTGCTGCGCTCCTGAGTCCGTCCTCCCGCGCGGTACCTTTTTATCGCGTATGGATAAATTCATAATGTATCACGTCCACGCTATATTGTTGAGTGTCTGGGAATACCCTCGCACGGCGGTAGAGTACAGCGGGTATGGGGTAGCTTCCTTCTACAGCCTTTCCACTGCCTTCCACAGCCTTCTAGCACCCCCTCCGGCCACTTGTGAGCTCTGGAGGACTCTCAAGATTACTCCGCGGTTCTGATTTCAACATCCGCAAAAAGTCAATTTGGTATTCAATTTATTTACACGTACTTGGAGTTGAAGGTGGTAAGTTCAAGTACGGTTGTAGGAGTATGTTTTATTTTACAATACAATATTATCAGTTTTGTAACACAATATTATCAATTGTTTAGTGCATATATTATGTAACCCCACAGTAAATTTGTTGCAATCGGACTTACAAATTAGTAAAAATTTGTTGCAATCGAACTTACAAATTAGTAAAAATTTGTTGAAATCGGACTTACAAATTAGTAAAAATTTGTTGCAATCGGACTTACAAATTAGTAAAAATTTCGATGAAGAAGTTTTGCGTGTCGTATGTCTGTAAATCTGTTTGAACGTTTGTTTCCTAGGTGATGGTGACTTTTAAAATACATATATTTGAATTTCACTTATGTTTTCTTGATTGTATAAAGTAGAACATTGAAAGTGGAAAATAACCCACTTCCCGACATCCTATCGAGCTGAAACACATTCCATTCTATCGTTCTATCTAATTGGTGGCAATCAAGCACGCACGCAGACATACGAACATCTCTCTCAAATTCAATGAAACTAGAGTAGTTAACATACCAAAAAATGTCATCTTGTGCCACCGGGATTTGGCTCAGTTGGTAGCGTGGTTAACTCCGGTTCCTCGGTAGGAAGGTTCAGTTTTTTTTTACTTTTAAATGACACTAAACTTTGTTTTTCACGGGAAGCTTTTTTTAACGGTTAAATAAAGATTTTTTTTTCAAATTTGAAATCTTCGTGTTTTTTTGTACTTCTTTTTTCTCTTTTTTTTAAAATTTATGTTAGGTTCTTTATTACCTGCTTGTAGAATGTTTTATTAAAATAATTGTCATCGAGATAGTGACGTCACTTTAGACAAATTCTAAAATTCCTTATTTTAAAAATGTTACATAAAGCATGAAGTTTAAAATTATTTTATGATTTCAAAAGAAATTTTGGTTTTGATTTATTAAATAAGAGAAAATTGGAAATATTCTTCATTGAACGAGAAGTCTACTGTTCACAGAAGACTAAACTAGTCCCAGCGAGAGTTCGTACTGACATCTTCGACGTTCATCCCCCTCCTTCTCATGCGTCTTTTTTAAAACAAAAATTCAGAATACACTTGTAGGATGACGTCACATACGATCTCTCGCTGGGAATAGTATAGTTTTACTTACATAAGTTTGTGATAGTTGTCGGGTTAAATACTTTATAATGACAAAATTAAAAAAAATTGCAATATTGAAGATATTATATTTAGCGATACATTGTCTCATCGTCGAGTCGAAAAACACCCTTTTTGAATAATTTTAATGCTCTTCATATTATATTTAAATCTTTTGTTTTTGTGCCTTTGACCAAAATGTTATTTTGAAGACTATTTTGTAAGGACGACTTAAAATTTGGCTCACCAAGAAAGCTGTAATTCCAATTATCGGATTACGTCGCCAAATCTCAAACTTTCAAACTTGATTAAGTCGACTGGGTAATTTCGGAATCCCCTGGCAATATTCAGTTGGTGGGACATTTAATTGTCAAAAACCCACAATGAGATTCGCAAACTCTCACTTTATCTGGAAAGTTTTATTTCTCCATTGGTAAACTGGAGATATTCCCTTTGCGAGGGAAGTTCCGCCCGCCGCGCCGCCCTCAGGTGGTGGTGGCCAGGGGAAGCTTTGGCTGAAGGGGCGACTAAACAACATGTCTGATTAGTATCATAATTAGCGGAAAACAGATTAAGCTTTACTGGAATGTTAAAAAAAAGAAAAGTACGGCCTACTTTGTACATTTTTGTCACTTTTAGGGTTTGCGATCCCGCATCTCACAATAAAAACACATAAAAATCCCGCAATCCCGCGGGATTGCAGGATTTTTATATGCGGAATTTGCAGGATTACGGAATTGAAAAAATACTAAATTTACACCAAAAACATGTGGAAACTTCAAACCTGGAATCGATTTTGAAGAAAGAGAAGTCCGTTTACGAGGAAGATACCTTCAGTTAGCACACACCTTCTTGAAGGCAGCTTCACCAACTATGTGTGGAATCATTGAGAGCGTTTTCCGCTGCTGGGCTTTTATGGACAAATGTACAATCATGTAAGGATTACAAGACTCCCCTTAATCCATGTTTTTATGATTTTTTTTTTATTTGTATTATAACAAAATACTTATTATGTTACCTTTTAAATCTTTTTTTACAAGAGCTCCACACAGGAGGCCATGAGGAAAATAATTTCCCTAAAATTGCCTACTTCGCCTAAGGGGATGCTGTGTGGAGGGTCTTTTTAAGGAAGGTGAGGACGTGACGGACGTGACGGACGTGACGGACGTATGAATCCATCCCTCCATCAGCGATGGGTCAAAAGAAAGGTCAAAAGGCCTCCCTCAATCAGCCTCATATTGGTGTTAAATCTATTAAATCCCGTGGAATCCCGCGGGATTTCTAATTTCTTTCATTTTTAAAAGGCGCGGGATTTGCAAACCATACAAAATAAACAATGACCATGTAGGTACATAAAAATATAACCGTTTTTTCATCAGCCGTATTCGAAGTATATTGTAAAGCCTTAAAAGTTTATTTCAGAAAAGTTACTTCCACTATTCGGTATATAAATATCAAGTTAGTGATTTATTTTATGGGAAAGCGCTCGAGAATATTCGCTGGTAGTTCGTTCTTTCTGTTATTCATAATATACTTCATTGAGACTTCAATACAGCACCGCGGTGTTATAAGTTTCCTTGGTACTGCGGAGCTATTACGTATATCTTATTTATTTATTTAAATGCCCATAAGGCTTTTACATACAATGCAGTACATATTTTTTTTTTATTACGGTGAAAATAATGAGTGTACAAAATGCAAGTAACTTAAAACTATGTTTAAAACAAAATATAGGTTACATAAAATATAAGCGTTAACAAAATACAGGTAACATAAAATATAAGAAACATAATATAGTCCATAAAATATAAGAGTTGACATAAAGTAGGTAATATTCAAAATTGTCGTTCACATTAGTTTATGGGATAGGTAGAAATACATAGTTGGCACACATGGCGTTTGAAGTTTGCTAAGTTCATATTATTGTCAAATACTATTGTCAAATACTATTGTTTAATATTATATTTAATATTATATATAGATATTATTGTCAAATACTATTGTTTAAAAATTTGTGTTACCATATGTAAACGTTGTATTGGAGGATGCAAATCATTGTTCGAATATTCAGCTGAAAGTTGTACATTGTTAATGAAGAGAATACTCGTATGTTTTATAAACTAAAAAGCGTTTATTGAAGTGAAAACTTCTTTAGCACCGCTAACCAAGACTCAATGAAACGAAAAATAGCGACACCAAAAAAAACGCACATTGGTACATCTACAGGTTTTAGAATTAAATATGCACCCTCTTTGTAAGTGCTTCGTAGCCTCCCCACTCTTCTCTACTTTAGTTTTCTGAAGGTTTCACTTCTACCGCGAGTGAATTGCACACTCTGTTTTGAAGCGAAACTTCTTTAGCACCGTTGTGATTTGATGAAACGGAAACGAATGATACTAAAACGAGACAAACACCTACATCTGTAGGATTTAGCCTGCGAGAAAATGAGATAGAATGAAACCTTACCTACGTAAGTACCTGCGAAGCGTCGCACTCTATCAAGCTGCACGCTTTGATTATGAGCTCACTTTTCAAGGCTACTACTATTGGTTGAGATTGTGTGGATGATGGTTTCACTTCTACCGCGTATGAACTGCACTCGATTTTATTGAAGTAAAACTTCTTTACGCACGATTGATTTGGGGAGTAAGCTGGTGAATGCGTGACGAGAGCGTTACGAAAAGTGTGATCGGGCGAGGCGAACGGAAGGGAGATATAAGTTAATGAAGATAGAAAGAGACAGTGTTACGTTTCGTATATTACTGTAGGGGCAAGAGAGAGAGGTGCGAGCACACATTTTCTTTCTCTCTTTCTCTCATTGCCAGTTACGTTTCGTATATCTAAGACACAGTGCAGACCAATTAGGAGCAAGAGAGAGCAGTGCGCGCACGGAACAACAAAAGTTCTGTGTCTGCGCCGTCTTGTGAAGTTGTCGGGGACATAAAACTCAAATTTTTGTATTCTATCGGGAATACAGATGTTACCGTTTAAAAGTTTATATGCTGTTGTGAGCAAAGCAGTTTTCCTTCTTTCGGCGAGGCTATTAATACCCAGCATGCCGGACAAAAAGGCTGATGGATATAACCAGGGATAATATCCGAAGTCTCTAAGATATAAATATCTCAGAAACTTCTTTTGCACTTTCTCAATCATTTGAGAGTACGTTAAATCCACTGGTCCCCTTATTACTGAACCACTTTCCAAAATGCTACGTACTAAACTATAGTATAGCAAACCAAAGATATTCAAATACAAAGATAGCAAACGAATCGCGGCCGAGTTGCAAAAGTATCTGGAGTTGCTTAGCACAAATCCTAGCATTCTTAAAGCTTTGCTGCATATCTTTTCTATGTGGACGTGAAAGTTAGGTGCGCATCAAATGTGATTCCCAAATCTCTCAAAATAACAATGTGCTGAAGAGACGAACAAGACATTTGTAGTTATAGTAAATCGTTTTATTTGCCTTGGTGTAGCATATAGTAGAGCATTTCTTAATATTAAAACCTAATTTATTGGTGTGACTCCATTCGACGATAGAATTTATATCACTTTGTAGCTGCAAGCAATTTTCCAAAGATTGTTACGTTAAAATATGGCTATATATTGTGATTGTTATGTTAAAATATGGCTAGATTATACGTGAACTGTAAAAACTTTTTGTAAGTGCCTTCTTAAACAATCGGAAGATTACTTGCCATTGATTTGATGTTACAGACGAAGGCGACGTCTTGACCTAGCCATTGTGATAATTTTATAAAGTAACCTCTGAAAGATAGTTAGTTAGTCACTGATTAGTTAGGCATTGATTTGAAGATGGAGACGAGACGATGTCTTGACCTGTAATCATGGTTAGTGTAAAAGTTAGATGCATAGAGAGTTTTACGATGACCTCTCCGGCCCGGGACGGGGACGGTTGACACGTCTCGGGACGTGAATAATAATCATAAACATTTTATGTCACAATTTTGAGCCTTTCAAATATGAATGTCCCCACGGCCGAAATGGCGCACATGTCAGCTAGATAAAAAAGGCCATTTGTGGATTAGTCCGGCCTGTTATGAGAAATCTCAGTTTGTCAGCGTCGTACAAGAATATAAGGTCCCAGCTAGACTCCAGATGCAGATTGCTAAATTACATGTTTAGCGGAGAGCTAACGTTATTTCTGGTTAGAGTAAACCTAATTCAAACATTAAACCCTGTTTATCTGTTTCCGAAAAGGTTCTTAAATAATAATATGTATTATGTTATATCCAAGTATGTAATTTTCTTTCTAATCTAATCACACTAATAATAAAAACGCAAAGAGAATTTATACAGTTATTTAATTAATTTTTATTGTTAGATATTATTTTTTTATTTAATCTTTTAATTTTTAATTTATAAATTTGTCGAATTGAAGTCGATTTTATATTTTGATTTTTATTATTTCTCTTTTTTATATTAACTATGAACACTCTTTTGTTTTTCTATTCACAATTTATAATTTACAACTGAAAAATGTCCTCTATAACGTAGGTGAACTCCTAGTGTGGAGGACAATATAATGGAGGACAATACCTTTGTAATGTAAATTTACTAAGAATAAATAAATGAATAAATAAATATTTGTGCGACCGATAGTAGAACTCGGGAACTTACAAAAACCAGACGTTCTTACCGACTGATCTATAGTACCGACAAAGTGTATTTACCTTAAGTAGTGTATTTTTTTTTTAAGTTTTACCTTTTTTCGCGACAGGTTTTCATTTGAAGTATTTTTTCTTAAGTTTTACCTTTTTTCGCGACAGGTTTTCATTTGAAGTATTTTTTCTTAAGTTTTACCTTTTTTCGCGACAGGTTTTCATTTGAAGTATTTTTTCTTAAGTTTTACCTTTTTTCGCGACAGGTTTTCATTTGAAGTATTTTTTCTTAAGTTTTACCTTTTTTCGCGACAGGTTTTCATTTGAAGTATTTTTTCTTAAGTTTTACCTTTTTTCGCGACAGGTTTTCATTTGAAGTATTTTTTCTTAAGTTTTACCTTTTTTCGCGACAGGTTTTCATTTGAAGTATTTTTTCTTCCCACTTTGGCTTGATATTTTGTAGCTTAATGGTTTCAACATTTTTTTTCATTTTTTATTTTATTTTTTACGAGTATTTTAATTAACACCCTAATCATTATTTATTATTTACTATCTGACCCGGCCACGCGTTGCTGTGGCTAACGAAACACAACGACATCTATTGGATGGTTGCCCAAACTTTATGACCACCGCCATCTGTTAATTTGTATACAAATCAAATCCACACCACCCGCTCGCCAGCCCACTCGTTCACCACATACAGACATTCATCTTTATATATTACTAGCTGGTTTCCGGCATGCGTTTAAATGCCATTTTGCCACCTTTCCCGTGCGTCCCCGTTCCCCTCCCGCGTCCTCTTCCTAGCTAGCTTTATAAAGTTTCATTAAAATCAATTCAGTAGTTTTTGCGTGAAAGAGTAACAAGTACACTTACATCCATACAAACTTTCGCGTTTATAATTTTAGTTAGATCTTACAAATATAACACGCATCGAAAATTTACAAAACTTTTTGAAAAAATACAAATCAGTACGAATTATACATATTAGTACAACAAATACTTATAATTTTAGAAATACAGAAACATATCAGTTATAATCACAATTCCTTATTTTTGTTTTGACGTAGGACGGAGAGATTGGTAATAATATAACTTATAACATTATAATGGCGCAATTTGGTTTTATTTCACTTCAAGTGCGCTCCTAGCCCTGTCAGACCAGAATTAAAACTGGCAGTGATAAAAAAATATTAACTTATTGCCACTATTTAAGAATCACACACTGCGTTATTAATTAAAAAATATATCGCACACTTCGATAGTTAGCCGAAGGTCACACATCAAAATTAAGCAATAATACCGTCAAAATTTCCATCAATCATATTTTAAATGATGCGGAAGTTAAGAGTAAATACAAATGACACTTTACAAAATGTTTAAAGGTAAAACCACACTAAGCCCACGCAACGCGACGCGACGTAGGTAGACGTCACCATTTCCATATCTGGACTACTTAGCATCCATACATTTTCTATGGAAACGAGTGCTTTAGAATCAGACTAGCCCCACGCAACACAAACCGACGCCCCCTACGCGACGCGGATCTGCCACAGCCAGATCGGTGTGGGCCATGTGGAAGGTGGAGGGGGTGTGGTCACGCCTACTATGAGATGATTTTACATCTTTGTGGTGTTATCTAAGCATCTAAAGTTATGTTTCGCTATAACTGTGGTTGTTTTTTTTTGACAGATATTATTCGAAAATGGATGACGAACAGTTCATTGAAACTGTTAGACGGCACGAAGTTATTTATAAAATCAAATTACAGGATTATAGGATTCTGCATACGCAGTGCGGCTTGGGAGGAAATTTCAGCCATTCATGGCGTGACTTTTAATATTATACCCCTATAATGAATGACAATCAAACCTTAGACACACTGCCAATCTTTCTCTGGTCCCAATTGACTTTCGGAGACGTGCGTTTTCTTTTTTTATGTCACATTCAATTATGCTGTGAAGCTCTTCAAATACCACTTTACTCACACGGAAGTGCATGAAGAATCGTCCGTCATCAGATTCTAGTTCCTTTACTAAAGTATGGAACTCACCAAACATTTGTCTTTGTTTGTTAATGTTGTGGACCCAAAGATATTGAAATATAATAGATGTGCTATCTGCAGTTTTTACTAGGTGGGACTGCGCTTCCGGGTGTCGCCGATATTGTTTACCAATTAACAAATAAACTAAATGAGCGAATAATTAACGAATAAACCAAACAAACTTTAAACTAAATGAACGAATGCTTTCCGAATTCAAATTATATTGTTAACCAATACTAATGCACAAATTTAAAAAATCAACGAAATGAACTAATTTTTTTCGTATGCAAACTACCCTGATTAGGTCGTAGTCCGCCGACAATTGCGCGGACATCATAGCATATCTCTTTTGTATTTGAATATCTTTGTGTGGACCCAAATACTTGTCACTTTTTTATGTTTCTTTTTACGAGAATATTGATTTAATAATAATAATCGTAGCAAATCATCTTCAAATTCGCTTTCAGAAGACATGGCAAAGCTATCGTCCGCTGAGAAGAGAATCACATAAACATAACCTAAGAAATAAATGTCAAATGTGTAGAATCAAACGCGCCTGCGCACAACCAGAGACCCCTTGTCACGTTGTCACAGCGACGCGTACCTACGTCGGCCAGTGTGAACATACACAGGAACGTTGCGTCGCGTTGCGTAGCGTCGCGTGGGCTTAGTTTGTTTTCAGCTTAAAGCTCTCTTTGGGAGGCGGATGTTTTCATTATGGTTCATCCACTTGCCTGCAAAACGATGGAATAATGTATTCTGAAAAATATGCACAAGAATAATTTTAAAAAACTTTTGTCAGAATTCCTTAAGCCGCGAAAAGTATTTTCCTTTTTTCATGAATATTATAAAATGGATTCCAAATGGTCTAGTTGAATTCTAAATGGTTTCTGACAATGGATGAATACAAAATTTTTAGAGTTTTTAAAATTTTGAAATCTTTTGAAGTTCTTAATATGAAACCCAACATTTGAATCACTTTAGTGGTTATATTATTAATGTGGGAGATAAATGTTAATTTGGTGTCAAATATTATCCCCAGGTCTTTTATTTCGGGTACAGAACTAAGACTTGATTGTTCATACAATAAGTGAAAATCAATGGGGTTTTCTTCCTATGATTTGACACTTTTGTACATTTAGGGTTAATTTATTTAGGATTAACCAATCAGAAAAGCTGATGAGATTTGATTGTAAGAATAAGCAGTCATTAATGTTGTCAATAATTCGGCAAATTTTCATATCATCTGCGAACATCAAAATAAAGATACGAGTAAAGACATTTGTAACGTCATTTACAAATATGTTAAAAAGAAGTGAGCCCTGGGGCACGCCACTTATAGCTTTAAAGGTGTAGGACAGTTTACCTTTGATGAAGACAGTAAGCTCTCGATTAGACAAATATTTCTTAAACCAGGATAGTATGTTACCGGTTATGCCATGTTCCGCCAGTCTGTTGACAAGAATTTAATTAAACTTTATTAAATTCTTGTTAACAAAACTGAATTTAAATTAAACTTAATTTAATTAAACAAAAATTAAATTAAACTTAATGACATTAAACAAAACTATCTAGATTTGCAAAAAGACTAAGCCCACACAAGCCCTTAAAAATAGCAAGAGCCTTAATCTTCTTCCATTAGAGAAACTCAATTTCCTCAAAGAACAATAGTTTTTTTACGAGCGTGTACATTGAGGAATCTCTCTTGCGAGTTGGAGGTAGTTGTGTATAGTTTGTTCGCCAGCCTGGGGATTGGGGAATACCCGCCGCACCGGTTGGTGAAATAGTTTTATGACTGTTAGTTTATTATACACATTTTTCGCGATTACTTTTGTCGGTTTTACGGCCCGGACGGTGGGTGGCTAAAGTTTTTACTGCGCCCAGAACTTGATGCGGATTATCGCTATGATCATCTTCTCACACTTCTGTGCTCCTGGTACTGAACTGCTCATAAAAACACTTTATTTGATTCAATTGAATACGTGTAGGTATAGTACCTACACGTCAAACTTCGCGGCATGAACACGGTACGATCCATTCTCGCGCAGTTACTGACTTTATAATTAACGTAAGCGAAATAGAAGGATGCGTAAAAACAAAACAAGAACATTACACAAGACAACATAATAAATTATACACCAATTCAGTTAAGACGGAAAGTGGTAAAGAAGTTCCATGATGGTGTTCAGCGTGCACTACAAATATACAATCTCCTTCCGATAGCCTGACAACAGTAAAATTGAACAAACATATTTAAGAAAAAACCATTCAACATTAAGATTAGTGAACAAAATCAAAATGTGCTTACATAAAAATAAGATGTTACTTAGGTAATCTCTATCTCTATCTCTATAAATAAAAATGAATCCCCGAAATGTATGTACGCGCATAACTTCCGAACGACTGCACCAAATTGGATAATTCTTTTATTTTTGTGTTCGTTATTGTCAGGACAAGGTTTGTATAAAACTATTGATGAGCTCTGGCATTATGAAATTTGTATAAAAAAATTGCAATAGGTGGTACGCGAGCTGTTTTAAAACTGAATGCATCGGGACAGAATGTATGGTATGCGGGAGTGTGAGGGGGGAGGGAAGAGGGGGGATTCGGGAGGGGGGTTCGCGGAACGAGTGAAAGGGGGAGTGGAGTGGGGAGAGGGAAGGTTGAGGAGGCGGAAGGGGACGCGGGAGAGAAAGAGGAGGCGGAAGGGGAAAGGACACGCTGGGAGAAACAATTTCTTTATTAAATGGCATAGCAACGCATGCCAGGAACCAGCTAGTAAACAATAATATTAAGATGTTTTTAGTTTGTAATTAAGTGAAATTTGTTGTGAAAAAATGAATTGTTCTGACAAGTGAGAAGTGATAACTTTAAAATTTTTATTTTATTTTCTTTACTTAGTTTCATTCTTGTTTTCTTCGTATTCGGTTTTCGTAATTTATTTAATTCTTCGTGTTCGGTGTTAAAACTTCTATCCTTCCTGCCTTGTTTCAATCCCTTTTCCCGCAGTTCATCTCGACTTTCCGCGGTCTGCCTCTGGATCCCTTCCACAAGGGCATGGGCAAGGGCTGACATTCTTTCAACAAGTTCAGTTGTCCAGTACATAGCATTCTTTCTGATCTACAGAATTCTAGAAATGTCTTCTGCTCAATTAGATTTTAGATTTTGTGGTTCATTTTAATTCACTGACCCTTTTTGTAGAAGATTTTTATTTTAGTTTATTTCGTTAATTTGGGGTTAGGTACCATATCTCTCAACTGCTGGTCATTTTTTGGTTATGCCATTGGGGAATAAAAGAACGTTAGTTTTCAATTGGTTCCTTTGTCATTGCAAAATTTCTTCCATACTAATTGCAAAATCACTATACGGCGTCATTTAAAAATAAATAATAATAATTCAAATTTCAACATTGTATATCGCCCAAAAGGGCTTTTACATACTTATGATTTAATAATATAGGAATAATCGTGGAGTAAATTTAGCAAATTCAGATGTCAGGTGCTAATACGTGGGTCTACCCAATTAGGGCAATTAGTGATGTAGACGAATAATATGTTTACATTAATACTTGTGAAGTGAAGTGAGGTAAGTTAACTATGTACATATATAGCCTTCTTGTAACTAAATTCCGTGCAGACGAATACATCTACAATGTACATCTACCATTTCTGCGAAAGTATTGCCATCCGCGTGCGATGTATTTGCGCCATTTTAATAGAGTGGAAAATTCTCATTATCGCCCTGGTGTAATACCATCACTCAAATTTGAAACGTTGCTTCAAATGACTTTAGACGTGCTTCATGACCAAATCTGAATAGCCAGGTACTTCCTCCTCTTGATCTCCTTCCCTTCCCCACTACCTTCAGCCTCACTACGTACCCCAGTTGGGGAAGCCATGTTCTCACTAACTCCAGACGGTTGGGAGCAGTTGCACTCTTGTGCGGTATTCACATAAAAAAGATATAGGTTATATATGCATATTATAAATGCATCATTTGAAATCGAGAATACGGGCTAACTACTGAGAGTGGTATTAAATATTAAAATCAGATAAAGCCAATTGTATTCCAAATTTAGGAGTGGCTGTGTTAAAAGCGGTGACAGTGAAATACAATGGTGTACCTAAAATTCCTAAAAGCTCACAGAGCGTTTGGCAGTGGTGAGGTATTTTCAGTACATGCAAATAGTGACTCCAGTGCAGCGGCCGCGGTTAGGTCCGTTAGCAGGGCCCATCGCAATGCACTAAATATTTAAGGACCCCCCTTTTTGTGATGCACTTCCTACCGGACGGTGGCGATGCAGCCGTGCACTCTGTCACACTGTTCGTTTATTTCTTCCGCTCATTGGCACGTGCTAACTTTCAACAATGCAAAGCTTTTTTTAATGGCAATTTCATATAAAATATTATTTTCTTTACTTAAAAATCCTCAATTAATATCTACTTATGATAAAACGGAAAAAAATTAATACACCTCCACTCTTTCGCATAAGCTTTACAAGTACACATTAATGATAGCATGATAGCTTGAAATTAAACATGGGCAGCATATATAATTATCTCTCAGAACATATACAAAAGATAGAACGATTGGTGTTTAAAAATGCTCGTATGTTAAAAATTGCTTATGCAAAATAATGCTACAGAAGTAAGGTATAAACTACTTTCATTTTCATGAGTTTCTTTTAGTTCAGTAAGTGAAATTGCAATTTCCATGATCTGCATTTTAACCCCTCAAGTATCGGAAGGACATTACGGTCTACCAACATCATGTTCCATCAGAGCCTCTGAAGGACCGGGACATCCGTATATTATAATAGTATTTTTACCTATTTTTCAACAACGCGGAGATTTATTATTTGTTCGTTGTTGGAAAGAAAAAAATATATTCTTCCCAGTTTGTCATTTTGCATGGATAAAATCAAAAAAATGTCAATGTGTATTTATTTATTGTATAAATGGTGAATTTATAAAAGTGAAGTGACAGTTTTCTTACTAATTCCCCAGACAAATAGAAACTGTTTTCTAGATATCGAATTCTTTCAAAATTATGGAAGTTTCGAGTCACAATATTTCGAAAAGTTTTTTTTTGTTGACATTTTCACGTTCGATATTAAAATTTTATTATTTAGAAATGTCAATGATTATTTCAAATGCAACATATCAAAGATAATTTTATCTTGTTTCTAAAATAGTGTTCTTATGTACGATAACTTCAAAAATATGAAACGTACAGCTCATTTAAAATACTTTAGAAGCGTTTGGTAGATCTGTGAAATTTCACCGTGTGGTTGGATTAGAATTTTTAAAGGGTCAAAAGAAACCTTCATATCTGTGATAAAAGTATGTTAGTATCATTTACATTCGGAGGCGACACATTATTTATTATAAGTTTTCTCCTTGGAATCTTTACTAAAAAAATCAAAACACTAGAACAAACGTTGAACCGTCGATGCGTAAAAAAAAGATTTACTATTGCAAACATATTGAACGTAGTAATTTCAAAGGTTGTGTGCAATTAATCCAAATTAAAACACAGATGCAATTACAGCAATTTCCATGGACATCACTAACACCAATAACAGTCAGTCACAGAATTCTATGCACCATTTGCATTGTAGATACCATACGAGTAGATAGTCAGCCGTATAGAGAGCTAGTCTATTTCACAGCCTGAATGTTTAAATCTTCGGCCATAGTGCACTGAAAGGTTTGGCAAATTGCAAAACAATGTTAAATGCCGAGGGTGGGAGACAGTTTTCAGCGCCGCTTTCAGCCGATTGCATATTTATTTCACACTATGGACACTATAAATATTTTAGGGCAGTTCGGAACTATAGCCTGCAGGAGGTATATTGTTATCAGAATGAATATTCTATTTGATATGCTTAATCGGGCGTCAGCGGGAAGGATCAATGCATCAGTAGTTTTTCAATGAATTTCCACAGTAATTATTATGAGGTATGTATAGCTTGGCTAGCAGTTCAATTGGTTGAGTTCAATACTCACAGTACTTAGTGAAAAGTATGTAAGTAGCTCCTTCCAAAAAATACTTTATAAATGATAGAACGATACAAAAGCAAAAGACATGTAAATAGTTTAAATTTAATCTTATATAAATTCATTCTAATTTTTTTCAAATTTTCGTCAAATTAACTAATAAAATTCTATAACACTTTTATTACTTTTCAATTGCGGCACGTTCCACAGTGGTGGATGCTCTCAGCATCGTCCTGATAAATGATCACAGGTATTTAAAATGTAAAGCATTGCTTTAGCGATGTTTATTTTTTACATTAACTCCACACAGAAGACCCTGAGGAAAATAATTTCCCTCTGGACCTATGTCATCTGATATGCTGTGTGGTCTTTTTGGGGAGAGGAAGGAATTAACATTGATCTTGTAGGAAGGAGGAAACACAGAAGCCGATAAATCTTTCCAAAGACGAGCTGTTGAACTCAAGAAGGAGTCGAAGAAGCAACCCGTTCTCATGTGATAAATTTCTACCGTGAACATGTGTTGGGCATGCGTTTGGCGTGTTTCCCGACTATGAACCGGTGCCAAAGGGATCAATGACGCTAGTTCCTCAGAGCATCGTTTATTGAAATACCGGTAGAACAAGGACAGCATTCACACCCGACCACTGTGCACTAAAGATAGAAATCCGTTCGTTAAGGTAGGAGAAACTATCAAACGGACCGCCCGTTTCTGCACAGAGACGAGGGTTTTTTCCAGGTATTTTGGAGCTCCAGACCAGAGGTGGTTCCCAAATTCAACCGTGGGGTGCACTTGCGATTTGTACAGGGTTAGCAGTTATGTACCTTCTGTAAGTATCTGCGGGCAAACAGTACGCCCAGTTTTTGGGTAGCAAATTTAACTCTGGCTTCGATGGAGCCCCCATACCTGAGCTGATCAAATATAGATACACCAAGCGGTTCCATGGCAACTCAGAATGAAACCAACTCAGAAACACCTCAGAAAGGTCATTAAAAGCTACGAAAAAATAATTTTAAAATAGCCGGTAACCCTAACCTAACTTAACCTATTTAACCAATTTTTTATATTTTTTTATCATCACTCTTAATGTCCTTTCTGATGTGCTTCTGAGTTGGTTTCATTCTGAGTTGTCTGGTCACCACACCAAGCATATCAATCTGACCTATTCGGAAGATTGCTTCCGTTGAAGAAGACTAGATTTTCATTTCGATTCCTTTTAGACGTAATCAGACATGATTGGGTCTTTGAAACATTAACTTCGACGAAATTATTTTTACCCCACTAGAAAACACTCTCGAGTTAACCGTCCGTTATTTGCTTCAAACCCCTCCGATCCATTGGAGTTTTGTGTGCCCTTTGGGGGCTTGTCGAACGAACATCCGCTTAACAATGATTTGGTGCATATGACAAAAGGTCATTGAGGTGCAACAAAAACAAAGCCGGTGACAGAACCAATCTTTGGCGACCTAATGTGAATAACCGTGAACTTTACAACCTTCCACTCCCCATCCTCTCTCTATTTTTTTCAGCCTCACCCTGATTGTGATTACCAAACCAAAGCCCCAGCATCGAGTCGAACCTTCGACCAAGTATATTTAGACAGGGCGTGTAGGTCTTAAAAATGACACCGGAACCAAAAATATTGGTTAAGATGAAGCCATACTAAATAATGCAAAATCATACAAAATCATATGTTGTTGTTTTGAAAATTTGATGGCTTAGAAGTATTATAGATGCTTCAATTAAATACTGTGTGTAGAACATACCTTGGCCCTTAAAAATATCGGTAATTTTTTTTATAAGTCTTTTAATAAGCCTATAAAAAAATAAAGTATAAGGTCTATAAAAAAACTTTCAAGTCCAAACTCTCCTATTTTTAAACCCCTTTTCGGATTTGATTTTATTGTATAATGTGGCAAATTTAGTTTCTTTTATAATAATCGTAAAAAAAAATGATGTTTACGCCCGAACTTCACAAAATAAAATAAAATATGCATTTTCTCGTTGTTATTTTTGACATCATTCAATACGGCCCGCACTCTACGAATTTGGATTCTTGAAGTGACCCTTATGGCATGGGCACAAGAACCATGCACTGGGCACACTTATTTCGTATCAGTCACGCCCCAACCGGCGCGGGGGACAGTCGTGTGACTCCGCGTCGCTTAGTTTCAGTTTTCTTGCAATAAACAATGCGTAAAACAGGAATTAATATTTTTTACAAGCCTTTACGAAATCAACCTGTAAAAAAAATTCTCAAATACCTTTTCCAACCTCTCCGAAAGCTTTTTCTCAAGTATTTTTAAACTCCTCCAATAAAGGGCGTGAATTCCGATTTCGATTTTCTCCTGAAGTATTGGATCGCCTTAACAAAAACATTTATCAAAAAGAAAGTCCTTTATCTCGCAGTCAAAAGATCGCAAGAAGTATTGGTTTGTACCTTTAGTTGGTCTGCGTGGAGCTAATTAGTTTTCCAGCAAGTTCGCGGTAACGGAATTACTAGCTTTGCGAAGATCATTTTTAAAACACAAATTTCAGGCAGTTAGAAATATTTTAGGTATGGGCTATCGCGAACTTTATTATTAACAGTTTAATTAGTTATATGAATATCTTAAAAAATATGTATGTAACATATGAATTCGAGGCAGCGTATCGAGAAAAGTAACATTTGATAAAAAAATGTTTAATTTCTTCCTAGTAAAACAACTACGTCATGCAAGAGATGCAACGAAATTCGATTGGTTTGTACCTTTAGTTGGTCTGCGTGGAGCTAATTAGTTTTCCAGCAAGTTCGCGGTAACGGAATTACTAGCTTTGCGAAGATCATTTTTAAAACACAAAGTAACATTTGATAAAAAAATGTTTAATTTCTTCCTAGTAAAACAACTACGTCATGCAAGAGATGCAACGAAATTCGATTGGTAGTAGTTGTATTATGAAATTTCTCGTAGGTGGTGTCACTTTGGGATTGGAATTGCGTAGGGAGGGCTAATCTATCGATGAGTCGAACAGTTAAAAATCTATAATATCAACAAAACTTTGCCGATGCTCAAAAATGGATCAAGACTTCTTTGAATAAGCACGGGAGTTCGAAGAATATTCGTTCAGATTGTATTAACTACTAGGACCATCCGATTATACTACCATTGCTCCTCATGGCTTTGTCCAGACGATGTCCTTTTCCTCTCCCAACCAAACGTCACCTATCCCGGAAACTTTAAACATAATTAGCACCAAAAGCGAAAGCCTCTCCTAGAATTCGAATCCTATCAGAGTTCAACCTTATTCACTGAGTTCGAGTTAATCCAACGGTGAAGGGGCCGAACTCGAAATTAAAACAAAATGTTTTTATGCCTTACAATTGTAACGATTTGTATTATTTATACCTTATTTATTATCTTTATCTTATCTGGATTAGATCTGATATTAAATAAGGGTAATAGTCTTGGTCTCAAGTTCAGAATAAATGATACTCTCAGTATCGCCTTGGTTGTGAGACCACCATTCAGTATAGGCCACTTGCATGGACTGGAAAAAATCGTGTGGATAGATTTTTTTACTAAGAGTACGAAAATGTTAGTAAATTTTTTTAGAAATGTAGTGTTTTTTTTTTTAAATAAATAAATCCATTATTTGGGCTCGTGACGTCACTACATGAAAATGTCCCGTCTCCGAAAATGTTCCTATTCATTTTATAAAATTCCACACCAATTTATTTTTTTTATATGGCATGACTTTGATTTCAGGTGAATTTTTTAATTTGACATTTAACGTTCACTAGATTTATTGTTTGTTCTCTGCGAACGTATCATTTGGTTGATTTTTTGACAGATATAATGAAGAGAACCCCGTACATTTTACGTTGTCCGTACGTCTTTTAGTGGTATTATTTGGGTATAATGATAATGATGCGGATTTTAACAACATCAAATTTTATAATATTCTTAATATTATTATAATTTACAAGTACAAGTATATTACATTTGATTTAGTAATATAGAAGTTGAACATTATAATGATTTTTGATCAATAAGATGAATCAAGTAAAAAAATAAATTTATTAGATTTAATATTTTTGGTATGCGTCGTTCTTCACCTATGCCATTCGTGTGGAAAAAGTTCTTTTTTTTTAAATGATTTTCGACTATGTAATTATCGTTTTTTTCGCACCTATAAAATTATGTCCCGTCTTTCCGGTTTATAAAAAATGGTCTGACGTTTCGAATTGAAATTTTCAAAAAATCGCCAGGGTTTCAAAAATACGATAAAAAAAATACAGAATGTCTTAGAATATTTGCCTAAACCGGATTTTTTTTTTTAAATGTGATGCTAGTGGCCTATTGA
Organism: Limnephilus marmoratus; assembly: GCA_917880885.1. NCBI lineage: Eukaryota > Metazoa > Arthropoda > Insecta > Trichoptera > Limnephilidae > Limnephilus > Limnephilus marmoratus. Next base: position 30,690,489 of record OU862910.1, read on the forward strand.
AACGTTGCGGGTTCAACTAGCTTTAGCTGTATTTGGTGAGCAGATCTGAGTTGCTAGGTACTTCCCCACCTTCCTCTCCTCATCTCCTTCTCCTTTCCATTACTTTCAACCTCATAACATACCCCGATTTTGTATGCCATATTCTCACTGACTCCAGACGAGTGCAGCTAGGACTCTTGCGTGGCATTCAGAAAAAATAAATAAATGTAGGGATTAAAATTTCAGTATCGCCCTGGCCGTGTTTGATGACCAAATCTGAATAGCAGACATTTACCCCACCTACCTCTTACCCATCTCCTTCCCCTCCCCCTTACCTTCAGCCTTACAACATACCATACCGAGAGCAGTTGGGACTCTTGTGGGTTATTCACATTGAAAAAATTATAAAACATTCAGTTGTATTGTATTTCAGTCTTTGTGATGTTCTTTTTGACTTCTGAACCATTCATTTTGTTGCAGATTTTCATTGAAAGTAAGCCACCATTAAAAAGTTCATCTTTTTAACGTATTCCTGCAAGAGTCACAATTATGCCTTGAATCTGTTAGACAACATTTTTTAAATTTATATATTTTTTTTTATTAAAAAATTACGACTTCTGTCAAAAATTAAACAAAATAAATACAGAATTATTAATTAATGAATCAAAATAAAACAATTTTGGTTGGGACCAAAGATATTGAAATATAAGTAGATGTGTTATCTGCTGTTTTTACTATGTGGGTCTGCGCTTCCGGGTGTCGCCGATATTGTTTACCAATTAACAAATAAACTAAAAGAACAAATAATTAACGAATAAACCAAACGAACGTTAAACTAAATGAACGAATTCTTTCCTTATTCAAAATATATTGTTAACCAATATTAATGCACATTTTCAAAAAATCAACGAAATGAACAAATTCTTTTTCTATGAAAACTACGCTAATTAGCGCGTAGTCCGGCGACAATTGCGCGGACACCATAGCATATCTCTTCTGTATTTGAATATCTTTGGTTGGGACCTACTTTATCAATTGTCTGAATTGTTCCCAAAATTGGTTCCAATTTTTAAAATCACACTTAAATTCAAAGCGAATCCAAGTTCTAAAGTTCATCGAACCGGATTTACACATCCAATCACATCCTAAATTAGTATATTTTATTTTATACCACGTATATAATATATAAAATGATAGCTACAATGACAAAAAAAATATCAGGCTAAGTTTCTATAAATACAACAGCTGGTCTGCATGTTTTCTATCTATTTATAAACGTTAAATTATTTTTAAACTATGTGGAACTGCTCAATTTTCAAAGCTGTAAGGTGCAGCCTGAAATATTTCTATACTTTTGAATGTAGCTACGACTTTGTGGTTATCCATTATAGATAAATGAAACAATGTTACTTTGTTTGAACCACTTGTATATTTGTTTAAAGCCGACCCGTTTCGGAACGACAGTTCCTTCCTCAGGGCAAACGTATACTGATTTGACAATTACAAAATAGTGTGTGGGAATAATGTATTAGGATTGTGGTAGGGGTGGAGGCGTTGCTAGGGATTAATGAAGAGTGGGTTTAATTAATTTTGATTAATGATTAAGGGCCCGCAACCCGAATTTCTACCGATTTCTTACATATCTCCCTTAAACACGGTAAGATTTATAGCTCTTAAAAAATATACGTTATTTTTAAAGATAATATCTAGACATTCCCCGTGCCGAAACGCAAATCATATAAAATTCCCTCGATAGAAAAAAATCGCAACGAATGCTCCAAAAATTATTATAAACACGTCTGTTTCAGTTATTTTACAAGTTATATGTATGAAAAAATTCAGTGTTTCTTTAAATGCTATTTAAGACAATGCCCACGAGATTTTTGCTCTAATTTAAACGAGTCTCTAATTTTGTCGCTGTAAATGTTAGCGCTCTCCTCTAACATTCGTAATTTCGTATCTCTCCATCTTCTTCTTTTCGAATCCGGTTGCAGAGCCTTAATGAGAATTAATAAATATTTCTGTTTTTTTTTTTACAGGTTAGAAACATATAATTTATGTGGAATGAGTAGTTGGTAATATAGTGCATTTCCAAGTATGTAGGTAGTAATCTCCCATGCCACATGTAGGGTGTAGGATGTATGTTACACCCTTAGCGCGACAGGCTGCGGGCTGCGGGCTGCGGGCGCCCGGCCCTTAATCCGGTTCCGCCAGCGCCCGATCCCGTGGCAACTTTCCCCGCCAAAGCTTTAGGAAAAGCTCCGCGAAGGCCTTATTGCTGTACTGTGTCCATTACCACTCGTTATAAGGGCGACTGCTGTGGGTGGGTGGGTGGGTGTGGGGGCGGAGGAGGGTCCGGCACAAAACCTGCTCCGTATGCTAAGTGAGAAATTGTGTCCGCCATTTGAGCATGTCTGCTTTAATTGAAACTTTGTGACATTTCGCTGCACTAAAACGATTCGAAATAGTTTGATTTCGGTGGGTGTTTTATGGGTGGGAAGTGGGGACAGTAATTTTGGAATCGGAGCAGCATTGTGCTAATTTTTTTTAGATATTTTATGGTTCTTAATCATCTGTCAATAGCTTGCAACGGGAGCAGCGTGGGAAAGTACCTGGCTATTCTGATCTATTCTGATCTGGTCTTGTGAGATATACACTTTTTTTTTAATTAGCCATCTATTAAATTTATTTTCATATTAATACTCTTGACAATAATTTATTTTCGTTATTACACCTTGGTTTCTCTTTGATTAAATTTTGTATAAATTTATAAAGGTTTTCAAAATATAAATAAATTCAATAATAACCTTATATATACCTAATGATTTTATTTATTTTAGACGATTGCTTTCATGATACCTAATAACTAATTAATTACCACTCATTGTAATGTTTTTTTGTCTGTAGATATTTACTTGTCTATTCTTATGTTTGTTAATTTTCATTATACGTTTAAACTGATGAAAAAACCATTGGTGTTGAAACATATCGATTATTTTGATTAAATAGTGATGTAAACAAAGATATTTATTTTCATTTAATTAAAATGATGCCACAAACTGAATTTGCGCTTATGGAAGAAGTAAAATATTTGTATTTTCAACAGCAATAATTTAGACTAACTGCCTTCAATTCTGACAAAAACTGTCGTACTGTTATTTACAGACCTTAGTGTAGGCGTATGATGTGTGTGATCTTGCAGATATTAAATGATACGCGCGTATACGAGATGAACATTTATTGGTACTATACAAGTTATAAGCTACGTCCTAGCTAACGGAGCTGTCTGTAGGTAAGGAGAGCGAGCAGGTACATTAATCACCTTTTATACTCAGTTCCGCCGTCTCACTCTTGCATATTTGAAAAGGCAGGCGTGCCACTAAAACCATTCTCACAGGTACCTACACGTTACACCAGACCTAGCAACTTACTGTTTAAATTACGAAATTTTGGTGAGAAAATATTGAATGATATGTAACGATTTGCAAATAAAATACTGTATTGTTTTTTCAAGGATATTTGTAAAACACACACAATCAAAATAATTGTGTTCCGTCCCAAATCATTTAAAAAAATATTGATATGAATAGAGCATTGTTCCAAGTGAATACTACATTTGTTCCTTTTTTCTTTAATAATTATTTGGTACCCTCTGAGAAAATTCACTGCACTGAATCACAGTAACCCCACATCAAATTAAGTTTTAAAAAAGTGTCCGAGAAGTATCTCAGGACGCGGACGGGTGGTCGTTGGACTGGAGCCTCCTTGCATAAAGGGCCCTGCAATATAAATGAGCACCCGACAATAGCTGATAAACGTCGCCGAGTAATGGATGAATATTTATACCACTTTTCGTAGGGACTTAAGGCGCGAGGTGATGGGGTTGCCAGAATGCCAGGTTGCAGAGCCGGCCCGCTCGTCGAGGAAAAGGTGGTTCAACACCCTTGTCGCTTGTCGCGTGTCACTCAGAGTTATTTGCAATCTACGCCCGAATGGAGATTTTATGAAATTTTCAGCGTACATCTCAACAATATCTTGTGAAGTAATTGATACCGGTGGGTATTTCATTTAGATATAAAATAAATATGAAGTCAGTTGACTAAATCGATAAGAAAAATCGGTATTTGAAACTGACAATTCTTGGCGGAAATTCATTATATTATGATAAAACAAATATGAAACTTATCTCAGCTTTAATTTATTTGACCATAATTGGTTTCAGCTTGAGCCATTTTTAGACTGGTACAAATTATTCTTAACCTACGGTTTGTATACATAACATATGAGGGAGGGGGAGATGGGTGGTCGACAAGGATTTTATTAAATAATAAGGGTTTTATTACATTTGTTACCAAGTCGTCTTTGACTGTCGAATATCTAATTATTTTGGTTATTCCCAGTAGGCTTAATTACCTCGAGTTTGTAACTTACTTCAATATTGTTCGGGGAATACCTTACAATACTTCGGGGATACCTACATAATTCATATTTTTGGTTCTTGTTTTTATATGCCACACAATACGTTGATGATATTTATTTTTAGCATAAATACTCTAAACAGGCATATTATTTATATACTATGAAGGTAATTTTAATTTATAACAAATGGGAGGCGGTTATGGGTACCGCCGCCCCGGGAACCATTTATTGGATAACGGGAGCTTCTGCCACAGGTCACCTCAAGCGTTTGCTAAGTTTGGTGACCTAACAGGAACGCCCGGGTTTATGGGGTGAAGTTTGTTTGGATTTTGGCAGTGGATGCGTCTGTCGACCAACTGCGTGGCATGCCGGATCGCAAGACACTGGTTGAGGGAGACCATTTGATCTCCCAGCAGGACTCTCTCGGAACATTTGAAATCACTTCCTAAACGATATTTATTAAAATTTAAAAGTAAACCTTCGAAAAATTTCATTAGGTAAACACTTTTTTTAGATTTAAGTAAGAAAATTCACTTTATCAGAATTGTTTATATAAGGTATTGTTGTGTATTTTTGTATTATGGTTCTAAATTTCAATTTGTCGTTATATTGGTCAATGACATAAATATTCTTATCACTGTCATAGACGAATTTATAAAGACTGTTTAAAAAGCTAATAAAAATAAATAAAAACATCGCACTGCACCGCAGTGGGAGGATTGGATTAATACATATTTTACTCCAGGACACACTGAAACCCGGATTCCTACCCACTCCTTATACCTTCTTCCTTTCCAGAACTTCATTTTCTAAAAAGACCCTCCACACAAAGATGACATAGGTCCTGAGGAGAATTATTTTCCATAGGGCCTGGTGGAGCTAATGAAAAAAATATGTATTTTACACTTCCCGTAATGAGCCGATTCATTGAGAATATATAATATTACATTGTTATAGATTTTCTATGTCTAAAAAAGCATTTAAATAATGTTCGTAAAATAATTCATTTGTGTCGCTGGTCGCAGTTGGATAATATTCGATAGTTATTGAAATTTTAACGCAACTACTTAAATAGTCTATTGAAAAAATTCGTTTTGTTGTTTTAATAAGTTTTTCACTGGAGGATGTGAGAATGGTTTTAGTGGCACGCCTGCCTTTTCAAATATGCAAGAGCGAGACAGCAGAACGAGAGTATAAAAGGTGATGAATGTTCCTGCTCGCTCTCCTTACCTGCAGACAGCTCCGTTAGCTAGCACGTAACTTATAACTTATATTGTGCAAATAAATGTTCATCTTGACCACGCGTCTATCATTTTAAGATCTACAAGATCACATCACACGCCTACACATACAAAGTCTAAATAACACTTCCTAAAAGATATCCATTAAAATTTAAATGTGAACCTTTGAAAAATTTCATTAGGTAAACATTTTTTGAAGATTTAAGTAAGAAAATGCACTTTACCAGAATTGTTTATATCAGGTATAGGTATTGTTGTGTATTTTTGTACTATGGTTCTAAATATATATTTTACACCTCCCGTAATGAGCCGATTCATTGCGAATATATATCTAATATTACGTTGTTATAGATTTTCTATAACTAAAAGAGCATTTACATAATGTTTGTAAAATAATTCATTTGCGTCGCTGGTCGCCATTGGATGATCTTCGATAGTTATTGAAATTTTAACGCAACTACTTAAATAGTTTATTGAGAAAATTAGTTTTGTTGTTTTAATAAGTTTTTCACTCAATTGAAAGTTTCTGTGTGATAAAACATAAAGCGTAAAGTACTATAATATATTCATGGCCTTAATAATCAACATAAAGAAGTGCTTGTAAAAGGAGTCAAGCGAAATAAATTATTTCTCGCAAATACTTCCAATAAAGAACAAGTAAAGCAACAATAGTAAGAAAAGCTCTTTTATTATACTGCTGGGAGTTGGAATTAATTCCTTTGGTGGGTCATTTTCATTTGTTCAAAAAATTCCTTCTACGGCTCCCCGGAGATGTATAAAGCAAGCACTTTGTGAAAGACAACCGTTTTCGGGTGAAATTTTGTTTCCTCGGCAAGAGGTACATATAAGTAGGATTTGGGTAGGTACGGGCGCACAATTATTTCGGTCTAAACTCGTGGCACGTTAAAAAACTTTTTTTTAAAATAACATATAAAATGTCGCCCCAAAAAAACTAGACTTCTTCGAAAATTGTAGTGGATAGTAATACATCAAATCATTCTGACAAAAGTAATGCATTTTAAAGAATCAACATTGAAGATGAAAGTATTTGAAATTTGGACGTATAGATTATATATACGGTGACCCGACAATTCGTCCTGCGACAGTTCATCCGGCCGACAGTTCATCCTGCCGACAGCTCATCCTGCCGACAGTTCATCCTGCCGACAATTCATCCGGCGACAATTCATCCTGCCTGATCATTTAGAAGTTTTTATTAAGTAAGTATGCAAAGAGGATATACGGCCGTACAACCAAAATCGATATACTTATATCTGAAGGCATCTTGAGTGGAAATCCGCTGTAAAAATATTTTTACTAACAATAATTTCGACTCTCCGAAGAAGCATGCGTGAATAACAAAATACGACATACTTATACTTATAGGTTAGGTTAGGTTAGGTTAGGTTAAGTTAGGTTGAATTGTCAGGATGAATTGTCGCCGGATGAATTGTCGGCGGGATGAACTGTCGGCAGGATGAACTGTCAGCAGGATGAACTGTCGGTCGGATGAACTGTCGCAGGATGAACTGTCGCCGGATGAATTGTCGCAGGATGAACTGTCATGGAACCTATATATACATATACGAATAGATCCTCAAAATTTTATGGAAAGATAGGGTGACTAAATTTCCAAATTGAAATTGCACCAATGCGAAAACAAAATATCTTGGCCACACATTGATGTAGTATATCTCTATGTGGTCACATTACCAAGTGCACGGTTGCCTTTTTTTACATGAATACCGCACAAGAGTCCCAACTGCTCCCGTCTGGAGCCAGTGAGACTATGGCATCCCCAATTCCCCAATTGGGGTACGTTGTGAGGCTGAAGGTAGTGGGGAGGGAAGGAGACAGGGAAGAGGAAGGTGGGGAAATACCTGGCTATTCAGATCTGGTCACCAAACACGGCGAAAGCCACTTTAGGCAACGTTTCAATTCTGACTGGTGGTCTTACACCAGGGCGATGCTAAGAGTATCTTCTGCTCTGGAACGTGCCGCAAATATACTATACATTATTTTAAATTAATAAATTTTGAAATACATAAATTAATTAAATACAATTTATTTGGCACGCGGGGATTCGATCCCGCGACCTTCGGAATGCGAGTCAAGCGCCTTACCGCTGCACTACGCCGGCCGTCTTGCGGATATAATCGGATAATATGATATAACAGTAATCTGTTATTCATTATATAATTAATGATGCCACAAAGTAATTTTGCGAAGTTTGAAGAAGGATAATATGATATTTAGAAGAAACCACACCAATGATGGCCAACATCCAATACGAAAGCACACCATTGGAAGAAGACATATTTAACAATTCTTGAACTATGTATTTTTCTGTTTCTTAAACATCAATAACAATGTTTTTTTTTCTGTGTGAATAATAAAATAAACCTTTTAAGCTAAAATTGAAAACTGCTTACATTTTCCGTGTTGTAGAAAATTTAAAAGGGGCTATTTTATATTTTAAAACAAAGACAGAAATGCAAATGGTAAATAATTATACCGTGTCCGATACGAGTACGTTTTTATTTTAATTGCCGCTTTGAATTGGGCCGTAGCTGCGCTACCTAGGAGGGTTTCCGTGTACCGCCGCGGGGCAGGTAGGAAGTGCGGACCTCTGTGTCCATTTCAGCCCCGTGCCCGTACACTCCCCGTGTACAGACTCGCTCCTATATTCCCAAGCAAACATTTGAAAGCCCAGCGGACAGTTGGACTCAAGGGTAGTACAATAATTAGGTATTTCGTTCAAAGTCTGGAACACAATCTTAGTTTTACAGTATTTATTTTTATTTTCATTTCCACCTACTCACCATCCGGATATACAGAGAATAAAGCATATAGTACCTATCATAGTCAAATCAATGACTTCAAAAATTATCACTAAAGTGGACACGCGTTTATCTCCTGCATTTACTGTGGTCACTTCTGTAAGACAGGTTGGACAAACGCATTAATTCTTATAAATACACTTACGGTTAATATTTTGATTAATAAATATATCACAAATGTTCAAAAACTCACCAGACTCCAGACTGTCCATGGTATTATCGTGATCTCCCATTTCTGAAACAAAAATATAAGCTTTTATTAACTTTAGATTAAATTAAGAAAAATATTTTGGTAAATGAACAGGCGGTAAGATTGGCAGGGCTAAACAGAAACAGGGGTAGTATATTGGTTTTGGATTTTTTAAAATTTGTTTAAGCCTATTTTTTGTTCGTTGTGTTTTGAAAATTGCCAACTATATTAACAGAAGAGTATGTACGAGACAATGTATAAATGTGAATAAAGCAAGAGGTGTACGAGTACGTATGTATGGACATATTGTGTGGTGGTTTATTAGTTCTACCCACCGTTGGTTAGTTATTCTTTAAAAGAAATTATATATTGAGGAAAGGCTAAAATTATCATATGATTTTACATAGACTGCACCTGAAAATTTACTTTAAAAATGCTGGTCCATTAAAAAAGTAGTAAGGTATAAAGTGTTCAAAATGACACATTTCATGAACAAATTTGAGGTAAGTACTCGTGAAACCGAAAAGAAAGTTTTCACGAAAAGTAGTACTCGTAGATTGGCACCGCAAGAACCCAAAAGTTCAGCCTGATTTGAGAACCTCTGTCCACTTTAGGGCCCCCTGGATCGTGTGGCCCTTGCGGGACCCCTTTTGGAGTGATGTGGCCCAGGGCGCCCTCGAGATTCGGCAAGGGCGATCAAACTACCCCTAACTGAATTCTAGCCATCCGGTCCGGTTTCGGATTGATGCGGAAATCGCAAATAAAGCTACAAAGAAGTGTCGATAGGTTTCCTTTTGTGAGTTGTGCCATTGTTGGTTTTCACAGTTTTATTGTTTTTCAGTTTATCGATAGCCACTTGGATAAGTAATACAGTCCATTTCCTCCTCTTTTTGAGAGCTTTATCTTATTGTAGTTTGGTTGTCAAGGAATATCTGAAGGTCATTAGAATTAAATTTTTCATTAAGTTAGTAGAAAGATAGAAAATACTGGTTTTACACGATTTCCAACACTATTATATCGAAAACTATTTGTTAGTGATCAATTTATAAATATTAACCAACATCATGGCATCGAGTATTATGTATGTTCTGAGAGATGAATGGCTCGGTTAAAAGCTTCGTAACTGATAAATAAAATGGTTGCGTCGACGTTGAAATTAAACCTGTGTACAAGTCATGGTCACAAGAGCTCACCGTCCGAGAGTTACAGATAAACCATTCGACTAAGTGTTTTAGATATTCTCTTCAGATACCACATATCTTCGAGTTCTTATCAATAACAATACAACTTAAAGACACCTATATTTTTTATAATATTCACTACAATTTCGACTTAACCCGTTTAATCACAGGATACCATATTTGTCCCAACGCACATAGGTCTCATATAAAATGCTGCAACTCCCTTACTATCATAGTTAGAAATATGTTCTAATCGGTGTTAGAAAGGAAAAACACCACGCTTTATATTCCAATCTAAAAAATAGCCACCAAAAAAGTAAAATGTACACTTTTATGTACACAAAGTTTTGAATCGCAAATTGAAAACAAAAATTGAAACTTCGGGAATTTTTTACAAATTATTTTTACATAGAGCGACAAAAAAGTGAGGTTACAATATGTGTTTGTTATACATTTGTCTAATAAAATATGTATGTGTTTTTATTATTTTTTATTATCAGTAACTTTAGTTAAAAAAAATGTAAGGTGAGCCATTTAGAAAACTTTTTATGTTTCAATGCAAAAATTTTATAAATAAAAAATAAAAAAATCTCGAATTCTATAATTTGAAAGCGTATTTCATCACCTTTCTAAAACAGTTTTTGGTTTTTAAATGTGCTCCGAAATATTGCATTTTATTGTAAAGCGAAAATATTTTTACTATCTGAAAAAAATGCCAAATTGTTTAAGGGTTTTACCACCTATTTACAAAACGAGCATCTTCTTTTAATTGCCCTTTCAGTTAACTTCTTAGACGATCATGTGTGGCGATGAGTTTGGGCGGCGATCCCCGCCCCCGCTGCCGCCCAGCCACCCCCTTTTCCCAACCCCTCACCGCCCCCGCCCAGCTTCACCTCGACAATGGGTTTATTGGGACCGCCGCGCCGCGCCGCCTCGCTGTCATAAAATATAAATTTTATTTTCTAATGTCCCCCGGGGGGATTGTCAACTGTTTGCTTCTGGAATCGGAACTGTTCGGGGGGCTGCCAGAGCAGGAACAATATTAGTTCGTGGTTCGTAGTTGGTAGTTAAATATATTAAGAAGAGTTCTAGTTAGTCTTTGTCTGTCAACTAGATTATTTTTCGTCTTCTAGGAAGAGAACTAAATATATTAAGAAGAGTTTTAGTTAGTCTTTGTCTGTCAACTAGGTTATTTTTCGTCTCCTAGGGAGAGAACTAAATATATTAAGAAGAGTTTTAGTTAGTCTTTGTCTGTCAACTAGATTATTTTTCGTCTTCTAGGAAGAGAACTAAATATATTAAGAAGAGTTTTAGTTAGTCTTTGTCTGTCAACTAGGTTATTTTTCGTCTTCTAGGGAGAGAACTAAATATATTAAGAAGAGTTTTAGTTAGTTTTTGTCTGTCAACTAGGTTATTTTTCGTCTTCTAGGAAGAGAACTATACTGAAAACATTAAAACCCCATTATTCAGTTATTTTTAAATCATTTTAAAATTTATTTACATTAATATTTCGGAGATTAACAGTTTATAAAACAACAAACCAATGGGTTACAAACCGTATTGCAAATATTGAGAATATTTAACGTTTACGAATATTACGAACATTTGAATGGTTCCCCACCTTCCTCTTCCCCATCTCCTTCGCCCTCCCACTACTTTCAGCCTCACAACATACGCCAATTGGGGATACCGTAGTCGAACTTGCTCCGGAATGGAGCAGCAGGGACTCTTGTGAGGTATACACATAAAACAAAAACAAAAAATAAATAACCTTCCTTTAGACTTTCCTTCAAAATACTTTCCCTAACATTCCACAATATTTTCTACAGCATTTTTCATGTCGTTTCAGAGCAAATCAGTTAAACGTATTTTTAATACACTGACCACTTAAAAAAACTTGTAATTCGAAGTACTAGATGATCAGTTAAGAAAGTACGTAATTAATCGTTTTTTAATACACCGAACACAAAAAAAAACTTCTAATTTGAAGTCCTAAAATTCGCACAAGATAGTATCTACGTATATTTATAAATTACAAGTATGAAAAGTATGCGCGGCCCGCCAACTGGCGACATCTGTGGGAAGGTATCAGAAGCCTTGTACCAGCAAAGCAGCTAGTGAGTATAGGACACCAGGGAGGTTTACGGGAGGTGATGAGGGGGAGGGGGGGGGGGGGTTGAGGGAAGGTGGCAAACCCACACAATTGTATCGCATCATCTTTTAGATTATTTTCTATCATTCTACTTTTGGACTGCGTAGTATTTTCTCCCAAAGTAGTGTTACATTTTATTGCCATCATTTCAAGCTGTCAATGAAAATATACGCTATGATTTCTCTAACAAATAATTGTTTTTGCACCATTGATAAAATGGCGAAAGACGATTAGTAATGTTAAATTTTTGAAAGATATGATTTGAAATTTTTACTGCCATGAGTATTTTGTACAATAGATTTACACAAGAGGAAAATAATTTCTCACAGTGCCTGGGTCATCTATGAGGAAGCTGTGTGAAGGGTATTTTAAATAAATTAATGAAATAGGATGTTCTGGGAAGGAAAAGGTTCGATGTATAGGTAGGAATCTGGGTTCAATGGAGTGACGGACGTATGAATCCATCCCTTCCACTGCAATGCCAGCAGTCGAGATAATCCTGCAGAAGAGGCCAAATGATCTCCATAAACCAGTACCTCCCGATCAGGCCTGGCCCAGTAAGCGGGCTGACACATTCGCCGCCAAAACTTAGACAACCCTCAACTCATTAATCCATTAATCCGGGAACCCCTGCTAAGTAACCAAACATAGCGAAAATAGCAAAAAATGTACTGTAAAACATAGTATTATTATTTTTTGGGGTTATTTTGCCGTGTAGCGCTTCTTCCTTAATTAGTCAACGTTTTGAACAGTATTACATCACCAGGGCAGATGATGTCCTGCAGATGGACAATCGATGTAGGTTGTCGAAAACAAATCGAACTGTAATTAAAATTTAAAAAGTTCTAGTAGGTACATAAAGTGAGGGGAGTAGCATAACACCCCAAAAACAAATAACGAAAAAGGTATCTACATTATTATTTTGTGAAAGGTGGAACCACACAAAAATATATTAATTACGTGTCTGTGAAATTTTGTCCGCTTTCCGTTGTTTTCACGGTAAATAATTAGCAACACTTTGATATGAAAATTGGTAATTTGTTGTCAGTGGTAAGAAATTGGACTTGGGTGTTAATCACTCTTTATACACGTCGTTGACAATAGTCGCTAACCTCCTCCGAATTTTTAACGCGATGTAATTTTTCAAAATAATTTGCATTAGAATTATCAAAAACGCAAAAACCGTATATTTTTAATGGATTTTTCCTTAGAATATGAATAAGACATACAAATCCCATCATCCCTAATTCCAAATTAGCCCCCGTACCCAGGTGTCACTTATTGCTCATGCATTAAGGAATAAAAACCTCTTTTCTGATTAAGGCCCCCCGGCCCGGGCGCAGGCCCGAGGGGGGGGGGGGGCGAGCCCGGGGGGCCCACGTGATCCGGGGCCCGCCAATCACGTGGCGGCGTCTAGCGGCGCCTACGGTCCCCAGAGACGTCATTACGGGACGGATCCCGTGAATACTTACGTTACGTGACTTATTCCTAACTCTCACAAAAATACTAGACACATTAAAAAAAATTGGGGTATGTTATGAGGCTGAAGGTAGTGGGGCGGGAAAGGAGATGGGGGTAGAGGAAGGAGGGGAATACCTGGCATTTCAGATCTTCAAATCACATCACCAAATGCGGCTATATCCATTTCAAGCAATGTTTCAATTTTGAATGGTGGTCTTACACCATTACACACCACCGATTCTGAGAGTATCTTCCACTCCGGAACGTGCCGCAAATGTACTATATATTATTTTTAAATTATTTTTTTTGAAATAACACAAATTAATCACATAAAATTTATTCGTGCACGTCTGGATTGGATCCCGCGACCTTTGGATTGTGAGTCAAGAGCCTTCTTGCCCTTAGATCACGGCGGCTGTCATTATTGACTTTTAGATTTATAAATGACTTTGCATGCGAAAATAGTTGAAACAGAAAATTCTGTGATAAATTCTTGAATATAAAACATAGGTACCGATCCAAGGTCCACCAGACTATTCTAGCAAGAGTAGCGCCGGAAGTGTTTAAGAGGGCATTACCAGAAATATGTCATTTTCAAATCAGATTTTAGACGTATTGACTCTTTTCCACAAAAAATTATAAATGGATTTCGAAAGATTGTTCTTTTATCTAGCTTTGGCGTGTAATAAATTTTGAGAAAATTTTAAAAATTTTAGTGTAATAAGGTTATTCCATAGGTCGTTAGCAGATTTGTTAAAATTTCAAAAAGATTTTGTATTATACCACACCCAATTCAAATAATATAACCATGCAGTAAAATAAATCAATACATTATCTAGCAAACGCATGTTTTAGAATTTTAATTTTGGTTTCAATAAAATCATTAAAAAATATGTACGTACATGTGTTTCTTGACGAAAATTGGTCCATTTGTGTATTTATTTGCGCACTTACAAACTAATATATTTCAGATTTTTTTAACATTCTTATTAAGATTAGACATTATTGAAAAATGATAAATACTTATAATCAAAAAATAACTACAAAAAGTACATTATTTTAATAGTTTTATCATCACGCCTTTCAGCATTTTTGGATGGAGGTATAAATTAAAGCTAATTTGAATTGAAATAAATTCGATATTGATTTATAATCTTAAAAAGCTGGTACCGAGAATAATTAATCTTTCTCGTTGTAACCGCCCTGCACGATCGTAAGAACAACTTTCGACGAAATGTGGATTTTCGTCCGCTGGCTGGTTAAACGCTCTTAAGGATTTGTCCTATTTCAGCATATGGCTCGCCATACATTCCCATTGGAAAGCGATATAATAATAATTAAAACGGTGGCCGGCCAACTCAGAATGAAACCAACTCAGAACCACCTCCGAAAGGTCATTAAGAGTGATGATAAAAAAATATTTAAAAATTTCTTTAATAGGTTAAGTTAGGTTAGGGTTACCGGCTATTTTAAAATTATTTTTTCGTAGCTTTTAATGACCTTTCTGAGGTCGTTCTGAGTACATTCTGAGTTGATATGGAAACAATTAAAACATGTATTTTTCAATAGATTTTTACAAATTTATAAATCCTTTTTACTTTTTATAACATTGATTCTACTGACAAATAACTAATAATACGTAACTGCTTTGCTATACCTTCAGGATTTCTTCCGGAATGCTGCTGGTTTTCAGCAGTGGCTCTAAAATAATGTGTATCTATATATAATAAATAATATAAATTAAATCGTATGAATAAAAATTCAAGTTTAAATACAAAATCAATAATATAATCATAAATACAAGAAGGTATTCCTTTCATTGTAAATTCTATCAATTATCTTGTGCGGTTGACAACCAGCAGTCAGCAGCCATTCGCCGCACTAATTACTATTCACGGTGTAACGATATCGATATTCGAATAGACAGTGGTATTTCATTCCAAAGTTTTAATTATATGAAATTGGCCAAGCCACGTAAGTGTAGCACGTACGTGGTCTGACACAGGCTTTGGACAACAGATTTTCGCTTTTGTTATTTTTCGAACGAACTGTTTTCGAAAGAAAATGATTCAATAAATTGCATTTAGCTTAATAATGCATTCTTTATTTATTCAGATTTATTTCTTTTATATTTTTATGATGAAAAAACTTAATGAGTAAAAGCTCAAATTGTAATACATATGTATTCAAAGAAGACAATATAAACGAAAAATGTGACCTAGAAAAGACAAAAAAAGATTCGCCTCATCGTTGGCATCAAATCACATTTGTTGTTTGAGATTGTCTTCATTGATTAAAGACTTTTTAATAGTCATTTATGTGACCGGAGGTTTTTCATCTTTGCTGTGGAAATTTTATTTGCGCCCTATAGAAATTAAATTTACAAAGATATTATAACGTTTTATTAAATTTTCATATAAAACGTTAACATGAAAGGTAATTATTGTGATCCAGGAAGTCACAGCAATAAGCCCTACTCATTATCCCGTTATTATCCAAGAACTGTGAAACTATTTAAATAATAACAGAACTTGAAAATTTGTAAAACAACCCGTCCTGATTATTTGGTAATTGTATGATATTTTATTCGATTATTTATTATAAATCGCTCAAGATATAATGTGCTTCTTCCATAAACAATATAAAATTAATCCCCTAAACGAAAACCTCATTTTAAGCTACATCTTCAACGTCTCAAGAAAATTACCAAATACACGTAGATAACGGAGATACTCGCCTTGGGACCGTAATCTGACAGGGGACGCCCTCACCTGTCCCACCTCCACCTCCCCCGGTCCCCGCCTCCCTCTCTCCTACCGACCCTTACAACATCACTCCCTCCAGCCCACCGCCCCCTGGGAGGTCTGGAGCAATACAACTGCGGACCCTCGCACTACTGCGTGGGGAGCTCCCGTAATTATGGACATTTCGAATTATGTACGTAATTCATTCGTTTGACTGTGACTACGTTGTTACATTACAAATTATTGATGAAAACTGCAGGCATCATAGGAATAAGAATGTGATTTAGGCAAGTAAATGCTTATTATTTATAAATAACTGTTGAATTCTAAAAATGTACCAAAGTACGAGTATTTTTTTTAAATTTTATTATTATTTCCTACACTCATAGCGATTTGTCTGGTCTGAAGATCTCACGCTCACCAAAAAAGGTACGTACCCATTTTATTATTACGGTAATCGAATTTTTGTACACGTATATTTTATGTATTTGAACAAAAAACATCAATTCCTAAAAGTGTGATTAATTTATCGTTTCGATGAACATAAGTTTTGTCGCAACAAAGAGGAAGTTAAAAAATTACACATATTCGAGGCACTGGTGATATATTTTGTGACATTTCCAATACATCAACCTAAAACTCACAACAATCTTCTTTTAATTCAATGAGAAGTTACTTTTTAATTACTTTATTAATTTATAATTATTATTTGTCAATACATTAATGACATAATGTATACATTTTAATGAAGTTGATAAAAACAATGTAACCTTTCATTATAATAATGTTAAGCCACAAAGTGATAGCTTTCTTCGATAGCTGACCCGACAAACGTAAATTATTTCTAGTGAATATTTTGGTTGTTAAATAAAAAATAACGAATGTATTGGAAGTGTGTGGGGATGGGATGTATGACAGGAATGGAGCGCTGTAGACGATCACCGTCGATAAAAACAAAAAAACGCCAACTTAAGTAGGAAAATGAAATAAAGAAAACCAATATGAATTTCGAAGAGCAATTGAGTGTACGATATTTTTGTCAGTCCGTCTTTAGTCAACACAAATAAGCTCGATGGTTTGCCCACGCGAGAACATGGTGCCGAATGAAATATCAAAATGACGCGACCCTTCTCGGGACTGTCTTGCGCAGTGTGGATGAAAGTTCGATGAGGCGGACGTAGCACCGTCTGTCATTCAACAACAGAAATAATTTTGTTCTATTTGAAATACGAAAGACGGTTAAATTTGTTCATACAAAAATACTAAAAACGCGATTAAAAAATATCGCGAGAGTTATAATTTGGGGTTATAGGTATTTTTTGATGCAAAAATAAAATAAAAATAATCATTGTTAAAATAAAACAAAAATTGTCAAAAAAATGGAATTCTTATTTTCTGGATAGGGACACCCTAATCACCTAGTAGTACGAAGTATACTTTAAAACCTATTCAAATACCTACCAAATATAGATACAAAATTTCATAAAAAACGTTCAATTTTAGCATAAGAAACTATTTTGACTTAACTTCAACTAACAATGACTACCACAACACGAGCATTCGCCTAGTATCTACGGTAATCGAAAAAAAAAAACAATAAACTTTAATGAGTTTATTTATTGTACTTTTATTCGTGGTGGAATTCTATTGTATTAAAATTGAAATTGAAACACTTTTTTTTTCTTATTCATGACATATTTACCTTAAAGAGCAGTTGTAACGTAATAACTTAAACATATGTACCTACCTTAATATTGTGTACCTACCTACCTAATTTTGTATAAATTCTGTAACAAGAGAATGTCAATTGCCAGCCTGAAGATGTCCGTAATAGGATGAAACCCGTACTGGTGAAATAAATAAGTGGAAAAAAGTTAAAAAGTGTTTCAATTTTAATAAACTGTAATGTATAAAAGATTATTAAATGATAAAAAAAAAAATGCATGCACAAATCGAATGCATTCTTGACTCCTATATTTTTAGTTTGGCAGTGTATAATGCATTTTACTGCTCCTACTGCTACCGTATATTAAAATATACCGGAAAAGGATGGCTAGCATCCTGAAACTGAACATAATACTGCAGCTCCTCTATGCACAGTAAATATTTCTTGAAATTATTTCACTGGCTCCGAACATTTAAGAGTCTTGTGCAGTGTCACAAAACGATATGCTTAAATTACAGTATTTTTTAGGTATAACCCGTCCCCGGAGACCC
This sequence comes from Limnephilus marmoratus, assembly GCA_917880885.1. Lineage (NCBI taxonomy): Eukaryota > Metazoa > Arthropoda > Insecta > Trichoptera > Limnephilidae > Limnephilus > Limnephilus marmoratus. The sequence continues at coordinate 30,708,913 of OU862910.1, forward strand.
TACGAAAAATAATTTTCCCTCAGGGCCTAAGTGATCTTTGAGGATGCCGTATGGAGGTTCTTTTTAAGTAAAGCTAAGAGAAGAAAAGGTATGAGGGGTAGTAGGAATCTGGGAATAGGTTTGTCCGTGAATGTCGTATGAATCTATCCCTTCCACTGCGATACAAGGCGATGTGACGAGAGAATCCGGCTAGAGAGGTCAAAAGATTCCCCGCTAGTGGGTAGAAGCATCCGACACCAAGACCTGGACAAATATCACCATATGAAATGCAAACTCACTAAACGTAGCGATCCTCTCGGGTGACCTGTAATAGAGGTGTTGGTTGTCCAATAATTTTATTCCCGCCGCCCAAATTATAATAGATTGCATTCTGGAACACCGGTGGCAACAAATTGTGCTGTAATAATAATAATAATAATAATTTTTATTTTAGTAATTTGTACATTGAAGTTTACAAATTTCTAATTGATTAAAATTTTTCATATTCACTATATTTTTTCAAGTTTTATGTAGCTCCTACAATACATCTTGAACTTTCCAATTGGTGTGGACTTTAAAGTTTCTGGTAGTGTGTTATACAACTTCATTCCCTTGTACAGTAGACTGTTCTGCGTATTCGCTTTGTCCTTTTTTTGTAGCCTAATTTCCTTGCACGTCCTTGTGTTATATCTGTGAATGTCTTTATTGTATACAATTTTATTTGAGAAGTATTTTGGTAACGTGTTGTTCAATATTTTGTGGATAAATACCATCGTGTTCAAGGTCAGCATCTGTTTCACGGTCAACGAATTTAGTTCCTTTAACATTTTAATTATTTTTGAAAATCTGTTTCGTCGAAGAATTATTCTCATAGCCCTGTTTTGGAGAATTTGTAACTTATTTTGTTCTCTTTCGTTATATAGGAAAAGTATACTTGAGCAGTAGTTGAAGTGTGGAGCAATAATTGAATTGTATATGGTGATTGCAGTTTTTCTAGAAATTTTTGGCCGAATTCTTCCAAAAAAAGATATCTTTTTTTTTCTGTCTTATCGCAAGCAATGAGAATCAAAAACATACACGTAAATCCTGAAAATCACTTGTTAATTGATTATACAGTCATTTTACACCCTTTGTCTGCTTGGAAAATATGCCACGTTAATTCAGAAAGAGAGATTGAAGATTAATACATCAGCGAGGTGACGTCGCGGAAGGTTTTATGGACACCGTGGGGTTGGTGGGGTCGGCTGGGGGAAATAGGGGTACATGGGAGTTGGGGGGACTTGGAGGGAAATGGGGTGGGGGTATTTGAGGGTAATGAGGTCCCGCGGGACAGGGCGCCATAACCCGGACACACGTACGCACACATTAATACGAGCACTTACACTCGCAAGTACACGTGTGATCAAAATAAAATACTACCATACACTTACACAGGTATCATCGTGATTATTTTTTTAATGTCACTACACGGGTTTAACAGAGAACCACTTACGTAATTAAATGAATATGGTCATGTGGATAAGTACTGCACATTTTTGTATAATATGTTAATAAAGTTAATTTCATTTCATGGTGTTTGAAAGAGAGAGTACGAAAACAGTAGGCAACATAGTTGTGAATGATTAATACTTGGAGCAGGTGGATGAGTTTGTGTATCTGGGTAGTGTGTTTATGAGAGATGGGAAGGCTGATAGAGATATTGAAAGAAGGGTGAATGCCGGTAACTCCATTAATGGTGGACTGAATGCCGTTGGCGCTAATAAAAAACTGTCAAAAGAAGCGAAGCTAGCAGTCCACAATGGAATCCTGGTACCTACCCTGATGTATGGCAGTGAGGCATGGAACTGGCAGAGGAAGGATAGCTGAATGCTGTTGAAATGAGATCTCTGAGACGTATGTGTGGTAAAACAATGTATGATCGTGTGAGAAATGTGGATATCCGCAAAGAATGTAAGGCTGATGTAAGCATAATGAGTAAGATTAAGAAAGGGACCCTCAGATGGTTTGGACATGTAGAGCGAATGAACGAAGATAGTAGTGTAAGAAGAATATACGACGCGAATGTGAATGGTAGAAGAAGTCGGGGACGCCCGAATCAAATACTTGAGTCGGGCCATGTCAAAAGTCAGAATAATAGAAGAGAATGTATGAGACGATGTATGAATGTGAGTGAGGCAAAGAGTGTGTGCCAAGACCGAGTTGTTTGGCGGTCCGTCCTCTCTGCCTACCCCTGCGGGGAAACGGCGTGATGGTTAGTTAGTTAGTTAGTTTTTTAATAAAGTTATTTTTATAAAAGTTAGGAATATTTATAATAAAAAATGCGACGCCAAACTCCTGATCTGAAAACATGTATTGAGTTAAAAAATGATCTATATAATGAATAACCGATCACTTTGTATAAACCACTATATTATAAACAATATCTACATGTTTCGATAACAATGTTATCTTCATCAGGATATGTTAATATAAAGAAAAATAAATGACAAACAAGTATAGACAAATTAGAATAAACTATAACAGAGACAAAATATTAAAAAGTATAGGTGATTAATTACTTACAAATCATAAAAATAGTTATACAAAATTAAATATAAAAATTATTTAAGGAAAAATAAAATTGCATTTAGATAATAAAAAACTTTTAAGAACAAATAATTAATCTAAATCAAAAAATCAATAATTATAATTAATTGTAAGTATTAATAAGAAAATAAATTTAAAAGATGGCTATTTTTAAAAAATGTTTGGTTATTTATAATATTTAATTTACTATTCCTGATGAAGATAACATTGTTATCGAAACATGTAGATATTGTTTATAATATAGTGGTTTATACAAAGTGATCTGTTATTCATTATAAGATTAATGATGCCACAAAGTAATTTTGCGAAGTTTGAAGAAGTAAAAAATGATCAATAATAATAGGGAAAAAATAACAACACCTTAGCGAAAATTATTTGAATAACTTTCAATAAACGGAGTTTTTTTTAATAACGTGAGTAGAACCTTAAAATTGTAATATTTAAACATTGAAGACAATATCAGCGACTGTCAAACGAAAATTTAAAAAACAAAAATTACAATTTGAGGTTTTGCTCATTAAGTTAACCCCTCAGGCCTTGCCCATATTTTGTCAGAGGGTTAATATAATTCCGCTTTACAAGAATATCCAAATGAATGGACTATTTCTTAACGTATCCGAAAACTAAAATCTGGCTTTGAAAGGTGATAAAATACGCTTTAAAATTTTATAAATCGAAATAAACATATAATTTTTAAAGCTTTTCTGATTTTTCTGTTTCCAGATTTTCCATATTGTCTTCATTTAAGGAAAAAATAATGTTCGTATTTCTTAGTAGTAAATAAATACTAGTCGTAGCTCTTAGTCTAAGTATGATACTGTTAAATATGACCGAAGGGGATGTGGTAGAATTAGCTCAGTGATTAGTTCCGGCAAGAAGAACTTGGGTTCAATTCCTAGAAGCGACCGTACGTTTTCCTTTTTCAAATTTTCTTTCGAGAGTCGATTATATTATTTTCAACGATTAAAGAATAATTTGTAATAATTTTGTAAACAGATAAATATCAAATGAAAACAAACTTTGTAAAAACCACTTATTTAATAACTTCAGAGAGTGTTTTTTTTATTTAATTAAAATGACGCCTATAATTGATTTTGCAAAGATTGAAGAAATAAATATTAGATGACTATGAAAAACCATTTCGCCTTAAAATAATATCGATAAATTCATAGTTTTTTTTTTTTTCAAATTAACACTGACACTACAATAATTGTCTTGTAAATACATATTTATATTTTTTATAGTCGTCAACAGAGAGTATCTTCTGTCTTTTTCGTTTTAATACAAGACATGTGAGAAGAATGAGAACGACCGTCGATGACATAAGTACGACCTCTTCCAGACCCGGACCCCGAGTAATTGTCCACACGATCGTTCGCCACTGGATTGCAGCTTTTATTCCTCTCATAACAACACACTAAGTAATTGTGGTCGCTTCCAAAATAAACACGTTTTTAAAATATTTTATTAGCACCTACCTAACACGAACAATAATTTAAAACCTCTTGAGGATAGAACTGGTTGTCCCTACAATATAAAATATTTTTTTATCTTTGTTTGTAATGTGGAGATACGAGATTTGTTCATCGTTGGAAGGAGAAATATTTTTTCTTTTCGTTTTGTCTCAAATTATACTTGATTTCATGGAAAAATGAATAGCCACAGATATTCATGTCACGAACATTGTAGAGTGAAAATTTAGCTCGCTGAGTGCCTTCACGAACATCTAAACGACTATTAGATTTATTTTTAGTATTGGTTCCGTATATTTATACTGTTTTTTGTAATTACATGACAACCTTAAATCTGATAACCTAAACTTAAGATGAAGCCATACTAAAAAATGCAAAATCATAAAAAATCATATGTTTTTGTTTATTTATTATTATCAAGTTTAATTTGTATTTTTATTTTTTTATTATACAATCAATAATATTATTATTAAATTAATAAAAACAGTTTATTTTTAAACAAGTTCTACTGTGTAATTATTATTACGCGTGTAATTATTATAATGCCTTCAGAAGGCGAAACAGCTGTCACGCGTATAATAATTACACAGCAGAACTTGTTTAAAAATAAACTGTTTTTATTAATTTAATAATAATATTATTGATTATATAATAAAAAAAATATTAATAAAATAAATAAATGTTTTTGTTTTGGAAATTTTATCACTTAGAAGTATTATAGATGCTTCAATTAAATACTGCGTGTAGAACATATCACGGCCCTTAAAAATATTGTTAAATTCGTATTTTAATAAGCCTAGAAAAAATAAAGTATAAGGTCTATAAAAAAAACTTTGAATTGCAAATTCTCCTATTTTTTAACCCCTTTCCGGATATCGTTTTATTGTTTAATATGGCAAATTCAGTTTCTTTTATAATAATCGCAAAAAATTGATATTTACGCCCGAACTTCACAAAATAAAATAAAATATGCATTTTCGCGTTGTTATTTTACAATACGACCGGCAGTCGACGAATTTGGATCTTCAAAATTGAACCCTGTGCCGTCCACCCAAGAACTACATACTTGTCACACCCATTTTTTTATCAGTTCGGCCCCGGACGGAACGGGGAATTGACGTTAGACGTTCAAAAAATTGTCAAATACCTTTTCCAACCTTTCCAAAAGCTTTTTTTCAAGAATTTTTAAACTCCTTTCATAAAGGGGCGCGAATTCCGATTTCGATTTTTTCCTGGACTATTGGATCGCCTTAAAACCAGTTTTATGTTCCGAATGTTCTGACGTATTGTAGATTAAATAGAGGCAGAAAACAGACGTGTTCCAGTCATTTATGACAATTACGCTTCAGAGACAGAAAGAAAAACCTATTCAATTTCTATCACCAGCCAAATATCTTTATGGTCTTCTCGTGGGAACGTTGGCAGGAAGTAATACAGGTCTACCCCTTTGAAAAAAAAGAACCTTCAAGAAAATTATATGTCTGTGAATTTTTTTTTTTATTTATCTATTACTTCACACTAATGTGGAAAACGAGTGCATTTATTTTTGTAACCTTTGTTTTTTTATGAAAAACTTTATAAAAAAAATCTTATTAGTATGAACTTTTAGTGATTTGCAAGTTTTTTTTAATATCTCATCAATTGCACTTACTGTTCTTTTACGTTTTTAAAAGCAAGGTTGGTCAGTTTCTTAATCGATCTCCTTACGTACGGTTTAAATAGAAAATCGGTTATGCAGAAAAAAATCATTAGAATCATGTTCAATTAATTAATTAATCATTCAAGAGTAAACAATTTGCAGTTTTTTTTTTTTTAATATCTCATCAATTGCACATTTGTCCTTATCCGTTTTTAAAAGCAACGTTGATCAGTTTTTTAATCGATCTCCATAAGTTCCATTTAAATAGAAAATTGGTTTTACAGAGAAAAAAACTCATTAAAATCATGATCACTATTTTATGGCGAAACGGGGGTAAGTTATTACCACAATTTACTACCAGCATAATATATTAATTACTAGCTTTTTCCCATGGCTTCGCTCGCGGGGATTTCCACTCCGCCTCCTCCACCTTCCCTCTCCACACTCCACTTCCCCATCCACCCCCTCTTAATCCCTCCACCCACCCCTCCCCCCACAATCCTTCCCCCTCCACCTTCACTCATCCTTCAACCCCCCTCTCCCTCCCCCACCTTCTCCACCGACCCCTCCCCCACCCCATACCCCTTCTCACTCCACCTCCCCACACCTTCCTCCATCCCTCCCCCTCCCCCTTCCTTCCCTCCCCTCTCTTCCACCCCACTCCACCTCCTCCACATTCCCTCTCCCCACACCACTCCCCCCCATCAACCCCCTTCCCCCCACCCCCTACCCCTCCCCACACCCTCCTCCATCCTTCCCCTTTCCCCTTCTTCCCCCCCCCCTCTCCTTCCCCTAACCCCCTCCCCTCCACCCTCCTCCCCCTCCCCTTTCCTCCTCAACCAACACCCTCCCAAGACCCCCTCCCCACTTTCCCCTCTCACCTCTCGCATTCCACACATTCATTCCCGATACATTCAGTTTTCAAACCGCTCGCGTGCCACCTATTATAATTTTTGATACAAATTTCATAATGCCAGAATTCAACGGTAGTTTTATACAAAATAACGAACAAAAAAAAGAATTATCCAATTTGGTGCAGTCGTTCGGGTTTATGCGCATACATACATTTCGGTGATTCATTTTTAGAGATAGTAATTAAGTACGACGCCAACAAAGCACTCTTTTTAGGGTGAAATGCAAAATTAAAAAAAAAAACATCGTTTCCAAGGCGACAATTGGTTTGCTTTTTTACTCACGTTTGCAATAAATCGATCTTGTTAGGGACAGAAAACGTATGATAAATAATTTCTTAACGCCAGAGATTATTCATAACGCCAGAGCTAACCAATATATATAGCCTATAGTACTCGCAAATAATGTAGATTTCTATTAGTGAAAGAATTTTTAAAATCCATTCAGTAGGTTTTGTGTGAAAGAGTAACAAACATACAAACTTTCGCCCTTATAATATTAGTAAGATTAATAGAATAGTGTTAAAAATTATTTATTACATAGTTTTCTCATGGTACCATTGACCATTGTAATCTTTTAAACACAACATAAAGCGAACATATAATAATTAATTAAAGAAGACAATTTGAGATTTTACTCATTAAGTTAAAACTAAATATAATAATTAGTTCATCTTTCGCAGCCATTAAAACAATTCAAAAACCCTTTCTTGCGGTTACAACTACAAGTATAGATTTCCTTGCATCTCTCGGGTGTCTTGTATTGAAAAAATATTAATAATTTAGTTGACTGCGGGGAGCAGTTGTGTTCGGAAGGGAACAGGTATATGGGGCTCGTGGGGTGTGGAGTATGGGGTTGGGGTATTGAAGGTAGTTGGGAGAATTGGGGAGTGTGAGATAACAGTTAAAGGGTGTGAGCCAATTCGCACACCGTTGTCTTAAATCATACAAGAACGACGGGGAAAACAGTAGTTAATATAAGGCAAGACACGAGAGAATATACTGTGTGTAAGTTTTCTATTTTTGTGCTTTACTCATACCTACAGGGACATTTTGTTTCTTGAGTTGTATGTGCATAGGTGGCGTGGCAGTGATTAATAGAGACTAGTAAGAATAGACGACAAAAACTATATAACAGCGATTCAAGGAGTTATTTTTATGAAAATTGATAGTTACGCATCCATTACATGGCATAATGTGTTTATAAAGGTTGTACCTACAATACTAATCGTCGTAAGAGACAGGAGAAATAAAAAAAGGTTAACGAAACAATTGGTTAGAGAAATAAAGTCTAAGATAAACTAGTCTTTGAAAAATTCGAAACCGAAATCCCCTTGGAAGGGATTTAAAATTAAGAAGACTTTTTGGAAAGTTTTTTTTTTTACATGAATACCGCACAAGAGTCCCAACTGCTCCCATCTGGAGCCAGTTGACTATGGCATCCCCAATTGGGGTATGAGTATGAGGCTGAAGGTAGTGGGGAGCGGAAGGAGATAGGAAGAGGAAGGTGGGGAAGTACCTGGCTGTTCAGGTCTGGTCACCAAACACGGCTAATGCCATTTCAAGCAACGTTTCAATTCTGAATGGTGGTCTTACACCAGGGCGAAACTGAGAGTATCTTCCACTCTAGAACGTGCCGCAAATATACTATATATTATTTCAAATGAATAAATTGTGAAATAACACAAATTAATCAAATAAAATTTATTTGCGGCCGGGATTGGATCTCGCGACCTTCGGAGTGCTAGTCAAGAGCCTTACCGCCGAACTTTGTTTTTTATGGGTTGATTTCGTAAAGGTCTGTGAAAAACATTAGCTCCTTTCTTATCATTGTTTATTATAACAACAAGGAAATTTAAAATCAATTTCACGGAACCAAGCGACGTAGAGTCTAGTAACGTCCGTTCGTCTCCGTAATGGGGACGTTAACTGATACAAAATATTTTTTCTTGCGGACTGCATAAGATTTAATTCTCAGTTCGAATTTCGTTGAATGCCGCCTATTTTGATTTATCCCGAAAAAAACAGCGCGAAATTGCAATATTTTGCATATTTTTATTTTGTGAATTCGGCACAAATATTAAAATGCTTTCCGATAATTTTCTAAAGAACATAATTTGATTCAATAAGACGTTATCCAAAAGGGGGTTTTCGTTAGTAGGAGATTTTGCACTTGAAAGTATTTTTATAGGCCTGTTATTTTTTTTGCAGGCTAACAAAAAGACTTATTAAAAAAATGCTCGGTCATTTCCAAGGCCAAGATGTGTTCTACTCACAGTATTTAATTGAAGCATCTATAATATTTCTAGGCGATAAAATTTTCAAACCAAAATTTTCATCCAATAAACCAAAAACACGTACTATCTCAGAACATCGCCTTGCACCGCAGTGGGAGTCAGTCTGTCACTCATGACATACTGACCCTCAGATTCCTGCCCACACTTTCCTTCCCAGAACTTCCTCTCCTTTCTTCCCTAAAAAGATTCTCCACACAGCATCCTCGAAAATGTTATGTGCCCTGAGGGAAATTATTTTCCTCAGGGACTCCTGTGTGGAGCCAATGTAAAAATAAAACGTGATTTTGCATTATTTCGCAAATATTAACTGTAAAATTGAAATGAATTGTGAAATTTTAATGGGCTACATCGAAGGGCTACCATAGTATTTCACTTCGAAATAATCACAGTATTTAGCTATATTCTAGTACCTACTTCCACCAGTACCTGCTATAATTTGTACTAGTATAGTCATCATATGAAAAAAAGACAAATTAGGAAAACACTTCCCTTAATCACAAAACAAGGTCAAAGCAAATAGACTTGTATCTTTGTAAAGAGTCTCTGAACTTTTAGCTGTTGAGTTATACACCAATCTCCCACTTAGTATCAAACAAACGAAATGAATTAATAACTACATTTATTAGGTTCAGGTTCCAGTCATCTTGATTTAAGAAATTATTAGAAAAAGAACTCACTTGAATTTATAAAAAAAAGTCGTAAAAGTTACTAAAAATGCCCTACCCAAAACTTTTTTTTTTTTACATTGGCTCCACACAGGAGGCCCTGAGGAAAATAATTTCCTTTAGGGCCTATGTCATCTTTGGGGATGCTGCGTAAGGGTTTTTAGGGAGAGGAAGTTCTGGGAAGGAAAATGGTATGAGGGGTGGGTAGGAATCTGGGGGTCAATGTGTCTAGGAGTGAAGGACGTGAGAAACTATCCCTCCAACTGCGGAGAGACCGGCTGGACAGGTCTAGGTTAGGTCCCCTCAACCAATCTCTCTCAGTCCGACCCGCCATGCAGTATGTGGGCAAACGCCTTGGCTACCGAGTCCTAGACAAACCTCACCCCATGAACCCAGGCACCCCTGCTAAGTCACCAAACGTAATCAACCACCTGGGGTGATCTATGGCAGGGGTATTGGTTATCAAATAATTGGTTCCCGGCGCGTACCCATATCCGCCTCCCAAATTGTAAAGTTAAACTATAAAAGACACTGAAAACCCTATATCCAAAACCTAGTTCACCTCAGCATGTACTTTCCATGTTTCGAGGACTAACTTACATCATTTCTATTTATATATTCTTAAAATATTTAAATTATACAGTAATAATAACAATTTAGTATATTTAAGTTTTAATTCAAAGTTTCTGATCGCATTGTATGTAAGGCGTCGTATTCAGGCTCATTCTGAACCCGTCCAAGTATCCGATTAGAAGTAGGCAAGCAGCAAGCAGCAAGCAGAGGTAAGGCGGTAGTTGGATAGTTGTCGGTCCACCATAAGTAATTCACGGCACCAATCCGTGTAATGAACTGTCAACTTGCTGCCGGCTGCGGCTGTCTCTGCTCCCGGCTCCTTACCCGAAACACCGATTCGCCGCAAAACGTCGGGAATATCTCCAGTCTTCACAAGTCTTGAGATGTTACGGAAGACGCGGTTGCGATTCTTGCTTAATTTCGTGTCGCAGTCGAATTCAAGTAGACATATAAGTGATGTATTGGGACAGGTAACGCAAATCATGGGGGCCCGCCTATCAAACTTTTGGCTTTCCTGGCGGTACCTACCTACTTATACGAGTATTTTTAAGAAAAATATACATATCTTTGTATAATAGCCTAATTTACCTACATCTTAATACCTGTATAAATCAAAGTCAGGTTAGTCACACCATTTGTATCTCGAGAACGGCTGGACCGATTTTTATGATCTTTGATTTGTTGGATTTGTCTCCGCCCCGAATAGCAGAATAACTATTAAAACTGAAAATTTCACGGAAAAAAAGTTGTGAAGAAAATTCATTTTATCATACATTTTGTGAGGAATCCATCAAAAATAATGGCATTCGCGACCCTCGTGTGTTGTTTATCCAAATTCTTTTCTTGAGTCTTCACTAAACACATCCATCTTACAGTCGCCATAATACGAGCACCTTACTATAAATCTAGTTTAAGTATGAATAATTGTTTGAGCTGCAGCAATATTGTGATAACTGATAAGTATAATATTGAATAGTGAGTGAATTCCAAAAATTCAAAAAAGTCAAATGTCAATGCTCTGATTGTTTTGCTTACTTACACACGAAAATGTCAACAGTCGAAAACAAGACAAATGGTGAACGTATGTCTGCACCCCTCCAAAGTAAAAATGCAATAATTATGATAAATCTCCCTAACACGTGTAAATAAAATGAAACTATTTTCCCGTAAGTCAGTGGAAAAGTAAGAAAATCACAAAAAATATAAATCCATCTCCGATACTGACAAAAATAAAGCATGGACAGTTGCGCAGCGATAATTGCTTCATCGTGAAATTTTTAAAAATAAAAAAAATAATTTAATTCAGCCAATAAGTTAACACAACAGTTTTAAATTTTGAGGCGCTACGAAGTTCGCCGGGTCAGCTAGTATTAACTATAAACAACAAATCCCCTATTGCTTGTTTCAGAAAAATCATGAAATTTACATTTAAGTATGATGTAATAAAAATTACAGGAGCTTACCTTAGGCGTTATTTTCGTCATATATTTTGTAGCTTATTTCGTATTATACGATTTACACGAGCCAAAAATTTACGTGAGTCTCAATTACGCTTATAATTATTTTTTTCAATTTGTTCAATAAGTAAACAGGGTTTTAAAACTTGGACGATAGAATTGGAAAAACAAATATAATAAGTATTACTTTTTAATAAACAAAAATTTTAACAAAACAAAAAACGACTTCAAAAATGCACTAAAAAGTAATAATTTCGTATTCTTCTACAACTTCATAATCAACTTATTTTTTCTACTCATCAATATGTAGGTAGGATTGATATTTTTGGAGTCGGTGTCAGTCAAGGTAGGTTTGTAACTACATACATAGTTATAGGTGAGATGTGCTTGTGTCGCACAAGCGACTTGACGAGTCGAGAGCAGGGCCGCGGCGTGAGGGGAGCTGTGAAGTGAACTCGTCGGGCCGAGTACCTTTGCTGACACCGACTCCAAAAATAACAATCGTACCTACATATTAATGAGTAGAAAAAATAAGTTCATTATGAAGTTGTAGAAGAATACGAAATTATTACTTTTTAGTGCATTTTTTGAAGTCGTTTTTTGTTTTGTTAAAAAAAAAAAAATTGATTTTTAGTGAATCTGAAGTACACTTACTAGTTTGCCTAAATATAGGTAGACCTACTAAACGTGCTGCTCGTATGAGAAAGACATAATTTGACCATAACGACGTGAGGGTCAAATTAAGAGATTCGGCCGAGTTTCGTTAATTTGCTCCTAAGAATTGAAGAGTTACGTTATTTTGTCATGGATCGATAATCAGAACCTAACCAAACTCTCATCAAACTACCCTTGAAGTACATCCTTTCCAATAAAAAAAGAATCATCGAAATCGGTTGGCGTGATATTGAGGGAGTTATTCGTCCATTTGTCGCGCACATACTTAATGCAAATTTAAGACTTATATGGTTTTCTCGTGGATGCCATTGTCGGAACTGAACCAAATTAAAATGAGACCACACGGGAAGCACCAGCTTTCAAATAAAAAAAGAATCATCAATATCGGTTCACCCAGTCGAAAGTTCTGAGGTAACAAACATAAAAATAAAAAAAGTCGAATTGAGAACCTCCTCCTTTTTGAAGTCGTTTAAAAAGAAAAACAAAACGTTCCAGGATTACGAATAACCTAACAAAATTTGAAAAATTCCAAATACCATAATTATTACAAGCGGAAAATGTTGCTTGTGCAATGATGGGGGACTTGACTCGAAGGTTTTGAATTGAAACCACGGTGCATTGATAGGAACCCGACGCATTTGTTTACTCAGCTATCAACCGGTCTAAAAGCATAAAAGTAGAAAGCCATTGCACCTTGTTTTTGAGAAACCAACGCATTACGTGTGTCTAATTCGATGGAAGTGATTACAAATTTTTACATTAATTATTATTGATAGTATTCCACGCTAACTCAGAATCAAGTCAACTCAACACCTATTTGAAAAAATTTAAAAATAGCGAATAACACTAACGTAACGTAAGCTATTTAACCATTTTTTTCATCACTTTTAATGACTTTTCATAGGAGGTTCTTAGTTGATTTCATTCTGAATTGTCCGGTCACCCATTGATAGGTGTCTATATCGTTTATTGGTATCATTGATAGGATCTAACGTTCGACATCCCAGACAGACTCGAGAGATTTTTCCTGTTAGACTCGAGAGCTTTTTGTAAGTGGTTTTAAAAACCAGGATTCGTCTGGTAAAAAACCACAGATTTCTAAAATACATTGATTGGTTGTAATAATAATGAGGGATTAATGTTTAACCGCTTACCCGTCAGAGAAAACGGATGAATCGGTCAGGTATATTTACCTAAATACGTTTTCCCTAGAATATGTGCTTATTTTCAGTTGGTTTTCCCTAACGATGATGTAATTATTTCGTTCCATACATTGTTTGGAGATACCTACTACCTACATATTTGTGGATAATTTTAATTACCCCGCAAATAGTCTTTGGTCCCAAATATTTGTCGACCAATACATTGTACTTTCTAATAGGGTCCAGATCCCTTCTTCCAGCGACATTCCTCGCAGATTCCAGAGCTCCATAGCTGTAAAGATATTTATTGCAACTTTGATATTATGACAATACGAGCGCTCCAGTGTTAAGGCTGCATTCTTGTCTAAGATATTCCGGACATCTTCGAAGACGTTTTGCGGAATGTAAGTTATTTGTGAGGGCTAGTTTCACACTTAGAGAAAACTTGTACTTTGTGCATACTGTCAATGAGGAGGGATTCTCAAAGAGTACACAAATCTTTACCGGACTGAAAAACTTCTTATAAGTTTTTAAGATTTGTGTATCATTGCAAAAAGAGGTTGGCACACTTTAAAGCATCTTGAATTAAAAATAAAAATCGGTATGCCATGCGACAAGAATGTTTCATTTATTTGTTTATTAAATCTGAACTATTTTTCTTGGTTCGCAGTTTTGAGAAAACTTCCTTATTTCAATTTAAAAGTAATATTTTATAACTATTGAACACTTCATGCAAAAGAAGTTTCAAAGAACATTTGGAAAACTGTATTTATTGTGAACATATTTGTAAAAGATATTTTTTTATCAGAAAAATTAATATAGGTATCTAAGAAATTTTTCATTATTATCTGTCGCCAATAACTCTCTTAAACCAAATTAAAAGTACCTACCTAGGTTCCTGTATATAACTATATCAAACTTGTACAACGCTAAAGAGTCGGTTGACTCGAAAGATCGTCACCCAAACATTGCAGATTTTTTGCCACAAAGAGGTTTGACAAACACATGAACGTGGATTTCCTCGTATGAGATCAGCTACTGACGTGAATATTACATTGATATACCTACCTAACTTCAGTATATAATACACATTTTATTAATTCATGTCCTTAAAAAATCATGTGAAAAATACTTAACATAACTCACCAACTCCTTTAAATTACTAAATTACTTAAATTACACCACTTGGCAGAAACGAACGAATCTCTGTGCCACCGTAGAGTCATTTCAGAATTAATATACCTACACCTACAAGCATCGCTTATTGGCCTGTCAAAGTCACAATCGCCTTATTTATTGTTGTTTGAATACAGCGACAACCAAGTCAAAAATAAAACGATTCATTAATTTGTACCTATAACGTAAACAAAATTCGTTTAAGAATTCGAGAATTATTTCAGCAATATTTTTGTCATCCCTCTTTCCTTGTAACTTCGTTTATGAGGAAGATTACAACGAACCTATCTGCAATATAATTTTATATGCCTTTCTGTCGTCTAAAAGCATTTTTAATTGACTGAGTTTTGATCGGTGAAAGCGGCGATACTTGTTTGAAAAGTACTGTTAATTATTTAGATGCTCGGATTCGGGTACAACATTCCTTCCCCTCTCCCCGGCCAAGGTTTCGCGATCCTGAACAACTGAACATATCTCCAGACATTTAGACATCCGGGGTATGTGGGTGGTGGTGTCAAGAAGGTGGTAGGGGGTGGTGGGTGGAGGCTGTAGTTAAGGCTGTAGGAAATATTCTAATTAGAAATACATTCCAATTATCGGTGCCTTTTGTGCACGCCACGGGGGGTGCGGCGGATGTTAGCCGTCGCGGGGTGATTAACTATTTACTCACTTTGGAACTGTAATTCTTCGTTCACGTCTAGAAATAATTCCGTTGCGATTTTAAGTAGATTATAAACAAAAACTATGTAGGTATAATTTAGTGGAAGAAAGTTTTTTGAAACAATTGAAAGCATTTCACCAGAAATCAGAAGGAGAATGTTAAAATTTGACGACAATGATTACAAAATAGCAAGTTAAGTAATTACTCATTCTCCGGGGGTTTCCAAGGAACAAGAGGTTATACTTGTGTAATGATTTAACAAATTACACACAATGACACAAAAAAACATATAACAACGATGTGAAAGTGATAATCATACAACAATAACATTCAATGACAGCTGTCGTGTTTTTAATTCTCTCTAGAAATTTCACAAAATAAAACAAAAGTTCAAGCTAAAACCTAAATATCTATATTTCAATAAGTTTATAATAGTGAAGTGTTGTTATATCAGTTATATTAGCTAATATTACGTGCCAATATGACTACAAGAGCAACTGCAAAGACTGCACTAAATAATACAGACATACAACTCCTCCAACTCCTTGATAAAAAGTTTGAAGAATTTAAGGTGCAATTTCTGGAAATCGTGAGGAACGAGTATAAAGAAGAAATCGAAGAATTAAAAAATAAAATATTAACTCTTGAAAAAAAAATTGACACGAAAAAAAACAACAACCATGAAAAAAGTCTGGAACAAAACGCCGAAATTCAAAGGGAATTTAACGAATTACAAAAACAATTGGACGCTAACGAACAACACGCACGCATAAATAACATAGAGATCATTGGAATACCAGAAAAAAAAACAAGAAAACCTGACGGAGATTATCAAAAGCATCTATTCTGAATTAAAAATAGTAAGCCCTGAAGAAATTGAATACGCCACCCGAGTAACCCCCAAGGAGAAGATCGAAGGAAGACCGCGAAATATTATCGTTAAACTGAAGTGCAGAAAACAAAAAGATGATATCATGGCAGCAATCCGAACGAGAAGGGGCCTAACAGCAGAGGATATAAACTTGAATGGAAAACAAAGGATCTATATTAATGAACATTTAACACACAAAAACAAAATACTCTACAAACAGGTCAGAGAGTTCACCAAAATTAACAATAAATTTTGCTGGATAAAAAACTGTAAAATTTATGTAAGACTAAACGAAAACTCAGATCACTATTGCATAAACTCATTCATCGACCTAGAAAAACTAAAAAAATACAATATTTCCATCAATAACGCTTAGAACATTCATATTAACCATATTCATATTAACATAAGAACCATCATATTAACTTATTGCATCATTAAAATGAAATCTCTAGAATTATATTATCAAAACTTAAGAGGCCTCAGAACTAAAACGAACACCTTTCTTCAAAATGTACTATTAAACAACTATGACATTATATGTCTCACTGAAACATGGCTTAACAATTCAATATTTAATGAGGAACTTTTCGATCCAAGATACCATGTTTACAGAAGAGATAGAGATTACCATAACCTCAAACAGAATCGCGGTGGTGGAGTTTTAATCGCAGTAAAAAATAAATTAATTTCTGAACAAAAAATAGAATGGGGATCAGAGGCGGAAGACATATGGGTAACGATTTCACTTCCCGGTAAAAAAATTCACATATGCACTTCATATATTGCACCTGACAGTAAACACCTCATAAATATTATGTCTCACATAAACAAAACATCACAAATTATGACAGATAACAACAATAATGATAGTTTCATTTTGGTAGGAGATTACAACCTATCTCACTTACATTGGCTACCAATTAATGAGAACTGTGATTATATGTGTACTGAACCAATCAATTCATTGAATCCCGCCCATTTGAACTTTACACAATTTTTATCATTTAATAATCTGAAACAATATAACTCTCAGAGTAATAGTATAAATAATCGCATTCTCGACTTAGCTGTAAGCAACATACCACTGAAAATTAGGCACAATAATATCTCATTAGTACCAGAAGATATTTATCATTAAACACTGGTAATTTCAATTCCTATTAAAAAAATAAATAAATACCTGAAAACTAACGCAAAACAAATATTACTATACAGAAAAGCGGAATATTCAATAATAAACACAAAATTAAACGAAATTGATTGGGATCATAAACTTAACCATTTGAATACTCAACCCGCAACTGACGTCTTCTACAACATATTAAACAACATTAAAATAAATTATGTACCAACTAAACTAGCTAAAAATTGTAATTATCCGCCGTGGTACACATCATCGCTCATAAAAATAATTAAAGAGAAAAATAAATACCATAAAAATTTTTAAAAATTTCAAAATCCACGTGACTATCAAACGTTTTCTCTCTTAAGATCTAGACAAAAACGTATCGCACAACAACTCTACATTAATTATATACATACTGCTGAAAATAGCATAAATGGTAATCCTAAACTCTTCTGGAATCATTTTAATAACATGAAAAAAACACAATCGTCTCTTCCAAGGACGATGCACCTAGATGACAAAAAAGCAGAAAATGGCCAAGACATATGCAATATTTTCATGGAATATTTCCAATCAGTTTACATAAACGATAATAACCTACCAGACTTCGACATACCAGAAAACACAAATAACATAAATATCACCACGGTCAAATTCACACGAGAAATAATCTTAAAAGAAATAAAAGCTCTTGACATAAACACAAGCGCGGGGTGTGATGACATTCCCTCATACTTTATAGTTAATTGCGCGGAAACACTTGCAAAACCTCTCTGCATTATATATAATAAATCAATGAACGAAGGCACGGTACCTAAATTATGGAAAAGAGCCTATATAACACCAATCCACAAAAATGGTGAAAAAAATAATGTTAAAAACTATCGGCCGATTTCAAAACTAACAATATTCAGTAAGTTAATGGAAAAAATTGTTTACAAATATCTAAGCCCACAACTGAATCACATCATTACAACAAAGCAACACGGTTTTACAAAAGGCAGAAATGTGGAAAGTAACCTCGTTCTTCTTACTGAATTCATTGTCGATCACATGGACAACCGCACTCAAGTAGATATCATTTATACAGACTTTGCCAAAGCATTTGATAAAATTAATCAAAAATTATTACTCAGAAAACTTTGGTCATTAGGTATACGTGGTAATTTATTTCGTTGGGTTACATCTTACATACTCAAGAGATCACAGGCAGTAGCAATAAAGGGTTTCGAATCAGATTTCAGTGAAATTTCCTCTGGGATCCAACAGGGTTCACATCTCGGACCATTATTTTTCATTTTATATATCAATGATTTGGTCAATGTTGTTAAATACTCTGAAATAGAATTATTTGCTGATGATGCCAAGCTATACAAGCCAATAAAAAGTCTAAACGATTGCGTCAATTTACAACATGATTTAAACAATATATTTACCTATTGCCAACAAAATCAACTATTTCTAAATGTCTCAAAATGTCATCATATTACCTTTTCAAGAAATAAAAATAAAACATTATTTAATTATTCTATAAACAACAACAACATTGCAACAGTCTCAGATATTCGTGATCTTGGAATAACCCTTGATAGTAAACTACAATATAACCTTCATATACAACAAATCACAAATAAAGCTGCTAAAATGTTAGGTTTTATCATGAGAAACACAAAACTTTTTAATAGTATCAACGTCATTAAGCAACTCTACTTTGCCTACGTATGAAGTCATTTGGAGTTTGCGTCAGTTGTTTGGTCTCCATTTTATAAAATCCATACGAACAAAATTGAAGCAATTCAAAACAAATTCCTCAAATATCTTTGTTACAAGTCATATGTAAGATTTAATAATTATGCAGAGGCAGCCTCATACTTTAAAATTGATTCATTGAGTGTACGAAGGCATCATAAGGATGCAATATTCCTGTATAAATTAGTTAACAATAATATTCAATGCCCAGAGTTGCTAAATAAAATTCAATTTAATGTACCTGCACGTACAACACGCTCTTCTGTCCTGTTCAGGGTTGATCAATGCAAGACAAACTGCAAGCAAAATTCTTGTCTGAACAGACTATGCAATAGTTACAATAGCATATTATCCAAGGTGGACATTTTCAATTCCGAACCTACCAAATATAAGGGGTACATAAAAGAGTATTTCTCTGATGTTTCATGAATATATTATGTGTCTATGTTTCTATCGT
The DNA here is from genome assembly GCA_917880885.1 of Limnephilus marmoratus. Classification (NCBI taxonomy): domain Eukaryota; kingdom Metazoa; phylum Arthropoda; class Insecta; order Trichoptera; family Limnephilidae; genus Limnephilus; species Limnephilus marmoratus. The sequence goes on from OU862910.1 coordinate 30,728,352, forward strand.
TTATCTTTAATTCTGTTATGATTTGATTTATATGTACAATCTGGCTTCTTATGGTTACCAATGTATTGATATTTTATGTTTTATGTAAATTTTAGTTTTATATACTTAATCTTTTGTTTTATAAAATTTTTGATCTCATACTGCTTTATTATAAATTTATTATTTAATTTTTTTTATTATGCTGTTAATCAGAGGTAAAGTCACATGGAGGAAATCCATAATTGGTTTTATTTTGGCTATACAAACATGTACAAACTGTAAAAATGTAAACTGTCGATTTCCCGAAAATAAATAAATAAAATAAAAAAATAATGTGTGATCTTAAATACCTATCCCAATAAAATATAAGTACCAAATAACAATAATAATATTCTAAATAAAATAATTGTTAATATTCAAAAAACTGTTTCTGAAAAAATTAGAAAATACACAGATTTAGGAAATGAGATTAAAAGAATTTGGCATTCTCGGACTATAAAAATATTACCATTTGTTATTTCGGCCACTGGCATAATACCTAGGAATCTGATTCAAAATTTAAGCATATTAGATTTGTCAAAGAATTTGTATATAAAAATACAAAAATCAGTAATTTTAAATACATGTAGGATTACAAAAGATTTTTTAAATATTTATATTGAGGGATCAGTAGGATTTATAGGTTCAATTAGAAATGCCACAGAGCCGAACCCTCTGATATGAAAATATCTGGAGTCGGTGAATTATATTCCCATTTGGTCTCTAGTAGGTTGACATGTTGTTCTTGTATTATTTTGTATTTATAATACTTATATAGTGCAATTGCATAGCGTGGGTTGACTAGATGATCATTTGGGGAAGTGTGTGAAAGGGTTTAGTTTTTCCTGTGGGGGAAATTTAACACGGACATTTAAATCTGGTGCGTATAAAAGGATGATTTGTAGAGCGCCGTTTTTCGGAAAAATCGCCTCAAGGGCGCCCTTCTTTTAATCCTTAAAACCTAATTTTGCATGTATTATCTAAGTCTCAGTTATCTATCTATATTATGCCAAAATTATGTATGTACATACTCATTGACCATTTATTACTTTAATTGAAACATAGTAAATTTGTTTTGTACTTTTTCATATAAAATTTCAATAACCGGTAGCGGCACCAAAATCAAGTTTTGAAAAAAATATGACACCATTATCTATAATCAGTAGTATTTTTTTTATTACATTAACTCCACACAATAATTTCCCTCAAGGCCTATGTCATTTGAGATGCTCGGTGAAGGGGCCTTTTTGAGGAGAGGGAGGAATGAACATTGGTCTTCTATATGTAACCCATTGTAAGAAGAAGGAAACACAGAGGCCGGCAAATCGTTCCACAGCCGAGCTGTTTAACACGAGAACGAGTCGAAGAAGCGACCCGTTCTATGTTGGGCATATATGTTGGGCACCCATTTGGCGTGTTTCCCGACTATGCACTGTGTGCACCGTATGGTATAATCCGTTTATCGAAATGAATATTCTTGTTCGAATTCATTTTATTTGTGCAAATCTTATAAAGTCGTAAATCTGAAACATACATGTTTTATGAAAGTATAAAGATTAAAATTTTCTAATCTTCGTCAATTTATTTTTAGTTTACAATATAACTGTTAAAACGATACTGTTAACTGTTTGAAATTTAAAATAGATTTTTACTTGTGGCTATCACATTTTTTTTATATAAATGAACGTCAAAATATATAAAAATGAATGTTGTACTGTGAAAAGCTGATTTTCGACATATTATATTCTTTTATGGATATATTTTTTTAACATTAGCTCCACACAGGAGGCCATGAGGAAAAACATTTCCCTCAGGGCCTATGTCATCTTTGGGTATACTGTGTGGAGGTTTTTTTAGAGAAAGGAAGGAGGGGAAATTCTGGGAAGAAAAAGGTATGACGGTTGGATAGGAATCTGGGGTCAATATGTCTAGGAGTGACAGACTTATGAATTCATCGCTCCCCTCGGGCACCCCTCCTAACGTAGCGGACCATTCGGGGTGACCTATGGCGGGAGCGTTGGTTATCCATTAAATGGTTCCCCGGGCGGCGGTACCCACACCCGCCTCCCAAATTGACATATATTTTGCATGGATATATCTTAGAATGTGGATCTTTTTTTTAAATGGACGGGTTGTTTCACAGAATTCGTGAAACCATCAGTTTTTTTTTCACGAATCATCAAGTTTCAAAGTTTATTATCGAGTTCTCTAAAGGTTCTATTCAAGTTCTGTTAGTATATCATTATTGGCCAGTTATTTTATAGAATAACTGAAATAATAATAGAACTTGAAAGGTAATTTTACAAAATTTGTAAAATAACTTCGAAATTTGAACAATTGTTCAAATTCTATGGAACAACAAACTAGCCCTCAAATGCGTAGAAGGATTTTTATTATTCACTAGATAGGTAGGTACTTGCGTTCATAACTGTGAAGAAACAATATTAACACGTGAACTAAAAAATCCACAGAGCATCTTACAGAACGTCTTGAATTTACCTGTACTTCTATGGTTTCACCTTTCCCCGGCAGAGCGCGCTGAAGCTGGAGCGCCCGCGCAGACAGTGTGCGCCATCTCTTGGCGCGGGGAGAGGAGAGATATTAAATATTTCCCGCGAGATTCCGCCGCTAAGACAGAGAGGAGCTAGATTTCCCTGGGGGCCCCGTTAATTTTCTGCCGCCTTGAGCATAGTGCCCCCCAGGGTCCCCTACCTCCGCGCAGGTATCCATGCCGGAGGTGTTATTACCGGCTAAGCGGAGACGCACACCGCGCGAGGAGCTCTGAATAACATTTTTTAATATTACAAGAACTGTGTTCGCACATGTGCTATATGCTCACACCCTTATGTTAACCTCTTTGAATAAGGCATTTTAAAGTTTTTTTCACACAGAAATTCTACATTCACCTGCGCGAATTTAACCATTACGTAGTAAATAACAGCTCAGTACGGACACCCACTTTAGTATTTAGTTTTCATAACACCTCAAAAGAGGTCTGACTTAATAGAGCTTGGGAACAGTGCTAACCAATTTTTGGTGACATTCTGATTATTTAAAAAAAAATCTATATCAATGTTTGCTGACTTACTAATACATTTATTGCCAACTAATTTATTGAAGTAAAACTTCTTTACGTACGCTTGACTTGGGGAGTAAGCTGGTGAATGCGTGACGAGAGAGTTATGAAAAGAGCGATCGGGCGAGGCGAACGGTCGGGCGAGGCGAACGGAATTTGAGAGGGAGATATAAGTTAGTAAAGTTTTACTTCAGTCGTGTGGTCTGACACACATTTTTTTTAAATTACATCAGGATTCTTCCTTATTTTCGGGAACATTATGGTTTGAAATATTCTATCTGTAGCTGTGATCTGTAGAGCGGATGTTAAAAATCTTATTTTTGTTTACTAAATTTACGGTGAAAGCGAATATAAAATTTCTTCTAAAGTATATTTCTAGAAGTACTACCCTAACGGCTACTTCTGTATTTGAATATCTTTGGGCTACTTCAACAAGCTAGTAAAACTTGGAGCTCTCGGAAAGCGTGAATCGTTTTTTTTTAAGAAAGACGAATATTCCCAGGTTACGAATAACCTGACAATATTTGAAAATCTTCAACTAGCACCAAAGTAAGCGGAAAACTTTGTTTGTGTCGTGATGGAGGACTTCGCCAGCCGAGGAATCGAACTCGCGATGCTTGGGTGGGACACAAACGTGATGCCAACTCAGGCACTCACTGGTTTTACATTTTTTTATTCAGCTACTATTTTTTTCTAACTCAAGCCTCTGCGGTCAAGGGGCAAAGCACTCGACTTGCAATTCGTAGGATACTGCCGTTCAAATCCCGCCGTGCGCAAATAAATTTTATTTCATTAATTTGTATTATTTCACAATTTTATTTAAAATAATATGTAGCATATTTGCGGCAGGTTCCAGAGTGGAAGATATTACCAGTATTGCCTTGGTGTAAGTCCAGAATTGAAACGTTGCTTGAAATGGCTTGTGACAGGTCTGAATAGCTTCCAACTTCCTCTTCCCTCCCGCTACCTTCAGCCTCTCTACATACCCTAATTGGGGATGTCATACGAGCAGTTAGGAGTGTTGTGAAGTATTCACATGAAAAATATATATATATATATTTTTTTTTTCATGAGCTCCACGCAGGAGACCATGAGGATAATAATTTCCCTCAGGGCCTATGTCATCTTTGGGGATGCTGTGTGGAGGGTTTTTTAAGGAAAGGAAGGAGAGGAGAGTTCTGGGAAGGAAAAGGGTTTAAGGGGTGGGTAGGAATCTGGGATTCAGTGTGTCCCGATCTCGCGTCTCCAAGACCTAGACAAACCTCACCCCACGAACCCAGGCACCCCTGCTAAATCACCAAACGTAGCGAACCACTTGGGGTGACCTGTGGCAGAGGTGTTGGTTATCCAAAAAAGGCTCCCGGGGCGACGGTATCCGTTCCCGCCTCCCAAATTAAAATAGCCTAACTCTTGCCCAAAGTCTAATATTTTATTTATAAATGAAAGACCAATAATGAGATCATAAAACATCACACACACACACATACACAGCATGGACAAAGACGTGTGCGAAATTTAACAAACCTACATTGTTTAACCTCCATTTCAAGTAGTTTTGTAGTTTACCGAAGTAGGCACTACCCACGAAGGATATATAAAGATCCCATCAACCTTCATTCAGACAAAGCGTTTGATTACAAAATAACATATCTAGCTGTATCTCTATGCTTCTAGTATTTATCTATGACTTTATGAGAATGTGTGCGAACAACACAATGTAGCTACAGCACTAGATAAATGTTGCCATGGAAATAAAGCAATAAAATTGCTAGGAAGGTACCTACTACCGTGTTTGGGATTTTTGCCCCTATTCGTGTAACGGGATGAAACAAATTAAACGATACAAATTGTCGGTTGTAACCACGCTGGCCGCTAATAACACTCAATTGGGGAGGTGTATTTAAATTCATGTAGTACAGCTAACTAAAACGTGAAATATGTATACATATATTAGGTCCTTACATATGAAATTGGCGTTTTGTATGGGAGGAACATAGAGTCGATTTTTTAAAATATAATATATTTATTTAATCAAAGTATAACCATTGCTATCTATGCACTTTTGCCGTCTCATAGGTAGTTCATCGATCCCTTTACTAAGAAAACCATTCGGACGGGAATCAATAAATTCTTTGAAGGCGGTTTGGACTGCCCCATCGGAGTTGAATTTTTTCCCTTGCAAGATGTTATCCAAATTTCGAAAAAAATGGTAATCCGTTGGGGCAAGGTCCGGAGAGTACGGTGGATGTCTTAGACATTTGAATTGAAGCTCCTCTGATTTGGTAGCCATCTGTTGTGCAGTGTGTGGTCTAGCGTTCTAACGCGCGTTTGTTGATTTGCTTCACTCAATTGGTGAGGTACCCACCTTTCAAGCTTTTTCACCTTCCCAATTTGCTTCAAGTGGATTAAAACAGTTTTATCTAAGCAGCCTGCAGCTAACCCGGACGTGGTTTGCGATGGATCCTCTTCCACAATAGCCTTCAATTCTTCATTATCAACTTTGGTCTCCGGCCGTCCAAGGGGCTTGTTCTGCAGATCGAAATTTCCAGAACGAAAACGTTGGAACCAAAAACGCACTGTGTTTTCTTTTGCGGCACCGTCGCCATACACATCATTAATCCTTCGACCCGTTTCTGCAGCACTGGTGCCACGGTGGAACTCGCACTCGTAAATAACGCGATATTTCAAGTGTTCCATTTTGTAAACTAAGTGACGCAAAGAAAAAAAACAATTAAGAAAAAATCAAATGAATTATAATTTTCGAAACACAAATACATGAGTAAATAGCTGTATAAATTTTAAATTGGAATTCCTAACCAAAGAGAAGATATTTGAGATCAAAATTGCCAGTACGGCCAAACGCCAATTTCATATGTACCTAGTTGTTATGTCCTAGTTTCAACACTCCTTATATTATTTAACAATTGGTGGCGCCTTGATTCTGTTTCTTAAATAAACGTAATTTTTATTTTATTTTAAGATAATAACTAATTAACAATTTACATACCGTCTTCCACCACTTATTATTATACATTTGTCTATATACAGGTACTTATTTTTCTACTAAAGAAGGAGGTAGAGTAACATGGTATAACACCCCAAAAACAAACATCAAAAATACTTTTGGCCGTGAAAATCTAAAATCATATCCAAAGTCGATTGCTTTCTTTAAATTTAAAATGAGGCTGAAGCTGAAACGTAATTTTGCAATTATTTAATAATTGAATAGAAAATTATAAAATTTTCTTAGAAAAAAAAACATTGTTCGATTTAAAAAAACTTGTAGAATTTTAAGTAAGTACGCCAGATCTCACCGCTCGATATTTTGTCTGCATAAGAAAACAAAATTTCGATTTGAAGATTGCAAAGGTACAATAAAATTTGATGCACCTAAATGCATTTCACCATTTTCACAATGCGTAGTCATCAATCTAAAATCTAGGTAATAAATTCTTTAAAGTTCAGGAATTCAGATAGGATTGGTCATTTTCAAAAGGGACGTTTACCGAAAGCCCTTTTGGATTTTACAATTGAGACAATTGTCGCAAGCTATCAGGATCAGGCCACAATGTACGCAATTCAACAGTAATTACAAGCATTACATAAATCGAATAAATGGATTTTAAAACTTTAGGAATGGCAACTTTAAGATCACCTCGTAATTCATAATAAATACATTTATCTACTAATTGAATTTAGATTTACTCTGCTATCCGTGTATTTTTTTTTTTTTTTTTAATAATTTTATTTATCTTAAAAAAATGGAACATGTTACAGTGTTACTTTTCCTCCATTAAAAGCATTTGCTTGTGGATGGACGAGCTTGTGGATACATTTTAAATATGTACAATTTATACAGTCAGGTGTTTCACATAATATATGCACAGATTCACAGTTAATATTCATACACCGTTAAAACACAGTTTAATCATATCACAATCAAGATCCTTTAACTAAAAGATAAAATCATCCACATGTATTCAGTAATAAGTAAAATAGGTATGATTTTTAGTGTGACATTCACGTGGTGATGAGGGAAGCAGCAATTTTCCCGTTGGTGATTTCTCTAAAATGTTTTTTGATGGAGTTCAACAATTGTTCTTTGTCATTAATGCTTCTGATTTCTACTGGAAGGTTATTAAAGAAGTATTTTCCTTGGTGTGTATAATGGTGTTGGGCAAAAGACGTATTTAGTTTGGGGCATACAAATACATGTGTAAGTTTTGTACGATTTTCAGTTATGAATGAGAATTTATTTATTTTACAATTGTCTTTTTTCTGAGTATAATGTGTTGTTATTTCTTTTAATGTGTTATTATTGTCATGGAAAGAGTTTATTTCATGCACCACTTATACCTTGAGAGCCAAGAACACCGACGTACCAAACGCCAATGATAGTTGGTCACCCTCCTTCTTCTGCCTTATACTATAAGTTTCTCCAATTTGCAGTATTCAGTTTGGTGAGCAACATATCTAAAGTATTCAAATGAATAGGCTTCGACCAAGTATTGGTCAAAGGTTGTAGGCAAACATTTAAAAGCGTACACCTAGTTAATAGTTGATCCCTAGCCCTTCCAAAATAGAAACATTTGTGCGCCTCGCTGTCCATGAGCATTTTTCTTCAGCACTATCGAGAGCACATTTCGAGGGCGTCTATCCGCCTCCTTTCGCAGGCTCTAAATGTCCATGTTTCCATTCGTTACAGAAATGTGAGGAAAAGAACTATTATTATAATTATTACTCTAAGTTTATTTTCAATGCCAATGGTACCGTCACGATTACCTTGCATAGAGGTAGGAAACTACATAAAAAAAATTGCGTTAGTCTTATTAGCAACATAGCAAGTCCACGTCAGGTTGCTTGCGTTCTTGAATACCTGCCCCAGATCGTTTTTTGAGGTTGTCTGTTGCCGTGGTACCGAAAACACTTTGTAGGACAATGCAAATACACAGTATCCAATAATTCCTCTCTTAAAAATCCCCATAGCACAACCCGTTGTTAAATTCTTTCCTTTCTGGATTATGCGCGCTGTAACATTAGGAGAGGTCCACGCCAGGTGTTATGAAGGTATGTCGGCGGTGTGTGTGCCGTATCTGCGGCCAATTATCCGTGTAGTTCACGTCGTCTGGCGCCGCTGTTTTCCATGTTGTTCTCGGCATATTTCCTCGGCGGAATCACGGCCGTGCCCTGGATACGTTATACGCGAAGGGGGCCCCGGGCGCGGGGGCCTGGGCGGGATAGAAGGGGCAGGCGTCCCGCGGGGGCGCCGCATTAATCACATCGCAGAGGGCCCCTGGGACCTCGCCCCCGCCGGTCGCCATGGCAACGCAATATTCCCAACACTACCCGCGCCACCTTTCCCCCTCCCTTACCTCCCCTTCTCCCGCCCCCTCCCCCCGCCGCCGCTGCGGAAAGCTCCAAGTCCTGTGGGAAAATTTTACAAACAAAACCTTTAATGTGTGTGTGAGAGAGCTCACACGATCTTCTTTCATTTTTGTTATAACTTTGTTTCGTGAAATATTCAGAGAAATTCGGGCGCCTATATTTTACTTCGTGGCTAATCGGATAAGAGATGAATTTGTTATGTTGAAACCTTAATAGCTTTTCTTTATCATAAAAAAATGCACGTAAAGGTAGGTCAAAAATTCTAATTCCTAAATGATATTACTATTTTTAGAATAACGGCAATTTAAATATTTTCTACGTTCGGAATTCAGTCCCACAAAAATGGGTTGCGAAAGTTAACACAATATGATTATTAATAAAAATAGTGGTCTACAAATAATGTATTAGATTGTATAATGTGAAAAAATGTAGACCTTTTGAACACTATAAAAAATTTTAAGGTTACGCAACTTAGCTTCAAATCCGGAGGTCGCGAGTGCAAATCCCGGCGTATGCAAGTAAATTTTATTTGATTGATTTGTGATATTTTAGTAAAAATTTTAATTTAAAATATAATAGTAGAAAAGTTGCGGCCCGTTTAGATACTTTCAGTATCGCTCTGGTAAAAGGCCATCATTCATAATCTAAAAGTTGTTTAATGTACCTTTAGCCATTTTCGTTATATGTTTTTGGGGTGTTATGCCGAGTTGGGCTACATATTACATATCTACCGGATCTGCCCTGATGATGGACACTGCAACGATGTCCAAAACGTTGGCTAAAGAAGGAGGTAGCGCAACACGACATAACAACCCAAAAACAAATAACGAAAATACTTTTGGCCGTGAAAATTTTAAAACTCATCTAACTTTAGCTATGTTTAGTGCCCAGATCTGAAGCCAGTTACTTCCCCGCCTTCCTCTTCCAATCTCCTTCTCCTCCCCGATACCTTCAGCAACTCAACATACTCCAATTGCGGATGCCATAGTTTTCCTGGTTCCAGACGGTTGAGAACAGTTGGGACTCTTACGCGGTACTCACATAAAAAACTTCAAAAGTTACTTTACCGGAAAGAGTGTGGATACTGCAGTTATGGCGGTCTTCATTCTGTAGAGTGGAGATAATTCTGATGATAGTCAACCAAATATTTAAATATTTTCCTTTCAAGGAAATCGTTGAGATAAACTTCATTCAGGCCGGCGTAGTGCAGCGGTAAGGCGCTTGACTAGCATTCCGAAGGTCGCGGGATCGAATCCCGGCGTGGCAAATAAATTTTATTTGATTAATTTGTGAATTTCATAATTTATTCATTTAAAATAATATATAGTACATTTGCGGCACGTTCCAGAGTGGAAGATACTCTCAGTATCGCCCTGGTGTAAGACCACCATTCAGAATCGAAACGTTGCTTGAAATGGCTTCTGCCGTTTTTGGTGACCAAATCTGAATAGCCAGGTACTTCCCCACCTTCCTCTTCCTTATCTCCTTCAGCCTCACAACATACCCCAATTGGGGATGCCATAGTCCCACTGGCTCCAGACGGGAGCAGTTGGGACTCATGTGCGGTATTCATGTAAAAAAAAAAAAATCAAATCCCCATATTATTTTCCTGTGTCATTGATATCCCCACATTGTCACAACATTTTAAATTATTTCTAAAAATGTTTTCATAAAAAGAGTTTCAAAGCTTATTTCAACCAAGTAAGATTTTCAAATAAAAATTTTGAGTAGCATTAAAAACTACCATTACTAATAAACATTTCCGTGAAAACATATCCTTTTCAGCCATCTTTTACAAATGCTAATAATAAACCCGCCACGGAAATACAAGTAAAGCGCATCACCAAAGGAATACCGTCGCTGAATTTTCAATCTGAAATTTTTTTAAAAGTGTATGCCAGTATCCATCATAGACAATATTACCATAACAATATGGCCAAACCTCACGGGACGGAGATGATACTTTGGTGGCCGTATTTAAAATATTAGCTGGCATTTCAGTGAGCTGAAAGGGCCGCCACCTTTCCTGAAAGCGCCTGAAAGTTTGTATATGAGCAAGAACCGAACATGAGCCAACCCTGGATACATTCTGCTTATGAGAGTTTGGTGTATGTGACGTCAATTGTTCAACCAGGGGGAACCATGTTTTTTAGATATTTCGAAAGTTATTATCATTACTATAATAAAAAATACTAGCTTCGGTTGTCTGTACATCCTACGTTACTTTTAACACATTTTAATAACTTGCAACAATTTTTTTCAAATTTTAAATTGATTTGTCGAGAATTCAGATTATTCCTTATTTTTTACGGGTTTTTGGTTTACTAGATATTATCCGTGGAAAATCACACGATGTAACTTAACTTGCACAGTTCCACTTTTAAAAAATAGCCTTCGAAAGTAAGCCATGTAACATACATTTTTGTAGATTTACGTACCTACTCATTTGCTTGCCTAAATTTGAAAAGATTCTTTTTAATTGTATATTTTTCTCAACACAATCATCAGTTCCAGTTTTGAAAATTTAACGCTATTATACGTTAACATAAGAAACTCTTAGATGATTATTGCAATATTTTCTAATATCCTTATGCACACGATTAAATCAATTAAATGTTTTGCCCTCTAGGTGAATGAGAATAAAGTAATCTTAATCTAGTAATCTTAATCTTATTTTAATATACAGTGAGTATCACAACCTAAGACGATTACGGTAGAATTGTATTCCGACCGCAGAAAGGATTACAAAGGATCTACATTATTTGATTTAGTTTCAGTTTTTACCTCATCTAGAAATATCATGATATTTTTTCGGCGTCGTATTGTTCACACAATGGAAAAGTAAGAAAAACTGTTTATCGAAGCGATTATCAAGATAACTTCTGGCTTGGGAAAACTAACTTAGAAATCGTGCAGCGCACAAATTCAGATATATCCAATTCGAGCAACCCAGCATCCAAGCATCCAGCTGCTCATCATATGCAGACTTCAAAAGAGCCGCACAAGACAGGGAAGAGTGGAAAAGACGAATAGATTAAATTGCTGCAAACCAATCCCAGGATTGAAACCAGAGAGAGAGAGCATCCAAGGCATCCAACCGGTCGATCGGGGAGCAAATTAAATTTAGGTTGAATTATAATTTCAATGTTTAAAATGTACAACTATGAAAGAACAAAATTAATATCCTGGTCGTAAGGCGTATTGGTTTTTGTTAGATTCGTACTTATCTGTTAATTAAGCGGTTTAATGGTTAAAGTTTTAAAGAACTAAAAAAAAGATACCGCTAAATACAAATAACATTCTTGTTAGAAGTCTTGTTCTTGTTAGGCACCAGCTATGTATCCACTTTTTACATACCCTATAATATAGGGCTTGTATAAAAGGGCCTATATCATTGATTTACCCCATATTTCTGTACGGTGTGGAAACATGGATACTTAGAGCCAGCGAAAGAAAACGGATAGACGACCTCGAAATGTGGTGCTGGAGAAAAATGCTCAGGATTCCATGAAGAGCCAGACGTACAAATGTGTCCATTCTGGAAGAGCTAGGAATTCATAATAGGCTTTCAACTATCTGCCGACAACTATCTTAAGAAACTTACTTTGGACACATGGCTCGCCAAACTGAGGGCACCAACTTGAAGAAACTCTTAGTCATTGGCAAAGTGTTTGGCAGAAGAAGCAGAGGAAGGTCACCAATGCACTGGAGTGACCAAGATCACTGATGTCTGGTACTAGAGTGTTCTTAGCTCACCACACATCGCAGGATTTTAAGGATTAGAGAAGCCTTGTCCACCATGAAAATTAGAGTGGGGGTCATGATCTTCAGCAATGAGGAACCGACTTGAGAAGAAGAATATTATCAATTCATATTCTCGAATGTCGAATCTTATCTTTCGTCGTCACTTGTAAATGTTTGGTCGTATAAGAAGAAAAAAAAGTATAAACATTAGTAACTGAGCGAATAAATGCGTTGAGATTCCAACCAAGTTTTCTATAATTACATAAGCAACGCTTTCCGATAATAATGATGAAAGTAGAAGGAATTAAAATACTGTCGGGTTATTCGTAAGTACATCGGGAATTATCGTATTTCTTTTTTTTTATTTTATACATACCAGAATAATAGTGTTGCAATAGAACTCGGCTTCCGCTTCTGCAGAAGTTCCGCAAGTTTTTTCACTTTATAACAGAACTCTAAACGAAGAATACAGCGAGGATGCAATCGATGTTAAGTGTAAATGAAGACCAGAAGGAGAACTCTTCTACAACTGACTATGGTGACAATTTATTTTTAGAGATACAGACACACCTTCGGGAGTACAAGAAAGAGAAGAGACTACCTCTCCATGAGGATCCCCTTATGTGGTGGAAAGTAAATGCGCACAAATACCCCCATAGTTCGCCAATGCTTATCAGCTCTCCCCCAGCATTGTAGCCAGTGAGCAATTATTTAGTGGTGCTGGTTTAATATGTGAAGAACACCGAAACAGACACAAAAATGTAAAAGCAGCAAAATTACTTTTTATTAAATAGTAGCAGACCCGGTCACACGTTGCTGTGGCTAACGAAACACAACGCCATTACCCAACCTTTATAAAATCCACACTATCCGCTTGCCAGCTGCCGCTGCCCGCTGCCTGAATTGAATATTTGAATTTCTCGGCTTCTCTCTACTATAATAAGCATGCATTATACATATAAACCTTCCCCTTGAATCACTCTATCTATTGGTGAAACCCGCATGAAAATCCGCTGCGTAGTTTAAAAGATCTATGCGCATAAACTTTTTGAGAGACTTCATTTTATACTATGTAATGATAATTTACCTCTGTTTAACTCGGAGTACTTAAAGTACAAAATACAAATTTAATTAAACAAATCTTAAAAAATAAAATTGTGCTTTTTCTTCATAGTATTAACACTTTCGCTTCCAGTTCCGCCTTCCGCTAAGATTTACTTTTGACATCTGTTTCCGTGTCCGCTTCCGTTAAGACACTTCCGTTGCATCACTACAGAATAAGTAGGTATTGCCATTGAGGTTACAATGCTAAATAATTATTACACTATGCAATATTCAGTTTTAATATTATCATTGCAACGAAGTGTACCGATATCTGATTGGGTTTTAATAGAATGGCTGATCAGGCTTCCGCCCTCCCTTTTCCTCTACCCCGCCCCCACGTCCCCCGCCCTTAGGGAGCCCGCCCCATAGAGTTGGGTGTTTTAATAGTTTTATTTGTAGAATGAACAAGGGGTTGGCAGATGATCCAACGTAAAAGACCTGCGATTTGTAAAACCTCATCACATAATCAGAAAAAAATGCAAGCATTTTTTAAAGCAAATATTATGATTTATTGTTTGATTTCAGGAAACTCCATCAATGGAGGACTGAGAACAGTTGGCGCTAGCAAAAAATGTTCGAAGAAACGAAGCTAACACTCGATAATGAGTGTTGGTACCTACCATAATGTGTGGCAGTGAGGTACGGAGCGAGGACCAAAAAAAACTAAATGCAGTATAGAAATGGGATCCCCCGGGCTTATGTATGCTAAAACAATGTATGATCGTGTGAGATTTTTTTTGTATTAACTCCCCACAGATGGCTCTGAGGAAAATAATTCTCATCAGGGCCTTTGCCATCTTTGGGGATGCTGTGTGGTGGGTCGTTTTAGGAAAGGGAGAAGAGGATGTTCTGGAAAGGAAAAGGTAAGAGGGTGGGTAGGAATCTGGGGGTCAGTGTGTCCAGAAGTGACAGCCATATGAATCTGTCTTCCAATAAATTTCACCTTTGCAGCTGAGCGCTTTATGTGTTTTATAAAATACCAAAGGTTTTTTTGACTGCCATGCAATTCTGTTGTTTACGTTCTTTAATATTTTAGAATGACAACAATCAACAGAATTTCACCTTGACAGGATTGGACATGGAGATTTAAATATTTTCGACGGTGGCGCTTTGCTTCTTGCATTATAATTATTGTTTTATATAAAAATTGAGAAAATGCATATACATAGGTTTACGACACCACCAACATCAAACTTATCAATCAATATCAAGCGGTAGGTACTTAACCCCTGCGGCCTCCCAACAAATTTAAATGAACAATGTGGCTCTCGTGCCAAAAATGTTGATAATCACTGTTCTACACGGTAAAATTTAGAAGTAAAACGCTGATTTAAATTATTTTAGCTGTAAAAGAATATGGTCGCAACTAGGACTCGAACTCAGAACCTCTCGTCTAACCGGGACGCGTATTTACAAAACCTATACCGGTTCAGTCGCGGTAACGACAATTAACATTTTAAATATACCTCTATATTGGTTATTTTTTATCACATTGCAAAAACAAAAATTGTTCTAAAATCTAGATAAAATAATCTTTCTGATGTGTATATTAGAAATTAATAATTTTATTTCTAAATATTTAAATTTTAATATTATTCCCATGTAATATCCCACACAACTACAATGAAAAACGAAGCCATAACTGAGATTAAATAGATAAGGAAATTATTAAAATATCAGATCAACCACAAAAAGTTTGTAATTATGTAAACAATTATTTCGCTAATGTAGGCAAGGTCTTAGCGAGTAAAATCACAACAAACTACGATACCTCTAAATCCGCAAACCACCACACACACACAGGTATTGCTCCATTTAAAATACCATACATTACCCGAAAAGAAACACTTAAACTTATAAATGACCTAAAAAATACAAACTCACAAGGCAGTGACAGAATTTCACCGATAACACTAAAAATATTAAACTCCGCACTTCATATCCCCCTAACTATACTCATAAATCGGTCCATTAAAGAAGGCATTTTCCCAACAATTTTAAAAACGGGCAAAGTGATTCCAATCCACAAAAACGGAAATAAAGAAGAAATAAATAACTACAGACCAATTACAATCTTAAACACACTCTCAAAAATTCTTGAGAAACATATCAAAAACAATCTGTTAACTTTTCTTAACAAAAATAATATACTATCACCCAATCAATACGGATTCAGGGAAAATATGAGTACCTCACATGCGGTAGCCTCTGTAACAGACTTCCTCAAAACAAATATAGACCAGGGCAAAAAATGCCTTGGAATATTCCTAGATCTGGCAAAAGCGTTTGACACAATTCATCATCAAAACCTATTTGATAAACTAAAAAATATCGGAATCACAGGAATAGAACTCAAATTAATTGAAAGCTATATGGGAAATCGCACACAGTATACCTCTATAGAAAACACATGTAGTGACAAGGAACAAGTATCCTACGGAGTACCCCAAGGCAGCGTACTTGGTCCAATCCTATTCCTTATATATATTAATGACCTGTGTCACCTCCAAATAGACGGGGAAATTATAAGTTTTGCTGATGACACTGTCTTACTCTTTAAGGCCAAAGACTGGAAAACATTAACCCCAAAAGCAGAACTTGGCTTAAATATTACTAAAAAATGGCTCGACTCTAACTTATTAACTTTAAATATAGATAAAACAAAATTCATAACTTTCAGCATAAATTCGAGAGGCCAACCCTCCAATAACATCCACCTTAAAATACATTCCTGTCAATCAACCATTGATATATCAACACAAACCCCATGCGACTATCCCCCAATTACACAAACGGAAAATATTAAATATCTTGGTATATACTTCGACCGTTATATAAAATGGGATAAACATATAGATTCGGTAGTAGGAAAACTAAACAAGTTGATTTACTTTTTTAAAAACTTGAGAAATATTTTAAACATATGTGATATAAAAAATATATACCTCGCACTTGCACAATCCATAATGGAATACGGCATTATTGCCTGGGGCTGTGCCAGTAAAAAATACATTAATACACTGTTTAAAGCTCAGAAAACCCTAATAAAAGTAATACTTAAGTTACCAATACTAACACCCACATCAATCATATTCGAAAAATTCCCAGTGCTGAAAATTCAAAAATTACATTCAAAACAAATACTAACTTTCCTTTACAAGAACTTATCCACATTTAACATTTCACAAAACTCTCGCAATACTAGAACAAGACATGCTCTCCAACTACAAATACCAAAAACAACACATCCTTTGGACAAAAACACTACAGATACCAGGCTATAAAACTATACAATTCTCTTCCTACACAATATAAAACAACTAATATTTTTGAATACAAAAAAAACATAAGAAACTGGCTACAATCTTTCTAACTTTTAATTTATAATTTTTGTCGAATTGAAGTCGATTTTATATTTTGATTTTTATTGTTTCTCTTCTTTATAGTAGCTATTAACACTCTTTTGTTTTACTATTCACAATTTATAATTTACTTCTGAAAAATGTCCTCCACAACACAGGTGAACTCCTAGTGTGGAGGACAATATATTATACCTTTGTAACATAAATGTACTAATAATAAATAAATAAATAAATAAATGTATTTTAAATACACCTCTATATTGATAATTTTTTATCACTTTGCAAAAACAAAAATTGTTCGAAAATCTAGATAAAATAATCTTTCCAATGTGTATATTAGAAATTAATAATTTTATTTCTAAATATTTAAATTTTGATATTGAAAATTTAAAGCGACTGAAACGCGGTAGGGATTGTAAATACGCAACCGGGACGTGCGCGTTATTCACTTTAATAAAAAATCAATGGATCCATATAAATAAAATCGGATAAATTATCCGAGACGCTATCTATGTTACAAACTAGTTTTTAGAATGATTGTTTCCAATAAAAGGGGTAGTTGCCTATAATATGGAAAAAAAAGTTGAAGATAATATTTTTTAGCTGTGTTTAGTAACCAGGTTTAAATTGAAAGATAAATCCTAGCGTTTTTCTTCGCCACCTCAACCCCTTCTACAACAACCTTCAGTCTTACAACATTCCCAAAACAAGGACTTCACATCTGGACTTGCTTCGGGTAATTAAAGAGGACCCTCTAAAAAAGCCGAT
Organism: Limnephilus marmoratus; assembly: GCA_917880885.1. Classification (NCBI taxonomy): domain Eukaryota; kingdom Metazoa; phylum Arthropoda; class Insecta; order Trichoptera; family Limnephilidae; genus Limnephilus; species Limnephilus marmoratus. The sequence goes on from OU862910.1 coordinate 30,745,809, forward strand.
CAACATGAAAGAAAAATCGCGCCATAAATATAATTTTACGACGCTTTACAAAAAACGTCAGGGAAAACAATCAAGATGAATTAACAAATTTATTATTTTTTGTCAAAAATTTAATTATTTATCAGTACTATTTATGTTCATTTCAAAAATGCATATTTTATTTTGTGTACATAATATAATAACATCGAAATATCTTTGGTGTATCTATTTAACACCATTTGAAACCATATCGTTTTAGCAGTCGCTGATCCTGAAACAGTTTCCAAGAAAAGGCAACATTCCACGTACACGCGCATGAAGAAGTATTCCCAAGCAAGCGACGGGGCGGCTGGTCCCCCTCAGGGGCTGGGGGGCTGGGAGGCGAGGGGCCCGGGGGGTGTACCCAGGAGCGCGGGATTCCCCGGGGATCCCAACTAATCAGAGTTTTTGGCGCGGCCCCAACGGGAGGGGAGGGGAGGGGAGGGGACGGTGAACCAAAAACTTTCTACAATCTCCCAGCTGTACTGTCTCAAACAGGCGCACGGAAAAAAATCGTAATTTATTCAAGCAAAACACCCGCACGAGTAAAAAATTCATATCAAATACATAATATTATTTTAAGATTTTGATGTGAGTTTTGACTTTTTGATTAGTGTTGTGTGACTGTTTTTAATGTTAGTAGGGGTGCGGGTGGAAGCTTGGATGGAAAAGGCGGATTTCCCGAGTGGGGAAAGTGTTCCCGCCAGCGTACTCGCGGGGTTTTGTATAAATTTAAGTTATCTCTCGCAGTACCGGGAAGTGGGAAGTCCCATCAGCCGGTCCGATCCTATTGAGTGATCCGGTAATCATTTACCAGCAGCCTTGGGACCTAGAACATACCGTCCCGCGTCCGTCCCTGACTAAATTATTCATTTGTAAAAGTCTGATGCGAGATTGAAGAGCCTTTTGCTGTTGTCATGTATAGTTTATTCAAATTCTTATACACGAATGATAGTCATAGCTAACATAAAATTACTCTTTTTTAAATCTTTAGTTTACGGTTTACAGCCTCGCACAACTCAGTGAGGTTCCACTAGCTTAGTGGTAGAGCACCGTTCCGGTAAGGCTAAGTTCCTGAGTTTGATTCTTAGATGAGACCGATCTTTTTCTGATTTTTCTGTTTTAGATTTTGGATTGAGTGTCGCTAAAATGTCTTCATTAATTAAATATTACAATGTGAAGTTTTACTCATTCTCATTAAGAAAATATATATGACCGAATCGGATTATTAGCTCAGTAGCAGTAACACCGGCAAGGCTAAGGTCCTGGGTTTGATTCCTAGATGAGACCGTCTTTTTTCTGATTTGTCTGTTTCAGATTTTCTATTAATTGTCGCTAATATTGTCTTCATTAATTAAATATTACAATTTGAGGTTTTACTCATTATGTTAAATATAAAAGATAAATAAAAATTTGCGTCCGGTGACATATTTGTTTTTTTTCTTCTATTTAAAACATATAAAATCAGTAGGTATTTGACAGTTAGGGTCGGGGTGTAGGTTTGGGCGGTTACTCGGCTAAGTGATCAATGACGAAATATGAAAGTTTTTTTATTCGGTTTTGAAGAGAAAAAAATGCATAAAAGCGTCAAAAAAGTCAGCGAAGAGCAAAATTTCTTTTACATTGTAAATGTCAGGGACCATTGGCTTTGCTACATTCGTTGGCAAGTTGGAAGTAAACTATTTACAACCAGCTGAAGCCTCGGGCGTTGCCCGGCTTTACGCTTAGTTTTTCTAAATCTGATTTTCTTAACGACATATAACTAAACCAGCCGATGTATTAAATTAAATCATATTTAGGTTCTTTTTGTTCCGGTCCAAATAATGAAAGGATCCAACACGCCATTTTTTGGAAAAGTAGGCTGAGAGAATTGACTGGCTCTGTCTGTTGGTATACATGCACTTGTTTCATACACTTTTCGCCACAGTCTCTTCATGCTATTTCTAGTAAGATAAATCGTTACCCCATTAAAAAATTGCAGTATCATCTGCGTATAAAAAAATTCACCATTTAAATCTAATTGCGAAATATCATTGATGTAAGTTTGGAATAGTAGTGGTCCTGGTATGAATCCCTGTGGAACTAGTTTGTTGGAAGATGGTTTGTTGGAATTGTTTTCTTCTGCTAAGTTATGATTTGAATAGCTTAAGAGCAGATATTATTAGTTACCCTAATTTTACACCGACAATACATGATCGGACAGTATTTGATCACGGTATTTCTTCCTCGTGCTTTCCCGACTTCTTCTTTCAAACCTCAACCAGTGAAAATTATCTGCAACCAACTTAATTATTTCGTACCTAGCGAAACTATCAAGATTTAATTATATTCTATTATACTTTGTTGTGATTTCCTGATAGTGGGTACCGAAACTATTGACACCATTGCGCGGACAATCGTTAATATCGAGCACCCAGTCATGCTGCCCGCTTTTCCCAGCCTACTTTCATGTCATAATATAGAAAACATTGCCCGAATAATGTGGTCAAGGTCAAATAATGTTAAATCCATCCACGTTTGAACCTTAATATAGAAAATATCGCCCGAATGATATGGTCATGGTCAAATAATATTAAAAACGTTTACGTTTGCACCCACATAATAATAATAATACTTGGATGATTTATATAGCGCCATTTTTGTGAAATATTACCTCAAAAAATCACTTCACGCTGAGCATCAACTTATTCCCACCTAAAAAAAATTCTGTAAGATATTTGAAATTTTCACGGCCAAAAGTATTATCCAGATTATTTTTGGGTTCATATTAAATTTATTTGCTGTGTTGCTCTTTCTCCTTCTTTAGAAAACTTTACGGACAGCGTTACAGTGTCCGTCATGAGGGCAGACGTGAAAATATATTTTAGCACAGACGTGAACATGTCTCTTAATGTGGTTTTTTGCGTTTATTTTTTTGGTTTCGCCATCTAACGTCGGATATCAAGAACGATTAAGCTTAGCCCCGTCGTCCTTTTTGAATTTATAAGTTATTAATTTTACATTAGTTCCATACACGAGGCACCAAGAAAAATCATTTCCATGTCGTCTTAGAGGATGCTGTGTAAAGAGTATTTTTAAGAAAAGGAAGGAGAGGAAGATCTGGAAAGAAAAAATATATGAGGGATGGGTAGGAATGGGGTGGGAAGGACTGGGTCAGTGGGTTCAGCAGTGACGGACATCTGAATCCATCCCTCCAACTGCGGTGCAAGGCGACGCGACGGTTCGAGAGGGAGCAGCTGGAGTGGTCAAAGGGTCTCCCTAAACCGATCTCTCTCGATCCAGCCCGCCACGCAGCTAGTGAGCATCCACCGCCAAGACCCAAACACGCTAAATACGGGCACTCCTGCTAATTCGTCAAATATAAACTATCATAGAATAAATTAATCAAAGTCGAATGGCGTTACAAAAGATATTGTTGACCCCTCCGCAACGTAAGCAGATATAAGCGTTAGAAATAGGACAGCAGTCAAGTACAATAAGCGTGTTTATACGTCAGCGCATGTGTTTCCATAGAAATCGTTCTAACTCCGTTATTGTTTTATTTACATTCCTTAACCAAAAAGCAAAAGGTCGATAGTAGATCAAGCTGTACATCTCTATCAAGTTGTCTATGGAAATACACAACAGGAATCAGCTGTCAGTCGTGTAGTTGACAAAAATATTTTGTCAATTTATTGTATTATTTTCTTTCAAGTTATGGATTATAACAAAAATAGTAACAATTCCTTTTGATATTTCTTTGCTTCGACATGTATTCTGTGATTTTTTTACATTTTAAATTCGGTGCGAATGTTGTGAATGGTTAAAAAGTTTTAATTAATATTTTATTGAATTTCTATAGAATAACAGGGACACTCGACACTCTTTATGTCGAAGGCTCTGATGTTTTCCCGTTATGTACCCTAAAAAAGTGACTTTATTTGAGAAAACTTGGACATTTTTATTTGTGTGTTTACCTATAGTTTAAGAATAAGCTAAAGATATTGTCAAAGCTCGCAGTAGTAGTCTTGTGTAGTTAGTGTTGTCGATTTGCTATAACTTATGTAGAGCACTAACTTTTAACCGTCGCGTCGGGAGGGGACGAAGTGATTAACGACGAATGGATTAAAACTAATAATGATTACTTCAAAGAAATTTCCCGTAAGTGTTCATGAAATAGATTATTATTATCAACAGGGATATGAAGACGTGATAGTGTTCACCGGAGAGCCACGCAATCCGCCCTGCCTCCCTAACTGCCCATAAGAATATGATATGAGACGCCACCCAGCCTCCCCGCCCTCCATATTCCGCCCTTTGCCACCCTCCGCCCCCCGCCCCCGCCCACCGTGTAATAATTCCGCCATTGTGTTTGCATCACCTGGGATCCACACCTGCTCAGGGGGGAGAACTCGGATAAATATATATGAACATTCATATGAAAATAATATGTTTCTTAGTGGATGGAGTGAGAAATCGAATGAGTAAAGAAAAAACCGGAAAGTATTACGTTGCAATACCCCGAATGTTGAAATTAGGTTAACCCTTTCTTTGAAGTGAATTAAATTATGCGTTACGTCTGCAAATATAATCGATACATTATTTGCCTTAAAAGTCAGTTAATTGGTTTGTTTCCACGACCTCTTTAATCTCTTTTAGAAAGATTGATTATTCTCTGTAACAGCATTTTTAACTAATAACTCCTTACCGATTTTATTACATTCGAAATTTGCTACATTCAAGTTGGCAATAAAAATGTTTTTTTTTAATGATTTTATTTGAACTAAAATTAAAATTCTGAAACGTAGCTTTCCCAGATAATTTATTGATTTATTTTACAGTACGATTATATAATTTGAAATGTGTGTTTTATAATAAAACATTTTGTTTGAAAATTTAACAAATCTGCCAACGACCAGATTAATCTCTCTTAATAATACTATTTTCTGAGAGTATTTTATGAGACCCACTGCCTAGAACGGAGGCGTCTACTAATACCTACAGGAATTCCAAAAACTGAAAAAATCGAACTAATATCTATGGGAACCAAAGTGTTGACGAATATCTACAGCTCAAACTATTGACTAATATCTATGAGAACCAAAGTGTTGACGAATATCTACAGCTCAAACTGCTGACCAATATCTACGAGAACCAAAGTGTTGACGAATATCTACAGCACTGGCAGAGGTTGGATTTGCAATTATGTATAGCATATTGGAATAACGTAATATTGCGTATGCAGTTTAAAAAAACTTTATTTATGTAAGTATGTATGTAAAAATCCCTAATATCGGACTATTGGACACATTTAGCTGATTAGTCCAACCTACGCTCTGTAGATATTAGTCGACACTGGGACCGTCATAGATATTCGTCCGACCTTAGCTGTGTAGATATTAGTCAACACTCTGAAGTTCGTAGATATTAGTTCAACATATGAGCTGTGGATATTCGACCGACATACAGGGTGTAGATATTAGTATCTGGAGTCCCTAGAACTACTGAGACTATTATCAAATTAAAGGAATGCAAAATTGAATGAATGTGAAAGAAGTGGGGTAGAAAGGGTCATGAAAATGTGGAAAAGAAACTTATTCGTGAGAGACTTACTGTTCAGATCCAAGCCAGTTAATATAGGAACTCAATGATTTTGTCTCCCACAATGAAATTTAATGTTGTATCATATTATTATGGCATTTTAAATACTGAATATGCCGTGAAAATGGTGATATTTGCGGCCGGTCGAAAAGCGTGTGACATCACGATTCATGCGTTACAGTACTGCAGTCTGTCATTCGAATTATTAATTGTATTGCGTGTGACGTCATGAGACACAAATAAATACATTTTAATAATGTTCCATTTGAAAGCTCGTAACTTGTCATTTTTGAGGGAGTACAAAAAGGCGCTGCAAAAAAGCGAAATACCTTTGCACAAAGATGTCGTTTCTCACCCGGCATGCCGGTTGAAGTCTCGAAAACCCTTCTGGACGGAAGGAGAAAGACTCCTTCGAACACCTCTCACCTCATAAGATAGGTGGAAGCTTGAGTGGCAATCAGCCAACGTCAAAAACGCCCATCTCATTCAAGAACCCACTGAGAGACAGCCTGGGTTCTCATTGCCTCGCAAACTCTGGACTGCCATCAATAGGATAAGGTGCTCCCATAGCCGTTGTGCTCACATGATGCATAGATGGGGCCTCAAGGAGTCGGCGATGTGTGAATACGGTGCGGTGCAGACCACCGAACATGTGGTCAACGAATGCCCGCTCATTCATTCCCTGGCGGGATTGATGAGGTCCTCAGGGCAACGCCTGAGGCCCTAGACTGGCTCGCAGACCTAGATGTCCCTCTCTGACCCCCCATCATACGAAAGAAGAAGAAGACTTGCGTAACTCTTCAAATATCATATATTTTCATCCAAGAAAAATGGAGACAACCTCATTCTAAATGATAATGTCTGAAAAGCTTGTACATTTAACCCTCGTAATTTATTTGTTTTACGAGTAGAAATGAAAGGTTTTTTTCCACAGTTTAAGTTAGGAATTCCGGCAAACCTCTTGTAATTCTTTCTCGTGATTTTTTAAAATTATTCTCGCGCACATTTTCAGAAGACATTATTCCATCGTTGCAGACATGTGGATGAACCATAATGAAAACATTACGAATTCGATATAAACCCAATGCCAAAGAAAACACTAATGGGAATAGGAAAAAGGAATACAGCCTCTCCAGAGGGTTTTCGAGGGGTATACCCAGGGTCACCCCACCGGGTGAGGTTGCCGAGTGTCGGGTGACGGTGGCGGCGGCGGGTGGCGGCCCTGGGTGCCGAACTAGGGGCGTCTAAACTTTCCGTTGCGGGATTGATCGGATGAGACGAGAAAGGCTGTATAGAACACAAAAGCCTCATTTCACCGGATGTACTTTGTACGTGTTTTAACCATTGACGGACAGATACTTAGTAAATACGATCAGAAAATAAAGGGATATCGATGTTTTGTTGCTCATTCTTTGTTTATGTGAAAATCGAACAAAAGTCCCAACTGCTTCCAACAGCCTAGAGCCAGTTGGATTATGGCACCCGGTTTGACCATATCTGAATAAGTGTTATATACAGTATACACATATCCTTGGTTTAGCAAAGATTGATTAGATTCCTGAATGTAAACTTTAACCAGATTAAGTTCTATATTATTTGATTGCGATCCAATATTGTATTTGTAAGATTTTCTTGAATGCTTTAACTAGGTTTGTGGACAAAACTATTTATTCACTACTAGCTATCCCGGCGAACTTCTTACCGCCTCAGAATCAATAACTGTTATGCTAACTTATTAGCTGAATTAAATAAAAAAAATTTATTAAGTTAAAAATCACACAATGAAGTAATTACCGATGCGCAACTAACCGTGTTTTGTTTTTTTGTGATTTTCCTAATTTTTTACTTACGGGAATGACGTATCATTTTTTTATACATGTGAGGGATATTTATTATAATCACTGTATTTTTCCATTGGAGGGGTGCATACATACGTTCACCGTTTGTCTCCTTTTCGACAGTTAACATTTAGTGAGTAAGAAAGAGGGACAACATTATATGCTTAAGAACTGTAATGGTCCGCCACCCTCGGCTTTTGACACCAATTGTGATGAACCCTACCTAGCTGATTTACTTTTCTAAGCTTCTACCTCGTAGTTTAAATCTCGTAGCTCCTGTCTCGTAGCCACGCTCATAATTCTACCCTTATGTCCTACTGATCACACCACTAGGTATGATGGCCTGACTCAACCCTCCTTTCGGTTTATTTCTACCTCAGGCTCGTGATTTCTAAACCCCTATACCTTATAATCTAGCTAAACCTACCCTATCTTCTTAAATCCCTGCGATTTTCTCACAGTAATCAAGATTTAAGATTTCAGTTCACATTATTTCTATAATCTGCGTTGTGTATTTTTTTGTTTTAGATTTTACATCTGTTTGCATACTTAATATGCACACATATGTAGAGAAGATAATGTATTACGTGTGGTAACCCTAGATTCTTTTAGAGAAAGGGTGAGAATTTTCCGATCAATTTATTTATTATTATTTTAGAGTATTTAACCGAGTTCGATAAACTAACCCCGCCTTAACTTTGTGTCTATTTGATTTCTGTAGGAATTTAGTGTGTTTATTTAATTCTTCCTATCACCGCGGATACATCGATAACATAAAACAACAGTTAATAAATTTAACATTTCAAGAAAGCAAACCTTACCTTACCGGGGATCGTACTCGAGGGTCCAGTTTTCTCAATTGAAGTCCTTGTCTGCAACCTCCCCTAACATAATGTTTTGTGTAATCATAGTTAGTAGTCATAGTTAGTATTCACGATATTGTTGGAATAGTAAGGATGGATGGATATGGGGAGGGGGATAATATGTTTGCTGAAAAGTCGGCTCCTCCGCTAACCAAGTGAAAACCGATGAACAACAATTACAAACCCGGATTCTCCCAGTACGTTTGCTAGACTTATCCTTAGATCCGAGTTTTACTCTCTTCGACGAGCGTCTCATGCTATGAAAGGGGCCCTTCACGCCAGCAGGGAGAATACCAAGTCTTCATGCCGTTTTTCTGTCCCACTCCGACTTCCGACTCCTCCGGATTGAATTTAACTCTACTGAATCTAGAAGGGGTATTTCATGTCTTCCCTTATCATGCCTCTATCCGTTGAATGTGGCGTAAGCTTGTGACGGGCAGATCCTTCCTCCCACGTGACCGACCCAGCGTTACACTCCACCTCTGACTAGCTGACATAAAACTCACCTCGTGAACCTTATGTTTGCTTTCAGGTTCGACAAGACTCACGGTATGCAAATATCCTGTGGCTTTAATGCCGCGTCAGCGTACTGTCCGCATACGTCCTTCCTCTTCCCCGCATGCCCACCTCGACAATACCGCCACAAGATCAAAGCCGTCCGTTCGAGAAAGGTTGCCACTTACATTTCCAGATGGCCCATACCTACATACAGAAGCCTTGAAGATTACATTCGAAGACAAGTTAGGATTCAGGACTGTATGAGTATTTGAACACCAGTGTTTTTTAAATGAGGTCACTAGCTCCTCGTGTATTAGGTTTTAGGATTATGGGTATTTATGGGTTCTTGGATACCTACTTGCTATAAGAAAGATTTAAAAATGAGATAAATCAAGTTGTCATTGAATCAATGACCTCCTGAATAATTGTGATGAGCTCTCTTAGAGTTTGAAGCTAGTCGCAGTACTTTACCTTGCGAAAATTTTGCATGCTAAAACAATGCTACCTATTGGCGATCGCTCTAGTACAGATAAGTCGTTTAAATTGAGTGAATTTAACGTCGGTTTTACTTTCACATATTGGGCGAAGTTTCCGTCGTAAGCTATGATTGATAAACCTGCCCCTTGACTTTTGTGCTTTTGTTTTGTTTATTCGTTGATGGAATCTAGGTGACCATGTCATTGAACTCTAATCGAAATTTTAGATACACAATCGAAGGTCATATAACATACCCTAATCTCGTCGGTGAAAGGATTCGGTAGGTATTAGTTATACCTATAAATTTGCTATTTCCATTGATTTAAGCGTTACGTATTTCATTTCTCATGGTTTTTTGTTTATTTAATTTATGTGTTGTCGTCAATTATTTTCCCTCGTCTTATCATTGTCTTTATTTGTAATTTTAGAATATGGAACGTATTGCACTGCACTTTCCCTAACATTTCTGGAATAAATTATTATTATTATTATTCAAGTACGCCAATGTAATTACCTAGAGTGATTAAGAGGCACGCTCCTATCACATCTCGTAATACCTAATTAAATTGTGCCAATAGTTAATTAACTCCGATGAACGAAAGACCGATATTAAATAGGTACATCATTTTTATGGTTTGTTTGTTTACTCTTCACACAGACGACCTTCGGTATACTGACCTACTTTGGAGATTGTTTATTTCTACGGTCATTGTCCTTTTGAAACACAATTCATTGGTTAACTAATTCTTTTATATTTTACTTGTGCTAGCTTTGCCCAAACATTGGTCGTTTAAGTAGGTACTTTGCTAACCTAAGAGGTATCTGGGTGACCTAGCTTCAACTAAGGTATAGTTTGCTTGACCTACATAGTTCTGAGAAATATAGGTATTTCGGTTACGAATCAAACTGATATCGTATGTCGCCTATCCTTATACACGCTTATGTAAACAATAGACCTACCTAACTAAAACAAGTACTTGTATAACCTAATTTATAAGTAGGTATTGTTTGTTTGACCTAATTTTGAGACGCATGTATACTCCCGCATACGAAATATAGAATAAAGAGCTTCCACGATAGTCATTTATTACGTCCTACTCGCCTCGATTCGTTTTATATGAGTTATAATAAATTAGCGTATTTACCTAACTGAAGCAAAACCCTACATATGTATCCTAACTCTAAAGCAGGTATTTCCTGTTTGACCCACTTTCGAGCAAGTGAAAATTGTTATTAGTGTGTTAGTGACAAACTTCAAAGGTCCGATTGATTTATTGGTGATGCACGCTCGTCCCTTTCTTCTTTGTCTCTGAAAATAATTAATAATTGGTTTTATCTTACCGCCCTCGATCGATTACAATTTTTCCCAGTCGGAACTTTCATAACTTCGACATTGTGATCGAGGTTTCCCTTTTTTCCGTTTCCTAGCTAATGGATTCCTATCGGCCCTTTTTGAGAAAAGACTCTGATGATGAAAAAAACTCTTCAAATATCTGTCTATTTAAAATTCACTTCGGTATTTCGCTTAGTTCCTCAACCTCGTATTAATTACTGTTTTATTTCATTCGCCTTCGAGAGGTGATTCATCAAATAACAAATCAGATGTTTAATTTTATTGTCCGGAATTAGGTAAATTGTTATTTATTCTCAATATTTTAATATCACTTTAGAATTAATAACCGTAGATACGCACGTTTTCCAAGTGTACGAATTATTATCACTACTGTTTATTACAATTTCGTTATTCAATTCACAAAGGATTTTTAACCGCTTTATTATTGAACCACTGTAGTTTAAACGTGACTCGAACAATTCGTTATTGTTATTTATTTTACCTATGTCATGTTATTTAAAGTAAAGTTAAAGTTTTAATTATTATATCACCTATAGTTAATTTTAAAATCGCGTGTTATATTTTCTTTTATCCGGTAATTTGATTTATTTTAAGACACTGGATTTTTGTTAAATGTTATAAAACCACTAAATATAAGTTGTAAAAGAGAACCCCTAATATTATTTAATCCTTATTTACTGACTTTAAACACTTTCATTATAAAACACCCGAACTTTCACGAAGTGTTATTTTAAAGCACTTTATCGGACTTTTATTTCTCAAACTTAAGAGGAGAATAAAACACTGAATTTACTATTTTTGCAAACACTTGTAGACATTTTTCAACCTTACTAGAAGAGACTTCTTCGCGCACTTTCACATTTTCTTAATCTCCGCACTTCCGTTATTTCATCTGAACTCTCCTCCGATCTCCCAAAGAATACCCTTTCTTTATCAAACCATGGTCTTTTAAAAACTTTTTAGAGCTCTCCTTTCATAGAAAAATCACCCCTGATCGCCCAGACTTTCATAGGAAAAGGACCAAATTCGGTTCCTCCGTATATGACCTTTTGTCAAATCTCTGCTAATTCCCTATCTCATGTCTTAGAACCAAATTAGTTTAGTGTCTCTCTCTCGTAAAAAATCACATAAATTTTCTCATTGACAGGTATTTATTTTAAAAATTTCATGTACTTGCTCGTAATTCATTTTTTAATGCCTACCCCATAAAAGTAATGTTTTTATTTTAGAGTAAATATTCGTATTTAACTTGTATAATTTTGTTTAGGTCGTTTCGTGTTAATGATACCCTTAATTGCTTGAAATCATGTTCTATAATTTTATTTGGATAAAGTCATATCAACAAAGTGATAGCCAACCTTTTTTCTCTAGTCAAACGGTTAGCGATTCCTTCGACGGTTCTCACGCATTTCCCAGTGTCAGGCTACGTTAAGCATCTTTTCCTGTGATTTGATTTAATTGTAGAGTGACCAAAATGTACCGTGGCCTTTGATATGCAATATTTTCAATATCCTGTTTATCGTGAATAGTGTTGTCAGATCAGAGTAATCCTTATATCGGTACCTATTAAAGTCAATTTAAGTAGTTCCAATCAGTTTTCTTTTGAGATATTTGGCTCTAATAACTTCGTTTCACCATTCCATTTCCATATCAATAGATTTTCCCACTTTTTCAGGTTATTATATTCAGTTTGTGAAAATTTTCGAGATTCTACCCGTTTTTTGTGATCATTCCAGATCGGTTTTAATTAAATCGATCCCTGGGACCATTCATGTTACGTTTTCCGTGCCCTTATTGATGATTTTTCATTTACTTATTTTCAACATTTCCGCCTAAGATTTTCTTGTTTCCATTTGAAACGTTAGGTGCCCAAAACCTGCAGTTCTCGATCGCGCCTTAAATAAACACGACCCGGGTCAATAATCCTTCAACTCTTTGTCCTCAGTATTGTTTTTAATACAGTTCATTCAACCTAAGTCCCTGTGAGAATTAATTCAAGGCCGCCCAAAATGATCAAAGTCCACTCTCTTATTGGTAGAATTTAAACTTCCTTTGTTTTCGATATAACTATGATATGGTGTTCCCTCGCTTCAGTCTCTATGCAGATAATAGCTCCCAACTGCTCGGACAGATGTCGCCGAATGTACCATTTTCTCTACATAATATTTAGAGGGAAAAAAAAATTTCTTGTAGGCTTATCGTAGGTTGAAGGTTGGCATTCATCACAGAACAAAAGCAAAACAATCAGCGCATTGATAAATTGACGTTTTTGAATTTTTGGAATTCACTCACAATTCAATATTATACTTATCACATTACTGCTGCAGCTCTTTCAAAAGATAAGAATTTGTTCCATACAAAATGCATGGGGAAAGGAATTTTCTTCATAATTCATTTTTTCCTGAATTTTTCCGATGTTTTAATAGCTATTCTGCTATTCGGGGCGAAGACAAATCCAACAAATCAAAGATCAAACAAATCGGTCCTGCCGTTCTTGAGTTCTAAATGTTGTAACTAACCCGACTTTGTTTTATATATTAAGAAGATTCATATTGCGTACGTATTCGCAAACAATTAATATTGTAAAGCATCGCTTGCTCTTATTTTTCCTAAAATAATTAAACATGCGCCATCTATGAAAGAGCAGATTATGAATTCTTTTAGGTATCACCTTAATGTAACAGGACTTACACACTACTTCCGTTGTCATTTTATTCACGTCCAGAATAACTTGATTTTTGAGGTTTGAAAATTCAAAAAAAAATCTTGTTAAAACGTATAGACACGATATGTAACTGTATTTGAATAGTTGTGAAAATGTACATGTACTGCCAATGTGTAGCAAACTTTCGAATAGTTTTTTTTTTATCAAAGTTTTCTAAATAAATACAATATTTTTATTTGTCTTAATCATAAAATATTCTTGTGCAATCCTTACAGTAGTAAGGAATATTGATATAAAAAGCTTTTTAAATGTTAATACCGCACAAGAGTCCCAACTGCTCCCTACCAACCGGCGCGCGCCAGTAGAACAATGGCATCCCAGTTGTTTTTTTTTAAATATTGGAACCGCTCATTAGTCCCCAACTGCTCCCAACCGGCTGAAGCCAGTGAGACTATGTTATCTCCAATTGGGATACGTTGTGAGGCTGAAGGTGTGGAACAAAATGGTAAAAGGGAGGCGGGGGAGCACCTGGCCAATCAATTCTGGTAACACGGCTAAAGCCATTTCAAGCAATGTTTTCCTTCTGGATTGTGGTCTTTCACAAGGGCGATACTAAAAGTGTCTACAACTTCAAATTTATTTAATTATTTGTAAGAGACAAACAGCTTATACATAAAATATAGAGATACATATATACAAAGTTAAGCCAAAAAGATCTCCTATGTTAAAGTTACTTGGTAATGGGGTTTTATTATATATTAAAATTATTTTTTGGTGAGGAAGAGAGGAAGAAGAAAATAGGATAAGGATAGGAAATTATCGATCGTACGCATTTCTTCGATACTGAAGGGTATTGTTAAAAATGTCTATATTGTAAAATTTTGTATTATATTGCGCACATATAAGGGGGGAGATATTTGTAAGGCCAAGGATAGTGGTAAGGTAAAGGAGATGGGGACATTTTGGATATATGTGAAAATATAATCCTATCTCAGCGTCTTAGTCGCTCGTAAAGAAGTCCCACCTGCAGCCAAACAACCATGAAACATCTAATTATGAGAAACAAATAATGCCCGAACAAAGAAAAGGAATAGCATTAGTATGATAAGACGTAAGAAATAAATAAAAAGGGAATCATCCCTCTGCCGGCAGCTGGGCGTACTATGACTCGGGCTTTACGGCTTTTTAACGTAGTTTTTACAGCCCGGGCGAAGAGTGGAGGACCCTTTACGCCCGAAGTTTTTACGCCCCTTTCTTCCTTCATCTTAAAGCACTCACTGAGTAATCATGGCTGATCTCTGCACCTGAGAACTGGGCTGGGACAGGCGGGAGGCGAGAGGCTGCCGAGGGCGCTGCCATTACGTTTAATCACTGAGATACCAAGAGACGAGTAAACTTCCTACCATATACTCGCTAGTGCTTAGCGAGCTTATCAAGAAAAATAATTAAATTTTATTGTCTCTTTTATTCATGTATTCAGATATATTTTCAGTTATTTAGAGTGTACGCTACATCACAGAAAGTAGCCAAGAGGTAACTGTTTAAATATTTAATCACTGAAGACAATATTAGCGACTGTCAATCGAAAATTTGAAACAGAACAATTAGAAAAAGATAGGGTCGCATCTCTCAGATAGAGTTCTCTGCGAGATTAGTACAATGCGCTAGATTTAGATGGAGTAAAAAATAACATGAATATGACCTGCTCTGTGAAGGTACAATAAATACACCTATCTTACGTCTAAATATGATGTTTGAGTGTAAAAATAATATCGGCTGCTTAAAATGGAGAATAAAAAAAAATTTAAATGCACAACCTAATTTCGTCTAATCAACTTTCGAAATCTAAGCTCTGGGGTCGTGAAACTTGAGTCAATTTTGTAAATCCTCCGTCAAAAAAAAGACAAAACGCCACATTGCTTGTTCCAAATTGTTGAATGATAATTTCTGATTTTTAATTATTTCTAATTTTAAAACCTTTAAATGTGAATTCCATTTTAATGTTACTTGAATAAGAATTAACATTTTAATTCGACTCGATGAATAAATTATTGTCAAAGTACCCCTTCTTAAAACTATCTCAGAGGATAGGAGAGAATTTAGTAAAAAATGCGACAATTATTTTTTTTTTAATCCAATTATTTTCCATTAAATATTTTAAATTTATAATATCGACGTTCTTCGTTTCTCTGTAAAAAGTTAGAGGTATATGTAATAAATAAAAGAAACAACACTTAAATTCATCCACTGCCTGCTGACACTGTGCAGAATCCACAGGTTGGATTGGCGAAACCGCGGCGGAAGGACACCCTCTGCAGGACGATAATTCTATTACAGAGGCTAATGGGAAACGGAAGTGCTACCTGACGAGAATGCAAAGCGGATAAATATATTCCACGTGGACAGGATTAAGAAAAGCCTAATTCCGTGTGGCTGCCGCCCCAAACATACAGACCGAGAGGAGACAGAAGGAATAATACATTGAATAGATACACTTACCCACTTATAAGAAGATTTGAAAGAACTCAACCAAGGTGTGTGTTTTCTTTCAAGATTTTAATAATATGTTAGTACTTATGTTATTTAATTATGTTGTCTCCAAGCGAATTGCACAATTTCATGCTAATTATAGTTCTTTCGCGCGTTCTCCGAGTGGTAGATACTCAGTATCGCATGGTGAGAGTCCACCAAAGAATTGAAACATTCTTGGAAATTACTAACACTGTTCGGTGGTCAAATTTGAATAGTCAGAAACCTACTTTCCCGCCTTTTTCCAGAACCTCCTTAACCTCCTCACTGCCTGTAGCCTCACAAGATACTTCAACTGGGGATTGCTCAGGGCAGTTGGGACTGAGTGCAGTTTTCACATTGAAAAATAATAAATTATCTTAATACTCTGGATGTATATAGTGACTTATTTAGATTTTCTTCATTGAATGGCCGAAAATGCAAATATAAATATTAAAATATTTTATAGAAATTCTGGGACTTACTCCTCATTTCCCAGAATACTAAAGGAGGGAAATATTTATGCTGTGTTGGTTGACATCTTCAATCTATCTCTGAATTAATACAATGGAGAAAAAAAAGTATCGTGTTTTCGATACCTGACGTTCATATTTAAATAAATGAAGTGGTAGGTGGAAGGTACTAGATAGAAAATGGTAGAAATCTCCAATATCTTGGGGAGCGACCAATACAAGATAAGCAAAAGAAAGATTGTCGGAGAACGTCGGTAGAGGAAGTATTTGAAACGATCTAATTAAAGCTACACTTAATTTGGGTGGCGGGTATGGGTACCGCCGCTCCGGAAACCATTTATTGGATAATCAACACTGCCAGAGGTCGCCCTAAGTGGTTCGCTACGTTTGGTGACTTGTATCCACTACGTGGCAGGCCGGATCAGGAGAAGTCGGGTGAAGGAGATGTTTTGACCTCTTCAATAGGTTTCTCTCGGAACATCGCCTCTCACCGCAGTGGGAGGGATGGATCCATACGTCCTTCATTCCGGACACACTGACCCCCAGATTCCTACTCACCCCTCGTACCTTTATCCTGCCCAGAACTTCTCGTCCTTCCTTTCCTAAAATACCCTCCACACAACATTCCCAAATCCAAAAAATGACATAGGCCGTGAGGGGAATTATTTTTTTCAGAGCCACCTGTGTGGAGCTAATGTAAGTTTGTAGGTTGAAAATTCTGATGGTTAGCTGTTGGTCGGAGAAAGTGAATAAACGGGACTGTGGATATTCAAAAGTTACATTGTTTTGGAGACATTTTACAACTTTTTTTTAAAATGGTTTTTTTTATTCTTACCCAGAGGCGGGGTGCCGATTTCGTAAACTCCGTTTGTGTCCACTGTTTCTTCTTCGATCCAATCTTCTTCGTTTTCTTCTGTAACAAAAGTACATAATTAGCACATTATTATTATGAACAAAAATATTACAAAGCAGTAAAAATTTTACGACTCATACAAATTTGATAAAATTAGTGTCAGGTATATAGATGTAAATAACTTTACCATTTTATATTACCATCTTAGTTTCTCAAAAGAGATTTTAAAAGATTTTGACGTTACAACTTGTTATATTATATTCTTACAATTCACGTTATCATGCTATGTAGTCAAACACAGATAGCCTTAAAACGGAGAATCGAATAAACTCAAAACATAAAAACAATTCAATCTCAAGATAAGTGAGCTAAATTAGAATGTAGAAGAGGGTCAAATAAAATATTAGGTCCTTACATATGAAATTGGCGTTTTGTATGGGAGGAACATAAAGAATCAATAAAATCTTTGAAGGCGGTTTGGACTGTCCCATCGGAGTTGAATTTTTTCCCTTGCAAGAAGTTATCCAAATTTCGAAAAAAATGTTAATCTGTCGGGGCAAGGTCCGGAGAGTACGGTGGATGTCTTAAACATTCCAATTGAAGCTCCTCTAATTTGGTAGCTGTCTGTTGTGCAGTGTGTGGTCTAGCGATCAACGCGCGTTTGTTGATTTGCTTCACTCAATTCGTGAGGTACCCACCTTTCAAGCTTTTTCACCTTCCCAATTGCTTCAAGTGGATTAGAACAGTTTTATAACTAACACCGCAGCCTGCAGCTAACTCGGACGTGGTTTGCGATGGATCCGCTTCCACAATAGCCTTCAATTCTTCATTATCAACTTTGGTCTCCGGCCATCCACGGGGCTTGTTCTGCAGGTCGAAATTTCCAGAACGAAAACGTTGGAACCAAAAACGCACTGTGTTTTCTTTTGCGGCACCATCGCCATACACATCCAGAGGTTCAGAGGGACGGCAGGAGAGGTCAAACGGTATCCCTCAACTGGCTTCTCCCGATCCGGCCCCCTACGAAGTTCGTGGGCAGATGCAGGTGCCGCCAAGACATGAACAAACCTAACCCCATGTACCCGGCCATCCTTGCTAAGTCACCAAACGTGGTGAACCACTTGGGGTAACCTATTTTTTTTTACATTAACTCCACACAGTAGGCCCTGAGAAAATAATTCCCCACAGGGCCTTTGTCATCATTGGGGATACTGTGTGGAGGGTCTTTTTAGGAAAGGAAGGAGAGGAAGTTCTGGGAAGGAAAAGGGTGCCCTTAAAGGGAATTTTTCCTTCCCTGGGAAGGAAAAACCCACCCCTTTCCTACCTCACATTAGTGAGGTAGGAAAGGGGTGGGTAGGAATCTGGGTCAATTTGTCCAGGAGTGATGGACATTTGAATCCATCCCCCCCACTACGGTGCAAGGCTGTGACCTGAGAGAGTACGGCTGGAGAAGTCAAAGGGACTCCCTCAACCCGATCATCTCTTCCGATCTGGCCTGCCATACAGCTGGTGGACAGACGCATCCGCCGCCAAGACCCGGACAAACCTTACCCCATGAACCCGGACACCCCTGCTAAGTCACCAAACTTAGCGAACCACAAACTTAGCGAACTACTTGGGGTAACCTATGGCAGAGGTGTTGGTAATCCAATAAATGACTCCCGGGGCGGCGGTACCCATAACCGCCCCCAAAATTAAAAAGTGCTAATTTTTAAAGAGCTAAATTACTTGTTTGGCAGATTTTCGTAAAATGTGAATGTACCTTCAAATTGTAATAACAAATTCCAAGATTTCGAACTCTAAAAATCTTGTTATGGAGTTTAATATATCAATGATAGAGTTCTACGAAAGTCGTTGTTGTTACCTAAAATAATATATATACATTCCGTTAAAATCAAATCCGATTCGATACTTTCTCTTTATTACCATCATTGTTTAGCATCCCCAAGATGTGAAAGTAATGAAGGATTCATAAAGATTTCCTAAAAGCTTTTTACATTTACATGTGCACATAAAGTATATGTATGTGAGTGTATGTATTGAAAGTACAGACAGTCCCCTTCTTTCGCCTGTCTGATTAGTATCTCATATCACTTCACACATGTGACAAGCATTAAAACCCGAATGACACTCAGCATATCAAAATAATAAAAAAAAATCTTCTGTTTTATTATTTTTTTCAACAGCGCCTTTAGGCGGGAATCATACATGATCACTAAAGACCGGATTATATGCAATTGCATATTTAGACCCTTTTCAGCGGTAGTTGCATATTTTAGCAAAAAATTTGAGATCTTGCATATTTACGCCCGATCTCGTTCATCGTTCAGATGCCTCACATAGTGACACTATAAAAGTCATATGGCTAAGAGGGCGGCTAGCAAACTGATCGCTCCGGCCGCCCTTCGCCTTAGTATAAAAACGCTTGAAACTCATGGATTGGCGTTGAATAAATCTACTCAGGTTATGAAGAAAATTCGCCTTATGAATTCCTCATTGCCAAACCTATGCCCGAGTTAACTCAAAGAAAAGTTTGAAAACTTACAGAACAATAACCCAGGGTTTAAACCCTTGTGCCAAATTGATAGCTTCATCAACGGGGCAGGTGAAATTTTGCCCGGCACAAAAAGTTCAAAAATCACACCTAAATTTAAATTTTGTCCATCCGGTCACATCAGTAGACATAGAACGCACCTTTTCCGCTTACAAAAATATATCAAGCGATCGTAGACACAATTTGTCTACAGAACGCTTAGAACAGTAGGTACTTAGTCATATACATTTTTAAAGGTAAATTGTAAATTTCACTGTTAAATACATTTTGTAATTGATATTTTTGAAAATACGATTGTTATTACTTACTAAAATAAAAAAGTATATAAATATACGACTCCCTGTGTTATTTTATGTTGCATATTTTGGCCCTTTTTATGGATTTTCGTGCATATTTTAGCTATTTTTATTGCATATTTGCATGCATATTTTGGGCTGTTTTTGTTGCATATAATCCGGTCTTTAATGATCACTATTTTTTTTTCGTTTTTTTTTGGTATTTTTTTATTCATTCACTGGCAGCAATTTGGGAGGCGGGTGCGGGTGGCAGGGAAACCATTTATTGGATAACCAGCACACCTGCCATAAGTCACATCAAGCGGTTCACTGCATTTGGTGACTTAGTAGGAGTGCCCGGGTTCATGGGCTGTGTTTTTCTAGGTCAAGGCGCTTGCTTTTACCCACTTACTGCATGGCGGGTTGGATCTGGAGAGGTGGTCTAAAAAGATCCTACAGGATTTCCTGTGTAGAGCTAAACAAAAGAACTTTTTTTTAGAATCTTGAACTTGAAAAAAGCTACCACTAAAAAAACGCTTGATGTGGTGTGGATTTTATAAAGGTTGGGTAATGGCGTTGTGTTTCGTTAGCCATAGCAACGTGTGGCCGGGTCTGCTAGTTAAGAATACAAAGAAGACAGCGTGGTTATACATATCTTAGTTTTCATAACTTGTGTTACCAAACGGTGCACTTTCTTTCCTTCGCATAATCATGTGTAACTGTACTTGTTTGTACACCCCCCCCCATCACCTCCCCTCCCCCCCCCTCTCACTCTCCTCCCTCCCATCATAAATCCCACATCTCCCTTTCCTCTTTACTAAGGAGCATAATAAGTGGTTCCTCAGCGTGTCTACTTACTTACCACCGTATGTCTTCCTGGTATGTCGAGATTTGTTTTTAATGGTAATGCGAGAAATGTGTTTTCATTTTGAAGGGGCATGGGAGGGTTTTAAAGCCACAAAAATATTTTACCATCCATAATCAAATATATCTGATATCTGTTAAGATAACAATAATATATTACCTAAAACCTTTTCTTTGTAATAAGTACATTCGGATGAAAATTTAATATTATAAAATAGGAATTAAAATGATCACAAAAAATAAAACGTATTCATAAAAGTCAGTTTTTTATCCCTTTATATTATGGTCAGTCAAAATGTAAACAGATTTAGAAAGTGAGAATACTTTCTTTTTGCATTTAAGAAGAAGATGGAGAGATATGTAATTACGAATGTTAGAGGAGCGCGCTAATATTTAAAGCGATAAAATCGATGCTAAAATGTTTAATAAAACACGACTCGTTTGAAATAGAGCAAAAATCTCGTGGAAGGTATCTTAAGTATCATTTAAAGAAACATTGTGAATTTTTTCACAACTACAACTTGTAAAATAACTGGAACAAACGTGTTTATAATAATTTTCGGAACATACTTTGCGAATTTTTTCTATCATGGGAATTTTATATAATTTGCGTTCCGGCGTGGAACGCGTCTAGATATTATCTTCAAAAATAACATATATTTTTTAAGAGCTTAAAAACTTCAAATGTTTAAGGAGATATGTAAGAAATCGGTAGAAATCCGGGTAAAAATACATTCCCAGGCCGAAACGCAAATTATATGAAATTCTCTCGATAGAAAAAAATCCCAAATTATGCTCCGAAAATTATTATTTTCACGTCTGTTTCAGTTATTTTACAAGTTATATATATAAAAAAATTACCGTGTTTCTTTAAATGCTGATCTTTAAGACAGCCCTCAAGAGATTTTTGCTCTATTTTAAACGAGTCATGTTTTATTAAACATTTTCACAATTTTCGCTTCAATTTTTCCGTTTTAAATATAAGCGCACTCTCTCCAACATTCGTAATTACATATCTCTCCATCTTCTTCTTTTTGAGCGTGGATACGGCGCCTTAAACGATTAATTTGCTTATGCCCATTTGCTAAATCCAAACCTGAAAGAGTCTTTCTTCTGCTAAAACTGCGAATCCACTTGAAATTGAATGAATACCAAGCCGAAATATTTGATGACATCAAGCTATTATCTTATCAAGACACGATGGAGTAATAAAATAACTCCAAGCATCATTGTGATACTTTTAGAACTCGATACCATGAACCGCTCTACCACGATAAGATACAAAGGTCAATATCTACACACGATTATATAATTATTGAAAACTATAAACTATAAACACATACAGTTTTTACAAAAATACTGTGACTATAAATAATAATAATAATATTTTTGAGACGCTATCTAGGTTACAAACCAATTCTTAGAATGATTGTTATACATGTAAAGCAAATCTAGATAGGGTTCGGAAACATGTTATTAATTAAGAGTTAAAAGAGTTAAAATTAGGCTAAACCATACAGATGTAAAAACTCTATTTATTTAGTTTTATATCACTTTCTCACAAACTTTACACCTATTTTTACAATGTATATCATTTATTACACTATACACGTACGTATTTAACCGTACACTATTGTATACACTTTTTGTACAAACTGTTAAAACAAATTTTGTTTTTGCTTTATATACCACTGTTTGTTTTTTTCTAGGTACTAAATAAAACTTATTTTATATTTTAAGTATAAGCTTTCCATGACGAAGGAACGTTTGTTCCGAAACCGGTCGGATTTGCACATCAAATAAGTGGTTTATACAAAGTAAAATTATTTCATTATTCTAAAACTTATTTTAACTATATTACCCACGCACAGGCTGCGCCTTAGTGAGTTCCCACATTATTATTATGATTTTCAAAATATGTAAATATAAATTGTAAAATATTGGAAAAATAAACGATTTAAAAAAAAAAAATTAGGTATCTTATTGCGTGCAAAATGATGAAAATTAAGTCCCCATAAAACTTAAATCTTTTGATCAACGCCGAGATATCAGAGACCTATTAATGTTTTATAAGATTATTCAAAACATCATGGGCGTAGCCAGGGGGGGGGGGTTTGGGGGTTCAAACCCCCCCCCCCGAAAAGTTAAGATATCAACACCAATAATATTAAAATAAGGATTAACACTAACATCTCAAAATGATATTATGTATCTAAAAAGATAAATGGGGACCTCTGAAAGAAAAAAAAATTAACTTGAAGGTTCCATTTCTCGGTGATTGGGGTTGATTTTTATTTTGCAAAGTGATTTTTATTTGGAATTCCGTTTCTAATCAGTGGTAAGTGTATACGTACTTTGAAATTATTATTTCACTTAGCAAAAAGTGTTTAATAAACATAATAACAGGATTAGTGATTCATTCAGGTAAATACGTACTTGCATAAATGTGATTATTTGACTAATTTGACTGCTTAAAATGTTATAACATGTACAACTAACGTTTATTATGTATTTTGTTTTGAAAAGTTTTATTTTCTATATACATTTGTTACTTTCATTTTATAAAAAAAAATAAGTAACCAATGTACAGAGATATTCAAAGTTTTCAACACAAATATAAACATGAGTTTTGATTTTTATTTTCTTGAACCCCCTCCGAAACTAAAACCTGGCTACGCCCGTGCAAAACATCATTGATAGCTTATACTCGTACTACAAAATATTTATTTCAGATGTCCATTAAGAGTTACTCGATCACCGGACACATTTTATATCCCTAAGAGCAATTCAAATTACCTTGAAAATGTATTTATAAGAAGAAGCTGCAGCACATTTAATAGATTATGCCCAAATATCGATGTGTTTAACACGAACTTTGCTAAATTCACAGCATTCATATAAAAATAACACTCGATCGAATGCCACATGTTTAACTAAAAACTTAACATTTCATTGATTTCTTTATTTGTAATTTTTTTTAGTTCATCACATGTCCTCTTTTACTTTAAGCAATTCGAATTTGAATAAAATCACTTCCTGAAAGACATTATTGATATTCATTAAAATTTAAATGTATCTTAGCCTTAAAAAATTTCAAACACTTAAGATTTAAAAGAAGATGCGCTTTATTAGAATTGTTTATATCAGGTAAAGGTATTGTTGTGTATTTTTGTATTATGATACTAAATTTCAATTTGCCGTTATTTTATTGGTCAATGACATAAATATTCTTATCACTGTCATATATGAATTTATAAAGACTGTTTACAACGCTAAAAATAAAATATAATAGACCGAGTTGTTTAGCGGTCCGTCCTCTCTGCCTACCCCTGCGGGGAAACTGCGTGATCGTTAGTTAGTTAGTTCTTCTACAATGATATAATATTTTTACCTACCCAATACTACATTAATACAATATTACTTATGTTCTCTATTTTATACAGGTGCTTGCAGATTTTTGCAGGTGCAATGCCGCCTCATGGAGCCTCATAAATGAGTTTTTCTTTTGCTCTGTTTAATTTATCTTTAGGTCACTGGAGGTCTAGATTCGTTCAAAATAAATAAATGTAGCTTCGTTTAACAAAAAAATAGAATCTTGCGAGAGCCTTGAAGGAGTTACCATCTGTTACTTATACCAGGGCGGGTAAGAGGTGGATAACCTCCACTACCCAATACAGAAAATAAATAAAACAAAAAAATGGTTAAAAAATTTCAAGTAGACACCTTACACATAATATAACGTGTATAAATCCTTTTGTTCTCTATCATTACAAACTCATAGAAGCAGAATGGGTTGGTTGGGGCATAGCGCCGTCAATCCCAGCTAAAAGGCGAACACATTATCCCATCAATAGTGATCGCAGGGCGGCTAGCGGCTGGGCGGGGGCGGTGAGGGGCGGGGGCGGGGGCAGGTTAGGGCGGCTGCCTTAAAAGCCTGTCACGCCGATATTTCATTATGGGCGCCGCGAACCAGCAA
Source organism: Limnephilus marmoratus (assembly GCA_917880885.1). Lineage (NCBI taxonomy): Eukaryota > Metazoa > Arthropoda > Insecta > Trichoptera > Limnephilidae > Limnephilus > Limnephilus marmoratus. Next base: position 30,770,605 of record OU862910.1, read on the forward strand.
TGGATTTCGGAGCGAATGAAATTTTGAAAGCTCCGCGTCAGTCAGTTTTGGAAATGGGTGGCAGTTTGCTTCGCTTTGACCAATAATTACAATAATACTTTTTACTAAGCCCTGCTGATATCATGGTTCAAAATCAGATGAACGGGTTAAGGGCCCGCAACCCGGATTTGAACCGATTTATTACATATTTCCCTTAAACACGGTAAGTTTTAAAGCTCTTAAAAAAACATGTTATTCTTGAAGATAATATGTAGACTTTGCCCGCGCCGAAACGCAAATTATATAAAATTCCCTCGATAGAAAAAAATCGCGAAGTATGCTCCAAAAATTATTATTAATATGTTTGTTTCAGTTATTTTACAACTTATATGTATGAAAAAATTCACAGTGTTTCTTTAAATGCTGTTTAAGATAAGGCCCGCGAGATTTTTGCTCTATTTTAAACGAGTTGTGTTTTATTAAACATTTTCGCGATGTTCGCATCGATTTTGTCGCTGTAAATGTTAGCGCTCTCCTCATTCGTAATTTCATATCTCTCCATTTTCTTCTTTTCGGACCCGGTTGCAGAGTCTTAAATATTTGTATTTGATAAATGTGCACACAAAATACGAAAATAATATTACCGAAACTAGAGTTTAATCAAAACAATTCGTACACGTGTGCGATATCCAAAACCAATCAGTAAGCTTTAGTTTTACTGCTTCGATTGCGAACTTTATTCATTAAATTATATAAAATTTTCAGAAAGCACATACAACTTGCATTAATAATTATTATTCCACTCATTAAATATTTATTTTAAATCAATAAATTTACCATCGAAATGTCGAATGTTTAAAATATCCCTAAAATACAAACGGCTTTTTTCATCAGGTCTAAATGTTCCACTGTCTATATTATTTATGAAGTATTCAGATCTCCGAATTTAAAAACTGATGAACTCTTTAAAAAGACAGTTTCAGTTCCCGGCAACCCGGGCGATTATTCTATCTATATATAAAAATGAATCCCTGTTTCCCTTGGCCACGCCCTAACTTCAGAACGACTTCACCTATTTCATTAATCTTTTTTTTTCTAATAATTTGAAGAATGTTCTTACGGAAAGAAAAATTAAGTAAATTTCCCAGAAAAATGGATAATTTCAGAAAACTTAACGACTATTTTAATTTCGCACGTTTGACAGTTCGCGCATTTGATGAAATTGAATTTAGCAGGCGGCTGATTTTTTTTATAAAAGAATTATCTGTGGATTTTTCAATTATGGATATTTTAAATAAGTACCTATGTTAGGTACCAGATTTTATTGATCGTTTTTATAATACACAAAAATGAATATTTGTAAGATATGAAAAATGAAAATTTGAATAAAAAATTTGTAATAGGTGGCACGCGAGCTGTTTGAAAACTGATTGTACCAGTCCCAGGACTGAAAATATGGAACGCGGGAGGGGGGGTTTGCGGGAAGATGGAGCGGGAGAGGGATGTGCGGGGAAGATGGAAAGGGAACGCGGGAGGGTAAGGGATGCGGGAGGGGAACGGGGACGCACTTAAAGGACTTGCAGGGATGAAATAATACTTTTTTTTATGCAGCATTATTTTTATATTAATTTTAATGTATTATGTATAAATTTTTGTTTTATAAAATGGAGGCCTCAGCACATGTGAGCTTCCCAGTGAGGCCGACATTGCTGAATTGTATTTGAAAATGTTAGATATTATGTTAAATAAAATAAATAAATAATAAACAAAATGTATTATTATCTTTTCGTATTCTTCTAGAACTTACTTTTTCTACTCATCAATATGTAGATGATATTTTTGGAGTCGGTGTCAGTCAAGGTAGGTTTGTAACTACATACATAGTTATAGGTGAGATGTGCTTGTGTCGCACGAGCGACTTGACGAGGCGAGAGCGGGGCCGTGGCGTGAGGGGAGCTGTCAAGTGAACACGGCGGGCCGGTTACCTTTGCTGACACCGACTCCAAAAATAACAATCGTACCTACATATTGATGAGTACAAAAAGTAAGTTGATTATGAAGTTGTAGAAGAATACGAAATTATTTTTTAACTTTTTAGTGCATTTTTTGAAGTAGTTTTTTGTTTTGTTAAAATTTTTGTTGATTTTTTGATTTTTAGTGAATCTGAAGTACACTAACTAATTTGTCTGAATATGGGTAGACCGTGCTGCTCATATGAGACAGACATAATTTGACCATAACGACGTGAGGGTCAAATTAAGAGATTCGGCCGAGTTTCGTTAATTTGCTCCTAAGAATTGAAGAGTTCCGTTATTTTGTTATGGATCCGATATTCAGAACCTAACCAAACTCTCATCAAACTACTCTTAAAGTACATCCTTTCCAATAAAAAAAGAATCATCGAAATCGGTTGGCGTGATATTGAGTTATTCGACCATTTGTCGCGCACATACTTAATGCAAATTTAAGACTTATATGATTTTCTCGTGGAGCAATTATCAGAACTGGACCAAATTTAAATAGGACCACACGAGAAGCACCAGCTTTCAAATAAAAAAGAATCATCTATATCGGTTCACCCAGTCGAAAGTTCTGAGGTAACAAACAAAAAAAAAATAAACAAAAAAATACAGTCGAATTGAGAACCTCCTCCTTTTTGAAGTCGTTTAAAAATATAAAACAACATTTGGGGAAAAAAATCCTCTTATAATACGGTACGGCTAAACTTCAAGAAAATCCCTCTCTAATTGAAAAATCACAACAATTAAACATTTAAATTTCAAATAAAAAGCTGGATACAAAACATAGGGAGATCGAGAATGGAAAATATAATAGACTTAAACACTGCTTAAAAAACACTATTTTAATAATAATAATAATTGGATAATTTTTAGAGCGCCATTTTTGTGAAAAATCACCTCAAGGGCGAAGTAGTTTACTAGTATTTATTGTTTCTTTACTTAGTAGGTTTACTGTTTTTTTACAATTCAATTCAACCTTTCTAGGACAAACCTGTGTTGAGGTTATGTAATGTAAAATACTATGTATTATGGATCTTAGATTTTCACAATTTTCAAAATATTATTGTGATTTATTTTTGAAACATTGGCCAAGAAAGAGGTAGCGCAACAAGGCACAATACCCCAAAAAATCTTGATAACTTGGTATTTTTTTTTTCGGAAAAATGTATTTGTAATTACTTATTTGATTACATACTAATTAAATTTTAATGAGTCCATAAAATCTTCAGCACGGGAGATCCCGATGAGGATATCATTATTTATATTTTTTTACAAAAAAGGGACGATAATAAAACATCTATTTATATTATTATTTAAAAAAGCACATTTTATTAAAACGATTAACTACCTATCCAAACTCCCACTGCCTCAAGCTTTGAATTTTTGTCTCTTGAAATGTTCTATTTCTCAAAATCGGCTGACAAATCTACATACGACTTATTTATCTGACTACTTCCCATTAAAGTACATGCAAACATCCTCAATCCACAGATCTGAGATCCAACATCCCGCAGAGTAATAAATAAACAACCGACCACCAGATGCTTCCACATGTAACATTTATAATGTAGACGTTTCACATTATGCGTTACAAGTCACAAGGTTACGCCGCCGCAGCCTTTACATGTAACACGTTACGACAGGCGTTATGTTAACAACGTTATGTTACTTTAATTTAACGAAAAGCAATTAAAGCCTTAACAATACACCAAGATCAGCTGTTGGATGCTGGCTGTAATCTGGATCCATTATTTACTCCAGCAGCCGCTAGATGGTGCAAATAATAATTAGTTGGTCGGATTTGGAACCGGAAATGCACAGAAGGCAATACGGCGGCTTTGCTAATGTAGGGTTCACAATAATAGGTACATTATATTATTCAAGCCTTATTTGTAGCTGTCCTTGTTGTGTTTCAGTTTGTTACGGAAATTTAAGGAAAATCATTTTATTTTATTGTCATTTGTTTAATTAACTAAATGGATTGAACACTGTTTTATTGTAGAATGGAATATGTTTTTCTTTAGAAGATAGTGAGTTCAAATTATTTTACTAGAATAGAATAACTCTTTTGACATTCAAATATACCGTCGTTGGGCGTTTCAAACAAATGAATTGTGAAAAACCTCTAAAAGCGTTTGCTAATCATTTACAATTATTTTTATTTCCCATCATTCGCTAGAAAAGGACTCCCGGGTGTTTTTTAACAGGTTTAATCCAAAAATATTTTTTTTCATAATGATGTAATATTGTTTTTGAAAGTGAAACTTCTTTAGCCCGGTTAGCGATTTGAAATCGGATGAAATGGAAATGCGTCACAAAAATGTATTATTTGACGGTCCTCGGTTCTAATAAAATGCTGAAAATTCGCGCGTCGGCGCGGGCCTTTGATAGCGCAATGGGCAAGGCGCTCGACAAGTCTCAGCGGCCAGAGAGACAGAAATCAAGCAAACGGAGGTTCAAATCCTATGAAATCCAAACATTTTTATTTTCGTGAAGCATTATCCAATCTTCAAATCACTTTAAAATAAACAGGCAAAAGAAAAGACAGCGACTTTCTAGTTTCACTTCTACCGCGTGTGAATTACAGACTCTGATGGAGATGTTACGCTTAAAAATACGATAATAAAAAAATTGATGTTATTTAAGGTCATACTTACGTACATCCAACCGAATTGTTATTAAAAATGATGATTCAAGATTCATCCATTCTTCGTCTTCAATTAGTGTTGAAATCTAATACAAAATACGTCTGTTTTGCAGGTTGCAGAAAGAAGGTACCTACTAGAATCTTGTAAATCGACTTTAGGTATCGTGATATCAGGCACAAAAAAAACAATAGTCTCCCGTTTTGTAATGATAATTTTCCATAAAGCCGCCACGAAAAGAAAAGTTGATTAATTCATTGATAAAAGTGTAATACATTCGCATTTCCGAGAACGTCCGGGACTGCAGAACAAGCACCTTATCAATATTTAGGGATTACCGCGAAGCACCAAAGCCAAATATCCCCCAAGGGCAATTAATAATTCTGCGGGCCCCAGCGGGACCGCGGGCCCTGCTTGATTTGCATATTGCCGCCGGCTAGGCGTATGGATCGGGACGCGGGCCGAGATATACAATTCCGCCGACCGCGGCCGCTTGGCAAGCTGGGCACACACGTTCACACACACACACACACACACACACACATATATACACAGATCTTGCTAATCCGCAGTAGGCTGGTAATTCAACGCAAAACATATTATCTATCAAATTTAAAGGGAAAATTGAGTAGATACTTTACAGCGCCGGATCTGCCATACGTTCAAAAACGTGCAAAAAACCTGGCGCCAACTCCGAAGGGGCGCCGTGAGAAAATAAATATTGTATTAAAAATTTGTTATAATATTCCCTGAATCGTTTAAAAATTACCCGTAGTACGAAATAATTATTACGCTCTAGCAACACTTTCCAAAGATACAGACTGCGCACGCATCTGGTTTGAATTCAACGAAATTCAACGATTTACGAATTTATAGTCAGTTACAGAATTTTTTTACAAATTCCATATATTTAGTTTAAACGTAAGATCTATTTTTCCATATATCTTTTACCGTCTTTTACGACGAATGAGTGCGATCCAAATTCATTAACCAATCACAGCGCCGTACTTTTATTCAAGAGAACAAACAAACAGACGGCGCCTTTCAAAATGCTTTTGTACGATTTAAATCTCTAGGAGAAGGGACTTAAAGACCATTTTCTTATGAAATCTTCAGTAAATTCAAAATTTCATTAGCATAAACATCGCACGGTTTGCAAGGTTGCAACTTGTTAACAGTTTCATCATTGATTTGACAGTTGAAGTTCGTTAAATGTACCTATAATTAATTTCTATTAGATTTGTTATTTTACAGTCAGTAATAATCAGTGTAAGCATCTTTCGTAAGCCGTTGATACCATAGATACGTTCGTGTTTGTTCGCTCAACACAGAACACAGGGGAAATGGAAATGCAAGGTACAAATTTGAGGTTATATTAGATTTTTTAATTAATAACTAAATTTCTATTGGTTGTTAGAGGTTGTGGATTGTGGATTACAATGAATAGAACAATAATTAAAAAAAACTTTCAGGCTCGCAGAATCTAAAACTTAGAATTAAAGAGCATAATGACATAAAAAAAACTCGTTTCAAAACTCAAAATTCCATTAGTTTATTAATTCAGGAAGGTCCTGTACAATTGAAAGGTTTTGATTTTGCTATTACGAACAAGCGTAAATTTAATACTGAGTGTTATTACAAGAAACTGCCTAATGGAGAAGAATTACATAGATCGTGGCTTATTTATTCGAAAACTTTAGATAGGGTTACACCCTTTATATGTCTTGATTTTATTTGATAAATTAGTGTAAAAAAAAAAATTAAATAAAAAAAAAAATTGGGGTAAACGAATTTTTAATCAAAATAAAAATGTAGGGGGGGGGGGGCGCCATCGGTACCTACTGCACAGGGCGCTAGATTTCGTAGATCCGGCCCTGATACTTTACCTACACGACGAGGATATAAACATCAAATCCTCCTTAAAATTCCAAAATTATATTTTGGCCAGAAACCCACAAATTCCACGAAAAAAATACACATGCCCTTCCAAATGAAACTAAAAATTCAATGGAGATAAATAGGTCCAAAAACATCAAAATATGGCTGAGTAAACATGAAGATGAGGAAACCATAAAAAAATATGTACGTAGAAAAAACTTGCAGATGAGAAAATCAACAAGCGTGATTCTCCATAGAGCTCATAATTCACTTCCAAAAACGGAAAATCCAAATGATTTCATAAAAAATATCAAAACCTGGCTTAAAGAAATCAAAGAAGACGAATTTTTACTATTTTGAAAAAAAATTATATTATTTTGAAAAAATGTCATAGGACCTGAAACAAACAGTATTTAAATAAAACCTTGTGCGCCTCAGCACAGGAACCCCTACTCAGGAGGACTAAGAATAACATTATGATAATATTTATAATTAAACAAATATGAAACTTATTTCCTATTTAATTTATTTGATCGTAACCGGTTTCAGCCTGTTAAAGCCATCTTCAGAATGGTACAAATCATTCTTAATCTACGATTTATGTACATAACGTACGGGGGAGGAGGGTGAAAGGTGGTTTACAATTTTTTTTTCAATTATATGACTTTTCTTACATTTGTTACTAAGTCGTCTTTGACTGTCGAATTTCGAAGTTAGGACTACTTTTAATCCTAACTTTGTAATGAATAAGAAATTAGAATCAGAGTTTTTTTTAAATCGCTCCACACAGGCGACCCTGAGGAAAATCCCTAAGAGCCTGTGTCATATTAGGGGATGCTATGTTGAGGGTTTTTTTAAAGGTAAGGAAGACAGAAAGTTCAGGGAAGGAAATAAGTATGACAGGTGGGTCTGTGGGTCAGTGTGTCCAGGAGTGACGGACGTTTGAATCCATCCCTCCATACCTCTGCGGTGCAAGGCAATGGGTCGAGAGATTATGGCTGGAGAGGATAAAATACCTCCCTCAACCAGTCTCTCTCGATCTTACCCATCAGGCAGCAGATGGGAAGACGTATCGGCCACCAAGACCTGGACTAACCTCACTCCATGAATCCGAGCACCCCTACTAAATCACCAAACGTAGCAAACCACTTGGGGTGACCTACGGCAGAGGTGTTGGTTATCCAATAAATAGTTACCGATATCCCTGCCTCCCAAATTTGTAATTTTAATTTTGACCGTAAAGTAAAATTTGCATTTAGGTTATGTAACAACCATTGTAAGTTATTATTATTCCTACCTAATATAAAACATGTACCTATCCCTTTAAAAATCAATCTATCATTAAAAAATTCCATTTCATCATAAATATAATAAAGATTTTAATTAAGAATAGACATGACAACGATAAAATTAAGTTGTTAATAATTCATATAACTTCTAAGGTATTCTTCCCCAAATAATATCAAACTAAGCTACAAACCCGAGGTAATTAAGCCTACTTGGAATAACCAAAATAATTAGAAATTCGACAGTAAAGGACATTTTAGTGACAAATGTAAGAAAATCCACTTAATTGAATAAAATCCTTTTACCCTCCCCCGTAGTTATGTATAAAAACCATAGATTAAGACTATTTTTACCAATCTGAAGATGGCTTTAATAGGCTGAAACTGAAATTAAAGTGGAAATAAGTTTCATATTTGTGTTATTATATTATTATTATTAATTCGAACGAAGAAAAAAATCTAGGTAAGGTATTCAAACATGAAGATGAGGAAATCATAAACAATTATTGACTGTGAGTATTATATTATGTATATTTAATAAGAGGTCTCAAAGTAAGAGTTCTAACGCTTTGAAAGTTTCAGGTCAACTCATTTCCTTTCATCTCCCAGCTTCATTTTTATCGTGAGCTATGGAGCTTTTAGATTACAATAAGGACAAATTTTGTTGAACAAAAAAAGTTTTAGGCAGTAAGAGAAACAAATATCTTGAATCCGTATTTTTAATGTTGTGTTACAAGTTTTAGAATTACGATTATGAATTGAGAATGACTCTCGCCTAAAAATAAAGTGAAAGATGCTTACCTCTGCTTTCGCCGTGTTCACTCTGGTCCCTGCAAGGGGAAAGAGGCTCCATCTCGGACTCTTGTTCATCTGCTGCCATGTCTTGTGTTTCTGTCTCTTGATCTTCCCATTCGTCGTCTCCTGAAATCAAAGCAGTTTCACAATGTTAAAATATTGCAAAAGTTATTCATAACTTAATATCGAAGAAATATTAAAACACCAAAAAATCACGTCGTACTGCAAAATTTGTTTATTTTTATGAAACATTTCAGTCTTACTAAAAAAAACGCCTTAACGATTGTTAAACGGTATATCTGTTGCGTGCCGATATAAACAATTCGCTTGACTTAAGCTTCATCAGGGTAAAAAAATAATATTATTTACCCTGTAGCCAAGCGAAACCGGTGGGTAAATTTAAATAAAATTTTTGTTCAAATCAATTATTTATTTAATTAAATAATATATCAAACCACAGAGGATAATATGTGAATATAGTGTACCCATCTCCTTACGGATTAATTAGTTGTTTAGACCCAAATACGTACTAAGTCAAGATACCTGTACAGATCGAGACATTCAAATACGGTTCATTTAAATATAGTTTTGGGTTAATTTTCAAACGATGCTACCTGTCTTAAAATAAAGTTGCATGACTGAACTAGGATAAATATTTTAGTTGTAAGTTAATTGTAAGGGCGTGTTTAATTTTGTTTTATAAACTACGTGAGAGCACCGTGGAAGTAATTTTAAGAACATGACTCCTGAATAGACCCAAATTATTTTTAAGTTTACCACTCGCTTCTTTTTACTATAACCTAAACTTGACGTGAAATATAACAACACTTCACTATCTCTTCTATCTATCTATCTATCTATCTATCTATCTATCTATCTATCTATCTATCTATCTATCTATCTATCTATCTATCTATCTATCTATCTATCTATCTATCTATCTATCTATCTATCTATCTATCTATCTATCTATCTATCTATCTATCTATCTTTCTATCTATCTATCTATCTATCTATCTATATAAATCTATCTATATAAATAAAAATGAATCTCCGAAATGTATGTACGCGCATAACTTCCGAACGACTGCACCAAATTGGATAATTCTTTTTTTTGCGTATTCGTTATTGTCAGGACAAGGTTTGTATAAAATTACTGGTGAGCTCTGGCATTATGAAATTTGTTTAAAAATATGCTATAGGTGGCACGCGAGCTGTTTGAAAACTGAACCGGGACTGAATGTATGAAATGCGGGAGGTGAGAGGGGGGTTCGCGGTACGGGGGAAGGGGGAGAGTGGAGTGGGGAGAGGATAGGTGGAGGAGATGGAGTGTGAATGTAAAAGGGGAAGGGGACGCGGGAGAGGAAGGGGAGGAGGAAGGAGAACGGGAACGGGACGAATGGGAAAGGACACGCAGGGAGAAACAATTTCTTTATTAAATGGCATACCAACGCATGCCGGAAACCAGCTAGTAGAAATATAAAATAATAATTATTATTATGTCCGACGAAAGCAAGACACAACAAAAAAGTCTTAAGGTAATTGTTAAAAGAATTCATAATCTACTCTTTCGTATATACTGTGAGTTTATTTATTTTAGGGAAAAACGCTTTTTATAGGTTATGCTTAAAATATTAAAATTAAGTAATTGTTGGCGCCCATACATACGCAATACGAATATGAATAAATAGTTTTGTCCATAAACAAATTCAAATCTTTCAAGAAAGGCTAACAAATACAATATTGGATTGAATCACCGATATAATTTTGTATTTGTTAACCTTTCTTGAAAGTTTTGAGTTTAATTTTTGGACAAAACTATTTATTCAATTTCATGTTATGTATGCACGGGCTTAGGAACCGTAACAAAATATTCTATTTTTGTTGGTTAAGATTTTTACGCAGCCAGCAATTTGCACGACATTGTAAAAAGAAGAATTAAGGTTAAACGTGACGTACGTTATAATCTATGCATTCACAGATGGCGCCAATCAAATTATTTTAGGTTTTTAATACTTTTTGCACGTTACGCTTTAAAATATTAAAGTAAATTAATTGTTTGCGCCCGCACATATTTAATAGGAATATAAATAAATAGTTTTGTCTATAAACGAACCCAAATCTTCCAAGAAAGGCTGAAAAATACAATATTGGATTGAGTCACCGATACAATATTGTATCTTTCAGCCTTTTTTGAAAGATTTGGATTTGTTTATGGACAAAACTATTTATTTATATTCATATTTAATATGTAAAGGCGCAAACTACTAATTTACCTTAATATTTTATAGCGTAACGTGCAAAAAGTGTTAAAAACCTAAAATTATTCAATTGGCGCCATCTGTGTATGCGTAGATTATAACGTACGTGACGTTTAACCTTAAGTAATTGGTAAACAGATTTCATTTTCGTAGTCTAAATCGTGATCTTATGGTGACCGAACAACTCAGAATGATAGCAAGTCAACAACTTCTTTGAGAGGTCATTAAAAGTGTTGTAAAAATTTTATGAAAAATTGTTTAAATAGGTTAGGTTATGGGATATTTTTCAATATCTTTTTCATAGCTTTTAATGACTTTTCGAAGAGATGTTGAGTTGACTTGATTCTGAGTTGGCATAGAACGAATCTTACAATGCGAGTTGATAAATCACAGAAAGGTAGACCATCACGCCCCCTCCCCGCCCAGCATACTTTTTTTTTACATTAACTCCACACAGGAGGCCCTGAGCAAAATAATTTCCCTCTGGGCCTATGTCATCTGGGATGCTGTGTGGAGGATCTTTTTGAGGAGAGGAAGGAATCAACATTGGTCTTGAAGAGACCCATGTTGTAGGAAGGAGGAAACACAGAGGTCGGCAAACCATTCCACAATCGAGTTGTTGAACACAAGAACGAGTCGAAGATACGACCCGTTCTCATGTGACAAATATCAACCGTGTACAAATTGGCACGCTTTTGGCGTGTTTCTTGACTATGCACCGATCCCGAAGGGATCAATGACGCTAGTTCCTCGCAGCATCTTCCATTGTAATACCGATTGAACAAGGATAGCATTCCCACCCGACGCCTAACCTCTAAAGATTGCAATCCGTCTGTAAAGATGGGAGAATTTATTAAACGGACCGCCCGTTTCTGCACAGAGTCGAGGATATTTTTCAGGTATTTTGGAGCTCCAGACCAGAGGTGGCTGCCTAATTCAACCGTGGGGCGCACTTGTGATTTGTACAGGGTTAACAGTTGTGTACTATTAAAGTATCAGCGGGCCCTGTACAGCATAGGTACCCTGTTTTTGGGAGGCTAACTTTACTCTGTCTTCGATACCTAAGTTAGTTCCCCTTTCCCTGACGGTCTCGTCTATCAATTTTAATGTCTATGATAAATATTAACACACTCATTGAACATAACAATCATAAAGTAAATATCCTAACAAATGAATAAACTGGTGTAAACGTTGTCCTAACAATCCGGTCGCTTTGGGTACGGTAAATCCTTTCAATGTCGTCACAAAAGAAGACCATCGTCTCTGCCGTCTCACCCCCAATAACCATAATAAGTGACCGCCATAGCCAGCTGACCGACTGCGTGATAGGTTTATTCATGGTCCCATTACACCCCTTAGTTTCCATGCCGTGCAACACTCACCCCGACGATCAACCCCAAGAAAATTCCGCCGGACTATAAAATACGTGACAGAAATAACAAGATTCAACCCTTACACGTATATCTTGAGATAATTTCTTTGAGACGTTCAACCCTTTTTATAAGATCGACATTGTCATTACTTTGCAATATTCAACTTTGTCAATCTTCTTATATATAAAAATGAATCGCTGAATGTGTTGCTAAGCGCATAACTTTCGAACGACTGCACCAAATTGGAAAATTCTTTTTTTTGTGTGTTCGTTATTATCAGGACAAGGTTTTGACCTTTGAAAACTGAATGTATGGAAAGCGGGAGGGAGGGAGAGATGGGGGAGGGGGGGGAGAGGGGAAAGGGGAGGGGGGTGAGAGGGGGGGGAGGGGGGAGGTGGAGGAGGCGAAGTGGGAACGGGACGAATAGGAAAGGAGACGCAGGGAGAAACAATTTCTTTTTTAAATGGCATAGCAACGCATGCCGGGACCAGCTAGTAAAATATACAATTCCTTAAGAGGGAATAACCAGACACAACCGGAAATATGTCATTTTTAAATCAAATTCTAGACATTTCAACTCCTTTTTACAAAAAAAAATTGATTTCGAAAGATTCTTATTTAATTTATAAAGTTATGTTTCAAATTTTGACAAAATACGTTTTTTTTATTATAATATTTTAAAAATAAAATGCTGTATTATATACAAATCATTGAATCATACAGGAAAATAAATCAAATAATTTTCTAGGAAAGCTCCTTTTCAGAATTTTAATTTAGTTCAAAGAAAATAATTTTAAAAGAATCCGCGCACGTGTTTTGAGACGAAAATACTTCAGTTTTTTTTTTTTTATTTACGGTCATACAAACTAATACATTTCAGATTTTTTTATGATCCAAAAGTAATTACAAAAAGTATATAATTTTAATAATTTTATCATCGCGTGTTTATGCACTTTTATTGCTAACTTGAATGTAGGTATATGTTAAAACAATTTTTTAATGATATAAAACCGATGTTGAGTTATTACTTGAAAATGCTAGTAAGAAGAAAAATCAATCATTCTCATCGGAACAGCCCTGTACGGTTGCAAGGGTACGATCGCAGATCATCTTTCGATGATTAATGGGCCTTAGTTGGAGTTGTCTCTTTTTGTAAAAACCTACAAAGCCTATGTGAGATTTAGTTTTAGTATGGTGAATTTAGTTTCAAATGTTGTGCTGAGACATTACTACTTTTTAAATTTTCTTCTGATTTTTCATGAGTGAAGTAAAATAATTGTATATTTTACTTTCCGCTTTAGATTGGATGAGCGATTGTATTATTTGTGACAAAATGTATATCATTTCCAAAAAATGAATGCAGTAGAGAAGTAATAAGCGGTATTGAAATATTTTTTCCGATACTTATATATCATACATTGAAAAGAAAATAGGATTTATGAAGAGACAAATAATTATTAAAGAAGATTGTATTGGAAAATAGGAAAGTCTGATGATAAACAAGACAAAAGACTGGAAAATTTATGTTTAAATGTTACATCCGAATTTTAACAGTCTATGAAACAATAATTTATAATTTTTATTTATTTTGCAATATATTTTTATTGATTACTAACTGACGCGGTCACGCGTTGCTTGTTGTCACCTTTTAACTCACACCGCCATCTGTTAATTTGCGTACAAATCAAAGCCACACCACCCGCTTGCCAGCCTGCTCTTCCACCACATATAGACATTCTCCTTTAATTATACATTTCAACCAGTTTACACAAAACCTTGGGGGTCGTCCATTAATCACGTGATGTTTTTAGCAACTTTTTAACCCCCCCCCCCCCCCCTAGTGATATGTGGTGAGGTTTTAGACTAGCCCCCCCCCCCCACCCAAAATCACGTGTATTTTTTTTAAGTACAAAGTATTTTGAAATTTTCAGAATATTATCACGAAAAATAAATATACACACACAAGTATAAAGTATTTTGAAATTTTCAGAATATTATACTATAATAGAATATTATTTTCAGAATATACCCCCCCCCCCCTCGTGATATTTCTTGATTATTTTTTCCGAACCCCCCCCCCCCCCCCTCCCCTTTCGAGCCTCACGTGATTTATGGACGACCCCTTGATAAATTATGCACCTAAACCTTCCTCATGAATCACTCTATCTATCGCAAACAGACAGACAGATGCAGCGGAGGACTTTAATTTATAATATTGTAACATTTGCTGCTAGCGTCGTGAGCGATTCGCAAATTTCGCATGATTTGGTTGGCAGCATTGCACTCCGAAGGGGCGGCAGATGTTTCAAGATGCTTCGGAAAAAGTTCGGGCGCTTCAGTTGACGGGAGTACCACGGATCGAGCAGGTGTTTTTGTGTGACGGGCTGTTGTATGGCTGGACTCAAGACATTTTGGATCACGAGAAGTGAGATTTAAATTACTTATATTTTTAACAGATCGAGATTGTGCTTTATAGATTATTTTTAGGGATTACTGATTCATAAATATGTTACGTTTTACGTCACAGGCGCCCATCAGTAATTTTCTTATGTCGTTACAATATAATTTCTTTCTTATTGACACGTGTCGAGAAACTTTAAACATTTACAGCTGGGTACGATACATCGTAACCAGTCACCCCTGATGATTAATTCTGTTGTTTAACTTAGAGTCTCATAGCGAATCATTATAATATGTTCCAAGGGCAGGGTTTGTTTTTTACAATAAATTATACATTGTTCACATACCTACTTATTATTGCTACCTAACCTCATTGCTTGCTTGCTGGCTTTGTATGTGATTATTTATACTATTCATGGATGGATGACCAGGTTTGGAGGGAATGAATTACAAGTAAGTATTGAACGTCACATTTGGCGCGCTTCGGCTGAACCTGTCTATGTTTGTTTTTTCTCGCACGTGTTCGCGGTAGTGTTGTTCACGATTATCAAATGGTTTTTACATCTCGATCTGTTATTAATTTGATTCTCACTTTTCCTTGGGTTTATAACAGCCCATCCCACGACTAACTTGCCGATCTGATATTTTTAATACATAGTTTCACACAGTTTTTTTGCCTTGGTTTCCGTCAACTCATCGGCGTTATTACGCTTTTAACTCATTTTGGCTGCTCAGTTCGCTGGCAGCATACATTATTTATTATTTTCTTAGAATTGGTGATTGCATGTGCATTGTCATTTTTCATGTCGTGTTGTTGCATGTATTCTAATAATTTTCTTTCTACCCTACAATCGAGAAATAGGTTATGGATGAAGGAGTAGGTACAAGAAGTAGAACAGCGGCAAAATTCATCATGGCGAAACAGGATGATACACCGGCGGGGTCCGGTTCAGCTTTGTCAATTCCGTCACTTCCGTCGTTTCCGGTACACAAGTGGAACCTCACCTTTGATGGCTCTGCGGATGTCAGAAATTTCTTAGAACGGGTAGAAGAACTTGCTGTCGCTAGAAACGTAAGTTATGCTTCTCTTTTTTCTTCTGCAGTCGAATTGTTTTCAGGGCAGGCGCTACAATGGTTCAGAGTAAACCGCTCCGCTTTCTCATCTTGGGCGGACATTGTGGTTGCGTTAAAAAACGAATTTGAGCTTTTAGACCATGAAAAGAGGTTATTGGCACAAATAAGATTGACGTTTCAAGGTCAGAAAGAGAATTTTAGTTCTTTTATCACTCGTGTTCAATTGCTGAATAATCGTTTGTCCACTAGGTTGCCGGATGATGAGATCCTAGACATTTTGCGGAGTAATATGTTGCCAAGATATATTCAGAAACTTTCTCTTTCGGAGATCCCTGATTTGTTAACCTTAAAAAAATTAGGTAGGATGATTGAGTTGGCCGACAGCCGTTCAAACGACAGATCAAACACTAGTAATTCTCATCCTATTAATTATTCTAGTAACAAAGGTAATCAGAGGAATCACAGTAAATCTAATTTTTCTAGAAATAACTTTTCTGGTAATAGAGGCAATGAGAGGTATTCGAATGATTTACATTTGTCTAGGAACAACCATGCTGGCAATAGTAATAATAACAGAGATTGCAACAATTTGAATTTTTCTAGAAACAATTATTCTAACAATAGAGATGGTTATGTAAATTCTGCCGATCCTAATTTCAACTTCAGGAATAACCGTCGTGATTTTTCGAATGTTTTGCATAACCCGTCAAATGTGAATTCTAGGGAGGTGCACTGCTTTCGCTGCGGGCGTCCGGGGGTCAAGGCTCCTCTCTGCGGCTGCCGTCCTCAAAAAAACTGATGGCCCGTGAGGTCCTGTCGGTGGGCGCTATGACGTCTGCGTTTGCCGAGATTACTTCACGGGAATGGGTTTTGTGGCTGGATACCGTAAGAGATTTTTATAAGAATTTAAGGACTTCGAAGGAGGTGCGAGCGGCCAACAGGGACGGCCGTCCTTACATCTCTTTCCAAGTTTTGAGCACAGGCTACTCTGGTCTTCTAGACTCTGGGTCGCACGTTTCGATTTTAGGAAATAACTTTCATCGTAAATTTTTAGATTTAGGTTTCAATTTGTCAAAATTGGATTCTGATTTCGCTCTAGTATCGGCGACCGGTCATTCGGTTACCTGTTCTTACAAAATAGCTCTCCCGGTGCGTTTTGAAAATGTTGTTAGAACGTTCAATTTTGTTATTATGCCAGACATTAAATCTGACATTATTCTGGGTTGTGACTTTTGGAAAGTTTTCAACATCTGTCCTAAGATCTCAAAATTAATGTCTTGTAATGATTCTGTTAGTAGTGTTCGAGCATCGAATAGTATTGGGCTGGATAGTGAGAAAAATTTATCTCAATCCCAACGCTCCGTCTTGAACGTTGTAGTTCAGGAGTACATGGATTACTCAGGAGATCGGTTAGGCAGGACAGGGTTAGAACATCATGTCATAGACACGGGTGATGTGCCTCCTATCAAACAAAGGGTTTATCCCATTTCTCCGCACTTACTTCCGGAAGTACATAGGGAGCTTGACAGACTCCTAGAGTTAGGTGTGGTAGAACCGAGCAACAGCTCGTGGAATAATCCCATTGTTCTGGTACCTAAGAAAAATGGCACATTCAGGCTATGCCTCGACAGCAGACGCTTAAACGCCGTCTCGAAACGCGACGCCTACAATTTACCGTTAATCTCAGACATTCTCAATAGCTTGGGTGGTGCTCGTTTTCTATCAACTTTGGACTTAAATGATGCCTTTTTCCAAATTCCGCTAGACGAAAAGTCTAAGGAGAAAACCGCGTTCACGATACCCAAGCGAGGGTTGTTTCATTTCGTCACAATGCCGTTCGGTTTACATGGTGCTAGCTCCCGGATGATGCGGCTGATGGATAAAGTGTTAGGGCCTGAATTTGATGGCAAAGTCTTTTGTTACTTAGATGACATCATCATTATTAGTTCATCTTTCGAAGAACATATTTATCTCTTGAGGAAGGTTAAACAGAGACTACAGGCCGCCGGTCTTACGATTAATGTGCAGAAATCCGTTTTCTGCAGGGACTCACTCAAATACCTAGGTTTTGTCATTGATGATAAAGGTCTCCGCACAGATCCGGATAAAGTCAGGGCAATTGTTGATTTTCCGACCCCTTCGTCACAAAAGAGCTTACGTAGATTCATTGGGGTACTCTCGTGGTATAAGAGATTCATTTTCAATTTTTCTAGCATTGCTTCACCTTTGTATAATTTAACAAAGAAAGAATTCGCGGGTAAGAAATTTGTGTGGAATGATCAAGCGCAATTAGCATTCTCAAAACTTAAAAACATTCTTGTATCCGCTCCGGTTCTCGCATGTCCTGATTTCAAGAAACCATTCACGATTAGCGTAGATGCTTCAAATGTAGGGCTCGGAGCATGTCTTTCACAAATGGATGATAAGGGGTTAGAACACCCTATTTCTTTCATTTCAAGAACACTTTCTGCTCAAGAGAGGAACCACTCTACCACAGAAAGAGAGTTAAATGCTATGATTTTCGCGTTGGAAAAATTCAGGGGTTATATTGAGGGTTCGCCTATTCCGGTAAAGATTATAACAGACCACTACAGCCTGAAGTGGTTGACCAGCTTAAAATCGCCTTCAGGACGGCTCGCGCGCTGGGCAGTCAGGTTACAACAGTTCAATTTTGAAATTATTCATAGAAACGGTAAGGACAATGTAATTCCTGACGCGTTATCACGGGATCCTTTACAGGTTAATACGATCAGTCAAAATTTTTCTACATCGGACCAATGGTACGTCAAATTAAAGGAGAAAATTTTGGCAAATCCTGAGAAGTATCCGGCGTGGAGAATTACTAACGATAGGCTCTATAAACATATCCAGAGTATGGAGGCTTTACATAGGTCCTACGACTGGAAAGAGGTAGTTCCGAAGGAACTCAGGAATAGTTTAATTGTACAGCACCATGTTCCTCCTACTTGCACCCACTTTGGGATTTTAAAAACCCTGAACAGAATTAGACACAAATATTATTGGCCTAAAATGTCTGCTGATGTAAAAGCTTTCATCGGTAAATGTCAGATATGCTTAGGTTACAAGAGTACTAATTTGTTACCGCCAGGTTTGATGGGAAATCCCAAATTGGTTCAGCGCCCTTGGCAAATGATTGCAACTGATTTACTGGGGCCTTATCCGAGTTCATACAAGAAAGGTTATACTTATCTCTTGGTAGTTTCTGATTTCTTTTCTAAGTACACGAGGCTGTTCCCGCTGAGGAAGGCTACTGGGTTGAATATTGCTTCCATTTTAGAGAATGAAATTTTCCTGAAGTTTGGAGTTCCGGACACCATTGTGTTGGACAATGGTCCTCAATACATTTCACGTGATATGAAAGCTTTAGCCAATAAGTTTCATATTCGTCACCTGTTTTATAACTGCAGATATCATCCTCAGAACAATCCTGTGGAACGTGTTAACAAGGTTTTGGTAGCAGCGCTTGGTTCGTATGTTGGATCTGACCACAGAACCTGGGCGAATCATCTTCCAGAAATTGAGTTAGCCATTAACACGGCAGTCCATGAAGTCACAGGTTACACTCCGTTTTTTCTCAACTTTGGCAGAGAGATCATCATTTCAGGAAAAGATTATTTAGGCACTGATTTCAATGCTGAAGAAATTACGTTTGCTAAGCGTGACTCTTGGGCGTCAGGTTTAGAAGAATTGAATGACATTTTTTCACAGGTACGGACATCGTTAAGGCAGTCATACGAACGGAACAAGCTGAACTACAACTTGCGTCGTAGAGATATTCAATTTAGGGTTGGGGAAACCGTATGGAGGCGATCATTCGTATTATCAGATGCAAGTAAACACTTTTCAGCAAAATTGGCACCTAAATTCATTAGGAGCAAGATTATTGGGAAAATTTCTCCAGTAGCATATCAGTTAGCTGACATGAATGGCAAAAAACTGAGTATTTATCATTTAAAAGACATTATTAAATCTGAAACTCCAGTTGATCGTTAGTGTTATTTCAATAGGGGTTGGGTTTTTCTTATCTCCGTTGAGAGATTTTCTTTGTCATTTTATTTGAATGTTATATGTGTTCTAAGTATTTGCATGCATATCCAGCAATTGCATGTGGATCATTCAGCGTGGTGACGTGACTTATCCTTACGTCCTCACGTTGATTGCATTGTCCTTGTCAGTGTTTGTGTTTTCAGATATTACACGTATGTGTTGTACTTTGCAAGTGTATAATGCGTATACTTAAGCATATGAAGTTCAACGTGTGAAAGTGACTGATCATCATTTTCATACATTGAATTTACTTGTAATTTCGGTTTGTTTCCCTGTAGCAAAACCGTTTTTACATAGTTTTTCAAAACCTTTTATTTTAATTTTTATTGAACTATTTACTGTGTATTTTTGCGGATGTATAGAGGTGTTTAGCGTAGTATCATTATTGCTATTAGTGTGTAGAAACCTAGAATACCTTATTGTTTCACTTACATTATGTTGGTGTCTTTTGGAATAATTTCCATGGGAAAAAAAAAATATATATTTATATGAAAAAGGCTATAGCTTCAGAAGCTCAAAATTATCTATTTTTCATATCGTTTTAGGAAACGTATGGCATGGGCATTGTTCCAATTTGTTTACTCTGGTTATGGTGATGGTTGTTTTTCACACGCAATAGTGAACATATTCCTTAAGGTTCTATTCTATGATACTTAAGTTATTAGTTTATGATATACATAACATCGGTACATATATTTGATGAGTAAGCATAATATAAATACATTTATTAAGTTAATTCCGCTGTGGATTTTTGTTTTAAGATTATTATAAAGGGTTTTGTAATTGTTTTGTTTTACAATATTGGTTAAACAATTTTTAATTCCATGGTCAATTTCTGGATGCATTTTATCCTCTATTTATACTAAAGATTTTGAACTTAGTTTGTTACTTCAATTTATTTCCATATTCGACTGGTTGTTGGAGTTCGCTTAAGAGCTCGAGCGAATTTGAACACCCTGTCAAATGTGAGAAATACTAATTCTGTTAAAAGAGTTACATATTTATTACAATAAATTATTGTCATATAGTTAATTGCTGATTACAATTATGCTATCTAAAACTAGGGGAATTATTCAAGTTCACATCCAATTTTATTGGGATCTTCTATTTGGGTAACTTTTTTCGACAGAGGTCTTCATTCTGTGAGTGGGGTCATTACTTGCTTGAAGTTTAATGGTTTGATTCTCGGCTATTTATTTTTTTGATCAACAGGTGTCAGGGGTGTTTTTTTTTTTCAAACTAGGATTTAAAATAAATGTTTGTGTTTGGACTTCAGTATTTTTATGTAATATCTTCCTCATTCAATTGAACTTTAGAATGTTAATTAGGTATTCAGTCTTGCAGGTCATATATGAGAGTTATTTACTTCCTTTTCAAATAATTTTTTTTGAAACATTTCATTTAGTAGGTAAAGCACATTTCATTCTTTACTTAACTTAGCTTTTTTCATGCAAATTTTACTCAGTAACATTATGTAAGCTTTAGTGGAGCGGTTAGTTAGAAATCTCACTTCTGAATACTCTTCAGCGTCGCATTGTCAACCCTCATCAGCACGGGGAAATTTCTTCAATGTATGCAGAACCTCACTCAAGGATCTTCTTCAGCTTACACAAGATGCAGTCTTGATCATAATACATCTTCATTCCTTTTGGACGGCAGAGCTAGCAGCGCGGGAAAAATTTCATCACCTACACAGAACCTCACTTAATGACTTTCGTCTGCTCCAATTTAAAATGTTTCATCGCTACCTTGGGCCATCTTGGGTCATCAGTTTTGGAAGAAAGTAATATCAGAAGACGCTGAATTTGAGATTTCAGACCAAATGTTTCATCGCTACCTTGGGCCATCTTGGGTCATCAGTTTTGGAAGAAAGTAATATCAGAAGACGCTGAATTTGAGATTTCAGACCAAATGTTTCATCGCTACCTTGGGCCATCTTGGGTCATCAGTTTTGGAAGAAAGTAATATCAGAAGACGCTGAATTTGAGATTTCAGACCAAATGTTTCATCGCTACCTTGGGCCATCTTGGGTCATCAGTTTTGGAAGAAATTAATAGCAAAAGAAGCTGAATTTGAGATTCCGGACCAGATATTTCATCTCTACCTTGGGCCATCTTGGGTCATCAGTTATTGAATGCATCATAATTGGAGAGAAGCTGCATAGATTGATGCGTCTTTCTGTTCATCGCATTATGTCATGGCTTCAGTATTGCAGTACGGTGGTCACCGCTTCTTCCATGAGGTACATTATATGGATTGGGAGTACTTCTATCACCAGGATCCTTCCGGCTGACAATCCTTATATTTTGGCATCTTCCATGACTAACATTTACGACCAAGGCTCACATAGTATGCAGTTCTCTTCAGGAAGTGACACATGGACCACTTGATTTCCAGGAGGAAATATTTTCTTCTTGGTGGAGGGGTAATGTAACATTTGCTGCTAGCGTCGTGAGCGATTCGCAAATTTCGCATGATTTGGTTGGCAGCATTGCACTCCGAAGGGGCGGCAGATGTTTCAAGATGCTTCGGAAAAAGTTCGGGCGCTTCAGTTGACGGGAGTACCACGGATCGAGCAGGTGTTTTTGTGTGACGGGCTGTTGTATGGCTGGACTCAAGACATTTTGGATCACGAGAAGTGAGATTTAAATTACTTATATTTTTAACAGATCGAGATTGTGCTTTATAGATTATTTTTAGGGATTACTGATTCATAAATATGTTACGTTTTACGTCACAGGCGCCCATCAGTAATTTTCTTATGTCGTTACAATATAATTTCTTTCTTATTGACACGTGTCGAGAAACTTTAAACATTTACAGCTGGGTACGATACATCGTAACCAGTCACCCCTGATGATTAATTCTGTTGTTTAACTTAGAGTCTCATAGCGAATCATTATAATATGTTCCAAGGGCAGGGTTTGTTTTTTACAATAAATTATACATTGTTCACATACCTACTTATTATTGCTACCTAACCTCATTGCTTGCTTGCTGGCTTTGTATGTGATTATTTATACTATTCATGGATGGATGACCAGGTTTGGAGGGAATGAATTACAAGTAAGTATTGAACGTCACAATATGAAGATATATGCCAAAATATTTTTTCCTCTTTGCCTTATTAATTTGTACGACTACAATCCTGTCTTTCTTTTACTCATAAATTCAAGATGTGTAATAAATTTTATAGTTTACTTAAGGCTCTGCAACCGGGCCCGAAAAGAAGAAGATGGAGAGATACGAAATGACGAATGTTAGAGGAGAGCGCTAACATTTACAGCGACAAAATCGATGCGAAAATTGCGAAAATGTTTAAGAGCGTTTAACCAGCCAGCGGACGAAAATCCACATTCGTCGAAAGTTGTTCTTACGATCGTGCGGGGCGGTTACAATGAGAAAGATTAATTATTCTCCGTACCAGCTTTTTTAAATTATAACTCAATATCGAATTTATTTCAATTCAAATTAGCTTTAATTTATACCTTCATCCAAAAATGCTGAAAGGCGTGATGATAAAACTATTAAAATAATGTACTTTTTGTAGTTATTTTTTTATTAAAAGTATTTATCATTTTTTAATAATGTCTAAATTTAATAAGAATGTTAAAAAAATCTGAAATATATTAGTTTGTAAGTGCGCAAATAAATACACAAACGGACCAATTTTCGCCAAGAAACATATTTACGTACATATTTTTAATGATTTTATTGAAACTAAAATTAAAATTCTAAAACATACGTTTGCTAGATAATGTATTGATTTATTTTACTGCATGATTTTATTATTTGAAATGGGTGTGGTATAATACAAAAACTTTTTTGAAAATTGAACAAATCTGCCAACGACCTATGGAATAACCTTATTATACTAAAAATTAAAAAAAAATCTCAAAATTTATTACATACGAATGCTAGATAAAAGAACAATCTTTCGAAATCCATTTATATTTTTTTGTGGAAAAGAGTCAATATGTCTAAAAACTTTTTTGAAAATGACGTATTTCCGGTTTTCTCTGGTAATGCCCTCTTAATAAAACACGACTCGTTTAAAATAGAGCAAAAATCTGGCGGGCATTATCTTAAACAGCATTTAAAGAAACACTGTGATATTTTTCATACATATAACTTGTAAAATAAGTGAGACAAACGTGTTAATAATAATTTTTGGAGCATACTTAGCGTTTTTTTTCTATCGAGGTAATTTTATATACTTTGCCTTTCGGCGCGGGCAAAGTCTAGAAATTATCTTCAAGAATAACATATATTTTTTTAAGAGCTTTAAAATTTACCGTGTTTAAGGGAAATATGTAATAAAATACTCTATATTAATGACATGGTGAAAATATTTTCAAAATGCAAAGTACGACTTTTTGCCGATGATACACTAATATACTTAATTGGAGATAACTATGAAGAACTAATACACATTTTAAATAATGAACTAAATGATGTATCAAGATGGCTAAAAATAAATAAGCTTAAATTAAATACAAAAAAAAACAAAATGTATGGTGATCGGATACAAGAAGACATCCAGTGAAAGCAAAATTAAAATTGCTGGTGAAATTATTGAAAATGTTACTGAAATGAAATACTAAGGAGTTATATTAGATTCCAAACTAAACTTCAATAGACATGCTGAATACACCCAAAAGAAAATTGGCAAAAAGATATCTTTTTTTGGAAGAATTCGGCCAAAAATTTCTAGAAAAACTGCAATCACCATAAACAATTCAATTATTGCTCCACACTTCAACTACTGCTCAAGTATACTTTTCCTATGTAACGAAAGAGAACAAAATAAGTTACAAATTCTCCAAAACAGTGCTATGAGAATAATTCTCCGACGAAACAGATTTTCAAAAATAATTAAAATGTTAAAGGAACTAAATTGGTTGACCGTGAAACAGATGCTGACCTTGAACACAATGGTATTTATCCACAAAATATTGAACAACACGTTACCAAAATACTTCTCAAATAAAATTGTATACAATAAAGACATTCACAGATATAACACAAGGACGTGCAAGGAAATTAGGCTACAAAAAAAGGACAAAGCGAATACGCAGAACAGTCTACTGTACAAGGGAATGAAGTTGTATAACACACTACCAGAAACTTTAAAGTCCACACCAATTGGAAAGTTCAAGATGTATTGTAGGAGCTACATAAAACTTGAAAAAATATAGTGAATATGAAATATTTTAATCAATTAGAAATTTGTAAACTTCAATGTACAATTTTAGCACCAGATTTAAATGTCCGGGTTAAATTTTCCCCCAAAAAAAAAAAAAAAAAAAAAAAAAAGAAGGAAAAACTAAACCATTTCATACACTTCCCCAAATGATCATCTAGTGAATCCACGTTATGCAATTGCACTATATAAGTATTATAAATACAAAACAATACAAGAACAACATGTCAACCTACTAGAGACCAAATGGGAATATAATTCACCGACTCCAGATATTTTCATATCAGAGGGTTCGGCTCTGTGGCATTTCTAATTGAACCTATAAATCCTACTGATCCCTCAATATAAATATTTAAAAAATCTTTTGTAATCCTACATGTATTTAAAATTACTGCTTTTTGCATTTTTATATACAAATTCTTTGACAAATCTAATATGCTTAAATTTTGAATCAGATTCCTAGGTATTATGCCAGTGGCCGAAATAACAAATGGTAATATTTTTATAGTCCGAGAATGCCAAATTCTTTTAATCTCATTTCCTAAATCTGTGTATTTTCTAATTTTTTCAGAAACAGTTTTTTGAATATTACAGGAATTTGGAATAGCTACATCAATGATATAAGTTATTTTTTTAATTTTGTCATGTAAAACTATATCAGGTCTATTATGACTAATTGTTCTGTCTGTTAGTATAGTTTTATCATAATATATTTTATAAAATTCATTTTCTATAAATGAATTTGGTTCATATTCATAATAAGGTACTACATTACGGCAATCAATCAAGTTATGTTTAATTACCAAACTTTGGTGAATTATTTTTAAAACCTGATTGTGCCTAAATGTATACTCGGAAGGCGCTAATATAGAACATCCCGATATAATATGTTCTATAGTTTCGGGAAAAGCCAAACATTTTCTACATAAATCATCAATTTGATTTATATCTTTGATTATATGCTTTCTATAATTTTTAGTATTAATGACTCTATCTTGAATGGCAAGCATAAATCCTTCTATTTCTGCGCTCAACTCTCCAATACTCAACCATTTGTTTGACGAAAGTTTGTCAACATACGTTTGGTTGAGATAATTGAAGTGTTTTGCGTGAATAATTTTATTTGACCAGGAATCTAATAATTCCTGGTTAGTATTTATAAGAATGTTGGCATTCTCGTCATATAAATTTAAAGGTGTAATATTTCTATCTGCCTTGCAAATTATTTTGTGCATTTCTGAGCTATTAGCTTTCCTATGGAAAAAAAATTCTAAGCATTTCTACCTGATTGTGTTTCAAAGATGTTATTTTGACTACACCTCTACCTCCTAAATTTCTAGGTAAATTAATTCGTTCTATAGCTGAATTTGGATGATGGCAATTAAATTTTGTTAACGTAGTTCTAATTAATCGTTCTAAACTATCTAAATCTGTATTGGACCATTTAATTATGCCAAATGAGTACGTTAGTAGAGGTATTGCCCAAGTATTTATTGCTTTTACTAAATTTTTAGCAGATAGATTGCATTTTAAAAATTTTCTGATCCTAGTTTGAAATTTAATCCTAATATCATTTTTAATACTAGTGTGATCTAATCTATTCGATTGCGGGTATCCTAAATATTTATAAACCTCATCCCCTTTCATACTTTGAATTTTGAAATTTCTAAATATACCCTCGTCTCCATCTACAATTTTGCCTTTCTTAAAAAAATTATTATTATTATTATTATTATTATTACAAATCCGGGATGCAGGCCCTTAAGTAATGATTATGGCAAGCCACAAAGTAAATGGTTTTTACGAAAAAAATATAATATATGTACTTTTCTGAAGAGAAGAATAGGTATTGCATTTGATCTAAATTACATTACTTTCAATATACCTTTAAGTTACAGTGAATGTTACGTAAATCATCAATTAACATTGTATTGTGTCTAAGTGTATCCAATACATTATCCCCCCAACCAACGGTCACAATCTCGCCTCATTTTTCACATCACCCCACTATCCCCCGCCCTAATAAAGAAATAAATCATTGGGTATAAAATCAAAGGTGTCGGGGCTGGCTGCGTGCCGCTTGCCCCGAGGGTCCCACTTTGACACAAAATGGAAAACAAAGAAAAAAACAATAATTACAATAAAATCGTACGTCCCATCGTATCGTGACAGCGGGCATTAGTGGACGTGCAACATTGTAATCATTTGAAAGCATTGTTTTTAGTATCGTCATTAGCTGTCATATGATATAAATTAATTTATATACGGGATTTTAAAGGTGGATTTACGAATGAAAAATGGTTTTTCATTGTGTTTAGTTTTCAATAAGTAGGTACGTCTGAATATACACGGTGGAAAAATAAAACATTTTTTTAAGAAATCATTTAGTTATTTTTAACTAAGTTAAACCTCAAATTGGAATATTTTAATTAATGAATACAATATTAGCGAAATTCAATTGAAAATCTGAAACAGAAAAATCAGAAAAAGATACTGTCACATCTGGGACTCGAACCTAAGACCTATGACTTACCAACTGAGTAAATGTGTCCCTATCCAACTGGTCGTACTGTACAGGGCCTTTCAGGTACTTTAATAGTACACAACTGCTAACCCTGTATAAATCACAAGTGCGCCCCACGGTTGAATTTGGCAGCCACCTCTGGACTGGAGCTCCAAAATACCTGAAAAATACCCTCGACTCTGTGCAGAAACGGGCGGTCCGTTTGATAGATTCTCCCATCTTGACAGACGGATTGCAATCTTTAGAGCACAGGCGTCGGGTGGGAATGCTATCCTTGTTCTACCGGTATTACAATGGAAGATGTTCCGAAGAACTAGCGTCATTGATCCCTTCGGCACCGGTGCATAGTCGGGAAACACGCCAAACGCGTGCCCAACATTTGTACACGGTTGACATTTGTCACATGAGAACGAGTCGTTTCTTCGACTCGTTCTTATGTTCAATAGCTCGGCTGTGGAATGATTTGCCGATCTCTGTGTTTCCTCCTTCCTACAACGTGGGTCTCTTCAAGACCAATGTTCATTCCTTCCTCTCCTCAAAAAGACCCTCCACACAGCATCCCAGATGACATAGGCCCATTTTCCTCAGGGTCTCCTGGGTGGAGTTAATGTAAAAAAAAAATAAAAAAGGTCATATTTAACTGTATCATTGTTCGACCAAGAACTACCAAAATGTATTATTACAATTTGAGGTTTTACTCATTAAATTAAAAATATACCTAGAATTGTAGAAAAGTCAATAGATGTCACTTTTTAATAAAAAATGAATAAATTTATCCAAGACACTATCCTGATAGCACTTAGTTCTGGTTGAATCTTGCAATCAAACATAAATATAGCAGCCAATAAAAATATGCATTAAGAAAATGAAGATAATGTTGGTAGTTCTTGATCGAAGAATGATACAGTTAAATACGACCGAACCGGAGAGGGACGTTAGCGCAGTTGGTAGAGTTTGCTCAGTTGGTAGAGCACTGACCCGGCACGGCGTAAGTTCTGGGTTCGAGTCCCAGATGTGGCCGTATCTTTTTCTGGTTTTTCTGTTTCAGATTTTCGATTGAGTTTCGCTTATTATTCATTAATAAAAAAATAAAACATTTATTGTTATTATACTTTAAAACCCCGTCTTTAAGAGTGTTTAACCGGCCAGCGGACGAAAATCCACATTTCGTCGAAAGTTGTTCTTACGATCGTGCAGGGCGGTTACAATGAGAAAGATGAATTATTCTCCGTACCAGCATTTTTAAATTATAACTCAATATCGAATTTATTTCATCAACTAAAAAGGTAATAATAAAAATTAAATTGATTCTCACAAACTACCGATGTAATATTACTTCACGGTTTGTGAGCATTCCTGCATCTTCGGTGGGGGGGCAGCCGCCCCCCCCCCCCCCCCCCTCCCTGCCCGTACCTCGCTACGCCCTTGCAAGAGTCCCCAACTGCTCCCATCTGGAGCCAGTGAGACTATGGCATCCCCAATTGGGGTATGTTGTGATGATGGGAAGGATATGGGGAAGAGGATGGTGGGGGAGTACCTAGCCCTTCAGATCGGTCACCAAAAAAGGCTAGGACCTTTTTAAGCAACGTTTCAATAGGGCGATACTGAGAGTGTCTTACACTCTGGAACGTGTCGCAAATATACTACATATTATGTTAAATGAATAAATTGTAAAATAACATGAATTAATCAAATAAATTTTACTTGCGCACGCTAGGGTTAGAATCAGAACCTCCGGATTGCGAGTCGAGAACTTTGCCCCTCGACCACAGAGGCCGTCAAAATTGATAAAGCTTTCACAAATATGTACACATTTATGGAACTGCTTTTTTATTTTAAAAAAAAGTTTTTTAATGTCTATGCCTGAATATAAATTTAAACAGGTCTTAGTAGAATTTATATCAGAAATCAGAACAACAAATTTAAATAAACAAAGTACCTAGCTCTGCTTCGGCTTTATTTATTTATTTATTATAGATACTAATCTATTATTTTTCTATCTTGCGTGGTAGACTTTTTAGAATTTTTATTTTTATGATATTATGCTCATTTAGATGTTCTTTGTGTTAAACAAATTTATGCGCATGAAATTCGAAATAAATAAATGCAATTTTCTTTGTTTTTTCTCTCTCTAGTGGTATTTTTCAGTCAATTATTTAACTAGATACTCCATAGAAAAAGTATGTTGTAGATTAAGTTTGAAACTAGAATCCTTAACTAACAAGGTAACTTGACAAATTACAGTTAAAAGCAAACCCCTAATACTATAACCAATAAAGTACCGTCAGTAATCGCAAGTACAAATAAAATAAATTTGGATTCTGGATTATTTTACAGATTTCTGAGTTTCGACAAATATCAAGACAAGTTTCGGATTCAGTCAACAAATTAAAAGAATACAGGGTGAGCTTAAAGCTATCAAAGTGGAACAGATTTTGGTTTTGGAGCGACTATTCATATACTATAACACATTTAAAATCACTAGAGACAGATTGTTAGCCATACCCGCACGAGTTTTAATGATATGAATTCCAGGAATCTTCCAGAGCAGGCGCGTAGCTACCTAGGGGTCAATTATTTAACTCTCAAGGGGGGGCCCTCAAGCTCAGGGGGCCCTCGAATCCTTACCAGAAATCTCGATCGAACTGAACTTTTGGAAATTTCTCCCATTTTCAAAATAAATATGACAAATATATAAAATTCAAAAGTTATGCCTAGGGAATTCCCCTAAATTCTTTCTTGCCGTTGTCAATTTGACGGATAGTGATATGTGCGTCATTCCCCAACGACACTTGTAGCTTATCAGTTTGTTTCTCTTTCCTTTTATTTTACTTTTAAAAATAAATTTATAGAAATGATTTCGAATTATTCAAGTGCAAAAACTGCAAGAAAATATGGTATTGATACCCATTTTCAAGAAAAAAGGCAAAGAAAAGTTAAAAAAATATTTTAATGAATTAGCTGCTGATCACCGATTTCCAAACCGAGAAAAAATATTTAAAAATTGAGATTTTCAATAATGTACTAGACACAGTAATATCTCAATTAGATACACGTTTTATTGGTATGAGTGCAGTCTGTCATATATTCGATTTTCTAACACCAACATTTTTATTACATGATGATGAAGCAACTTTGTCACAAAAGTGTGACGAATTCCAAAGAAAATATTCATATATAATAGGCCCTAGTTTTTCACTTCAATTTATTAATATTTACCATCTAGTTTTACCTCAACTAACTCAAGCATGGACCGTTCACCAATTATGTAAGGAAATAATGAGCAAATATGGAGTACTAGAATGCGACCTAACGGAAGTATTTACAGCAATGTTATTATTCTTTACAATTCCTGTCACTTCTGCAGCAGCTGAAAGGTCATTTAGCAAATTAAAAATAATAAAAAAATATTTAAGAAATAAGATGGGCCAAACTCGACTCCGACATTTATCGCTAATAGCAATTGAAAACAAAACCGCATCAAGCCTGGATTTAAACGAAGTCATTGATACTTTTGCGAAAACTAAAGCTAGGAAAAAAATGTAAATATAATTGTTATTTAGTCAGTTGGTAGGCCCGACCTTTATATAATAAACCCTCGAATCTTCTCTATTTCGTTTTATTAGCCAAACCTACACCAAGTATTAATTGTAATTTATTTTGTTAATGTTTAATATTTTTATTACCTGCCCTGCAGTGCACAAAAAAAGCTTAAGTAGCTTAGCATTTTTAAAGTATTTGTATATTTCATATTTTTATTTGATAAAACCTAATCAGTTTACATAACAGTGGGGCCCCATTTTTTAATTTGCCCCAGGGCCCTTGGTTACCTAGCTACGCCACTGTTCCAGAGACTAGAAGATGAGGAGTATGTGAGTGGGCTGTATTAGTGGTATAGTGGGGAAGTATGATAATGTGATTGGGTGTGGATTTGTACCACCAGGGGCGCTGGGTGCGGCTCGGGGCGCGGACTAGAGAAGCCCAAATTATGCAGATTAATACGTAATGTTGGCTAATCACGACTTTTCACCTTTTTATGGCACGCATAGTTTGATAGAATTCCTCTGAGACCGTACGTAAATCTTTTAACTGCAGGAAATAATTCGGATTGAGATGTTTTTATTGCGTGAAATTTTGACAGAGTAAAAACTTCGCAGGGTGGAAAAATTCAGTTTACATTTATTTCTATTTCAAAAAAACTATTATTTGTGGTCTTAAAAATAACATGATAATTATTTTTTATTTATTACACGTGTACCTTGTGAGCGTATTTCGTGATCCATTTAAGGGCCCGATTTGGGCCTATAAATATGTACAAAATTTCTCAATCGAAATTCAAATGGGATTAAGAACTACGATTTCAGGTGAGTGTAAGTGAGACGAATTTAAAAAAAAAAAGAAATTAAAGAGAAAAGAATACGTATAAACTTAAACTTAATATAATATTAAAAATATAAACCTATTATTACAAAAGAAACTGGGTAGTTATAGTTGGTAACAAATACATTCGATTGGAAATTGAATGAATATATTTTTGAGTTTTATGAGTAAAATCTCAAATTATAATATTTACTTAAATGAAGACAATATTAGCGAAACTCGATCGAAAATTTGGATAGAGAAAAATAAGAAAAAGATGGAGCCAATATCTTTTACTGATTTTTCTGTATCTCTTTGGCCTGCCATGCAGCTGGCGGGCAGATGTGTCCGCCGCCAAGACTTGGATAAACAACACCTCATGAATTCGGGCACCCCTGCTAAATCACCAAACGAAGCGAACCACTTGGGGTGACCTATGGAAGAGGTGTTGGTTATACAGCAAATGGTTCCCGGGGCGGCAGTACCCATACCCGATTATTTATTTTTATTCAATTTTAGGTTAGTGTATTGAAGACACTTCCAGCGTTGTATTCTTTATTCTGTGTTTTACACCACGGCAAATAATTACATCGATTTATTTTTAAAAAATACATATTTTTTTTTATAAGAACGATTAAAGGGTGCCAAATGGTTTCAAAACGACGTGTTTAAAATTTTTTTAATTTCTGATACGATTTTCTTCCTCCGGATTCACTTCAAAGTTTTTAAATTTTTCATTTTAAGGGGTTATATATATTTTTTTACATGAGCTCCACACAGGAGGCCCTGAGGAAAATAATTTCCCTCAGGGCCTATGTCATCTTTGAGGATGCTGTGTGGAGGGGTTTTTTTTAAGGAATGGAAGGAGAGGAGAGTTCTGGGAAGGAAAAGGGTTTAAGGGGTGGGTAGGAATCTGGGGTTCAGTATGTCCAGGTCATCCGCCTCCAAGACCTAGACAAACCTCACCCCATGAACCCGGGCACCCCTGCTAAATCACCAAACGTAGCGAACCACTTGGGGTGACCTATGGCAGAGGTGTTGGTTATCCAATAAAGGTTCCCGGGGTGGCGGTACTCATTCCCGCCTCCCAAATTGATATCTAGTGTATATCTAGGGTATATAAAAGTAACTATGAATCCTTTGAACCATATTTTTTGTAATCTTCCATAACAAATATTAGTATATTTTTACGAAATCATTTACAAAAAGTCCCAAGATTGTGTCTCGCAAAATAAAGCCAAAATTTTAGAGTAAGAAGGATTTTGCTGGTATTTGAACACACTGCTTTCAGATAATTTGAATTATATTTATATATTTTTTTAATAAATAAATCAAAATATTCCCTCCATTCTTATTAAATATAGTTCGTTTTTAATAGTTTATTTAACATTTTTTAAAGATTTAACTAGAGTGGGGTTTTCTCTATTATGTTTGTGAAATTTCAAAGCCAATCCGGAGGAAGAAGATGATATCCAAATATTTAAAAAAAAAAAAGATTTTATATCTCCATTTAACATCCTTTTTTTATTCGTTTATTCCAGATCTCGGAAAGGGTGGTGCAGTCCCACAAGTTTCATATTATACATATATAATACATTATATAAAAATATTGCAAGACAAAAAAAAAATATTTTCACAATGAAAGGAAATGATGAAAAGAAAATAATAATAATTCAAAATAAAAAAATATATTAAATTTAAAAAAAAAAAATACTTTTTGTTATCTAGGTCATCACTGTCATCAGGAAATGGCTCCATCGCTTATAATTGGGACCGGGCCAGAAGTGGAATGCTGCCATCATAAGAGTGTTTTCGCTCGGGGCCAATCGCGTTCTGTAGCTGGTGATCCGTTTTTTTATTAGTGTTCGGAATCCAGGAACGCGCCCTTCTTCAAACATCTCCGTGGCACTGCAGTACCAGGACAACCCAAAAAACGTTCGATATGAATTGTTGTACTGTATTTCCATTCTTTTTAGTGATGCTTTGTTGGAGTTGATCCACAGCTCCAAGGTATATAGGCTCGTGCAGTACGTGTTAAAAAGTGATCTTCTCTGTCGCTTAATATCCGAATCATCACTGAGGTCCGCTGCTACGATGTGTCCAAGTATTTGACCTCGAATTTTCTGTTATTTTTGTGTCGTTTAGGGTAATATTTTCATGGTGCCTGCGCCTGACTTAAATACGAGCAACACAGACTTAGTGGGGTTATAGACCATGTTATGTTCAGCAGCGTATTCTTCACATATCTTTAGCAGCTTTCTCAGTCCTTTTACATAAACTTGGTGACAAAATGACCGTATCATCTGCATACGCAATGTTATTTACACATTTATTTCCCAGGTGATAGCCTACCTTTGCCGAGGTGAGTTTATCGCTTAATTCGTTCATGTAGACGTTAAATAGAATCGGTGATAAGCTTCCCCCTTGTCTGACAAAGGGGAAGCTTATTACTTTTGTTCTTTTATCACTATTGGACAAATCAAAATATGGTTTTTTTTCCAAACAGTCGTGACCCACCCTACTATGTGGCAAAACTTCGAAGAACTTATAAGATGAGAAATAAATTAAGACTATTAATTTTTATAAAAGTTAAAATATCGTTTGTATAAGCCAAGGACTGAACCACAACCTGAAATAATTACCCAATCAAATTTATATTGTCTTCGAATCCAACCCTTCCCGAAGAATTATTTGCAGAAAATTTCTAACTTCTTGTGTTACATTTACATTATCGGTCATACGATAACGTAGGAAATCTGTACTCTATATTTCTGCCGGCCCTAAGAACATGGCTGAACCGTTTTTCTAATTAAACATCGCACATAAACATCAAACGGACCACCATAACACGGGCATCAGCCTAGCATGGTGATCGAAAAATCCACAAATAATGTAACCATAATATGCAATGAATAAAGAAAAGAAAAAAAACTGTACACAGATAATAAAAAACACATAGAGATATGGCATGGAACCTTTTGACTGTCGTTTAATTACGGGAATAACGATAGTAAAATGCATATTAGTATTATTTAATTTGCGGTGCTCAATGCATTCTATTGTATAGTTTAGGAGCGATGAACCAAAATTGATGTTAAAAGAAATTGGTTCCAGTTTTAGGGACCGCGAAAAGAATGATGAATTTTCACAAAAAGCGGATGAGTTCTTGATATTGTAGAGCCACCAGCAAAAGGTTATTTTCCATGTACCTATAGCATATAATATGCTCGAATATATCTAAGACCCAGAAGGTGATTGGGTTGGCATTTAAATATATTTCTCAAAAATAGCTTTTGCACTTTAACAAATGAATTTATAATGGATAGTGGATTAAACACAACCACCCTGTCCCACAATCTCAATATATACACATAAATGTTTCTTTGTTTGTCCCTTATGTGGTATCTAAACCATTCATCTATTTGCGATGAAACTTTGGTGTATTGTAATGCGCATACCCGGGCATGGGAACGTAATGGTGAGTTCCAGCGTTATGAAATTATTTCCTATACCGTTCTTCCCATTGCGATGAAATTTTTGTGGGTTGTTATGCGCACACCCGTGAATGTTTATATTTATAAAAATGAGCTCTGATGTAATGAAATTTGTATAAAAATATTACAATAGGTGAATGCCCGCGAATTGTTTGAAAAATGTGTGTATTTCGGCGGAAGTGGAACGGTAACGGAAACTAATGGGAGAGGATCTGCAGAGAGAAACCATTTCTTTATTTAAGTGGCATTGCAACGCATACCGAGAACTCGCTAGCATTATAAAATATGTTGTAACGGATTGGAAAGTGGCTTCTTAGAGTCTACGTCAAACTTAGTTGGTAAGCGCTCATCGTTGCTTAGTAAATTTCGATGTTACGTTGCACCCCTGCTTGCGGAAATCGCGTGACCTTTCACGCCGACGCGACGCAGCGTTGCTGTAAATTAGCTGCCACTCCCCCCCCCCCCACCCTCCCCCGGGACACCTGTTACGAATAGGGATGTTTCCAAAAAATGCCACATCCGGCCACCAGCGTGCGGTGTGCAGCATGGGGTGTCATTTGACTGATTCCTCCAGATATGAACACGTCAGCAAATCATTTCAAAATATGTAGTTCTTTTAATTTAATTATTTCACTAAATATAAATGTCTCTATTTGAAATTTTTGAAAAATTAGTGTGCAAATTAATGTAGTAAAATTTAAACACACTAAAATTTACTACATTAATTTGTTACATTATTATATAACTATTAACAACACAATCTCACGAGGAAAGCTTTTTGGAAGAGAAGTATAAATCCTAAAATGACGTGACAAATGTTAACTTAATTTAGATATGCAATAGAAAAATTGAATGTAATAGGAAATAAAAATAAATCATATTGATCCTTATTTTTTTTTTTACTTAGCTCCACACAGGAGACCCTGAGGTAAATAATTTCCCTCGGGGGGGCTCTATCATCTTTGGGGAGGCTGTGTGGAAGGTTTTTTAGGGAAAGGAAAAGCGGAAGTTATGGGAAGTAAAAATGTACGACGAATGGGTGGGAATCTAAGGGTCAATGTGTCCAGAGTGACGGATGTATGAATCCATCCCTCCCACTGCGATACAAAGCGATGGGTCGAGAGCGACTGGCGGAGAAGTAAAAAGGTCTCCCAGATTCGGCCCCCAATGCATCAGATGGGCAAACTTATGTGCCGCCAAGACCTAAACAAATATCACCCCCATAAACCCTGCTATGCATGTGGCAGGAGTGTTGGTTACCCAATAAATGGTTCCCGGAGCGGCAGTACCCATATCCGCCTCCCAAATTGAATTATCGCTTTGGTAGTTTGTAACCGATATTTTTGATTAATATATAACTCATAATATTTTGTACGAATCAAATTAACAGATAGGTATATATCCGTAAAACCGCATGAAAATGTTAAACACGCATTAAGTCGGGTTGATTTATTATAGAAACGATTTTGTTTTTTTTTTTTGTATTTAACTCTAAGTGACCAGCTCAGGTACGGGGGCTCCATCGAAACCAGAGTTAAGTTAGCCTCTCAGAAACTGGGCGTACTGTTCAGGGCTCGCAGATACTTTAATAGTACACAACTGCTAACCTTGTACAAATCGCAAGTGCGCCCCGTGGTTGAATTTGGCAGCCACCTCTGGTCTGGAGCTCCAAAATACCTAAAAAAACCTTGACTCTACAGAAACGGGCGGTCCGTTTGATAGATTCTCCCATCTTAACAGACGGACTACAATCTTTAGAGCACAGGCGTCAGGTGGGAATGCTGTCCTTGTTCTACCGGTATTACAATGGAAGATGCTCCGAGGAACTAGCGTCATTGATCCCCTCGGCACCAGTGCATAGTCGGGAAACACGCCAAACACGCGCCCAACATTTGAACACGGTTGACATTAGTCACATGAGAACGGGTCGTTTCTATGACTCGTTCTTGAGTTCAACGGCTCGGCTGTGGAACGATTTGTCGGCCTCTGTGTTTCCTCCCTCCTACAACATGGGTCTCTTCAAGACCCGTGTTCACTCCTTCCTTTCCTCAAAAAGATCCTTCACACAGCATCTTCAAAGATGACATGACAAGTTATTTTCCTCAGGGCCTACTGTGTGGTTAATGCAAAAAAAAAAAATAATAATAATAATAATGCTTTCATAATTGACTGCATTTCGGCTGTCTGAAACTAAATAATTCCTCATATCTTTGGCAAATAATTGGTTTTGTCGAATATTGGCTATATATTTTTAGACGCAGAGTACGAGGTCATTTTCCAAATTTAGCGGAAAGCTTTAGTATTAAACTTAGTCTTTGAATTAGTCGCTCAAAATAATAAGTTTTTTTACATACTCTTAAAAAGACAGAATTTCATGGTTAGTTAAAAAACTGTTAAAAAAATTACTCGCTTAATACCACTGCAATTATTGGCTTTCCCCAAAGATATTGAAATATAAATAGATGTGCTATCTGCTGTTTTTACTATGTTGGTCTGCGCTTCCGGGTGTCGCCGATATTGTTTACCAATTAACAAATAAACTAAAAGAACAAATAATTAACGAATAAACCAAACGAACGTTTAACTAAATGAACGAATTTTTTCCTTATTCAAAATATATTGTTAACAAATAATAATGCACATTTTCAAAAAATCAACGAAAAATTCTTTTTGTATGAAAACTACGCTAATTAGCGTGTAGTCTGGCGACAGTTGCGCGGACACCATAGCATATCTATTCTGTATTTGAATATCTTTGGCTTTCCCGCAAAACGTGGACATTCACCATAATTTGCTAATTAACCATCGGTCCGAATGGCCATTTAATTATTTGAAAACAGACTTCTAAATTCAGTGGCCGTTTAATTAGACAAGGCGACAAGTACAGCACACACCGCCGCTCTGTACTACTCTGCATTACCCGGGGGGGTCTGCCGGACTGACTACTGACTGCCGCTGGCCCCCTTGCCTTCCCGGCTGCCCCCAGGGTCTGCCCCGGCCCCCTGCCCGCCCCCTGCCTGCCCCCCGCTACCGGTCATCCGCCGAGGTCCCTAGGGCCCCCGTGCCCCAATAATGAATCGACGTTTGGAAGTCCCGCGGGAAGGCCCTCCTCTATGCAGGGCCGGTGTTGAAATGATAAATTAATTATTATTTAATCCTGGTAAACCTGGTATAAATGCTTCACAAGGTTTGTGAACTCGGCCTGTACCCGTCCTGTGCAGGCGCAATTGGAGTAGTCCGACTGGGCGCCGACATCTAATACAAGTTTTTTCTAACCAACGTCAAGAATGACTCCATTATATAATAAACTAGCTTACCCGGCCACGCGTTACTGTGGCTAATAAAACACAACGTCATCTACTGGATGGTTATCCAACCTTTATAACCACCGCCGTCTTTGAGTTTATCGCGAAGAGACAGACAGATGCCGCGGAGGACTTTAATTTATAATACGTAGAGGATGGTGTGAACGATTATAATAATGTGCATGAAATGCTTGGGGTAACTGACGTATTGTTAATAAGGGTTAATACTATATTCGTCTAAATAACTTTTCAATTACTGCAATGTACGTGACCATTTTTTTAGAAGATAGAATGGGTATAGTAAGCTATCCGTAAAAGATGTATATATGCCTTCGCGGACTTTTTTGTAGATCTATAAAAGAGGAATATCCCACCATGCATTATTTTGTCATATCCCAAAAGGATTAGACAGCGTTTTCGTTGAAAGCTACCAGGCGGCTTCACTTTTTCCGACACTTCTAATAATTATCGTTATGTTTCAACCAATTTACACAAATCCTTGACAAATTTCATACCTAAACCTTCCTCACAAAACACTATATTGGTGAAAACCGCATGAAAATCCGTTCAGTAGTTTTCGAGTTTATCGCGAACAGACAGACAGACGACGCGGGGGACTTTAATTTATAATATGTAGAGATAGAGATACTGGAACCATGAAATCTTGGATAGAAGATACCTTCAGAAGAAACTTAAACTTGCATATACCTGACGATCTCCTCACTTAGAGTCACTTTGTAATTATTGAATCATTCACCTACTTATGCATTGGCTCTATAATATGTGTACATATGTGGCTCTATAATATGTGTACATGTGTGTGCGTGTGTGTATGTACATGTATGCATGTATATGTGTAAAATATGCACACGTATGCATATTCAAATGTGCATGTATGTATTTACTAATATTTGATTTTGATTATTACGTTTTATAGCTTACTCACTAAGAACATTGTGATTCTTCTTCTTTCGTATGGTTGGGGGTCAGAGGGGGACATCTAGGTCTGCGAGCCAGTCTAGGGCCTCAGGCGTTGCCCTGTGGACCTCATCAATCCCGCCGGGGAATGAATGGAGCGGGCATTCGTTGACCACATGTTCGGTGGTCTGCACCGCACCGCATTCACACGTCGCCGACTCTTTAAGGATCCATCTATGCATCATGTGAGCACAACGGCTATGGGAGCACCTTATCCTATTGATGGCAGTCCAGAGTTTACGAGGCAATGAGAACCCAGGCTGTCTCTCAGTGGGGTCTTGCACGAGATGGGCGTTTTTGACGTTGGCTGATTGCCACTCAAGCTTCCACCTATCTTCTGGGGTGAGAGGTGTTCGAAGGAGTCTTTCTCCTTCCGTCCAGAAGGAAAAAATATTTACCATGACCCCCATCCCCGCTATCTTGGAGTAACTTCGGACAGGAGCCTGAATTACCGGAAACACATGGAAACAGTGGGCAAAAAAACCAGGACAAGACTAAACTTAGTCAATAAGCTGGCTGGTACTAGCTGGGGATGCGACGCCAACACGCTCAGAACGGCATCCACTGCCCTGGTTTTCTCAACAGCTGAATACTGTGCTCCAGTATGGGCCAGAAGCGCCCACACTTCCATGGTCGACGTTCAGCTTAATGCCACAATGCGAACCATCAGCGGAACCTTAAAATCGACTCCTCTTCCTTGGCTCCCCGTACTTGCAAATATAACCCCGCAGGGCCGGATCTACGAAATCTGGCGCCCTGTGCAGTAGGTACCGATGGCGCCCCCCCCCCTCCTAAATTTTTATTTGGATTAAAAATTCGTTCACCCCAATTTTTTTATTTTTTTTATTTAATTTTTTTTTTTACACTAATTTATCAAATAAAATCAAGACATATAAAGGTGTAACTTTTCCAAGTGACCTGGCGGTAGCTCTCACACTCGTTTTTTTTTTAAAGAGAGGATCGCCAGGAGCCCTATACTCTCTGAATCTATTGGGAAAACATAAATTATGGTGCTATTTTAATTATTTTAGGAAAAACTCTTTGCAAGTTATGCTTCAAAATAATACAACGAATTGTTTGTTTGTGCCCGTACCATGATTTAAAATATAGGTTACGAGACAATGCGGGTGGTTTCGCTGAACCAGGTCCATTAGACATTCTTGAGATTTACTGCGTTTATGTACCTATATACCCAACGCGAATATTAGAAAAAGCAAATACAAATACGTTCTCATGGCAACGTATAACACAAGAATAGCGTCTACAACAAGAATAGCATAACACAAGACTAGCAACAGGCAGTCCCGACGAGAGACAGTGAGCAGTGATAATAAGAATATAACCTCAAATTTGTACCTTGCAGTTCCCCTGTGTTGAGCGAACAAACACTAAACACTGACATATGGTATCAACGGCTTACGAACAAAAATACCGCGCTGTGATTGGTTATTGAATTTGGATCGCACCTATTCGTCGTAAAAGACGGTAAAAGATATATGGAAAAATAGATCTTACGTTTAAACTAAATATACGGAATTTGTAAAAAATAAATTCGTAAGCCGTTGACACCAACCTGATGCGTGCGCATTCTGTTTCTTTAGAAAGTGTTGCTAGAGCGTAATAATTATTTCGTACTATGGGTAATTTTTAAACGATTCAGGGAATATTATAACTTATAACAAAATTTTAATACAATATTTATTTTCTCATGGCGCCCCTTCGGAGTTGGCGCCAGGTTTTTGCACGTTTTTGAACGTATGGCAGATCCGGCGCTGTAACCCCGCCAAATATCAGGCGAGAGATTGCAACACTGAGGGAATACAAGAAGGCGCTGCAAAAAAGCGAAATACCCTTGCACGATGATGTCGTTTCTCACCCGGTGATGAATTGTGTGCTCACCTATAATCGGAACATCGGACCAATAAATAAATAAAAAATTAAAATTAAAAAACACGCCCTTAGAATATTCCTAGCACCAGGCAACCTTGACTCGACTATAGTGCAAAGATGGGTAACCGATTCAATATATTATTCCTATATTCCTCTACCTTGGCAGCAGGTCGGAATAATGTTTGTTCTATCGGGTGTTCCGCGAACTTTGTAGGTAAGCATTTGATGTTTTCAACGTGAAAACAGATCCAGCATCCGCAAAGGTAACAAAGACCCTGCCTGCTTTTTTCTATCAAAATGGAAGCATTTTCTTCTTGTATTCCCAATTAGCAGGAAAATCTAATCACTAATAAAATAATTCAAGAACCTCAAAATCTTCAAAATCGCTATAAACTTTTTTCTGTGCTCTGATCACGCCCTCATCCCTTACTCCGGTCCTGGGCCGATCCTCACCCCTTCAACCCTCCCGCCCACCACTCGCCCGCCCCCGCCCGGACAACACACAGACCTCTGGACGTCCATTGGACTTAGGACCCCGAGGGACTTGCGACCAGTGGACTGACCAGTATCTATAATACAAAAAATGGAGGCCCTAAACTCTCGTTAGTAATTTGTCAATTCGAATTTACGAGAGTTAATAATTCCATATATTTGTCTTGTCAAAGATTCGAGATTATTAAAACAAATATTTATTTATATAATGAAAAGAAATAACTTAGTTTTCACCACTATATTAATATTTTTTTTATTTATTTATCATCTTAAGTGGTCTTTAAGGCTATCCAATAGTTCAGTGAAAAATCGAAATCGGGATTCACGCCCTTTATGGGAGTAGTTTAAAAATACTTGAGAAAAAGCTTTTGGAAAGGTTGGAAAAGATATTTGATAATTTTTTTTACATGTTGATTTCGTAAAGCCCTGTAAAAAATATTAAATCCTCTTTTGTGATTTGTTTATTATGATAAAATTGAAATTTAAATTTTATTTCACGAAACTAAGCGACGCGAAGTCACACATCTGTTTCCCGCTCCTGCCGGGGCGTTACTGATGCGAAATAGGAGTGCCCACTGCATGGTTCTTGTGCCCATGCCATAAGGGTCACTTCAAGAATCCAAATTCCTAGAGTGCGGGCCGTATTGATTGATGTCAAAAATAACAACGAGAAAATGAATATTTTATTTTATTTTGTGAAGTTCGTGCGTAAATATCATTTTTTTTACGATTATTATAAAATTAACTGAATTTTCCACATTATACAATAAAACCATATCCGAAAAGGGGTTTATAAATAGGAGAGTTTGGACGTGAAAATGTTTTTTATAGACCTTATACTTTATTTTTTTATAGGCTTATTAAAAGACTTATAAAAAAAATGACCGATATTTTTAAGGGCCAAGGTATGTTCTACACGCAGTATTTAATTGAAGCATCTATAATACTTCTAAAAGATCAAATTTTCAAAACAAAAATTCATGATTTTGTATGATTTTGCATTATTTACTATGGCTTCATCTTAAAAAATACTTCATTGGCTATTTTTCGCAACGGAGCGCCCCTACGTCCTACAAAATTGATTTCGGCAGTGGGACGTTAATGAGAAACTTTCATAATTCATTCCAGCATCCTTGAGGTGATTGGCGGTGAACAAATCATCAAAATATTATTAATTTCGTACACGACGCATTGGGCCGTTCCCAACTCCCAAATAAATAATTAAGCAGTCAAAAGGCAAAATAAATTACTACATGAAATCGACTAAGACCCTGAAAGCCTTAGAAGCCGTGAAGACCCTTAAAGGCCCTGGAGGTATAGCATGGTCGATCGATAAAACCCTATATAAATACAATATTGACCAAATCCATCATCTGTACTCAGTTAGCAATATTTGCGATGACGTTCAACAATTGGTAAGAGATATTCCGATCGACGCGCGACGATTGATAAACTTTAGCCCGTACTCCATAGTATCATACAAATTTCGGTTATCTGTAAATATAAGCAATAAGCATTTACTTGGATAATGTCGTTCGATATGCAAAATTACCGTCTTATTAATGAAAGGAGTTCAACTAACGAAGCTTTTAGAATTAAAAGAATTCGTATGGGTGATCCATAGACTTAAATAATTAAACTAAGACGCGCCCAATTTATGTTAGGTTTGTATTTCACTGCAACATTGCCAAATTATTAATATTTTTACGTAATTTATTGGCATTTGACGTTTCGGGATGTGAATTCGTAGACACATCTGCCATTGCAGTGTTGCCAGCGTACATCGATTTCTTATTTATTCCCTATCAGTATCAGTTCGGCAGTCAACGGTGAAACCATGCTAAGGGGGCGTACATTAATTACGTGAGCAGTTTTTCTTCCAATCTAGACCCCTCTCCCCCCTTGGTTTGATAAATTTGGGCCACTTCGTATATTCTTTTCAAGTAACGTGAGA
Organism: Limnephilus marmoratus; assembly: GCA_917880885.1. NCBI lineage: Eukaryota > Metazoa > Arthropoda > Insecta > Trichoptera > Limnephilidae > Limnephilus > Limnephilus marmoratus. The sequence continues at coordinate 30,814,584 of OU862910.1, forward strand.
TTTTGCTGGACCCCCCCCCCCCCCCCCGCCCTTTAAGCTCACGTAATTAATGTATGCCCCCTAAGGACGAGATATAAAATCGTCAGAAGTTACGCCTATCGATCCGATATTGTAAAGTTACCGATTTACCGCACTAGAGCACCTGATACATTTGTGAGTAAAAACCGCTGACATGCCAATGTACTTACATAGTACCTGAATCTGCGGTTTAAAAACCGTAATGACATGTACATTTTTTTATGATTTAAATATTTTTTAATTGGCTGGATATTCTTAACACAAAACCCAATATTTTCAAAGCTGTATTTTATTTTATTAAATGAAAACAAATTACTTTGTATAACACCACTTTTTAATCTATATTGTCGACATATTTCAAAAACCAAGTTTTCTTTTTCAGGATAAAGGTCTATGCCCATTACACCGTTCCATACCATGACCGTACTATGAACGTATCAGACACGAAATAAACACGCTACGCTCTACTATGCCCACTAGAACGTGCTAACACCGTATTATACCCGTAATATACGTAAAGGTACTCTGCCCACTACACCGTTCCATACCATGACCGTAACCGTAGCGGCGCATGCAAAAAAGTATTCTTTGTATCGATCAGTATGAAACGCTGCCCACTAGACCGTTCCGTTCCGTCGCGTGCCAGGCACAGAGCGGACCGGCACCTGCAAAATATTGTCATCGAGAATTCGCCGTCAGTCCGGTCATGGTATGCGACGGTGTTGGTCGGTTACGGAACGGTCTAGTGGGCAGCGCTTCATACTGATCGATACAAAGAATACTTTTTTGCATGCGCCGCTACGGTTACGGTCGTGGTATGGAACGGTGTAGTGGGCATAGAGCTTTAGAGATTAATATTTTAAAATAAAAACAAAAGACAAACAAGAACACAGACGAAATACTAAAAGGAGAGGTGATTAATTACTTAAAAATATCATGACCAAAAAAAAAACAATTACATAAAATTAAATATAAAAATTATCTTAGGAAATGTAAAATTTGCGTTCAGATAATAAAATATACAATCAAAACAGGTAGTCTAAATAACACAATAATTTCTTTATAATTTTCATCTAATAAGGTTATTTATAACATTTAATTGACTATTAACACTTTTCCTAATTTCTTAAATTTATTTTATGTAATCCATTTTATCGTTAAGAATAAAATAATAATATTAAAATTGTTCAACGAATGTCAGGTAAAAACTCCGTAAGGCAATAAATAATATTTGGTAAATTAAAATATATATATTTATATATAAAATTATGCAATAAAATACTGAAAACCTGGTTAAACCTATATCCAATTAAAACTAAGTAATAATAATTTAACCTAAAACTCAAGATATCCCTTTTCAAAACAACCTTATAATTGCCATAAAAATGTAAAAAAAGAAAAAAAAAACTAACTAAATACTTGTACTTGTCACATTGAATCATAAACACGTAAACGCCTCAGCACGGGTTCTCCTAGTGAGGTGTTCACAAAACATACAATATTACCAACCAACAGTTTCACCTTCTCAAACCTACCTTACATCCAACATAATGAAATGTAATATTAATATGTAAAAATGTTTTCAAAATATATTATGTAAAAATAAAAAAATTAAATTATAAAGAAATAAAAAAATAAAATAAAAAAGTAAAAATTTCATTAAAAAAAATCGAGTAGGTATATTAAATCAGTTTATTAAAATTAATAAAATACACGAATGAGATCTGTTATTTTCTCACGAAAATACGCTGAAACTTTCACGGAGTGATGATGTCAAAAAGGCTAATCCTTTGTAGGTAAAGCCCGAGTACACCATCATGATCACATTTGATTTGATACACTTAATTTTGCCCTTTTGACAGCATAACTTCATTATTTACTTGGCAGTTAGAAGAGGCTCAGTGGGTTGTTCGGGTGTCGTGCGTACGAAGCAACTAAATGTAGGTATCATTTGTATTTCAATGGAAGATACTCCGAAGAACTAGCGTCAATCGTTCCTTCGGCACCGGTGCCCGGTCGGGAAACACGCCAAACGGGAGCTCAACATTTGCATACAGTTGACATTTGTCGCATGAGAATTGGTCATTTCTATGACTCGTTCTTGTTCAACAGTTTTTGTTTAATGTGGAACGATTTGACTGCCTTCTTGTTTCCTCCCTCCTGCAGTATGGGTCTCTTCAAGACCCATGTTCACTCCTTCCTTTCCACAAAAACACCGTCTACACGTCATCCACGAATACCGATTTCGTCAAGTACAGGAAAGCTGTTTTCTTTCAAATCGATTTCTTTCCAAATTTATTGTAAACATATACTTATAACAATATACCTTATTTATTTAAGTGGTATTGAAATTTCGTTGCTCCACAACGTAAAATTGCATCGACTTTCATGCAGTCAGATTTCTGCTTAGTAATTCCACGTTCACCGATACGCCTATCTATTATATGTATAGGAATTATGTGTGTAATATATTTGAATATTTTAACATTAATACCAAAACCATGGTACTCGGTCCCTTTTCCCCGGGGGATTCCGGGGCTCGGATGACCACAGAATGGAGAGGGGAAGGGGAAATGTATCGACCGCACAGCTGATGTACCTATTCCAATGCAAATGTACGGGTTATAATAATAATCAGGTGTTCTACCGTCTCAGAGCTCTTATCAAATGACCATGCTCGGGGAATTTGTTCATCTGTAATCCATACTGATATTATAAATGTGAAAGTGCATGTGTTTGTTTGTTCCGCTTTCACGCCTATACCACTAAACCAATTTTAAAAATTCTTTCACCAATAGTAAGCTACATTATCAGCGAGTAACATACGCTGTATATAATGGTAAGCTCTGGCGTTATGAAAGTTGTATAAATGAAAATGTGTGTATTTCATATATATTTCAGCGGCAGGAAGGAAAGACAGGGGGAAGGTGGGGTTCGCGGAGAGTGAAGAGACGAGGAAGGGGGAAGGCGGGGAAGGTGAAAGGGAACGGGGACGCACGGGAAAGGACATGCAGGGAGAATCAATTTATTTCTTTGAATGGCATTGCAACGCATGCCGGGTACCAGCTAGTAAGTAATAAGTGAAATACGACCTCACCGCCTAATAGTGCGTGTTCTTGTAATGTAAAGACAAATCCATTAATTTATTTTTTGTCATTGTGGATATTAAATCATTAAATCAAATACCTTTTAACGAGACAGTTTAACTTTTGAAGAAGAAAATTATCGCTATTATGTATAATATAAAAATGAATCGCTGAATGTGTTGATAAGCGCATAACTTTCGAACGACTGCTCCAAATTGAATAATTCTTTTTTTTGTGTGTTCGTTATTGTCAGGACAAGGTTTTTATAAAATTTAAGGTGAGCTCTGGCATTATGAAATTTGTATAAAAAATTGCTATTGGTGGCACGCGAGGAAGCGGCTATTGCTATGGAAAGCGGGAGGGAGGAAGAGATAGGGGAGAGGAACCTGTGAAGGGGGAGGGGAACTCAGGAGGAGGGTTCACGGGACGTGGGAAGGGGGGGGTGGAGTGGGGAGAGGGACGGTGGAGGCGACGGAGTGGGAACGCGAGAGGGGAAGAGGACGCAGGAGAAGAAGGGGAGGCGGAAGGGAAACGGTACGAATGGGAAAGGACACTCAGGGAGAAATAATTTCTTTATTAAATGGCGTAGCAACGCATGCCGGGGCCAGCTAGTTATTTATATAAATTGTCAGGTATGTTTCTGGGTTAGATTACAGAGTAAAGATTACTTTTTGGTATCAAATCAATATAAAAAACTGCTCCATTATCCTTAAATGTGCAAAAAATGATTTTCTAGTACAGTGAAATTGATAACTTTATAAAATCAAATTGATAGTCATAACTTCCGATGATTTTATATCTATGGTGCTAGGGGGCACGGTTGACGGCCGATATTGACAGGGAATACATAAGAAATCGATATTCGCTGGCAACACTGGCAGACCTGTCTATGTATTCACATCCTGTAACGCCAAACGCCAATCATGGAAATATTAATCGACTTGCAATGTTGAATTAAAATACTAAACTAAATATGCATTGGCAGTCCAAATATACCTACCCTTTGACACTAGAGATTTAATTAGTTAGTGAGGTCTTTTTTCATATTTCAGTCATTTTCATTTCTCAAAGATCGAAAGGAATAAACTGTTTTTTTTACATTAGCCCCCCACAGGAGGCTCTGAGGAAAATAATTTCCCCCAGGGCCTACGTCGTCTTAGGGGATGTGTGGACAGTTTGGAATTGCATCTTAGATGCATTATTTAAGTCTGTGGATCGCGTATACGACTTTAATTTCTTAAAGCTTCGTTAATTCGGTGACCGGACAACTCAGAATGAAACCAACTCAGAAACACCTCAGAAAGGTCATTAAGAGTGATGATAAAAAATATAAACAAATTGGTTAAGTAGGCTAAGTTAGGTTAGGGTTACCGACTATTTTAAAATTATTTTTTCATAGCTTTTAATGGCCTTTCTGAGGTGTTTCTGAGTTGGTTTCATTCTGATTTGGCAAGGAGCCGTTAATTCAATATGTTCATTAAATAAGCCAGTAATTTTCCATGAAGAACGACATTATTCAAAACTATGTGTCATTTTGATAATTAACCAAAACTTATCTGATACTATGGAGGCCACGCTAAAAATTATCAATTCACAAAGCACTCTTTTCAGGGTGAATTGCCTAAAACCAAAAAAAAAATTATCAATCGTCGGTCAGTGTACATGTCGCAGGCAAATCGTACAATCAGGCCGAACATGATCTGCCTGATTTTACGATCGGCCGCCGACATATATATATATATATTAATAATCATAGATCGTGCTCGAAAATGTACTCGAACTGACATTGGAAATAATGATAACTGTCCGTAGATGACGGATTCGGTCAATATTGTATTTATATAGGGTTTTATCGATCGACCGTGCTAGACCTCCAGGTACCTGTTGATTAACATTACTCTTAATCTTATTTACCTAAAGGTCGATAAATATTTGTGTGTCTTTTGAGGTTGGATTTAAAAATAAATTTGACAAGAATTGATGGCTAAAGAAAAAGTCTTCAAATTTCTAGATTAAGTAGGTATACAATTTTTTTGTTAAAAATGTTCATAAATATGAATAATTTTTGAGCCTGTTTATAAAATTATAAAAAAAATCGTTTTTTCCATTCATTATTTAGAATGTATCTACCTACCTTCCAGTGTCCTTTAAAATACATTTTCGAAAAGTGACCCATAAAAGTTCACCTAATAATACAAGCAGTAACAATTTCCAGCAGACATCACCATTAGTGTACGTCTGATGTGAGGAGAACCTCTCAAGCGGAGTCTATGGGGACCCAGGGGACCGCCGCCCCCACATCCCCCCCATCCCGACCCCCTTCCCCCGCCTGGGGGCCCACCCTCCCCCGGCAGGGCCCCAGAGGGCGCAGGCACCACTCTCCGGAAAATACATTACTATTTTACAATTACACCGAGCAGAACCGTCTTGCAGGAGGATTGGGACTTGGAGGCGATGAGCCATCGTAAAACTTGGCGTAGTCTCGTGTTCACTGCCGGAGCTGGCTTCATTGCCTGCGCTATGGAGCTCTCAGTGAATAGACTAACTGGATTTTGCATATATTCGTTTTGGTGCCAAAATATAAGCATGCATAATTCAATTCCATGTGATGATAAAACCACGTAAGATTCCCATTGCCACGAAAACTGGCTACGCTATACTTACTAAGGAAAATAAATTAACATTTAAAATGACAAAAAATATGGGTCCCAATGGCCGAGTTGATTAAGGCGCTGTTTCCCGGTAAGACAAGATTTCCTGAATTCGAGTCCCAGTTGCGACAGTTACCTAATTTTCTGTGTATTGTTCGGTTTCATGTTTCGGTTAGATTTATTAGTGTTATCTTCTTCTTCAATAATTTTATTCATTTATATGAACTTCGTCGTGACCTTCTTCACCATTTGTAACCATTAACTAGTGTTCTAACCGCTCAGCCATAGAGCAAAATATGAGCACACTGCTCTAACGAACATTATCAAAAAACTCATATAGTAAAAAATTCAAATGCTTAAAAAAGTTTGAGCTATTTTCTGTGTTAGAAATAATTTACTTTGGGTTTTGTGTGCTCTAATTCTCATAATATTGTCATGGTTTCACCATACACGAAATTACCAGAAAATTTTAAATATATCCTGTTATTACTGGAATATTTAGACATTATAAAGGACACACATCGATGAATTTGTTGTCGGCGTCGAGAATTCTATTCATTCATTGGTATACAGGTTATAGTATGTAAAATATCAAATATTTTAACTGATATGTCTACAGATTTCGCAGATCATTGTATACAACATGCACGAATCATAAAAAGTTGAAACACTTCGTTAACAGTGTGACAAAAATATTTTTCAGAGAAACATCTACCAAAAGAGACGACTTTAATAACTTCGTTGGCAAATGATTAGTTCCATGACTCTGGAAAAGAGTTTGCTGATTCCAAAGCTGGTTAGGTCAAAGAAAAACGAAGGTTTTAATATATATCAAAAAAACCTTGAAATATAAAAATTAGATACCTAAAAAATAAACATCGTGTTATTCACAGATGCCCACTAATGTCTGCTGGAAATCGTTTCTCCTAGAATCACTTTTCACTAGGGTCAGTTTTTAAAAGCATTTAAGGATAAGTAGATATTTATAGCAGTTGTTTAATTAATACAGAAAAATTTAGTTTTTTTTAATTTTATAAACAAGCACAAAATGTATTTATTTCCTTTTTTTACCACTTTAAATGTTCTTCAAAATTCAGAAATGTGCTGGGTTGCTTTTTGTACCCCAATTTCTTTTAATATCCTTTTTTTAGTAAAAAGTATTTTAAAATTTTCAGAATATTATCACGAAAAATAAATACACGTGATATCTCATTATACCCCCCCCCCCCCCCCCCCGGTGATATTTGTGATTTTTTCCGAACCCCCCCCCCCTTTCGAACCTCACGTGATTAATGGACGACCCCTAAGGTTAGGTTAGATTAGGTTATGTTAGATCAGATAGATCCTAAGTGCCGAAAGAAGTAGAATGAATTGAACCCACGAGCATAAAAAACTGATTTTTAAATGGGGTAAGTATTTTAAAAGAAACTTGAACCTGTGACCTGTGATACTTTTAACAGCCAGCAATTAATGTTAAATCCATCCTCCCATATTTTTCCAGCTTCCGAAGAAGCCTCCTCTCCGTGGCGCAGTGGCATAGCGGGCTTTAAAGCTCGATGTAAACTTTTTACGAGCTGCAAGTCCTGGGATGCATCGCAACGGTTTCTCCCTCGTGGAGGTGAATAATTCACTCAGCTGCTGGTTGCTGGTTGCTACTCGCTACCTCGAGGTGCTAAGCTTCTGAATGCATTGTCTTAATAATTCCTATTAGATTAGCACATCGCAAGGCACCAGGGCTTGAGAAAATAAGGAAGTATCCGTTGTTTGTTTATGGTACGCTCCAAACATTTTCTCAAATACCGAATTACAAGTGAAATTGTTTTTAAAACAAGAATTAAATTTTGTTTGTTTATGCTCACCCAATTTTCACGTAGTCAGTAAATAAATTTACTGTAAACTGTAAATGAATGAAAACAATTGTAAATAGTTTTTTTTACTTATTTTTTTTATTATTTTATACATTTTACAAATATAAGACAAAAAGTCCCGATAAACTACTTTTTAGCAGTTTTTCTAACGGGTTCTTTACATTAAGAGCGTTTAACCAGCCAGCGGACGAAAATCCACATTTCGTCGAAAGTTGTTCTTACGATCGTGCAGGGCGGTTACAATGAGAAAGATTAATTATTCTCCGTACCAGCTTTTTTAAATTATAACTCAATATCGAATTTATTTCAATCCAAATTAGCTTTAATGTATACCTTCATCCAAAAATGCTGAAAGGCGTGATGATAAAACTATTAAAATAATGTACTTTTTGTAGTTATTTTTTGATTATAAGTATTTATCATTTTTCAATGATGTCTAAATTTAATAAGAATGTTAAAAAAAATCTGAAATATATTAGTTTGTTAGTGCGCAAATAAATACACAAACAGACCAATTTTCGTCAAGAAACACATGTACGTACATATTTTTTAATGATTTTATTGAAACTAAAATTAAAATTCTAAAACATACGTTTGCTAGATAATGTATTGATTTATTTTACTGCATGATTTTATTATTTGAAATGGGTGTGGTATAATATAAAAACTTTTTTGAAAATTGAACAAATCTGCCAACGACCTATGGAATAACCTGATTATGCTAAAAATTAAAAAATTTTCTCAAAATTTATTACATACGAATGCTAGATAAAAGAACAATCTTTCTAAATCCATTTATAATTTTTTGTGGAAAAGAGTCAATACTTCTAAAATATTTTTTGTAAATGACGTATTTCCGGTTTTCTCTGGTAATGCCCTCTTAAAGATCTTATTATAGTGATTTAATAGTTACATTTTTACAATTAAAGATATTAAATTAAATTAATTTTTTTACAGAAATATACTTAAATACATTTTACAATTATAGATATAAAATTTAATTTAATTTTTTACAGAAATATACTTAGATAAAAGAAAAATTATGAAAACATGAATAACAATTTTAAAGTCTTTAGAATAAATAATATGTTATTGTAAGCTAATACAAATTAATTCTTTCCGTAAGCCAAGTCTTCAGTAAGTTCACCAATTGTTTGTTTTGGGCAAAGTTTTTAATTTCAGCTGGAAGCATATTTAAACAACTGGGAATCATGTAATTTAACGTTCTTTGTCCATATTTATTTGTATGTTTTATTTATTTATTTATTTATTTATTTACGCCCTTTTATGGGGCTTTTACAATTAGTCCTTCATTAAAGTTAAAACGAGTATTATGGTTGTGTTCCAGCCTTTTTATATATAAAGGGTTATTTATGTGCTGAAATATAATTTTGTACCACATAATTGCTCTCACTGAAAGAATTTTGAGACTTTGATAAAAGTATGGAATATTACGCCTTTCTTTGTATAAATTTTTATCAGCTAATAATTTAACCAATGAATTTTGCACTGATTGAACATGGTCTATATTTGTTTTACAAGAAAATCCCCAAGCTGCTATTCCATACCTTATAACAGATTCAGCTAGATATAAATAAATTATTCGAAGTGTGCAGATAGGAACAAAAAATTTTAGTTTATACAATCTGCTTACAATTGATCTTAATCGTGCACAAACTTTGTTTATTTGTATATCCCACTTGAAAAAGCAATCAATAATAACACCTAAATAAACATATTCTTTAACTAGTTCCATATTTTCACATGTACACGTTGCTGGAATACCATTGTGTCAGCAATCTGATGTATGTGTCTTTATTTCAGGTGTAATACATACCTTAACATTAGGGGATCTTATGTGCAACAATTTAGTTTTTTTGGCATTTAGTGTTAAGGGTACTCATAAATAAACCAATCATACTTATTTTAACCAAAGATTCCTGATATTATTTGAAGTAAAAAAATTTAATAAAATTTTGTCTCCGGTAATTTTTTTAAATTAGTTATTGGTTTATTTCACGAAAAAAAGGTACAATTTTAGTATTATTTCATCCACCATAATAGGGATGTCCCTGTGTTATGGCAGGTGAAGTTATACATAATATGCTATCCGATGTTTTTTCTCAACTACAAATACAAAAAAATCAGTAGGTATTGGATAGTTAGTCAGGGTGAGGGGTTGGTCGGGTACTCGGTGATCAACGAGGAAGATTTTTTTGTTTTTTGGTTTTGAAGAATTGAAATTGAAATTGAAATTGAAATAAAACAGCAAAAAAAATCACCGAAGAACTAAATTTCATTTACATGTTTTACTCCAAATAATGTCAGTCACTCACTGGTTAAAGTATGTCAATCACGTCGCTTATTGTCCTGTATGTAAAATGGCAAATATTTAATAATAATGGCAAAGTTAAATATATCTGTACAGTACCTACAATAAAAACGCAAAAAAATATGTGTATAATTTTATATATGTTTATTTTTAGAACAGACAGGTAGGATCGTAAAAATATATCTTAAAGTTAATCAATAAAATATCTTCAATAAATCAAATTCCCTACTAGGTCAAAAATAATCTTTGGGCATTATATTAATAAGTGGGGTATATCATTTCCCGCAATTTCTCAATATCGTGGGAGCCATAATCTCGCGTAAACTGTGGCCATCATATAAAAAAATATTATCAAATGGTTTTTAAAACATCTATTGAGTTTTATTTCCAATATCCAATGTGTGATGTATGACAAATAACAGAAATTAATTTACACTTCCATACACCAGTTATTTTCAATCGCCGCGCCGCATTGATTTTCCACTTTAGATAGCCCATCAATCTCCACCTTGAGATCCCAAGAAAATTCCACGGCGGAAACCAATCCATTTCCTCAACCACAGCCGTCTAATTGCGCCGAGAAAACTTTGCAGTGCTTCAAGCCAAAGTTGAGAAAAGGGTATTAAAAATTCATTCGGACAACATTGTAGAAGTCGGATAGTGGGCGAGGGGAGGGAGTGGAGAGGGGGCAGGTTGCCCTGGGCTAGGGGATCCATGGGGATTCCCCAGAGACGGCCCTCCCCCACCACCCCCTCTTACCCGATTTCTCCCCAACCCGCCCCATCTGGGACCGAACAAACCTCCCAGATGTGAACAGACCGGAGCTGGGACTGAGAACTGAAAATGAAAGCCTCCAAAACGTAACAATCTAAAGAAACTATCCGTCGAATGTGGTATTTTATGTTAAACTTTTTTAATCTAATGTTTTGTTGTATTTACTATTTAAAAAGTGCAAAGAGTGAAAATTCTTTTTTCTCATTCCATACCTGAAAACGTTGTTATGTAGCATTTATTTTTTGGATGGGACGTTTTCCCTTAACAATTGAAATGCTGAAAAACCCAAGTTCCCTTGCTTATGTTTCCAAGCTTCACAACTCGATTTGCAAAGGTCATTACGAACCCATAACGTTTGCTTTTCTAAATTTCAGTTGCTATTCTAAACATTTCACGATGTCAGTGCTAATCGTTTGACAGACTTACACAGGAAAAAGACAATGACAGGTATCCCCCACGTTATCCAAATAAAACTTTCCTCTTCACATACGAGATCATTCCTTTGGCATTGAAACCAATTTGTTGCATACAGTAAAAGTGTTTGATTATGACTGGAAATTGTACTACGGTCGGTCGACCTACGACAACGTATTGCTGACGAGCTGGGCCGATGGACCTCGTACACAGCGCGTAACGAATAGCGTGGCACTACAGCTCTTCATTCATCCACCTACAAGTTAACGCACGCGACCGACGCGACGTACGCGTGGCACGATTTCCAACCACAACAACGCGGGCTTGTGCCTAGAATGGTGGTGGAAATTTCTCAAATTATGTAATTTATAGTGCAAGGAATAAAGAAAAATAAAATTTAAAAAAATTATTTTATGGCGACACAAGACCTTAAAATAATGTGGGAATCTTAACGAATTAAGTGAAGAAGGTGTGTACAAAAATATACGGCGTGCGGCTTGGGGTATTGGAAGGACCTGTAATTTCGACAGTAACTGTCGAAATTTGATCTTTCCGCTGGATTTATTTTAATTAATTCTGATAAACGTATTACTAAAATTTCAGAAGTTGCTAAACGAATCCCTCCGAAAGTATTAATTCACCGTATAGAAAAATAAAATCTAGTGCTTACCCCTAAAATTATAGTTGAAAAACGTTTTATAAAATTTTCTGACTGTTCTATGTAAAATACTTTAATGGTAAGGTAACGTTTTTATTATGTTTATAAATAACTTACATCCGTGGGTACCGGTTTGAAAGTATTATAGTTACGATTTCGTTGGAATTATGTAAAATGTAAGCCTTGAGCAAACCCCCATTATTAGAGTATTGTAGAGTATATTTTCACCACGAAAAATCTCTGATGTGTTGCATGTATCGTTGTTTAGATTTAGAGCCCACTAAACAATGCACCAAGTGATCATCGCGACGCTGTCGCATGCAGCCGTGACCCAGACACCAGAACTAGACTGCATACTATACAGTAGAACTAGACACTATACTATACAGCAGAACTAGACAATACCTAAGCACTACAGTAGACTAGTCAGCCGAATGAACCCGTGAAGGGAAACTCGTACATCACTGTTCCAGGAGTGCAGCCGGTTCTAGGCACTAGTCGCTAGTCCTGGTGGCCATAAAACTCCTGGAGGCCGCGATAGGAGCGCCGGCGGGAGATTTCCCCGGGGGCGCAGCGCCCGCCCTCCTCCCCGAGCGCCCGCCCCCGCCCCCCGCCCTTCGCCCGCCACCCCCCCCCTGGACCGCCGGCCCGTGGAGGGCACTAGGGCCGGACCGGAAACGATTTAATAAATAATTAAAATTATTGACATTATCAAAAATACCGACTATACCAACATAAACATTAATGATATCTAATTTTTAATTAAATGAAAACAATATTAGCGAAACTCTATCGAAAATCTGCAGACAGAAAAATCAGATAAAGATATTGGCTCCGCTGGGACACGAAATATTAATATTGATATTAATATAATGAATATTATAATTTGAGATTTTACTCATGAAGTTAAAAATTAAAAATAAATATTAATGATATCCATTATTCGATCAATTATTATTATACTCGTCCCCATATATCATAAATTAAAGTCTTCCGCTGCGCCGGGTCTATCTGTCTGTTCGCGATACACTCAAAAAATACTGAACGGATTTTCAAGCGGTTTTCATCAGTAGATAGAGTGATTCATGAGGAAGGTTTAGTTATATAATTTGTCAAGGTTTTGTGTAAAATGGTTGAAATATATATTTAAAAGAGAATGTCTTTATGTGGTGGACGAGCGGGCTGGCAAGCTGGCTTTAAGTGACAGTGGAATTTAAGTGACTTGCATATTTCTTAAACAAAATGAAAAGTGAAAGTGTTTTATAAATTTCGTAAACTGTTAAATTTTGGAATAAAAATAAGTGTGATTTTTTATGTTTGGAAGTAAAGTATTAGTGTTAAACCCTAGAATTTGAGAAAATTTCAAGGTATTTTAAATGTGCTGTCATTTCTTTTTTTTTGAAGATGTCGTAAAAATAAACGTTTTAGAAAGAAGCGTAATTAACTTTGAGATTTTTGTATTTCAAATATACTTGAAATACAAAATTTTGAAATATTTCAACTTTTTTTTGTAAAACGTTTGTTTTTATGACATTTTCAAATAAAAGGATTCATAGCACATTTAAAATACCTTGAAATTTTCTGAAATTCGAAGAGAAATTTATAAAACAAATAAATTACCCTTTTCCGCCGTATAACCAATGTGTATAACTTTTTATGACTTAAACATCAGTTAATTTGGGAGGCGGGAATGGGTACCGCCGCCCCGGGAACCTTTATTGGATAACCAACACCTCTGCCACAGGTCACCCCAAGTGGTTCGCTACGTTTGGTGATTTAGCAGGGGTGCCCGGGTCCATGGGGTGAGGTTTGTCTAGGTCTTGGAGGCGGATGACCTGGACACACTGAACCCCATATTCCTACCCACCCCTTAAACCCTTTTACTTCCCAGAACTCTCCTCTCCTTCCTTTCCTTTAAAAAAACCCTCCACACAGCATCCCCAAAGATGACACAGGCCCAGAGGGAAATTACTTTCCTCCGGGTCTCCTGTGTGGAGCTCACGTAAAAAAAAAATAATTATGTCAATTTTAGTTTATTAGTAAAGTTTTTACATACACGGTTGTTTATAAATTGAATAAAATGTACACCGTTATTGTTAAAAATCTGTGTGCAATACACACGCGGTAGAAGTGAAATTGGAAAGTTAGATGTCGCCTTCTTTTCTAATGCCTGTTTATTTTAAAGTGGTTTGAAGATTGGATATTGATTTTACAAAAAAAAATGTTTATTTTTTTGGATTTTGCTGGATGTCTCTGGCCGCTGAGATTTGTCACGCGCTTTAGAGCTCGCGCGGAGCCGTGAATTTACCGCATTATATTAGAACCGAGGACCCGTCAAATAATAAATTTTAGTGAAGCACTTCCGTTTCATCCTAATTTCAAATCACAACGGGACTAAAGAAGTTTCACTTCAAAAATGGTGTTTCAGTACTTTTAGAGTATCCTTTATTCATTTTGGCACAGCCCTTTCTCACCAGGGCTCCCAAAGGATTACGTATTTAAATCGTATCAAAGACCCGCTAAATATAATATTCCTTTGGCAAAAATACATTATTTGTGGACGAGGACGAATGCAAAGGGGATTTGCCAGGTAAGGGGGACCGGGGGAAAGAAAGCGCATTACGACAACGGACACAGGAAACACATCAACAAATCAAGCCACGTCCGAAGCAACAAATCTAAAATTGTTTACGATTTCCTTGTCAGCAGTACTACTTTGGCGTAAGTCATAATTGTATAATTGTGTGCACTACTCGCATATGAAAATAACGAAAAGCTCATGGTCAACGTCTGATATTGAAGACACGTCATGGAATATAAAAATACTCGAGTTCCTTATTGAACAGTTCTTATAAATATTTGGCAGTTATCATTTTTTATTTACATTTTTATTCTCAAGCATACATTTCACAAATGATTAGGGTAGTTTACATCTTTATCTTTTCTTTACTAAGTATAAAATGAAGACGCTTACAGTGTACGTGCGCTTAAATCTTTTAAACTACGCAACGGATTTTCATGCGGTTTTCACCAATAGATAGAGTGATTCATGAGGAAGGTTTTTAGGTATATAAATTGTTAAGATTTTGTGTCATTTGGTTGAAATACATAATATATCTGGCAAGCGGCAGCAGGCAGCGGGCAGCGGGCAGCGGGCAGCGGGCAGCGGGCAGCGAGCAGTGGGACTGACAAACGGGTGGTGTGGATTTGATTTAACAGATGGCGTTGATTATAAAGGTTTCGTTAGCCACAGCAACGTGTGGCCGGGTCTGCTAGTAGATAATAAATTTCAGTGAAAAGTTGACAATCATTAACTATACGTAAATAGGTTAGTAGTATCAAGTGTTTTGTGAATACTAAGAGAACCTGTCTGAGGTGTTCGCATGTTTTATATTAAGTGATATTCTGTCGTCATAAGGAAAAACACGATATTGTCAAGAAGGGTACAGTGGTTCGTCCCATAGATTTACTCAATAGCGTATTGATATAATATTTTATCAATCGTCAATGCTACCGAAAGTCCTCCAGGGCCTTTTAGGTTCACGATTTAAAATTTAAAACATGATATGATTTAAAAATTGTTGTTATAATTAGGAGAAATTCAACGTACAAATGATAACGTGTTAAATAGCCTACCTACCAGGCGCGGTCCCTCCAAACTTACTGTGGATGCTGCGCTTCCCTTCCTTTCTATATAATAAATATTATTATTATTATTATTATTATTTATTTATTCCGCATTTAAAAAAAACCATATGCTTTTTTTTCTATCCGTGAACAGCAATAGATTCTGTAATTTAATGACACCGTCCCAAACTCAGATGCCAAAAACAACATAACGCAACGCCCGTACCGGTCCGAAATACATAATATATAATACCATTCTCGAAGCTCTTGTGTCGAACGTTGCGTAAACGCACCAAAACTAGCAACAGGATTCAGGAACAACGTGGATTATCTGCTTCATTCCGAATCCACGGTGTTAAAAAAAATGAGATATTCGCGCATGCGCATTAAGTTCTGCATGCCTAGTTTCGTCTAAAACCGGACACGCATTCGATAGTAGCTTCCATGGGAGCATACAACGCGCAGAAAACGACTTTAATGCGCGTGGGCATAGTGCAGAGAATAGTACAACCAAAACGCGTGGATTGATTCAGTACGTTTTCGAGAATTGTTCGCTCGCCCATTTTGACAGTTTGACTTAAATTTTGAATAACTGAAGCCGATTGATGCATTGAATATCTTTCGAATATTTATTTAATTAATTTAATTTTAGAACTCTAACAATTGATGTGAAGCGTAAATTATTCATAAAGCTAATTTAAAATGCTATTTTTTTCAGTATCGCATCTTGTTCGTGGACTAGTCTAAAGATTTTTATATTTGATATTAGGTACATATATACTTCAGCATCCCTTATACAAAAAGTCACCGACGGCCTCTGCTACCTATATCATAAAACACTATTAAAAATTATTACAAATACGAGTACATGACCTTTTTTCCGAACAAAGGTCAATATTGAAAGATTCGTTTAACCTGGAAATTAACCGACTGCCAACAAGCAATAGCTATTCGAAATACATGGGAAGCGGTATTGTTTTTTTTTTCTTTTAAAACTATGCAGTGACTGCTTATAACAGTCCGTTTATTCCCGGCCTAAATGCCTTTATCTTTTTAAAAGAAAGATTATTCACGGGTTACGAATAACCCGACAATATTAAAAAATCTCCCACTATCACCACAAAAAGCGCAAAATTTTGCTTGTTTTGTGATGGAGGACTTAGCTATCCGAGGAATCGATCATGCGACGCCCGGGTGGGACCCAAACGCGATGCCAACTCAGCCACTAACCGGTCTAACCTACCACCCTATTTACAATCGCTGTGTCAATAATTACGTGGCGGTAAGGTAATAATACTGGAATAGCGAAAAACTAGGTACTATCAGGCGTAGCTATGGCTACACAACGTTAAAAAGGGCGTAAGATCAACTATCTATCACAAAGCACTCTTTTTAGGGTGAATTCTCTATTTCAAAAATATGTTTATATTTACCTATGCCAACGCTAAGCCGGAGCGTAAGAGTCCAATTTTTTTAAAATTACAATTTCGAATATTTCACGAGATAGAGAACCCTCATCATCATTACCTGAAAAATCTCTGAATTAAAAGTCTTTCTGCGTCCGGATCAACACGCATTACCCTCCCTTGATTTTTTATGCAAATAGGGCCAAGTGTGATGGAAGGAGGGGGAGGCTTTAGAGAGGGGCTATTAGAAGAAGTACGACCACGCAAGAGAGCCACGGTGATGTGACCGTCCTCAATGTGGCTTAGCGCGTCTGACGAACCAACTCTGTCCTTCCTAGGGATATGACCTGTCAAACTTTTTATTACCAAGAAATATTTTCTTACTTATATTCAAGGTAAGGTAAGAGCGTATGCTCTCATAGCGTTTAAAAGTTAAATTTTGGAAACTCTCCGACTCAAAAAAAAAATGCATGCCAACTTTAACTAATCTACTTAGATACCTACTGAGCGAGTGGGATTAAATTTAAAAAAAAAATACAATTAAAACAAGTCTTATCGAAGATTTACTTAAATCCATTTTATCAGTTTTTTTTTAATTGGTAAATTAAAATTTAATTCCTGAGTAATGATATGATACTAATAATAATATAATGCATAATGTGTTCTAGACACAATATTCATATATGTAACTTTGTTTACAAGGTATATTTTTTACAATGCAGACGTTATTTTCACAGTTTAAAACAATTTCACTTAGTCGCATTGATGACACCGAAATGCGCATTGGGCATTTGAGATACCTGCGTTTTAACGTAGCGCCTAGTTTATTTGATGAAAATGGCCATAGCTCACCTGATTGGATGCTTTTATTTGAAAGTATTTCAGAGATGATTCAGTTTAAGTCATTTATTATTAATATTATTATATTCTATACCTTTAGCTTTCTGCTTAGCCAATCGCTTGCTACTACTAACCCGTACTGCTGGACCGACGTCGCGACGCATACGACGTACACGACCGACTTACGCGACCGGCGTACGCGATGAGAGACACTCGGAAGTTGAATTATGGTTACTAATCTTAATTTATTATTAAATTCCCCTGATAGCTTGTATTTGATGTGTTTTAATCTGAGCTTGAACTGACATTAATCCCCTCTTATCGGACTTGAATTTATCGAGATAAATTATATCTCATTAAAACAAGTGATGAATGAAATTAAAATTAAGTGGTACAGTAAGTCTTGGTATTTAACAAAAATATTGAAATAGAATAGATGTGCTATCTGCAGTTTTTACTAGGTGGGACTGCGCTTCCGGGTGTCGCCGATATTTAGTTTAACGTTCATTTGGTTTATTCGTTAATTATTCGTTCATTTAGTTTATTTGTTAATTGGTAAACATACCTAAATGAACGAATAATTAACGAATAAACCAAACGAACGTTAAACTAAATGAACAAATTCTTTTCGTATGCAAACTACCCTGATTTGGTCGTAGTCCACCGACAGTTGCGCGGACATCATAGCATATCTCTTTTGTATTTGAATATCTTTGGTTTTTAACTATTACAACTAAATCTATAGATATAACATCCAGGAGAAGACGTTTCTCGGGAGACAACAAACGTAATGGTTTCCAAATTTTCACGATTGGTACGTGGTATTCAAAGAAGAGATTTTAAGTAGAAATTCTCATTTTTTATGAAAACTATTTTCTTCTTCTTCACCGATTCTCTGCCATTCACTTTCTAACAATATTTCTCCAACAGTTCTCCAGATTCTTGGCAACAGAACTATCATCACAATTCTATCGGAAACTTTATTAAATCATCAGCTAAACTCGCTTTTTAGCTTACCTCTGTTTCTCTTCCCCAATAAGAAATATCATCCGCTGGTGTTTGAAACAAATCAGCCATCAAAGATTTTTTTTTATTGTTTTTATTTCTTGCTAGAGCAATCCCTATAAGTTACAGAACTCATTTCAGTTATTTTAGTTCTGTGGTCTGATCTTGTGTAAATAATGTGTGCTATAGTGACTTGCTTCTAATTTCACCTCATCTGGAAACCTTTATTAGAAATAACTAAACGTCTATTTTCAGACAAATTTAATCTTCTTCTTCTCTATCTATAATCTATATTATAAAAATTAATCACCGAAATGTATGTACGCGCATAACTTCCGAACGACTGCACCAAATTGGATAATTCTTTTTTTGTTGTGTTCATTATTGTCAGGACAAGGTTTGTATAAAACTACTGGTGAGCTCTGGCATTATGAAATTTGTATAAAAAATTTGCAATAGGTGGCACGCGAGCTGTTTGAAAACTGAATGCATAGAATGCGGAAGGGGGGAACCTGGGAGGGGGAGGGGAACTCGGAAGAGGGGGTTCACGGGCCGGGGAAGAAGGGAGTGGAGTGGAGAGAGGGAAGGTGGAGGAGGCGGAGTGGGAATGCGAGAGGAAGGGGTGACGGAAGGGGAATGGGAAAGAACAAACAGGCAGAAATAATGTCTATATTAAATGGCATAGCAACGCATGCCGGAAACCTGCTAGTTTAATATAGACATTATTTCTGCCTGTTTGTTCTTTCCCATTCCCCTTCCGTCACCCCTTCCTCTCGCAACGCATGCCGGGAACCTGCTAGTTTGATATAATTGCAAACATATTTTATATCAGACTTCGAAACCGTATATGTATCAATCTCAAAACAGGTTTAATTGAAACGCATTAAACAATAGTTACCAAAACACTGTTTTCATAAAATTTCGTCATTATTAATATAATTAATATTCATTCGGCCGCGTGATGCTATCACGTGAATCAAAATCTGGGGGAATTTCCATCTACATACCTACATATCTGCGAAATTAATGATTTCGTTTGAATTTGATAAGAAGTTTGATAAGAATTTTTCACATTTCACAATATTGTATCTACTTTTTCATGTTCCGCTCATATCGGAAATCGTACTGCATTATTCTCTTTATTTAATCCAACAGCAGGATAGTGTAACCCCAGTCTGCCAGATTACATGAGATACTGACACCTGAATTCTTGACACTGCAGTCTGGAATGGAGATGTTGTTTAACCGACGGCCGTAGAATCTCCTAGAAGAGATTCCTCATAACCTATAAGGTTCACCATCTGACATCACCAGTACTGACATTTAAATGAATACTTCAAATCTTCACAGCTCTTTGTTGAAAATACGTTGAAGCAAACAGCTATAAATCCCAAACAGTAAAACCAAACAATGTTATACGTGAACCGTGAACTCACAAATCGAGAGTTTTTGTTGCTTCGGTCAATGACGTTTGATGACGTTATATAAATAGACTTGCCATAGTCTCACAAACTCAAGATATAATGTGGCAATTAATCAACACTCTTTTGTTTTCAGCGATTTTCAATAATTTCTTAATTCAAAAGTTATTCATTTATGATAAAGATAGACGCTTAAAAAATATGTGCATATGGACGAAACAAAAGATAGAACGCGGGCGGCATTTTCGTATTCAAAATTCAAAAGTTCCGTCGAATACTGTCTCAAGGCCGACTAAAGTAGGAGGCCTGGGCACCAATGAATTTTGAGGTGTCAAATTTTCAAGCTATGATGAACAACGATAATTTGCAAATGACGTTGATTGTTATTGTATTTGTTTCTGCTGATTTGTATGTTGTTTTACCGCAGGAAAGTAACTAAAGAATCATTAGATTATTATTATAAAAAGTAAATTTTACTTAGCGACGGCATCGACTTTGTAATTTGGCTGTTGCGCATCCAGACCTGTACTTTAGTAGGCCTTGAGTTCTCTAATGACATACAAAATCTTTGGGCGGAAAGCAATTGTATTATTTATGTAATCGATAATTATAAGTAATTTGCATGTATTTACAAATGAAATGTTATTCCTTCGCTTTTACTACTGTTTACCGTATAATGGAAACATTTTCTCATCACACAGGACGGAATTTTGGCGCTTTTTAATGCAATTTACTTACTGGTAGGACACGACCTTACTCGACGCGTGACAGTTTAGTACTAAAGTACTACAAATCGAGTACACTGCAATTGTCTTGCTGTTGGCTTCCCACTTTGAGATTTCTACCACTCGTCTACAGTATATATTTAACGTCATTGGCTTCGGCACACAAATTTCCTGTTCGGTTTTCAATTTGGTCGATTTAATTAATATCATACTTCCAAATATTAATATTGAAACATGAACAACTGACTGTGTATGAATCCACTTAGCACCGTTTATCCATAATTATTGGATTCTATAAAAAAAAATCAGAGCGTGCAATTCACACGCGGTAGAAGTGAAACTAGAAAGTCGCTGGATGTCGCTGTCTTTTCTTTTTCCTGTTTATTTTAAAGTAGTTTGAAGATTGAATATTGATTTTACAAAAATAAAAATGTTTGTTTTTTTAATTTGGTAGGATTCGAACCTCCGTTCGCTCGATATCTCTCTGGGCGCGAGGAAATACTAGCGGCGCTTTTCTATACAAACGTATTCCCCGTTTATCTCTCTGGATTTTGACCCTAGAGCATAATTTTTTTTTACATAATATAGATATTGACCACTAGCGTGTCGGTACGTTTTGTTTTTTTTGATAATTTACTTCTCATAGAAGTTACGACCTTCCAAAAATGAATAAAATTGCCTAATTTAAACGCCGTCAAAAAACGTTCAGTATACAAACTAAACAATGTATTTTGAAAAAAAGCAAAACGTACCGACATAGAATATTTTCTTTTAATACAGTTAGTGAAAAAAAAATTTTAAATCCGTCCAGTTTTGGAGAAGAAAAATGGGGAATACAAAACATCGATTTCGAAGATTTTATTTAGGTATTTTCGGCCCGACGTGCAGGTGTCCCTTTCGCTCATTTCTCCTGAGGGGGGCCGGGGAACGTGGGTTTTGACAAATACATACATATAATGCGAAGTAGTGATGTAAAGAATTTTATCGGTAGACTAGTGTTGTCCTTGCCCGAGTAATCGATATTTTTTATTCGTTTTTTTTCTGTTTAGTGACTCATCGCGGTATACCAATACTGACCGAGCTTTCATACTAAATGTGCAAAATTAAATTTTTTTATGTCAAGTACTATAATAAATTTTCAATTTGGGAGGCGTTTTAGGTACCATCGCCCCGGGAACCATTTATTGGATAACCGACACCCTCGCCACTTGGTCACCGCAAGTGGTCCTCTATGTTTGGTGACAGAGCCTGGGTTCCCGGGTTCACGGATGAGGTCTGCATGGGTTTTGGTGGCGGATAATTTTGTCCACTTACTGCGTGGCGGGCCGGATTGGGAGAAACTGGAAGAGGAAGATCTTTCGATCTCTACAGCTGGACTCTCCACCATCATTTCATACTTTTACCTACCTTTTCCCTACCCAAAACTTCCTTTCCTTCCTTATCCTAAAAATACCCTCCACACAGCTTCTCCAATGATGTCCAACAACTTCTCCAACAAAGTCCCTGAGCGATTATTTTTCCTCGGTGCCTCCAATGTGAGGTTTATGTTTTTAAAAAAAATCTGTTTCAAATTTTTAGTTGAGAGTCGCTTACATTGCCTTCAGTGATTAATTGAAATTTTTTGTTTGTAAACACTTTATTGTACAAAAATTTTTACCACTATACAATGAATTTTAAACAATTTATGATTTAGATCTTTCTCTCGCCAGTAAATTTCTTCATATGCGACCGTCAATTGTTTCTGGTAAAAGGCATTGGTGGTAGAAGTTTTTCTAACAGTGGTTCAATTTTTTGCCAGATTGAATCGTCCCTTTCAATTTTTTCATACGGCAAACCTTTAGGACTCCACACGACAAAATAATAGTATTTACGACAAGTAATGTGTAACTGGCCTTGTACTTGGTAGAAGTAATTGTGATTCCGTTTTAATGTTGAAGCATTGTCTTCAATTTTACAGTAATCAATTTTTTTTGTTCAAATCCTTCTTCTGGTGACATATTTGCTATACTATATGGGCATTTCACTTCAATTATAGAATCCTTGCCAAAAAGGCCATCCGGACTTGCCGCTAAAAAGTTTTTGTTTTCATCGATAAATAGTCCACAGGCGAATACCTCTAATTTTGTTTCTTTTGTAAATTGCTCAATTGCTTGGTTTTCATTTTCTTTCCCATAATTTGTGGCCATATTTCCTTTAAATGGCGAGTACAGTAGCGAGTTTAATACTCTCGCAACTGAAGTTTTTGGCCGTAGCTTACATATTTTTGTCCAAAGTTAGAAGCTGTAAGCCGCTTACGCCTTTCAATTGTCCACAAATTATTATTGCTTTGGCCCACCGTATTCCTTTCGAGTTCATCCTTATTCGATGGAGATAATTCTTTGAAAAATTCCTCTTTATCGTTTCAAATAATTCAGCTGGCATATCTGGATCTCATTCCAATTGACCATAATTTTCATCAGGCCCTGTAACTTTTTTTCTCTTTTCTGTCGTGTTTTCGTAATACCTTAGTTTTATTTTTCGACACCTCTGTATTGTCTCCTTCGAACGTCGTTTTCTTTCAATAAAATGCTTCGTGTAGTTGCCAGGACTGTGGCCTTGGATTTTTTTTGTATTCGTGAATGGGTTGTCATTTCACTATTCCACGAAGTTACTGCTCAAGAAGCTCAACTGCTGAAGTTATCCCATTTTTGTAAAATTTGCTCTTTTTCTGCCTATAAATTTGGCTATAACGTTGTTGAATTGCTCCACAGTGTTATTTGTCACGTTAATAATAAGACTTTCTGCATTTGCTATTAGAGACGACAATAATTGTTGAATATCAGTCCTGTTCCACAATCTTGAAGATCGCTTACTAAATTTGGATCATTAGTATACTTCTCCGACTTGCAATAGTATGACGAACATTTTGTATGATCACCAAAAATATGGTTTGCGGCATTTTTTTGTCCATTTTCAGATTTTTTACTTTATCACTTTGTGCCGTGTTTTCTTGCTCTTTTCTGTAATTTACTGCTCAAACTATAGCTTTTCTCATACGTAAAACGTTTGCTTCAACCTTTTTCCTTATGTGAACTGGTACAAAGCCTTTAGCGTTGTTGGTTTTTTTTCCAAGTGCTTTTATTTTATTGCAAAAATTGCGAAGTAAGTGATTTTTGCACTTTTTTTTTGTACTATGAAGTTGGGCCTGAAGCCTTGGGTTGAAGTTTCGCTAATATTGTCTTCATGTAATTAAATATTACAATTTAAGGTTTTATAAAGTTGAAAATAAAAATAAAAAGTTTTGAAGTTTAAGAAAATTATATATTTGTTTCCTTTATTTCAAACTGACTGTAATAAATATTTTAAAAAAATGTGTAGGTAAATCTATCTATAGGTAAAAGACCAACATTTTTTTATTGAATTTTGAACGAACTAACACATCCTTTTTTGTATTTACTGCTTAAAGAAACTTAAAAATACAGGAGTACAAATCAAACCTCAGCAAGCGATATATCTAACATTTTAAACATTATTATTTACAAACATGTCAACTCACACGTATGATACACACAACACAATAAATCCATTTAGATTTAATTGTCTAATAAAATATGTAAGTGCTTTTATCTTTTTCGTTATCGTAATTTTAATTAGAAAAAAACTTAAGGTGGGCTATTTTTAAACCTTTTTTATCTCTACATATTATAAAGTAAAGTCCCCCGCGCCGTCTTTCTGTCTGTCTGTCTGTCTGTCTGTCTGTTCGCGATAAACTCGAAAACTACTGAACGGATTTTCATGCGGTTTTCACCAATAGATAGAGTGTTTCGTGAGGAAGGTTTACGTATGTAATTTGTCAAGGATTTGTGTAAATTGGTTGAAACATAACGATAATTGTTAGAAGTGTCGGAAAAATTCCAGCCGCCTGGTAGCTTTCATCGAAAACGCTGCCTAATCCTTTTGGGATATAACAAAACAACGCTTGGTGGGATATTCCTCTTTTATAGATCTACAAAAAAGTCCGTGATGGCATATATCTATCTTTTACTATACGCATTCTATCTTCTTATCTTATTATTCTTATCAATTGCATTTTAGATATAATGTGTATAGTAAGCTATCCGTAAAAGATAGATATATGCCTTCGCGGACTTTTTTGTAGATCTATAAAAGAGGAATATCCCACCATTAATTGTTTTGTTATATCCCAAAAGGATTGTGCAGCGTTTTCGATGAAAGCTACCAGGCGGCTGGACTTTTTTCCGACACTTCTAACAATTATCGTTATGTTTCAACCAATTTACACAAATCATTGACAAATTGCATACTTAAACCTTCCTCACAAAATACTCTGTATATTGGTGAAAACCGCAGGAAAATCCGTTCAGTAGTTTTCGAGTTTATCGCGAATAGACAGACAGACGGCGCGGGGGACTTTATAATATGTAGAGTTAGAGATAATCGGTCAAAAATACATTTTTGTTGCATATGCATTTTTGAGTTTTTTTTTTAATAAGATAGGTAAGTGCCAAATTATATGAGTAGAAATTTAAGTTTTGTGGTATCATCATTATCATTACATAGTATAAAATGAAGTCGCTCAAAATGTATGTGCGCATAAATCTTTTAAACTACGCAACAGATTTTCATGCGGTTTTCACCAATAGATAGAGTGATTTAAGAGGAAGGTTTATGTGTATAATAAATGCTTATTATAGTAGAGAAAAGCCAAGAAATTCAAATATTCAATTTAGGCAAAGGGCAGCGCGCAGCGGGCAGCTGGCGAGCGGATGGTGTGGATTTTATAAAGGTTGGGTAAATGGCGTTGTGTTTCGTTAGCCACAGCAACGTGTGGCTGGGTCTGCTAGTTATTAATAAAATAAAAACAAAATTATATGTTTATTTCGAATTATAAAATTTGAAAGCGTATTTCATCATCTTTCAAAAACAGTTTTTAGTTTTCGGATGCGTTCACAAATATTAAAGTTATTTGGAATTTATTGGAAAGCGGAAATATTTTGACTTTTCGAAAAACAGGCCCGAGGCCTGAGAGGTTAATACTAATTTTCAATAATAACTAATGTATCATAGAGAATAATCATATGTATGTATATAATAATTCGATGTAGTTGGTTTGACTGCATATTTATAAACGCAAATACAGTGAAAACTTTAAAACTACTAACCTACATAGAGTTCTAGTAAAATAATTCGTAATATGTCGGTAATAAGCGTGAACAGAAGACATTGTTACAATACCTATCGACGATATTTATAAATGACCGACAATAGCAGACCTCGTGCGTTTAAAAATAATGGGCCCTTTTTCTGTCAATGGAGAGCGGTACACCGCAAGGCCGATTTAAAAACTTCATTAGCGACGAAATAAGTCGAAACATGCTTTATCTAAACAGAATATTGGATATGCAATGAGCTACAAGCTTCAAGCACGCGTGGAGGCGAAAGACGGTAGGCATGAGACGCAGAGGGGGCGAGAGGGTGTACAAGCCAAACACTCACGTGGTCTCACCAACACATCGATAGCTAGTTCTTTTTTGAGCGCGGTGCGATAGCGAGAATTTTTTAAAATACCTACCGTCGAGATTTCTCACCGGTGCTATTACCTCTTAAGCCGCTGCGCTGTCGGAGGCTCTACCGGGTGAATTTACCGCATTATATTAGAACCGAAAACCGGTCAAATAACAAATTTTAGTGACACACTTCCGTTTCATCGTAATTTCAAATCACAACCTGGCTACAGAAGTGTCACTTCAAAAATTAAAAATCGTTGAATTTATAATACATAAAGAACCGCCTTCCTAAATTTTGGTAGCTATGGCTTTAGCGATTAGTGTAGTTAAGATTCCACTAGCACAAACCCATCTGAGTCGTTAAGAGCGTTTAACCAGCCAGCGGACGAAAATCCACATTTCGTCGAAAGTTGTTCTTACGATCGTGCAGGGCGGTTACAATGAGAAAGATTAATTATTCTCCGTATCAGCTTTTATAAATTATAACTCAATATCGAATTTACTTCAATCCAAATTAGCTTTCATTTATACCTTCATCCAAAAATGCTGAAAGGCGTGATGATAAAACTATTAAAATAATGTACTTTTTGTAATTATTTTTTGATTATAAGTATTTATCATTTTTTAATAATGTCTAAATTTAATAAGAATGTTAAAAAAATCGGAAATATATTAGTTTGTAAGTGCGCAAATAAATACACAAATGGACCAATTTTCGTCAAGAAACACATGTACGTGCATATTTTTTAATGATTTTATTGAAACTAAAAATAAAATTCTAAAACATGCGTTTGCTAGATAATGTATTGATTTATTTTACTGCATGATTATATTATTTGAAATGGGTGTGGTATAATACAAAATCTTTTTCGAAAATTTAACAAATCTGCCAACGACCTATGGAATAACCTTATTATACTCAAAATTAAAAAATTTTCTCAAAATTTATTACATGCGAATGCTAGATTAAAGAACAATCTTTCGAAATCCATTTACATTTTTTGTGGAAAAGAGTCAATACGTCTAAAATCTGATTTAAATGACATATTTCTGGTTTTCTCTGGTAATGCCCTCTAAAATGAAAATGAATCATTTCCAAATCACGTGAAATTTTTTGCATTGTCATCATTGTCATCACTTTATTTGCGTTATGTGAGTCAGTGTTGTGTTTCAAATGAAAATAAAATATTTGATGAAATCTATCTCGGTGTTGATATACTTAATAACTCAACTGATCATGCTTGTCCCACTACCAAATTATATCTGATAACATTGCGACATTTTCCTTTGACAAAATGTTATCAGCGGATTGATTAAAAACCAAACTAAGGAAGATTTCAAACGATCGATGGAGATATATCGGGTATGGGTACCGCCGCCCCGGGGACCATTTATTGGACAACCAACACCCCTGCCACAGGTCACCCCAAGTGGTTCGCTACATTTGGTGACTTAGCAGGGATGCCCGGGTTCATGGGATGAGGTTTGTCTAGGTCTTGGTGGCGGATACATTTGTCCAACCACTGCGTGGCGGGCTGGATGGGAGGAGACTGATTGAGGGTGGCCTTTTGACCTCTCCAGCCGGATTTTCCCGACCCTTCGCCTTGCACCGCAGTGTGAGTAATAGATTCATACGTCCTGGCCACACTGACCCCCAGATTCCTACCCATCCCTCATACCTTTTTCCTTGCCATATCTTCTTCTCCTTCCTTTCCCTTAAAAAACCCTTTGATTTGAAAAAAAAATGTTTTCCTCGGTGCCTCCTGTGTGGAACTAATGTAAAAAAAAGTCCAGCGGTAAGATTCTAGACTCGCATTCCGAAGGTCGCGGGATCGAATCCCGGCGTGGCAAATAAATGTTATTTGATTAATTTGTGTTATTTCATAATTTATTCATTTAAAATAATATATAATATATTTGCGGCACGTTCCAGAGTGGAAGATACTCTCAGTATCGCCCTGGTGTAAGACCACCATTCAGAATTGAAACTTTGCTTGAAATGGCTTTAACCGTGTTTGGTGACCAGATCTGAATAGCCAGCTACTTCCCCACCTTCCTCTTCCCTATCTCCTTCCTCTCCCCACCAGTGGCGTAGCTAGGTAACCAAGGGCCCTGGGGCAAATTAAAAAATGGGGCCCCACTGCTATGTAAACTGATTAGGTTTTATCAAATAAAAATATGAAATATACAAATACTTTAAAAATGCTAAGCTACTTAAGCTCTTTTTTGTGCACTGCAGGGCAGTAATAAAAATATTAAACAGTAACAATATAAATTACAATTAATACTTGGTGTAGGTTTGGCTAATAAAACGAAATAGAGAAGATTCGAGGGTTTATTATATAAAAAATTTATAAATTATATAAAATCAACCAACCTACCAACTGACTAAATAACAATTATATTTACAATTTTTTCCTAGCTTTAGTTTTCGCTAAAGTATCAATGACTTCGTTTAAATCCAGGCTTGATGCGGTTTTGTTTTCAATTGCTATTAGCGATAAATGTCGGAGTCGAGTTTGGCCCATCTTATTTCTTAAATATTTTTTTATTATTTTTAATTTGCTAAATGACCTTTCAGCTACTGCAGAAGTGACAGGAATTGTAAAGAATAATAACATTGCTGTAAATACTTCCGTTAGGTCGCATTCTAGTACTCCATACTTGCTCATTATTTTCTTACATAATTGGTGAACAGTCCATGCTTGAGTTAGTTGAGGTAAAACTAGATGGTAAATATTAATAAATTGAAGTGAAAAACTAGGGCCTATTATATCTGAATATTTTCTTTGGAATTCGTCACACTTTTGTGACAAAGTTGCTTCATCAACATGTAATAAAAATGTTGGTGTTAGAAAATCGAATATATGACAGACTGCACTCATACCAATAAAACGTGTATCTAATTGAGATATTACTGTGTCTAGTACATTATTGAAAATCTCAATTTTTAAATATTTTTTCTCGGTTTGGAAATCGGTGATCAGCAGCTAATTCATTAAAATATTTTTTTAACTTTTCTTTGCCTTTTTTCTTGAAAATGGGTATCAATACCATATTTTCTTGCAGTTTTTGCACTTGAATAATTCGAAATCATTTCTATAAATTTATTTTTAAAAGTAAAATAAAAGGAAAGAGAAACAAACTGATACGCTACAAGTGTCGTTGGGGAATGACGCACATATCACGATCCGTCAAATTGACAACACTGCCAACCTACAGAAAGAATTTAGGGGAATTCCCTAGGCATAACTTTTGAATTTCTCTCAACTGAGTTGTCATGATTAAAGTGGGGTTGCAACCTGTCATATTTATTTTGAAAATGAGAAAAATTTCCAAAAGTTCAGTTCGATCGAGATTTCTGGTAAGAATTCGAGGGCCCCCTGAGCTTGAGGGCCCCGGGGCACTGCCCCGCGTAGCCCCTAGGTAGCTACGCGCCTGCTCCCCACTACCTTCATCCTCACAACATACCCCGATTGGGGATGCCATAGTCTCACTGGCTCCATACGGGAGCAGTTGGGTCTCTTGCACGGTATTCATATAAAAAAAATATATATAGAAAAAGACAAATCTAGTTATTGCTAACTTTCCATGCGGACTCAAAGCACGGACTTATACCAGGAGAAAGATAGGTACTTTTAATTTTACTTTCTCACGATCAGATAATCAACAGCCCAACATTATGTCAGTGATGAATATTAAAGATAGGATAATATCATATACCCTCTACGATATTATACCATATATATCAAATACTTGGACGTCTTTCGGGAAGAGGTGATAGATTGGAAGAATCCTTGGGGAAGATGAAAATCTTCACATAGCATTGTCGTCGAGCTACGACCAAACTGCACGGACTATCAATGAAAGTTACGCAAGTGCATGGACCAAATTTTCTCCTTGCGTATGCTCACTGAGAAGTTTCTTGCAAAAAAACAGAAACTCTTCTGTGCCTTTGTAGATCTACAAAAAGCATACGACCGAGTTGACAGGAAAAAGCTATGGAAGGTATTGTCCAAGTATGGAGTGAATAAGTATCTCATACAGGCAATTGCGTCTCTGTATGAGGGAAGCGTTGCATGTGTTAGGGTGAACGGCGATTTTACGGGGTGGTTTGACATCACAAAAGGTGTTAAACAAGGCTGCGTAATGTCGCCGTGGTTATTCAATCTATATATGGATAATTGCATGCAAGAATTGAAAGAGATGGGATTGGGCGCGAAATTGAGTAATCTGGAAGTATGTTGCCTGTTGTATGGTGATGATGCGGTGCTGATATCTAACAGTATGGAAGATCTACAGTCTCTCGTGTCAAGGATGAACGAAGTATGTATGAAGAATGAGTTAATGATGAATGTAAGTAAGTCTAAAGTCATGGTGTTTGAAAGAGAGAGTACGAAATCAGTATGCAATATAGTTGTGAATGATGAATACTTGGAGCAGGTGGATGAGTTTGTTTATTTGGGAAGTATGTTTACGAGAGATGGGAAGGCTGATAGAGATATTGAAAGAAGGGTGAATGCTGGTAACTCTATTAATGGAGGACTGAACGCCGTTGGTACCAACAAAAAACTGTCCAAAGGCGCGAAACTAGCCGTCCATAATGGAGTACTGGTACCCGGTACCTACCCTGATGTATGGCAGTGAGGCATGGAACTGGCAGAGGAAGGATGAAAGTAGACTGAACGCTGTAGAAATGAGATCCCTGAGGCGTATGAGTGGTAAAACCATGTATGATCGTGTGAGAAATGTGGAAATCCGCAAAGAATGCAAGGCTGATGTAAGCGTAATGAGTAAGATCAAGAAAGGAACGCTCCGATGGTTTGGGCATGTAGAGCCAATGAACGAGGAAAGGAGTGTAAGGAGAATATATGACGCAAATGTGAATGGTAGAGGAAGTCGAGGACGCCCAAGAAAGACATGGCACGACCAAGTGAATCAGATACTTGAGTCGGGCCATGTCAAGAGTCAAAATAATAGAAGAGAATGTATGAGACTTGGTATGAATGTAAACGAGGCAAGGAATGTGTGCCAAGACCGGGATGTTTGGCGGTCCGTCCTCTCTGCCTACCCCTGCGGGGAAACGGCGTGATGGTTAGTTAGTTAGTTAGTTAGTTAGGTAGAATCAAAAACTGAGCATGCGGTTTTTTACCAATAATGGTGTGTGCCCATAATATTTGGATGATTTGTATAGCGCCGTTTTTGTAAAAAAATCACCCCAATCTCAATACGTACATTACACATCTCCATACGTACCTTACCAAAAGAGTGATCCATGATGAATGCATTTTTCAGTCATGGGAAAATAAGAAGAAAATTAGATAAATACAAACTAATAAACATGATGCGAACATTTAAAAATAGTCACCGTGGATCATAATTTATTTATTTAACGGTGAACTCCAGCGTCAAGATATTTGTACGAAACTTGTAGTTCTGAATGGGGATGTCGAAAGTGAAAAAAAATATCGATATATCGATGTATCAATATTGATTAAAATATCAATATCGACGTCGATATATCGAGGAAAAAATATCGATGTATTGATATATCGGTCAAATTTTCAAAAGATTCTGCGTTTTTAAAATAATAGTGAATTCAGCTGAATATTACCAATAGTAATTTTTATACACAATGTGCATTATTTTAATGTACAAAAATATCAATAAAAATGAAGGTATTTTTATCATCAAGTATTCATTTTTATTAGGTAATAATTACAAAAATATCAAAAACTAAAAAGCTGTCTTCTAACTTATATGTAAACTGAGACGCATTCAAACTTTGTATGCGTCTCAGTAACATTCTATTGGCGTATACATCCTTCAAAAAGGACTTCGTGTTTGGAACAAGGCTTAGTCAATTATCATAGACAATTGGGAACCAACACATAGGAGTGGCTTAGAAAAAATGGCGAAAAATAGCATACATTTCTATGTATGTTCCTACACATATGAGATAGTATTAGTGATAACAAATACTAATGCAAAGACAATAGATTTGTAAGCTATTAATAGTTAAAATTTCAACCGTCAGATGTCATGAACCAATACAGTTACCTTTTCCGTTCATTCCTACACGGTTTTGGATTCTAGTGACTTAGTTACATAAATAAATAAAAATATCGTGTTTGATACAAATTTTCGATATTGGATATTTTGTATCGATATATCGGATCAAAATATATCGGCTAAAAATATCGATGTATTGATTTAAAAATATCGATACATCGATATATCGATACTTTTTCAACAAGCCTAGTTCTGAAATTTTTAACTGATACTTTGTCAATTATTCGATAAGAAAATAGTGCATTGAAATTTAGCAGAAATCGGGTAACACCATATTACCATGTACTAGACAAACACTGTTGTTAATGTTTTCTCTCTCGTCATATTTTGTTACATAAATGAAACGAAAATTCAATTTACAACAAGTTTTTGCAAAGCCGATGGAGGGTGCCTTTTTAGGTTGCAGATTGTCGGAGACAGGACTCTTGTAAAATCTCGCTTGACGGAGGCTCAACATCACGCTAATGCATGGTCACACCCGCCTGATGTGTCACCCCCGTTTCCTCACACTTGGCAAATACATTATGCATGTATTATAGCTAACCGAATATTTATTGTTCTAGCACTTGTATGGTAGCGGTGGAAAGATAACGCTGAAGGGGATTAACATCTTAAAAACGTCTTAAACGACGAACAGTTCTGGCCTGTATGGTGTGTGGGGGAACTGTATTTAAAACAGGGCTTTAAATGTGACGGGTAGGGACTTTTTCATTTAACTAATCCACCATTTCTCAAATACGTAGTAATTTTTGAAGCCCTGGCAAATAATTATTGTACATTTAGGTTGGGGTGTTTTAATCTGCGTTTTTTTTGTTTTTTTTTATTTCTTATTTAGCACAATATTATACATTTAAATACATTATTTATTAAATTTTGACTGCCCAACTAGGAGTATTATCCCGTTTTAGGACAGTCAAATAATTATGGGTATGAACATGTGGAGAATGCTTTGTTCAAAAAAGAAAGAAAATTGATGAAATAAAATAAGGAAATAAAAAGAATAGTAAGAATATAAAACAAATTAATGAAAAAGTTGAAAATATAGTAGCTAACTGTTATTTGTTTAGCATAGCAAAAGAAAAAAAAAGAGAAGAGAAAGAATAAAATAAAAATGAAATAACCAATTAAAACATAAAAAGCCATGGATTGTTTAGCATAGCATAGTTGTTGTTGAAATGATAGTAATAAATAAAAATGTATTTACAAACAAATGATTAAAATATAAGGTGGTAATTGATGTTTGCATTTCATATTAGTCGTATATAGTCCTACGTACACATTTTGCATAGTGAGAACTAGAAAGAGAACAGAAACAATAAAATAAAATAAAAATAAACAATTAATGCTTGATTATTACTGTAGTTTTCTAAGCATAGTTATTAAAATAATAATAAAATAATAGGTATATATATATATACAAACACATATATATACTTATAACTGATGTTTACGTTGCATATTATAAGCTTACATACATATTTTTTATAAATATGAATTTCAACTTTATTTGGACACGTACCTAGTAATGAATAAATCATGTCAAAAGTAAATAAGCGAATGATAAAAACACCTTAGAAACTATTTTAAATGGAATAAAGAAAGTTTTCTTTTGAATAAGTCACTCAAGGTTGAGGAACGGCGAGCAAGTTCAAAATACAGTAAAACTCAGCATAGTTTTTTAAACATGTTTTAAAGAATTTATAATCCATACGTCTGAGACTCGTTCGCATAAAGCCTCCGAAAACAGCTTTTTAAAACTCTTTTTCAACTCGAGAAAATGTCATACGTCGTTTTCAAGGATGGAAAACACTGCCACCGTAGGACTAGGGAATTCCAGCGGGTCTCCCCCCCTGCCTACCCCCCGCGCCACCTGGGACCGCCCGCCCAGCGAGTTTCATTTGTCCCATAACTTCACACAACAAAGTCTCCCCACCCCCACCCCCTCGGCACTATGCTCCCCTGGGATCGCGCCCCCACCCGCCCAAAATACTATCGGAATAAGTACACACAAACGTCACAAACTCTGTACCGGATATTGTAATAGACTCAATTATTTAAAAATATATTCATGAAAATTTTTACTCTTGATTTTCTATATTTGGGTGCAATGATGTAAAGAAAAAAACCTTTCTTATTTTCCTTATGTGATCTTGTTTATTAGATCTTTACTAAAACTTTTACCTTTGTTTTTACACCTAAGAGTTAGTGTTAGTATTCAATCGTGGCTCATGATTGAATAGATGTTATTATTGCATATTTTAGGCAATGAATATGCTAATATTGATCACGCCGCCGGTAATCTGGCTTCATACAAAAGATGCGTTAAACTAAATTTGTTTGCTAGTACTACGTAAATATAATACATCATGTAAACATAATAATATTATGCCTACCAGTACTTCACTCTAAAACTATTAATGCCTTAGAAATCATAGGAACTTGTAAAATTTATCATATCAGTTAACATAATCCAGTATCTCTTACTTTTTATATTTTATATTTAAATCTTTCTAGGTACCTTGAGATAGATATCTTTTATTTGTACATTTTACTTTTTATTGTTTTATTTCTCTCTTTATATCTTTTATTTCTCTTTTATTTTTACTCTTACCTAATAATTTGTAGTTAGTACTTTAATATTTTTTATTTTATACTATGCACTTTATAATTTACTTTTATACATTATAGTTTTTATACACTACTTAATACCTTACTTTTTACCTTTTTTCTTAAATTTTACTAACATTTCTGTTATTCTTCATGTTGTTGTACTATTATAATTATGTATATCAATTATGTTAATGGCACGTGTTGTGCCGTATATGTGTAAATAAATAAATAAATAAATTAGATAACACTAATTACTTTTATTTTTTTCTCTTAGAAATCTTAGAGGTTTTTGCAGTTTTCGAAATATAAACCGTTATAATAAATTTGAACCGCTGAAAAATATTTTTGTTCAACTTAATTCGAACCATCCTATACCGAGGACCTTAAGAAGAAATTTACACTCTACTGGAGGTTTTATAGTAGTCGGAGGAAATGTTCATGTTAAGTATTTTCTGTTGAAATCCTAAATAATAATTCGCTTAAAAAATTTTATCCATTTCATTTTCTTAAAATTTAGTATCAAGGCCTTTTGCTTGTCATCTTCTTTCTTTATGATTTAAACTGAATCTTTCATGATCTTTCAACTGCGAAAGTATTAAATTACTAGAAAAAGGTAACAATTAATTTTGAACCTTCTATATATTTAATAAGATGCCAATGCCGAAAAAAGTAAATTGCTCCTGCGAATTAAAAAAAGATGAAAAAAATGATAAAGATCAAGACTTTTTTATATAATATTAGGTCCTTACATATGAAATTGGCGTTTTGCCGTACTGGCAACTTTGATCTTAAATATCTTTTCTTCACTAGCGTCACTTAGTTTACAAAATGGAAAACTTGAAATATCGCGTTACTTACGAGTACGAGTTCCACCGTGGCACCAGTGCTGCAGAAACGGCTCGAAGGATTAATGATGTGTATGGCGACGGTGCCGTAAAAGAAAACACAGTGTGTTTTTGAACGTTTTTGTTCTGAAAATTTCGACCTGCAGAACAAGCCCCGTGGATGCCGGAGACCAGAGTTGATAATGAAGAATTGAAGGCTATTGTGGAAGCGGATCCATCGCAAACCACATCCTAGTTAGCTGCGGTGTTAGTGATAAAATTGTTTTAATCCACTTGAAGCAAATTGGGAAGGTGAAAAAGCTTGAAAGGTGGGTACCTCACGAATTGAGTGAAGCAAATCAACAAACGCACCTTAGAACGCTAGACCACACACTGCACATCAGACGGCTACCAAATTAGAGGAGCTTCAATTGGAATGTCTAAGACATCCACCGTACTCTCCGGACCTTGCCCCAACAGATTACCATTTTTTTCGAAATTTGGATAACTTCTTGCAAGGGAAAAAATTCAACTCCGATGGGGCAGTCCAAACCGCCTTCAAAGATTTTATTGATTCCCGTCCGAATTGTTTTTTTAGTAAAGGGATCGATGAACTACCTATGAGATGACAAAAGTACATAGATAGCAATGGTACATACTTTGATTAAATAAATATATTATATTTTTAAAAAATCGACTTCATGTTCCTCACATACAAAACGCCAATTTCATATGTAAGGACCTGATATTTATATTTTTTCTAAGCACTTATTTATTAGTATCTATTTATTGTGAATAAATATGCCTGTGGGTATGTTGTAAGCCTTTGAGTGTGAGTATGTTGCCTATGCCATATTTATCTGTCTTTGTATTTTTGCCTTTCTCGTGTTCTTCTATATCTATTTTCTATTTTGTGGTTTCCCATTATACAAGTGTGCTTTAGTGTTATATTAATATTGATAAATTGACCTACCTTTGAGTTTGTTGCCGGAGTTTTATCTAACTGTTTTTGTATTTTATGCCTATGTATTCCTGTATTGAAGTTACTTGAAAAGATATTCTTCTGTATCTATTTTCTATTTTGTGGTTTCTCATTATACGAGCACTTTAGTGTCATATAAACATTTACCTGCTGTCAAGCTGCTATGGCAATTTAGCGGGTTCTTATGATGAAGAATATAAAAATAACAAAAAAAAACATTTTAAAAAATTAAATTAAAAAGAGCAAAGTTATTTTGATTGATTCCTGAAATATTAAGTCGTGTTGTGCAACCTCCTCCTCATTGCAGTTTTTGAACAAACGACAACTAACTGCTACCAAAACCTAGCTTAGTCTGTTTATGTAGATATTAATTGATAAATGTGGTGCAATAAAATTGAGAAAAAAAATGTTATGATATTCGCAGCGTACGTAAATTCCTTTTATCGGTTCTTCAAACTTTCATAATAATGTTGGCTTTTCCGGTATGCGTTCACTCCATCTGAGTGAGTAAACTAAGTTACCAGTTTTAATGCGTATTATCATACCTACCAGTAAATTACATTAAAAATACCTTTAATTAAACAGTCGTTGAAAGTACCTACAATGTCATTGGTATCATAGAGTGTCGAAGTTTTTTCCTTAATTTTAATTTTATCTGATATTATACCAACCCCAAAATTGTACGAACACACAAAACGCTCGCGCTGCTGAAAACTCATCTTGTTTTTAATTACACCTAACCTCAAATTAAAATAAGTATTCAGTACTTACCTATCTTGTTAAGCGGATACTTGGAGCACGTAGTGTGCCAAAATGGAGTTTAACAGTTGCAAACTACGCAGTTTGCCACAAAGTTATGCCTCCACAAAGCGTTAATATTTGTATCATGGCCCTGTTTATTCAAAATATACCTATCGTCATTTTGCTCGAGAGTTTGGTGGGTATTCGTATGAGCGATCGATGTGGGTGGGTCTCAACCCCAGCGCCTGGGCCCCCCTGGTCGCGCCGAGCCCCCTCACCAGTCCCCCCTGGGGCCCGCCGGCTCCCGGGGGGCCCGGCCCGCTATCCTCCGTCAGTATTTCCATGTTTATTTTCTCTTTCCACAGAGCGCTGCTGCCGATACTTCAAAATAAAAGAGACAAATGGAGATACGGTTTGCCTCCTAGCTAAGCTGACCATCATGAAGGAGAGCAAATTCAATGGAATAGTAAGTGATCGTGGAGCCATATAAAAGTAAGTAATCAGATAATATTTTCTTTGAGAACACAATTAAAATACCAATTAATAATATGATTCACTTTCGGAATCGATAAAATTTTTATACCAAATCTAGGTAATATTATCCAATCTTATCTTCGTAATCATATATATGGCACAGAATTTGTTTGCGTTGGGGCGCCGCTTTATTTTATCCCCGCTCAAAAAGAAGAAGATGGAGAGATATGTAATTACGAATGTTGGAGAGAGCGCGCTTATATTTAAAACGATAAAATTGAAGCGAAAATTGTGAAAATATGAAATAAAACACTACTCGTTTAAAATAGAGCAAAAATCTCGTGGGGAACGTCTAAAATAGCATTTAAAGAGTCACTGTGATTTTTTTCATACATGTAACTTCTAAAATAAGTTAAATGAACGTGTTTATAATAATTTTCGGAGCACACTTTGAGATTTTTTTCTTACGAGGGAATTTCATATAATTTGCGTTTCGGCGTAGAACACGTCTAGATATTATCATAAAAAATAACATATATTTTTTTAAGACCTTAAAAACTTTAAATGTTTAAGGGAGATATATATAGAAATCAGTAGAAATTCGGGTAGCGGCGGCTTAATTAGTAAAAGAACTCGGTGGGCTCTGGCATATTGAAATATGCACAGCCAATCTGGAACTTATTAGGTAGCCCCGCCTTCATTCGACTACCGAAGAAGTATGAATGAACGCTTAGATTAAGACAAACCACCATTTTATTGTAATAATAAGAAAAACTATATTACTTGAATAATTTATTAAAGTTAGCGACTACTGTTCGTCTTTTCCGGACCTCTGGATTTAACTTCGTCATCAGTTACGTTAATAGGTATGTTAAGTTGTACTCAAAACTTGTCTTTTGTATATAAGAATGATGAAAAATTACTGAGTAATTTTTCGCGTTGGCGTTCTCGCAAATTTAATTGCTGAAAGCAATTGCCAGTTTCACTTTTGCAATAAGTTGTGTTACATTTCCACATTTAATCAAATAGTATCGATTACTCTCCGCCTGTGACAAAACGCCCCCATCACGCTGACGGCCACCGCGATATAATCACCCGATGCGGTCCTGCGTGCGTCCACCCCCCGCGTGGGGCGCCCGGTGCACAGCCGGCCCTGACGTCATCACTCCGCGGTCGGCCCTGTCGTTGATGTATTATTATCAGTTGGCAAGACAACCGACAGGTGACCGCCGCACAGTGAAGTAAACTAGTTTCATTGAATGCTTTGTTTTTATAACTTTTGAGGGTTATTCCCAGCAATGTAATACATCATTGAAGAAGAAGATAACAATAAAAAAAACGAAAATCTGAAACAGAGCAAGACACAGAAAAATAGAAAAAGATAATGGTCGCAATTGGGACTCGAACCCAGACCTCTCGTCTAACCAGGTTGTGCGCGTTAACCAATTTCTCCATTGCCACCTTCTGTCAATCTCATATTTCAAATTTTAGAATTAACAATATTATCTTCAACTAATTTTTTTTGCATTAAATCCACACAGGAAAATAATTTCCCTCAGGGCCTATGTCATCTGAGATGCTGTGTGGAGGGTCTTGTTATTGAGCAGGCCCGGACTGGGACCATTTGGGGCCCTCCGCTAAAACCTGTAAAGGGGCCCCCTAACATGGGGTGGGGGGGGGGGCGCTCCAGAAAACGGGGGGTCCGGGAGCCTCCCCCGGATAATTTTTGCAAATTAGGTGCTTGAAAACAATGAAAAAGCGTTGCTACGCTATATTGGCACCTATAAAGAAGAAGAAATTCAGATAGGTTTTTATACGAATATTATGATTTTCGACTTTTGTTGACTTTATTATTTATTGAAATAAGAAATTCACAGTATTTTTAGAATACCACAACACTACTAAACACATGTTGTAGAACTGCCAATAATTATAACGGAGATCAAAATAAAGGCCAGGATTTTATTCACAACAAAGCATTAATGAATTATGTCAAAATTATTTGTGTAGTAAAAATAACGACAAACGGATTTTAGGGATTAGAAAAATAATACTAACATTAAAAAAAAATCCTGTGTGTTTAACAGTTTACAATGTTGTATACTAGAATAGAAGGGGGCTTAACTTAACTGAAATGATTTGACATTTTGCTTCCCTAGCCCTAAAGTAACAGTTTCTTTGTAAGCAACTCACTTGTAAAAGCTACTTCATCTGTTATTTTATTTTTCTCCAAATTATAAAAAAATCCCTCTCAACATTAATAAAAATATAAGGTCTTGGCCTAAGGACGACCGAAGTCGATTTTTGACGATTTTAAGTTTAGAAAAAACTCGTTCACTTGTGACTTGGGTGCAAGGTATGGAAAGAACAAATTTATGTACAATATATAGGTTGGTAAACAGTCCAGATTGAGTAAGTTCAAACAGAACAGAAAAAGCACATGTCAAACACTGGAAACGTTGTCTATTTTCAGAGCAGTAAATGTCAGCATTTGTTCCCGCTGTCGTTGGGTCCAAATCGTCTTCTTCGTCACTGCATCTGTCTCCGTAGTTCTCAGTGGACTCTGCCGCTATGAAGTTGCTGTATTGTTGTGCAAACCGTCGCAGCTCTATCAACAGCCGACTTCTTTCAATTTTACACAGTTTAGAAACAATGTGCACAGCTTCTGTGGGAAATGTTTGGATCTTCAAGATAAAGTCAAACTTTTTGGGGTCCAACCAGGGCCGGATTAACCATGTCGGGGCCCCTAGGCAACGCACGTCTCGGGTCGGTTTTCTCGCAAACAATATTTCTGAAGTTTGTGAACATCATAACTATTATAACTCAAAATCTTGACTTGACTTGACCGATGCGATGAGTTTTTTTTAACATTTTATAATAACAAATTCACCGAAATTTTTTAGCGAAAATCGCGTTTTTTTTTTCAAAATGCTGCCAAAAAAAAAAATCGAAAAAAAAACTCCCTCTGACTACCTAGGAAAACATATTACGTTACTTGGTGTATGCAAATCGAATGTATAGTTTTTTTAATATGTTGTCAACCAGGTTGAAAAACGTGTTAAAAAACTTTCGAGAAAAACGCTTTCAAAGTTTTGCTGAGGATAATTCAACATACAAATTGTTTAAACGGTTTCATATAAAATGCTGGATCTCCATCAATTTTACCAATTTCCTCAAATAGTGAGAGCATTATTAACAATGCATCTTTCAGAAAATGAAATAAAAATATTTTTTGCAGTGTCCTTAAAGCCTTGTTGAGGATTTAACCAAGGGAACATGGTGGCGTTTAGAGGCCCCCCAGAGTCAGAGGCCCGTGTGAACTGAATAAAAAACTTGTAAAATTTCATCAAATTCACTAAGGGGGGAAGCTTGTAAAACATTTATATTTTAAAAATATAATTACAAATAAAACAAAACAAATGCCAATATAAACCACACACGACACCTTCAATCACTTCAGATACTAAGTAATGTTGCAACAAAAAGAAGGAAAGAAAAGTAAAATACAACTATGATTATATATTTGTTTTAATTATAGACTTTTTATTTATTGTTTGTGCATGATATGAACATTAGTTATTTATTGGGTTATAAGCTAATTATTATTATAATTTGTTGTTTTCTTTAATGCGTGTACCTAATGTTATTAACCTGTAAATGTTTCTAATAAAAAAAAATGAAAACATCTTGAAAACTGACTTTTTCCGAAACTTCGTTGCTCACCAATTGAAGCAAGTCAGTTTTTCTCGGGACGCGGGGCCCCTTGCCGATGCGGGGCCCCTAGGCAGTTGCCTACTCTGCCTTAGGAATAATCCGGTACTGGGTCCAACCAAGAGCAATCCTGTAAAAACGTCTTTGTTTGCTCAAAATCTTTCTTCAATACTCATCCTCGCACAGTCTAAAATATCAAAATATACAATTTTGTAATGTTGAACTGTTGAAATAGAGTCGGTTTCATCTTTTGATTTTTCACCGGGCATTATAACTACTAA
Source organism: Limnephilus marmoratus (assembly GCA_917880885.1). NCBI lineage: Eukaryota > Metazoa > Arthropoda > Insecta > Trichoptera > Limnephilidae > Limnephilus > Limnephilus marmoratus. Next base: position 30,856,611 of record OU862910.1, read on the forward strand.
TAAGACATTTTTTTTGTACGTTTTGTGGGGCCCCTTCGGGGCCCCCTCACGCCGGGGGCCCTCCGCGATCGCGGACCTGCGGACCTGGCCAGTCCGGGCCTGTTGTTGAGGAGTGGAAGGAATGAACATTGGTCTTGAAGAGACCCATGTTGTAGAAAGGAGGAAACACAGAGGCCGGCAAATCGTTTCACATGACAAATGTCAACCGTGTACATATGTTGGGCGCGCGTTTGGCGTGTTTCCCGACTATGCACCGGTGCCGAGGGGATCAATGACGCTAGGTCCTCGGAGCATGTTCCATTGTAATACCGGTAGAACAAGGATAGCATTCCCACCCGATGCTTGCGCTCTGAAGATTGCAATTCGTCTGTTAAGATGAGTGAATCTATCAAACGGACCGCCGGTTTTTGTACAGAGTCGAGGGTATTTTTCAGGTATTTAGGAGCTCCAGACTAGAGGTGGCTGCCAAATTCAACCATGGGGCGCACTTGTGAGTTGTACAAGGTTAGCAGTTGTGCACTATTAATGTAATGTACGCCCGTTAATTGTAAGTGTCGAAATTTTTTTTTAATTTTAAACAATTTTTTACGGGACACATAATAATATAAATAAAGTTTAACTATCAAAAATATAAAGACTTGTTTACGTTCATAATCACTAACTTGTTTCAAAAATCAAGTCAATTCCTTCTCACGTCTGCAGGCAACTCGTGATGGCTATATTTTTTTTTTATTTGATTTAGATACCGAAAAATTCAATTTCAAGACTAAATTTTTTTTCATCGCTTTATTAAAAATTTAAAAAAAAAATTATTTGTCGTTTTTGTCATTCTATAAGGAGTGGTTGGAGAAACAAAAATAAACCCATAACTTTTGATACGGGAGGAATTTTAGCCAAAATTAAATTATATAATTATCTGATCTTATGAGTAGTTAATGCTAAATTTTTAAATAATAAAATTTTAAATAATTATAAATTATCTACGCTTCATTTTTTTCGTTGAAATTCCATATTATGCATATATCAAAAGTTATATGAGGAGGAGACACTGTGCTCCAGGCATTGGCTACGGGAGGTAGTCGCGGCGGACAGGCCCGGACTAATGACCGAATCAACCGGCTTGCGGAGATAAATGATCTACGTGCAGTATTTACCTACTCACAGAAAGTACCTACTCCTGCGAATTATACCCATGTTTTTTTGTACTTTCGACTTAAATGTACAAATGAATGTCAACTGATCTCTTCCCGTGACGATAATAACACGAAACTAGAACTAATTCATTGGAATGAATTTATAAAAATTCGAAAGCAAATTTATTTATTGGTGCAACAAAAGGCGTATTTAATAAATAAAAAAATCAAATTTTGATGTGTTTCTTTCAATTTTCCCTTATTCCGAGACTTGGATATAAATTCATACAGGGGTATAAATAAAACTCTTTAAAAATCTTTATTCGAAATGTGTATTTCATTTATTCAAATTTTGACAAATGCTTAATAGACGTCGTCATTTATCAAGTTTACGAACGTTCTAAGGGTATTTTTTTATCTTTTTTAATGATCCAATGTTTTTTTTAATGTTTTTTAAAAATATTTACCTCAGGATCATGTACTTAACAAATCCTACAATTATAACATCTCATGATTTTTCGCGGGTCTGCGCTTATAATAATCGTAATTCTTAGAAAATTTCAATTATCTGACCCCACTTGTGAAAAGTCGTTACCTATAAATTACCAAAGAAGAAAAAACACTGTTTTTCGGCGTAGTTTCACACATATAATTTGACATGAATCATTTTATTTAATATTATTAATGTACATCCTTTACTACCCGTCGCCAGCGCTGAATCTGCCATACGTTCAAAAACGTGCAAAAAACCTGGCGCCAACTCCGAAGGGGCGCCGTGAGAAAATAAATATTGTATTAAAATTTAGTTATAATATTCCCTGAATCGTTTCAAAATTACCCATAGTACGAAATAATTATTACGCTCTAGCAACACTTTCCAAAGAAACAGAATGCGCACGCATAAATAAACCAGTCATGCGCACGCATCAGGTTGGTTTACGGCTTACGAATTTATAGTCAGTTACAGAATTTTTTTACAAATTCCATATATTTAGTTTAAACGTAAGATCTATTTTTCCATATACCTTTTACCGTCTTTTACGACGAATGGGTGCGATCCAAATTCAATAACCAATCACAGCGCGATGTTTTTGTTCAAGAGAACAAACAAACCGACCGCCTTTCAAAATGCTGCAATTTTAGTTAGCGTACGCTCGCTATTGTTTTATTTTGTACGATTTAAGTCTCTAGGAGAAGGTAGTTAAAGACCATTTTCTTATGAAATCTTCAGTAAATTCCATTAACAAAAACATCGCATGGTTTGCAGTATTTGCAGGTTGCAACGTGTTACGTGTTGACAGTTTGATCATTGCAGATCATTGATTTGACATATTATTTAAAGTTCGTTAAATGTATAATTAATATCTATTAGATTTGTTGGATCTGTTATTTTGCGGTGTCAGTGTAAGCGTCTTTCGTAAGCCGTTGATACCATACGTCAGTGTTTAGTGTTTGTATGGTGTTTGTTCGCTCAATTTGGTGTTTGTTCGCTCAACACGGGAAATGCAAGGTACAAATTTGAGGTTATATTCTTATTAGTCGGAAGCTGTAGATGCTATTCTTGTGTTGTATGTTGCCATGAGAACGTATTTGTATTTGCTTTTTCTATTAATATTCGCGTTGGGTATATACATAAACGCAGTAAATCTCAAGAATGTCTAATGGATCTAGTTCAGCTAAACCACCCGCATTGTCTCGTAACCTATATTTTAAATCATGGTACGGGCACAAACAAACAATTCGTTGTATTATTTTAAAGCATAACTTGCAAAAAGAGTTTTTCCTAAAATAATTAAAATAGCACCATAATTTTATGTTTACCCAATAGATTCAGAGAGTATAGGGCTCCTGGCGATTCCCCCTTTAAAAAAAAACGAGTGTGAGAGCTACCGCCAGGTCACTTGGAAAAGTTACACCCTTTATATGTCTTGATTTTATTTGATAAATTAGTGTAAAAAATAAAATTAAATAAAAAAAATTAAAAATTGGGGAGAACGTATTTTTAATCAAAATAAAAATGTAGGGGGTGGGGGCGCCATCGGTACCTACTGCACAGGGCGCCAGATTTCGTAGATCCGGCCCTGCCCATCGCCTTAGTTCTTGTACGTTCAATAGACCATTAGAAAATTTTATAGGAGGAGAAGGTTTTCTTTCATTATTTCAATGAAACATTATGGTAGGTGTTTAAGATAAAGCTATTTCCGTAAAGGTAAATGACTCGTCAGCTTAAATAATTCTTAGTGAAGTGATTAATTTTAAAGTGGAGATTGAACAAAAACTAAAATGGTCTGTTGAACATACAAGAATTGAGGCGACGCGACGTAACTGGTATCAAGCTGCCATTAAGTTACAATATATATTTTTAATTAAATCACAACACAATAATTCTGCACTCTGAAGATCATCAAATTATGATAATTGATTATTATTATTATAGCAATAATAACCCTCTCGGTAATCAAAGGAAGAAGAAATATTAGAGAGTAAATTAACCAAAAGGGGGGTACCGACTCGCGCGTCTGAATCTTTTCCACGTCTGGGAGTAGGTACTAACGTGCCAGTCTCTCTCCTCTCTACCGCCAGCGGGGGTAGGTACTAAGGCTAGGTACTCCTCTGTACCTTCCCGGGGAAACGTCGCCAGTAATTTTGAGAAGGGTTGTAGGGTTGGAGTAATCATTTGAAAAGGGTTCGCGGGAATATTTAATAGTTATCCGCCTGAGTTAACTCATTAAACAATAACGAGACTAAACAAGTACAAAAAAGCTACGGAATTAGTGATGAGCATAATCGAAAGGTACCTGCCTCTCAGAGGCATTTGAATATTCGAATGAATTTTCATGAAACATGTAAATCGTCATATGTATGTTTTACAGATACTACTATTTGACTGGCTTGGGGTATTTCGCCATACTCTCGACAAGCTGGCAAAATAACTATCCATTGTAATTAATAAATACTTGCAATTGGTAAAAAAAACGCGGCTAAACTTATCCGACGTAGACCCGGTAAATCAGTTGATTTTAACCTCGGCTTAAAAGGCTCGGAACATTACCAAAATTTACGTAAATTGCCTAATTTTAGAAGTTATTATATTCATCGAGCGATAAGAAATATCGATTCTATTCATTGATAACAATTTAAAATAGTCTGATAAGGGATTTTAAAAGTTCCAACGTCAGAACAGTTTGTCTTGGAATAGTGCACGACTCCGGCAAACAAATACTGTTTAAAAGTAGTACTCGCATGCTGATTGAAGTGGGGAACTTTATCAAAAAACAAGTCTTAAAAAATCGTTACAAAATAAAAATATTCTAGTTTAATAAAATAAACTGCCGTCGTTAACATTTCCAAAGATCGTCGTCTCCCGATGACAGTAGAAATAATAGATATAGCAGTCGCGTAGACGACAGTAGATTGAGTTTTCAAAGAAAAAGAAAAATGTTGCTCTATTAAAATCATAGACAATCCGCGAATATTGGTGGTATCTAGGCTTGCAACCCTATACACGGTTCATATTCCAAGCCGCGCTAAGCTCGACATTCCAATCAAGCCGAGCTTAACCTTTCAAAGGCCAGGAACGCGCCCGCGCGCGAGACTGGAATTTCAAAAAAGAATATTAATTCAAATAATTTGGATGCGATTTTAAATTTTATTCCATTAATTTATAACATAAAATAAAGCTTAAAATAGCTTCCTCCATTCTTGTTATTAAGGTAATTTAAAAAAGGTAAGGTAAAAAACCCTGGCCCTTGACAGGTTAAGGGCCCGCAACCCGGATTTGTACCGATTTATTACATATTTCCCTTAAACACGGTAAGTTTTAAAGCTCTTAAAAAAATATATGTTATTCTTGAAATTATATATAAAATTCCCTCGATAGAAAAAAATCGCAAAATATGCTCCAAAAATTTATTATTAACACGTTTGTTTCAGTTATTTTACAAGTTATATGTATGAAAAAAAATCACAGTGTTTCTTTAAATGCTGTTTAAGATAATGTCCGCGAGATTTTTGCTCTATTTTAGTCGTGTTTTATTAAACATTTTCGCAATTTTCGCATCGATTTTGTCGCTGTAAATGTTAGCGCTCTCCTCTAACATTCGTAATTTCGTATCTCTTCATCTTCTTCTTTTCGGGCCCGGTTGCAGAGCCTTAATATCAACTGATATAACGGATCATTGTTTATAGGTTCAAGTACCGAATAGTAAGCAAAAAATTTACAAATAAATAAAATTCATAAATCTAAAATACTTGTTATCCGATGAATAGTGCTTTTATCGGGTGTAATAGTGAAATACCCCAATGGAATCATATATTTTCGATTGTTATTTATTTACGATACATTATACGCTTCATTTGCCTATATATTATTTGTCTATTTATTCAAATATGAATTTTGTTCAAAAAATAATTAATTTGTTAATTGTGTTTCATAATACAAACTTAGATTTTTTTCATAAAATTTAATCGATTATTTTAATTCATTTTAAATGGATTAGAAAAATCGCTGCACAAAAAGCTTGCACGCCAAAGATGTGAAAGTTGATTAGTCAATAAATATTTTTAAGAAAATACAAAAAAAAAGTTGTAGTGAGAACAGAGTAAGAAAATGCTTTTAGAATCCCAATTTTTGTACAAAGCAGTAGAAATTGAAATTGTTAGCGACGATGCTTAAAATAATTGTGTTTCTGTCAGTTTTTCAGTGGTCAAATTTTATTGAGTTAGATTTTAATTCTTCGTCCTATTGATAAAGTATAATATCCAAAATTTCGGCTGCTATTTGTGAATAAATAAGTAACGAACACAACACCGAGACAACCTTTTCGCGTTGCTTTAAATGCCTATACCGAAATGCCAAATCGAAAAATACCATACTCGCCTTTCCATTGAAACTTCACCAGCCAAATTGGTAATTAACGGGAAAGAGAAGCACGCCCATGGTCGGCCCGCTCTGACGTCACACGCTGGCATTTTTAGAGCGCGCCCCGCCGGGTCCCGTTCCCTGGGGGGCCACTCGCTGGGCCCCGCTCCCCGCCCCCTCCAGGGGCCCACCACCCCCCCCTGGGCACAACGCCCCCCTCCTGGCCACCTGGGCCCCGAGGACTCGCGTAAAGGTTTAAGTGTCTCCTCTTCTGAATTTCAAACGGACGAGCGGTCAAAAGTTCACGGATAAGCGCGATGAAACGAAGTGTTCAATATATCACACTGCAGATAAACTCGAGTGGAATATACTCTCAGTATCACCCTGGTAAAAGTTGAGACCAATTAAGACAATTTATTATTTACATATCTCGTCGATAAAATAGATTCCTGGAAAAATCAACAAATAACATTAATGATTTTTCGAGGAATATAACCTACAAGTACCGTCCTCTTTTTTCCTACGCAATACAAAGGCCGATGGAGGGGGGGGGGGTTTGAACCCCCTAACACCCCCCCCCCTACTTATTTTTATTGTAAGCAAGTTTCACACTCACATTCCTCTAAAAAAATTTGCCTCAACGGTTAAAGGGTGCCTTATCTACAAAATTAAAATTCTTTTTCTAAATAAAATGATGACAAAATAATTAACTTTACTTGCAACTGGCATGGCCATTTTCCTCCGTTTCAACATATTTGCTCACAATTTAAGTTCGATAATCCTACATGAGGTTAATTCCTTTATTTAGATAGAAAACATGTGGAGCTGAACGGGGAAGTATAAAAATACAATACTTATACATAAATACATATTTACATACGATAATTTTTTAAAATCGTTTTAAGTTTAAACAAAAGTAGGTACCTACTCAAAGTTAAAATATTTTTTCTGCAATATTATGTCCGATGATACCTAGGAAAAGTATGGATTTTCGATATCTTCCAGGTTGGTAACTATAAAAAAACTTTTCCTTTTGTTTTACAAGTTTTGTGGAAAACTGTGACTAGACTCTTCTAGACAGTTGTTGGATTTTAGTAAAAAAACATAAAAAAAAAAACAAAAATACTGCACTCCACAGGAACTTATTTGCATTGTACCTAGAAAAGGTATAGATTACCTAGAAAAAACGGTATCAATGAAGACATTTATTCTATACACACAACCGCCATTAATCCATTTTTATTGGTTTTGAATGCAAACGACGATCAAAAAAAATCCAAATTCTCAACCACGATTTTTCTTGAGAATTTTCTCAAGGCGTTTGTCTGCATATTTGTTAACCAGTAGGAAGTAGGAATGCATTACCTAATAAAAATAACTGAATTAAATAGAGGCTGTAATACCAATAACTAAATTGTAATATTAAATTCCTGAAAAATTTACCATAATTGTTAGAAGTCATGGCTAAAGTTCGGTTTTTGGGGGAAATTCCTAAAAAATAAAACTAGTTATTTTTATACTAATTATGGGCCGGAAAAACCGAATCTGAAAGAATTAGGCGGCGGAAAGCAATATTAACTGAGTTACACGACTTTAAAATTTTTTATACGCATACAGGAAAATAGCCATTTTGGAAACATTCTGATTCCTACAAAATCAAACTAATAGTTATTTTTATACTAACTTTGGGCCGGGGAATCCGAATCTGAAAGAATTAGGCGGCGGCAAGCAATATTAACTGAATTACACGACTTTAAAATTTTCCATACATGCTCATGAAAATATTCATTTCGCAAGCTGATTTTGACTTGACACACGTAGTACAAAGACCATAGAAAACAAGATAACATAGATGTTTTTACCACACAAAATTAAGTGTTGCCATTAACAAGTAATATCAATAACGTAAAATAACACGTTTATATTTTAAGTACTTATTCTTTATAAATTTTACTCACTTTTGTATCACAAACCATGTTACATAAACCCAGCGTAGATGCTAAACTACTTGAAAACAGGGATGTTTTATTGCCGTGACGCGAGCAGGCGGTATAAAGGGGCACAAACCATGTTACACAAACCTAGCGTAGCCGTTAAACTACTTGAAAACAGGGATGTTTTTTTGCCGTGACGCGAGCAGGCGGTATAAAGGGGCACAAACCATGTTACACAAACCTAGCGTAGCCGCTAAACTACTTGAAAACAGGGATGTTTTTATGCCGTGACGCGAGCAGGCGGTATAAAGGGGCACAAACCATGTTACACAAACCTAGCGTAGCCGCTAAACTACTTGAAAACGTAGGCTGTTTTTTTAAATTGATGCGAGCAGGCGGTATAAAGGGGCACAAACCATGTTACACAAACCTAGCGTAGCCGCTAAACTACTTGAAAACGTAGGCTGTTTTTTTAAATTGACGCGAGCAGGCGGTATAAAGGGGCACAAACCATGTTACACAAACCTAGCGTTAGGTTAGGTTAGGTTAGGTTAGGGACGTGAGCAGGCGGTATAAAGGGGCACAAACCATGTTACACAAACCTCGCGTAGCCGTTAAACTACTTGAAAACAGGGATGTTTTTTAAAATTGACGCGAGCAGGCGGTATAAAGGGGTACAAACCATGTTACACAAACCTAGCGTTAGGTTAGGTTTGGTTACGCATTTTTAAGATTACGAATTTTCATACTTTTGGTTTAAGAATACGGCCGTTGAGATAGTTGTAATTCATAAATATAGGGATAAATATTTTTTGAGACTTGGTAACACTGCCAACACATGTTTTCGTAGATTTCTTGTTTATCTATGATTTTGTACTGAATGAGTCAAATTCAGCTACCGAAATGAATATTTTCTTGTTTGTGTGTATTGAAAATTTTAAAGTCGTGTAATTCAGTTAATATTGCTTGCCGCCGCCTAATTCTTTCAGATTCGGATTCCTCGGCCCAAAGTTAGTATAAAAATAACTATTAGTTTGATTTTGTAGGAATCAGAATACTTCCAAAATGGCTATTTTCCTGTACGCGTATAAAAAATTTTAAAGTCGTGTAACTCAGTTAATATTGCTTTCCGCCGCCTAATTCTTTCAGATTCGGTTTTTCCGGCCCATAATTAGTATAAAAATAACTAGTTTTGTTTTTTAGGAATTTCCCCCAAAAACCGAATTTATTCCGAAGTCATAAAACATTGAACTAATTGGAGAACATTTTTTTAAATCACGTAACAGAGTAGAAAATATTTAAAATTTATGACAATAGTGCTGAAAACATAAAAATACATGATGGAGAGTAAAGCATAAAAATAAACAAAATAGTGTGGTAAATTTTAAGATAATAAATTTAGAATGAAAAACCGTTCTCTTGATTACGTAAAAGAGTGGAAAACTTAAAAAATTTTAACTTGACAGATTGGAAAACATGCGAAAGAAATTGAAAACTCACGCTTGAGAGACCTGGGTTTCGCCTGTTTGCGGCGGGACATGCCGCACGCCCTCCCGACCCACGTGGGTGACAGGCTGTCCACCCAACCCCACTATTATACCAGTAATCAATCACAACAACCACCCAACACCACCCACAATATCACAACTAATCAACAACTACTAAACACCGTATCCATTTCGTAATCGCTTCAATACAACCCAAACATTTTGACACCAAAACAACAATAGTCCATCATAGTAACAACAAAAAAACCTCCACAACAATATGTTTAAAAGTTTAAACTTAGAACAAATAAATTTCGGATGGCAACAATTTTTTCAGTGTGTTTTTCGCTCTTTTAAAATAAGAACTGTTTGTATTTTGGTTTGAAACTAGAGTTCGTGAATTTATTTGCAGATTTTCGCGATGCCCCAACGCTAGGGGATGCCGTCCGCCTAGCGGCAGTCGGCGCACTGAGCGTTGGGGGAGGAAGTCCCAACAAGTGGGAAGAAAACTCGCGCGTGCGTTCCATTCATTCCGCATTTGAATTTCAAATGTTTCGAAAAACTTTTGAAAATTCACTGTTGGTCAAGGTTCGTCGAAAATGCTTTAACAAGGTTAGCTCATCGAGGGGGTGGAGCGGTGGTTGGCTAAAAATGTGTGACGTAGCTCGCAGTCCATGTTCCACTGGGAGCACGGATAATAGAAACAAAGGACTGGGAGATTTAAATTAACTGCAATACAAGTGGCAGTCTTTTTCTTCGTTCTACTCGTACGTCACGCGTTCGAATTCCAAAAGCGGCCCGACGAATTTTTTCGAAAAAGGCTCGTGTGAGCTAACCTAATTCAAGTTGCAACTAAATTTCCGCATTACATAAAAGAGTTAAAATTATGGCTAAACCATACAGATGTAAAAACTCTATTTATTTAGTTTTATATCACTTTCTCGCAAACTTTACACCTATTATTATAATGTATATCATTTATTACACTATACACGTATTTAACCGTACACTATTGTTTACACTTTTTGTACAAACTGTTAAAACAAATTTTGTTTTTGCTTTATATACCACTGTTTGTTTTTTTCTAGGTACTAAATAAAACTTATTTTAACTATATTACCCGCGCACAGGCTGCGCCTTAGTGGGTTCCCACATTATTGTTATGATTTTCCAAATATGTAAATATAAATTGTAAAATATGGGAAAAATATAGGAATTTAAAAAAAAAAACCTTGACTGTTGGTTTTCTTTTCGTTTTCGTGTCTATGGTCATATTCATAAATAAACCGATCCCGTTTTGTTTCCAGATAGTGTTGAAGCTGTTTTTTAATAGTTTTTTCCAGAATTTTCGAACATTTATTAAGTAAACCGAAATAAAAAATATATATATCTTCTCTTTCTTAAACTTAAAATATTAAAAAAAACTTCAGACTTCTCAAAAAATCACATATTTTTTACTTATTTGAGATCAATCCCTGGATTGTGTACATGCAAAAATATTGAACTGGTTAAGGATATATTTATTTAGGTGTAATTATTGACTGCCTTTTCAAATGGGATTTACAAATAAATAAAGTCTGTGAATGTCTGAGATCTATTGTTAGTAGATTATATAAACTTAAATTCTATGTTCCAATATGCACACTTCGAATAATTTATTTATCATTAGCTGAATCTATTATAAGGTTCGGAATTAGAGCTTGGGGACTTTCCTGTAAGACAAATATAAATCATGTTCAATCAGTTCAAAATTCATTAGTTAAATTATTATCTCATAAAAGTTTATCCGAACAAAGGCACAATTTTACCAGAATCTCAAAATTCTCTCAGTAAGAGCAATTCTGTGGCATAAAATTATTTTTCAGCATATGAATAGCCCTATATACATAAATAGACTGGACCACACTTACAATAATCGATTTACGTTAAATAAAGGACTAATCGTACCTAAGCACTTAAACAAATATGGACATGGAACGCTGGACTACATGATACCCACTTGCTTAAATATGTTACCTGCTAAAAATAAAATTTAATTTAATTAAAATTAAATTTAAATGTACAAATAATGTAAAAAATATTATATTGAAAAAGTGGCTCGCCGAAAGAAATAGTTTGTATTAGACACTAACACAAAAAATTGTCTAACTGCATAATAAGTTTTATTTTTTAAACTTCAAAGTAAAAGCACCCATTGACAAACTACTTAAAAGTAGTTTATTGGGACTTTTCTTTTTTTCTGTAATATTTTATTTTAATTGATTTCCTGTAATATTGTATAAGTTTTTCTTTCTAATAAAAAAAATCAACTTTTGGTTTAATTCTTACGTTTTTTAACTTTTTTTTAATTTTCATTACACGAAGGACAAATTAAAATTTGGTGATCATCACATAAGGACAAATTAATATTTGGTGATCATTACATATACGCCTGCAGCATTTCGAGCAAGTTTTCCTTGTGCTTTCCTTGTGTTCCGCCAGTGCACGCATGGGCTATATACGTAGCCCAACAACTTTAAATCGTTATTGTTCGCATTTGCGCCAGCGTCGATCGCTCACGCCACACTGAATGCGTCGAGCAACAACCAATCGTAGCTTAGCTAGAGACTTGAGGTTAAATCACGCGATTTCACGAAGTTATGAACAAAAACAATACCCTGGGCTACAAATGTAGTGCGTGTACTCTAGTGTTAAATATCTTTCGAATATCTATTTAATTAATTTAATTTTAGAACGGTAATAATTGATGTTAAGCATAAAGGATTTACAGAGCTAATTTTACACACTGTTTTTGTCAGTAATCGCATCTTATTCGTGGGCTAGTCTGTAGGTATTTATATTTGACATTAGGTATTAAGTATATACTTCAGCATCCCTTATACAAAAAGTCACCAACGGCCACTGGTAGGTAGGTACATAGGTTGCCTAAATAAATAGATTTATTTAGATTTTTTTCTCAATTTTGTTTTATCTAAGCCACGAAAGAAACAATTGCTCTCAATGTACCGAGAACGTATTGCCAAGTGCTCTGACATACACAATATCGTGAATTTGTATATACATTGATAAAGGGCCATGAGTTTTATAGAAATTCCTCCTTCAGCAGAATTTTTATTTATTTTTAAATGGAACTATTATTTATATAAGTAGTATTAAGTTTATTTTTTTTCTATCTACGGAGGTCCTTCGTAAAATGTATAATTGCAGGTGAAATATTTAAATACACATTACACTCAGAAAAAAAAATTATGAAATTCAATGAGCTACATTGTGAGAAGAAATATTAAACAAATATGGGGGCTCTGTGATTGTTTAAATGGTTTTAAATAAATAAAATGGCTCTAAAATGGCTGAAAGGAAAATAATGTTCTTTTTAAAAAGCCTTACGTTCCAAGCTAATAATTTACATCGGCATCAAACAGTGGTCTGAATTAGTGCTAAATCCTGAAAGGAGATCAGTCTACATCATATTCTAAGAAAATTTATTATCCCAAATGTACTTAGTTATTTTTAAGGCTACTTCACGAGATAATTTACATGTATATCTTTTTTTATATTAAAAAAGTATATATTTTATGATCTGTTTTACTGGATGATTGGTTATTTATTATAAATTTTAAAAACAGGTATTTTTTTATTAATTTTGTTGATAGTATGTGCCGTACACACCGTCAATGAATGTAAATATTTATTTAACATCCAGAGGGCTTTTACTTACTATGTACATTAGAAATATTAGGTTTGTACATGAGAAAAGAAAATAATAATTATAAAATTGCATTAGATCATAGGCTCTCAACGTGGGCGATAACGCCCCCTGTGGGCGTTTGAGACTTTCAGAGGGGCAGAAGAAGAACCAAAGAAAATTAGGGGGCATTAAGATGGCACAGTGAGGGCGTAGGCAGGTAAAAAAATATGGTCTAAAAAGACAAAAAACACGCCAATCACATACCTACTAATAATAATCTTACTTGTTTTATTTTTATGAATTAGGGAACGTACCCATACTAGGTGACCCGTTCAGGAGGGGGGGTCATTCAAAATACCACGCTTGGTCACAATGAGCGGCGGGCGGCTTAGGTTTTTAGTCACCGGGGGGAGGTTAAAAATTGCAAAAAGTGGGTCACGTGGTATGGGACGTCCCCTTATCATGAATACAAAAAGGAAGGAGGTATTACTTAAAACACAAAAGAATTGTTTTTTTAACTTACTAAACAAAAAGTTAATATAACAATTTCAAATATAACATTGTCAAAATAAGGTTAAGAACCTATGCATTAGATGAAAATAAACAAAAATTTTAACAAAACAAAAAACGACTTCAAAAAATGCACTAAAAAGTAAAAAAATAATTTCGTATTTTTCTACAACTTCATAATCAACTTACTTTTTCTAATCATCAATATGTAGGTACGATTGTTACTTTTGGAGTCGGTGTCAGTCAAGGTAGGTTTGTAACTACATACATAGTTATAGGTGAGGTGTGCTTGTATCGCACAAGCAACTTGACGAGGCGAGAGGCGAGAGCGGAGCCGCGGCGGCGCGGGGAGCTGTCAAGTGAACCCGCCGGGCCGGGTACCTTTGCTGACACCGACTCCAAAAATAACAATCGTACCTACATATTGATGATTAGAAAAAGTAAGTTGATTATGAAGTTGTAGAAGAATACGAAATTATTTTTTTACTTTTTAGTGCATTTTTTTAAGTCGTTTTTTGTTTTGTTAAAATTTTTGTTTATTTTTTGATTTTTAGTGAATCTGAAGTACACTAACTAATTTGTCTGAATATGGGTAAACCTACTAAACGTACTGCTCATATGAGACAGACATAATTTGACCATAGCGACGTTAAGGTCAAATTAAGAGATTCGGCCGAGTTTCGTTAATTTGTCATGGATCCGATAATCAGAACCTAACCAAACTCTCATTAAATTACCCTTGAAGTATATCCTTTCCAATAAAAAAAGAATCATCGAAATCGGTTGGCGTGATATTGAGTTATTCGTCCATTTGTCGCGCACATACTTATGCAAATTTAAGACTTATATGGTTTTCTCATGGATGCTCTTGTCGGAACTGGACCAAATTAAAATGGGACCACACGGGAAGCATCAGTTTTCAACTAAAAAAAGAATCATCACCCAGTCAAAAGTTTTGGCGTAACAAACATAAAAAAAAAAAAATAAATAAATAAAAAAAAAATAAAAAAAATACAGTCGAATTGAGAACCTCCTCCTTTTTGAAGTCGTTTAAAAAAAAACAGAAATGAGATTTTAAGAAACATTTTTTTTAATTCAATAAAAGGTTTAGTACATGCTGCAGTCGAATTTTGAATTTTGTTATTTTTTCTGAATAGAATCTAACTAGATTCGTTTATGATTATTTTTTTACTAATATATTTCAATTACAATTTATATATGTATAATAATAATATCATAATCCAGTACAAAGCACTCACCCAAATAAAATATTCCGCATTCCTCACTCAAAAACCAACTACACACAACAATCGTTTTTATAAGAACATGCACAAAGTGCACGCACAAAGTACACTTATCAAACGCTGATATTTTTCATTTTTCCGCGAGTCAATTTAATAAATGCGTACTAGAAAAAATAAATTACAACGTTAAATACATACCCAGTAGCGTAGCGAGGGGGGGCGGGGGGGGGGGCGGACCGCCCCGGGTGCCACCCGAGGGGGGGGTGACACTCGAACGGAAATGGAAAAAAAATTACGAATGTGCAAAATTGCCACAAAAAATATTTTACATGTGAACACTGACTGTTATTTAGCTCGGTTGGTCGGGGATTCCCGAAAAAATGTTTCATAAGCTAAGGTGATTCGTCTACCAAATGTAAAAGCGCCCTCAGATATCGATCAGCTGTCGATTATTTGGATGAGAGGTCACCTTCGCATTACTAAATTATTTTATCCAATATTAGATTGGGTATTATCCAAAATCTAGTTTTATGGTTACTAAAAATAAAGATTCTGTATATTTTTAATAATTTAACTACATGTACAAGTATAATTAATAAACTAGTAATCCTTAAGAGCGTTTAACCAGCCAGCGGACGAAAATCCACATTTCGTCGAAAGTTGTTCTTACGATCGTGCAGGGCGGTTACAATGAGAAAGATTAATTATTCTCCGTACCAGCTTTTTAAAATTTTAGCTCAATATCGAATTTATTTCAATTCAAATTAGCTTTAATTTATACCTTCATCCAAAAATGCTGAAAGGCGTGATGATAAAACTAATAAAATAATGTACTTTTTGTAGTTATTTTTTGATTATACGTAAGTATTCATCATTTTTCAATAATGCCTAAATTTAATAAGAATGTTAAAAAAATCTAAAATATATCAGTTTGTAAGTGCGCAAATAAATACACAAATGGACCAATTTTCGTCAAGAAACTGTACGTACATATTTTTTTATGATTTTATTAAAAATTCTAAAACATGCGTTTGCCAGATAATGTATTGATTTATTTTACTGCATGATTATATTATTTGAAATGGGTGTGGTATAATAAAAAATCTTTTTTGAAAATTTAACAAATCTGCCAACGACCTATGGAATAACCTTATTGTCCTAAAAATTTAAAAAAAATTCTCAAAATTTATTACATGCGAATGCTAGATAAAAGAACTATCTTTCGAAATCCATTTATAAATTTTTTGTGGAAAAGAGTCAATACGTCTAAAATCTAATTTGAAAATAACATATTTCTGGTTTTCTCTGGTAATGGCCTCTTAAATCAGATGTTTGCCTAATTTTAAAAAATAAGTTTTTTGGTTGGCGACGTTACGTGAGTATGGCGTCTTGACGGTGTATTTATTCGTTGACCCGGCCTACACTAATTTCACATTTTTCCAAATTTAAGTTAAGAGTGAGTCTGTGTAAGAATCAAAAAGCTTGAATAAAAGTTAAGTTACACACGGAACAAGCAAATGGTTTTCCTCCGAATTTTGGAGCGTATGGGGTGCAACTCAAATTTAGAGCTCATCTCAAAACTGGTATCAATTTAAGATTAAATCTGTATTTGGTAACTCATTTTAATTAAAACTACACCCATAACATGAAAATGGTTTTCCTTCAATATTTGCAGCAAATAGTCTGAAACTTTCGTATCCTGCAACTCGGGAATATCTTGCAATAGTGGAAATCAGGAATGGTTTCCTTCGAAATGGGTCCGCAGATGAACAGAGTTTCAGATGAAATTTCAAAGGAAACCATTTTAGAGTTCCACGTGCAAGATTTGAAAGTTGCAGAATATGTGCTACAAAGATCGCAGTAAAACCATTTTCGTGTACTGCGTGCATTAATAATTAAAGTTGGGGACTAACACCTTTACTATCTCACAATTGAAATTTGATCGTTACACTCTGAACACAAAACCGGTTTTAACTTAAGAATGGGTTGTTGAGATTATATTTTCACGCCAGCAAATGATTTTCCTCAGAATTTTGCAGCATATTAGAATTAAAGACTCCACTCGGAACTTTAGAACGGTTTCGAAATTTATCCTGCATTTGGAGAACAAAACTGGTTTGAACTTTCTGTGTGTGTTTCCCCAGGTTGAAAACTGCATCCAGAACTCAAAAATGGTTTTCCTCAGATTTTTGCACCATATAGTATGCAACTTGATTTTTTTAACTGCACTTGGAAAATGAGAATGGTTATCCTTCGAAATGCGTCAGCACATGCACCCGCATTTGGATATTTTTTGAAATTCTGAACACAAGACTTGTTTTAACTTAAGAAATTATCTAGTAAGAGTCCACCGGCTTAAATTAAAATTTAACCTTATTAATTATTTCAAAACTGGTTTTAATTTAAGAGTGAATGTATTTGGTAACTCGTTTTAATTAAAACTACACCCATAACATGAAAATGGTTTTCCTCCGATATTTGCAGCACGCAGTCTGAAACTTTCATATTTTGCAACTCGGGGAATATCTTACAACGGTGGAACTCGGGAATGGTTTCCTTCGAAATGGGCCCGCAGATGAACAGAGTTTGAAATGAAATTTCAAACGAAACCATTTTCGAGTTCCACGTGCAAGATTTAAAAGTTGCGTACTATGTGCTGCAAAGATCGAAGAAAAACCATTTGTGTGTACTGCGTGCATTAATAATTAAGGGTAATTATTAAAAAATTATTAAAATTATATTTTCACCCCGGCAAGTGATTTTCCTCAGAATTGACGAGCTGAACAGTAATTGACGGGAACTCGTGAAGGGAATTATTACCTATTGATTTTTGAAAATTTTAGTTATTCTGTTAGTGTTTGAAAACTGTTTTTATATTTAAGGAGGTCGAAATTTGTGTTTTGGATTTCTCAAAGTAAATTTTAATGGGGGGGGGGGTGACACTACGTTTTCCGCCCCGGGTGCCACCCATGCTAGCTACGCCACTGTATATACCCCCTGCCCCAGCTGTGTGTACTCGTCGTTAATTGAGTTATTTTTCTCATTTTCAATGTGTTATTTTTCTTTCTTTATCTTCGACCCTTTTTTATTTTGTTTCATGGTGTACCTATGAATTATTTTTATATACTTATCCATTTTTTTCTAGTTCCACTCTCATTTATATGTTTTTACTTTATCATTTATTTATTTTATCTTTTCGGCGGAGACCTCACATAACTATGTTTTTTTTTGTGTACATGTTATGTTAAATTATTAAACATATCACATTGTTGCTGCCATAAATAAATAAGTATTAAACACGTGTGGGTTTGCACAAACTACCCCAAATTCTGGAATAGAAAAACTTACTAGTTGTTCCACGTGAAAAATTACGGAATTTAATAACTGGCTGGCCAAGATGAAAACTGAGATATTTGGTTTTATCAAAATCCAAAAATATTACACATTGCAAAAATACATAATTAAAATAATCAATCATAGTAGGTAAGTAGTTAATCGCTTTTCTGAATTTGAAAGAATATTTTATTTAACTGCACAGTTTCAGATTGTTGTAAACGGAAGTGGCACCCACCGTTATTTTCAAACAGAACCATTGACGTTTTAAAACAGCTTCCCCGGTGATAAAATGTCAAAATGAAAATATGAAAACTTGGAGTTTCAATTTCAAAAACATTTACACGATTTCCCCACCCATTTTCCAAGACTTTTTTCCCGAATTATTAAAAAAAAAATTCCAATATGAAAATTATCCAAACTTTATAACAAAATCAAAAAGATAAATGTTTTCATAAAAAAATTCCGACTCATTTTCTGATAAATTTTCCGAGCTGAAATTCTGGTTTTCCAATTTTACCGGAAGATTTTTTCAAAAAATACAAATTTCCCAAAATGGAAAATTTCCAAACTTTACAAAATATCAAAAATGTCTAAAAAAGTTTTTAATTTTACGATCTATTTTCCGGGTTAAAAAATTTTCCAATATGAAGATTTTCGCAGCTTTAAATAACAAAATGTATAATATATTATGTAAAAATCAAAATATGCTTACTTGGGTATATGTATTTATATGAGTATCTGAGATGTCCGTGTATTGCTAAATGTTTAAAACTTTCAAAATACCTTATTTAAACCCCCGCGAAGGTTTCTGGATCATTACAACCACAAGACAATACATCTGAAAAATTTTAAAATTTTAAACGATTAACAAAAAAATGTATCTAAAATGGTACATTGTCTAAATAGAAATCTTGAAATTTTAGAGCCCTTAAAGCCATTTGGTCACATTTGGTTAAAAATTGTTATAGGGGAGGTTGGGGGGAGGGGGGGTGAACTTTAATTTTATGAAAGTGAAAAAAATTTCCGATTATCCAAGCCGTAGAACGTAGAACTGTATTTATTTACAGGAAAGCCTCGTATGATTTTTTATTTTTGAAGATCACTTAATTAGCTTTATGAAAAATATAATATAATAAAACCCAAGAATATTTTAGTATTTCATTTATGTATATTTTTATAACATTACTAGCTGGTTCCCGGCATGCGTTGCAATGCCATATTCAAAGAAATAAATTGTTTCTCCCTGATGTCCTTTCCCGTGCGTTCCCGTTCCCCTCACGCATCCCCTTCCCCTCCCGCGTTCACACTCCACCTTCCCCGCCTACCCTCTCCCCTATCCCGCTCCTCGGTCCTGCCAACCCCCCACCCGCGTTCCATATATTCAGTCCCAGTACATTCAGTTTTCAAACAGCTCGCGTGCCACCTATTACAATTTTTTTATTCAAATTTTCGTGTTTCATATATTACAAATATTCGTTTTTGTGTATTATAACAACAATCAATCTAATTAGGTACCTAACATAGGTACTTATTTAAAATATCTATAATTTTAAAAATCCATAGACAATTCTTTCGTTACAAAAAAAAACAGCTGGATGCTTCATTCACATTCATCAAACGCGCGAATTGTTAAACGTGCAAATTCAAAATAGTCGTTAAGTTTTCTGAAATTATCCAATTTTCTGCGCAATTTTCTTAATTTTTCTTTCCGTAAGAACCTTCTACAAAGTATTAGAAAACTTTTTTTAAAGATGAATGGAATAAGTAAAGTCGTTCTGAAGTTATGACGTGACCGAGGGAAATAGGGATTCATTTTATATACATGTATATAGATAGAGAAAAACATTTCCCTGAATATAAGTACATATTTATAGGAGGACGGCATTTCAAGGGTTAATATTTTGTATTTCTAGAATAATAATGGCAAAAATAAAAATGCTTCTGTCTGAGTAAGTACTACTGCGTTTCTACAAAGCCGGCAACAAAAATGTTTATTAGCCAAAAAAACGTTATGTCATGTGCAACTTGACACTTGACAGCCAGTGTTTTTTTATCGGTTGACATGGAGTTTATCTCATTGGTTTGAGGAAATTCTCAATATTTTATGTAAAAATGAGTCATCGCGACTTAAAATTAATCTTTTCTATAATAAATAAATAAATGTAACCTCTAGACAAAATTAAATTCATATCACACGATGGATATTCCGATTGAGGTAACAGAACAATATTTATTTGGTTTTCCTTGTCATTTAAATTCAAGGTAAATCAACTTCACGTGATGTTGGTTTAATTCCTTTCACAGACTTTTTATGATTTCGATATGTTTAGATATTTCTACTTTCAGTGTTTTAAATAATGGTGTTTATTTTCAGGTGCTGATTTATTTATTTAAATATTTACCACACTCAGACAGAATAGCTGCAAGTCAGACTTGCAAGCTGTGGTATGAAGCTGGATCCGATAAATCCCTTTTAAGAAAACCTGTCGTAAAATTCGCGAGAATTCCTCTACAAAATGACAGCTATCCCTGTAATATTTTTGGCCCAAATGCTATCCAGAAATATGTTAACTTTTCTTTTGAAGAATTGGATATATCAAGTCATCAAATGTCAAATTTTTGGAAAGAAAATGGTCACCGAATAAAAAAATTGGATTTCATAAGGTGCGAAATGCATGAAAAAGACTTAATCAATATTCTTAATCAATGTTCGAATTTAGAGAAACTGGCCATTAATTACTGCAAAGAACTATTTATGTCAGCCAGATTATTTGAAAATTTGAAGCCTAAAAGTCTAAAACATCTCAAAGAACTAAATCTAACCTCTAACAGGTATCTGTCAGATGCCTTGTTCCACCGCATCATTTCCTCCTCCAGCTCGGTGAGCACCCTCGACTTGTCAGAGTGTCCACTCTCCTTCCATCCCGGCCTCTACAAGAAGTTCTACCCTTCGGGTGAAACTCAATCACCATCTGAAAATGTTCTGACTTTTCTGTCAATCTATAAGTTCCTCAAATACAACGCTAGCAACATTACAAAGCTGGTTTTCAACCAAACCTTGATTGACGGGGATGCCCTGCAATCCATTTCTCAACTGCCAGATATGAAGTTGACACATCTCTACCTGCATCGCTGTGACCAATTAAATGTTGACGGCATTATGTCTTTATCCTTGAATCAACAGCATTTGGTGAAACTTGATATTGGAAGGAACTCGCGGATAACTAACGAAGCTCTTTTATCGATTTGTTCAAATCTAATAAACCTAAAGTTCCTCTGCGTCAATGGATGTAAAGAAATTTCCGATGTGGGAATTGCCGAAATCTGGAATTTGAAAAAGTTGGAGAGCTTTGACATTTCTGTATCGTATAATATCACCACACTGGGATTGAGAACCGCCTTGTGCCGAGAAATAAACTACCAACTACTGGAACTGGACATAAGTGGTATCAATCTAGAGGAGAGTGCCATCATATTAATATCTGAAATGTTGCCAAACCTGAGAATGCTGAACGTGAACAGTTGTTTTGCCGCCGTCACCGATAATTCAATTCAATCTATTTTCAAAAACCTTCTTCAACTTCGTAAGCTTTACATGTACAAGATAAGGCAAGCTTCCGACGTGGGATTTACGGGCATGGGGGTGGGCAATCACGTCCCGGTCAACCCCCAAACTACCGCCGGAGGAGATGACGATGATATATTTTATGGTCGAAATACACTTAAAATCTCGCTCAGATCTCGAGCCGAGGAAGAAATTGTAAGGGATGCTAGAAGAAAGCAAGATGTAAAAGTCTTGTGTGAGAACTTCACGGATGGTACCGAACGAGGATATGGAATAGATCGCCTTAAGAACTTGGTTGTGCTGGATGTGAGTGCGTGTAATAGATTGACAGATGTCAGCCTGAAGTACGCATTTGCGTTTAAGTCCTTGAAGACCTTAAACCTCAGTCAATGTCAACAAATCACCCATGAAGGTCTTCAACACGTCGCTGAGAATTGTCCTAGTTTGGAAGTAGTTGAGCTTTGGAATTGCTTCAACACTCGAGATCAGGGTGTCAAATTGCTT
Organism: Limnephilus marmoratus; assembly: GCA_917880885.1. Taxonomy (NCBI): domain Eukaryota; kingdom Metazoa; phylum Arthropoda; class Insecta; order Trichoptera; family Limnephilidae; genus Limnephilus; species Limnephilus marmoratus. The sequence goes on from OU862910.1 coordinate 30,878,873, forward strand.
GTAACAAAATTACGACGCCTGAAACATCTGAATTTAAATGTGAGTAGTGTGATTAATCAATAATTTCATAAATATTTTTCATTATCATCTATAACCTTTGAACTTAATTTATTGCTCAATTTCACAGCATTATTAATGTAGGATACTAGAGATAAAACATCTGCATCATTTTCCTTATACTTCTCCTACAGGAGGTTTAGTACTGAAAGTATTTACACAGTTTGTATACCAAAATTGTGCCAGATCCTTCTTTGTCCTGTGAATTCCTTCAATTTTCTCACTTAGCAGTGGCAATGCTATGTATTTATTGCTCGCCATTATACATATATGGCCCTAGTATGACTGGCATGCAATTGAATGAAGAACAGATATTATGTATCTTTATTATCATTCTGCATTAGGTGTGGTGGCTTGCCTTGTGACTCTGGCAATCTTTCCATTAGTTAATGCCATTACCTAATATTTGTTAATCAACTGCTAGATTTATACAAACTGATTTCATCTTATAATTGAAATGATCTCTTATGATAATTGTTTTTTTTTAAATATACATATATTATATATCATTGAAGAATACAATATACTTTTACATTTATGTATAACCTTCAAAAGTTATTCCAATAAAACTGAACAAGCATTTATCTTTACAGGGTTGCAATCTGCTAACAGACAGTTGCCTTTGGGCCATAAAATTAGAATGCAAATGCCTTCACTATTTGGATGTCCAAGGGTGCCGCATGCTGTCACCGGAACTTGCAAACTCACTCTACTGTATCCCAACTGTCCACACAGTCCTGGTTTCCAAGCCTAGTCCTTATATCAACGATGGAAGATTGGAGAAAAGTGTGCCGCTTCCACCCTCACAATCTTTATTTGCAAAGTTTAGGAAACGTATATTTTAACATGCCACCAACAGCTGTAAATAATTATTTATTACAACGTTCTACCAGTTAAGTATACATTTTTCACTATGTATTTACGCGGACCTCACAGCAGTTGGGTTGCGAGCAGTCGTGCCCCTTATGTGGACATCGCAACAGTTGTCTTGTAAGCACATATTAATGAAAAAACTAATTTATTAAATATTTCTTGGGGCTGTAAAAACTTAACTACTTTGCATCGAAACATCACAAGTTTAGGAGAAAATGCAACTATTACATTTATAATTTGACACCTTGAAAAAAAAATTTGAGATGAACTCTGTTTATAATTGGTTACCAACTTTACCATTGTATAGTATTTTAGCAAATATAATTTTTGAAATTTTAATTTGTACAATATCTTTAAAAGTTTTTAATAAAAATCTGTCAAATTCAATCATATTAGTCTTGGATAAATTAAAGAATGTTTTATATTATTTTACATTTAATTTAAACGAAGTTTACTGTTCCTACTTCAGCCAAATTATATTTAAAATAATAAATATGGTATTATTATTGTAAAATCTACAATTTGAAATCACCTAAGTTACTAATTTGATAAGAGGAATAATTTTACTGAATGTACTCGTACTTTACAAAATAATATTATCCAGAAAGGAATTATTTCTTTGCATAGACTTATGTTATACAAGGTGTCTGGAAACTCGTAGTACAAGCGGGAAACTGGAGAATCCACATCACATTTGGAGTCGATTTTGTGGTTAAACTTTTTTTGATTTGAGCTTTCGTTTTCGAGTAAATCGGGTCCGAAGTTGGAATTTTTTTGGTTAAATTTCAAAAAAAATTTCACTAGGGGTTTGATTTCAGCTGTGTAATGTCTTATAAAATGCAACGAAGGGTAAACCGGGCTCAAAAATTTTTTTAACCCTTTAGTTGCCGAAAAAATGGAAAAATAGAAAAAAAATAATATTAAAATCGAAATGCTTAGATCGAAAAAAATAAGTTTTTTGGGTTCTCTACGTGATGTAGATTCACCAGTTTCCCGCTTGTACTACGAGTTTCCGGACACGTTGTATAAGTGTGTACTCATTTTACCAAGACAAATCAAGTGTTTTTTTTTATGTTTTGTACAATATTATGTAATGCAAAACTTGAACAAACTATTTTTCATGTGCACCTAAATCTTGTAAATATTATATATAAGTATTTCTGTGATAAAATACTTTTTTTTATATTTCATCATTAAAAAATATTACCAATGACGATTAATGCTATTTTAAAGTAATTATTAAGTTTTAAGGTTTATTTCTGATACAAGAAATGGTCACAACACCTGTAAATAATAACACTACAGTAGAATTCGGTTATAACGACTTCGCATATAACGGCCTTCCGTTTTTAGCGACGACAATGTAAACTCAAGGTAGGTTTCATAGCTTTTAGTAAGAAAACGTATCCATTTAGTGCAACTCCGTTTTAAGCTACCAACTGCTTAAAGCGACCTATTTTGACCTATTGTAATGATAATTCGTCCGATTAGAACGACGCACAGTGTTTTGTTTACAAAACCTACGCACCAATACCTCGCCGCACCGTGCCTCACCTACTCCCCGCCCGGCTACACACCACGCCCGGCTACCCTCTGCGCCCGGCCACTCTCCGCACACATCACAGTCAGTGTTTAGTCGCGTATTCACAATGCTGTGCGAAGTTCTTACTATCAAACAAAAATTGGCCAAAAACAATCTCAAATTAGCAACTACATATTAACTTGCATAGAATGTAGGTACATTGTATCTTTTTGGATGTACAGTACATTATGTATGTTTGTTATGTGGAATGTTTAAGTACCATTAAAGTTATAATTTGTTTTAAATGTTTTATATACCTAAAAGGAAAATTATCTAACTTTAATATGTATCATAATGAAAACAAGCTTAAATTATCCGGCCGTTTTATGCGTCGTCCAGTTAGTACGACTAAGTATCGCCGGTCCCTTGAGGGTTGTTATATCCGGATTCTACTGTATATCACATTTTAAAAATGTGTAATAATTTTAGAGTAGATGAAACTTGAATGATGTGGGTATTTATTATAACAAATTTGGTTAGTGAGCTTATTAAAAGGGTGATTACATGCGTAACAAATATGGAATAAAAGCTTTTAATTAATGTGTTTGTGTTTATTAATGTTAGTTACTGATACGATTTCTATCTAACCATCATGCCGTTTCTACCCAGGGGTAGGCAGAGAGGACGGACCGCCAAACAACTCGGTCTTGACACACACTCTTTGCCTCATTCACATTCATGTAACGTCTCATACACACTCTTCTATTATTCTGACTCTGGACATGGCCCGACTTAAGTATCTGATTCACTTGATCGTGCCGTGCCTTCCTCGAGCATCCCCGACTTCTTTGAGCATTCACATTTGCGTCATATATTCTTCTTACTACTTTTTTCTTTGTTTTCTGTGTTGTTCTTTGTAGGTAAATGAAATGTTTGACATTAGAGTTTGTATTTATTTTGATTTCTGTAATATTTATAGTATTAGTAGTTTTGTTTTCTACGTATCACAGAAATTGGGTATAATTACTGTACATATTACAATTTCAGTGAAAAGATAAATATTTAAAAAAAAAACAAGTAAATGCTTGAATTATTGTGATGTTTTGGTTGATAAATAATTAATTATAATTCTTATCATGGCTAGAAGTGTTCTTATTTTTATTTATTTATTTTTGCTTGTACAGTTGATCTGAAAAGATCTGACCGAATGTGATTAATTTATACCGTATGTATTTCTTGGGCTTTAAAATGTTAATGATTTAAAATTGAATGAATTATGATAATGTAATTAATAAATGATAATGCCAATGTCTTATATCCGTGAGTTAACCTTATTGTATTTGAAAAAAAAATTATAGTCAATAATGTCAATTTAGAAAACCTCGAAAGGTCACTCAGTAATAGGCAGTACACATTATGTATATCTGTAGAGTATTTATATGGTAATTTGAGGATAAATTAATAGTGATCATCACTGAATATGTAATAGATTTTCTAGCTAAATGTGTGCAGCGTATATGTGTATGTAAATAAGTAATCTAATATGTCTTATAACTTTTGCTACTACCTAATATGTATTTCAAATATTTAATAAACCTAATTGTATTTTTGAATGTAGCTATTACTTTGTGGTTATCCATTATAGAAAAAATAAATAATTAAACTTTGTATAAACCACTTATATGATGCGCAAATCCGACCGGTTTCGGAACAAACGTTCCTTCGTCAGGGAAAGCTTATACATACTAATTTGACAGTTTCGAACAATGTTTTATTATGGTAGGGGTGGAGCCGTTGCTAGTTAATAATGTAGATTGGGTGGGTAGGTATTAGTACTGGGCGTTGACGATAATTCCATCCAACGCCAACGTCGTTATCGTTGGCGATTTTCAACTGTTGAAAATAACGTCGACGTTGACGCAACTATAAATTAGGAGATCGACACGATACTAACAAAAAATATATCAAAATCGTATTAAGGAATCCCTTTTAACGGGTGGTTCCCCGAATCATTGATGTATTATTATTATCACTATCACTTATCACTATGCCCCACACACGTAATTATAATCCTGTAATAACGTTGAAAGTTGAAACTGTTGGAAGACGTTGCGCGTTGGTTTAGGCGTTGAAAATATTACCCTGTTGAAATATTAATAATATTTTGCTTGACACTGATAAATTCGCTTGTTGCTTGGCGCTACGGATCGGCCGTATTGGATGGGAAAATAAAAAAAAACGTGCAGTAGGTACGTCATTAACAAAAGACCATTTCAAATTAGGTATAATATCGTTCACAAAGTGTGATCTCTTGACCCTTTTGATTTAACGGGCCAATACCGTTGAAAACAATAGGTACAAAACATAGCTTTTTAGGCGACCAGCGTTGATAATTATCAATAGGTTATTTTTTGCTTGTCGTTGATAAATTTGCTTGTTCCGTGGCGCTGCGTATCGGCGGTATTGGATGGGAAAATAAAAAAAAATGTGCAGTAGGTATGTACATTACCAAAAGACCATTTGAAATATCGAGTAATGTTGTTCACGAAGTGCAAACTCTTAACCCTTTTTATTTATTAGGCAGTTGAATCGTTGACTGCGTTGAATAATGTTCCCATGTAGGTATTATATTTCAACTGTTGGCGCTAATTATTTTCAACACCGTTGGACGTTGAAACAATATAACTATTGTTTCCAACGGCTAGTTATATTTTAATACAGTACTAGTAGGTATTAGTGTAGAGTGGGTGGGTAGGGGAACAAATCCATGATTGGGCTGTATGACAATATTTTTTGTTTGTTGATAATAGATTCATTATTTTTAAGGGATTTTTTAATTTCCAAGGCTTCTAAGTTATCTAAACGTTTTCCTTTATTATTAATATGAAGAATATTTATCCCTGTATTTTTTCAAAACTATGGTTATTTTCAATAAAAAAGTAAAAAAAATACAGGGATAAATATTCTTCATATTAATAATAAAGGAAAACGTTTAGATAACTTAGAAGCCTTGGAAATTAAAAAATCCCTTAAAAATAATGAATCTATTATCAACAAACAAAAAATATTGTCATACAGCCCAATCATGGATTTGTTCCCCTACCCACCCAATCTACATTATTAACTAGCAACGGCTCCACCCCTACCATAATGAAACATAGTTCGAAACTGTCAAATTAGTATAAGCTTTCCCTGACGAAGGAACGTTTGTTCTGAAACCGGTCGGATTTGCGCATCATATAAGTGGTTTATACAAAGTTTAATTATTTATTTTTTCTAATTGTATTTGTTACACGTCTCTCTGTGGCAGCTTTTAAAATGTGTTGAGATTACATATTATATTATACAAGGTGACTGTTATTTGATTTAGTAAGAGAAGATACATAATATTGGCGCCATTCAGGCAAAAGTCCTCAACCTGCAGCACAGGTTTTGAGACATCTAAATTTAAATGTAACGAGCGGTTCTCCCGCCGCGGGAAACTGCCTGTAAAGTTAGTAAAGCCGCGGCTGCTCGTGGTTCACAGACGGGAGAAATTCAACCGCCGCATGCAGCGCTTTTCCCGCAGCGGATAACCGCCACATTCATACTACACGAGCGGTTTCCCGCGATTGCATCATTTCGTGCGAGAGAGCATTGTCGATCGGTCGTGCGGCAGCTCTCTCAGGCGGTTTCCCGAGAGAGAGGTAGAACCGCTCGTGTAGCCTGAGCGCGAAACTGCCACCTGTGTAGTATGATGGTCTGCAGCAGCGTTGGGTAGGCGCATTGGTGGCACCATCTCATATATAAAGTGGGAACTCAATATACTCGAGCTGTCTCTACGGATCTCAAATTTGTACGCATTAACCAAGGTATGTCACAAAGGTACTTAGGAGGGGTTATCTTGTTTGTTGTATATTTTCGAAAAGAACCACAAATATTTGTAATAGATTTTTTTTACGATTTACTCGATAACAAAATACCATACAATGGCAGTATTATCGATTGGTCAGCCAAATAGCTTGTCACGATATTAATAATAAGAAATAGGCATTAGCGGTATGTAATAAAAATTTTCAGACTAGACTGCAATCTAGTACAGTAGTCTAATAAACAGTTATAGGTAAATACAAACCAGTGTGTCTGAATTCTCTCCCTACTGCCTACTATTTTTTTTTCAATTATTTCTGGCTTTCACCCTGCAAGGGTGTTCTGGGCCATCATTTAAAATTACAGAGAAAGGAAAGGTGAATTTATATATTAATTTTATTTAAATGTGCCAATTTCAGAATTATATGGAAGATTGGAGTCGAGTTCAGACTTAGAAGAGATGAGATGTTGAATGGAGGGGAGGCAATTTCAGATAACGCTTGATAGAAGAGAGGATATTTATTTAGAGAGGGACAACCAAAAAATATGTGATCTAAAGTTCCCACATCTAGACCACAGAACGTACAATCTGGGGAGTCGAGCACGTGAATTTTAAAAAGGTGAGAAGGAACGGAACAATGTCCGATTCTCATTCGAATAAGTAAGGAAATTTCTTTTTTGGGAAAATGGGGAATTTTTGAAACCACGGTTTTGATGGGATAGTTTGTATTGAGGCATAGCGGGCACCTTTGGATTGACTAGCAATGTTCCAATACTCTGTAAAAATTACAAACTCCCTACTATTGATGGACCAGAAAACCTATAAAGATCCGATTCGGCGTTACGAAACAAATATCATACCTTCAAATATGAATAATGAAACATATGAACTCTTACATCTGTCAAGCTTACCTACGCTCATTTATTCGTTTTATAAAATGAACAACCACAATTAAGCATTTTTAAACTATATGTGACATTGTAAAATATTCATATTTGTCAAATAAATCGCAACTTACATAAACATGACTCTTTTATTTAACACCTTAGGCCTCGGGCTTTTTTTGTGAGAAGGTCAAAATATTTCCACTTTGCAATAAAATTCAAAAAAATTGAATATTTCTGAACGCATCCAAAAACTGTTTTTGAAAGGTGATGAAAAACGCTTCGTACGTTCTTTCTGACTAAAATTAGTGATAATGAAAAAAAACACATGCATATTTTATTAGTCAAATGTATACATTATCGTTACCTCATTGTTTTGTTGTTTCATGTAAAAATAATTTTTAAAAAATTCCCAAAGTTAAATTTTTTTTTCTAACAATGGTTCCATAATGTGAATTTAAAGCTTGATGTTTTTTCTTTGGAACACCATTTAGATATAATTTTTCTAACCATGATAGTAAGGAGACACAACGATTTCTATGAGACCTACATGAGTTGTTCCGAAAAGTGAGCGATTTAAAATCATACCAATCCACACACCACAAGAAAAAAAAAATCTCCATGCCATGTATCATCTCACAGGAAAGTGATATGATAATAGTTCCCTAGTACTATTCAGCTCTAAGCACATTATCTTATACCTTGGTTTGGGATGGCTATTGCCTGTTGTCTTTCCACTACCTGAGCGATGGGTTCACCGGGATCTAGGAGGTGGTGGTTCACCACACTCCCTGCGCTTGAAATTTGAAAGACTACGTGCATTTGACTACATAGCTACGCAAATAAAAATTAGATTTTCAGGTTTTGATGACATAAAAGTAGCAGTAGATGACGTTAGAGTAAATATAGTTCGCCGGCAGGATGTACGTCTTTTACGCCGCGCGCCATAATTTTAAAATTATTGAAATAATTTACAAGTTTATCCTAATGGATATAAACGAGGAAACGAGTGTGCTTTGTTTGCTGATGATGGCCATCGAAGTTCTCTCGGTTAAAGTGGATAATTTAACTAGTGAATTGAATGTTGTTAAAAATGTTCAAAAAACGCCACCATTAATTGTCGGTAGTTTGTGCAATAGCGAAACTGCCGCAGGTACATGTGCAAAACATACCCGTTCTCGCTACAGGCACACTCGGCCCGCCCGGGTCCCTCATCACCGCCACTACACCGCCTTCGCTCGCCACTGCTGGGCTCAGTACCTTCGTTCTGATTTCTCTGCCTCCTACCTTAGATAACGCTACAAGTTTGGCTGCTGGTAAAAGAATTATCCGCTTTCAGGCTGCAAAAGCGTGCCAAAGAGGAAAAAAAAACAGTAATGCTCAGACAAGGGAGAATCTTCTTACGTTTCTGTTTCATTCAAGCCAGAAGTTGCACCAGATACTGTCAAACCTGGCCCTTTGCTGTCAACATCATCTGTCCAACCACAGATCGAGGTGCAGCAAAAACTCATAATAACACCGTCAGCAGTCTCCTGCGGCCGAACTTGCCGCTCCTGCCACGACGGATAACTCTATAGTTAATACGACTGATGCCAACATATTACAACCCAAAGGTCCATCTGATCATGGACAAAAGTTGCACACAAGCATAAGTAAGGGGTAATCAAAAGAGTGAAAAAGAGCCTGTATTGAACTTCTTTCACTGTTAACCCTTCCATCCTGATACTTCTTGCGATGACATGACCAATTTACTTAACATCACTATATGGCGCCGCTTCATATAAGGTCGTAAATATTAAATCTCGGGGTGAGTACTCATCATTTTAGGTTGGCATCCATCAGTTGGCTGTTGCCGAAGTTTTGAAAGCAAAACACTGACCGTGACACTCATTCATCAAAGAATGGAAAATTAGGCTGGCGGCGCCTCGTCTTTCAGTGGTTGCGGTCGGCAACAACTGATTCAACTCGCACAAAAAAAAGATCATTTACCACCAGAATGTTAGAGGGTTGAAAACAAAATGCTCCCATTTTTACAATAATATTGCGGCCGGTGACTGTGCATAGCGCTGACCGAGACATGGCTAAATGCGGGTGTTTTGACCTCTGAACTTTTGGTGATGGCTTCTTAGTTTTTAGAAGAGATCGTGACAATGGCAGTGGTCACAGGCAGGGTGGCGGTTGTCTCCTTGCCTTCAGGGGTGAGGATGGGTTAAAGGTCGAGCACATCCGTCCCCTAGAAACTGAGCAAGAGGATTTATGGGTAAAAGTATCTTGCAAACTGACACATTCATTTGTGTAGTTTATTTCCCGCCTAGCAGTAGGTGGGAAGTATTCAAGCAATTTTTTGACAGGATACATTCTAATTACGATGCAATTGGTCAAAAGAATGTTATCATACTGGGAGATTTTAATTTGGATTCCGCTTGTGAAGTTTCTAAGGTAGAATCTGATTTGGACTATCTATGCGCGACCTTTGGCCTTTCACAATGTAATGACATTCTATATTCCAATTCCAGAATCCTTGACTTTGTGTGTAATGCCAATCTTGAGGTAAGACGCTGTGAGTTTCCACTTGAACCCGAGGACAGTTTTCATCCGGCTATTGAATTTCAGTGCAGCTTGATGAGAAAACCTTTAAAAAGTAATAAGACTCCCAACCCTCGAACGTGAAATCTCAGGGGATGGAATTTCAACAAGGGTAATCTCACCAACTTGTATGAATCAATGAGCCGTATGGCCTGTCAAAACCTCAGGTCTTTTTTTACATGAGGCGGCGCAATATTTTTACAGTTATATTTATGATGTATTTGATTCTTGTTTTCCCAAAAAACTTGCAGGCAGTGGTGGTCGCAAGTATCCGAAGTGTTTCTCGAGAGAAGTCATCTCGAATATAGAGATCAAACACGCCCATCATAAGCCTTGGAAAGCTGGAGGCCTTCAGAGTGAATACAATCTGTTTAGTTTTATCGGCACTCACTTTTTAGTTTTTCACGAGCATGATTCAATTGATCGGTGGCTTTTTCTTTTCTCTTTTACATAATTTTTTTTTGTTTTACAATAATTTAATTATTAACCCTCACTCTGACTATAAATAACTATATCACTAACAACCTCGTTTCCAAGAATACAGCTAAGGGGCTGTTCAAGTATTACGTAATGCACTTGGGGGGTCTTGTGAAACGTTACTGTGCGTTACGAGGGGGGGGGGGTTCGAACAACGCGTTACGTAACATTTTTTTCTTTATTTAGATAAAAAAAACTATGGAATTAAAATCTTCCAAGTTGGCAACCCTTTTCGTTCTCAAAATCTCTTTGTTTTATTTGTTACCGCAAACGGGATTAAAACAAGAAAAAAGGTATTTAAGCGACTTTCCAGTACTTGGCGCAACTTAATTGTGACTTTCAGGTAAAAATTGTCACTTGACATAACGTTGAGGGAGGAAGGGGGGGGGGGGGGGCTGGGGCCCCCCCTAAAGGAAAGACACAAGTGGCCTGAGAGTGGTCGTTCAAGAAAAAAGTTCTAACGATCCACTTGGGATGACTTATAGCAGAGGTGTTGTTTATCCAATAAATAATTCCCGTGGCGGCGGTACCCACACTCGCCTACTAAATTGAAACTTTTGCTTCATTCACATTCATACTTCGTTTCATGTAAAGGTACCCTTAACATGGCCCGACTCAAGAATTTTGATTCCCTTGATGTGTAATGCAGCCCTACTGCTCCCTGTGGCCAGCCAAGTTTTAAATGTGCGGTCCGCCAAACTTTTATTTATTTATTGAAGTGGAAACTTCTTTAGCACCGTTGTGATTTGACCAACACATCCGTCTATATGTTTTAGCCTGCGAGAGAATGAGATAGTGTAGTCGGTCTCCTCTTTCTCCCCACTGTTGTCTACTTTTTAGTTTTCTTATATATTTAGCGCCCCCCCCCTTGAGTTTTTTCTGTATCAGCCACTGCAGGTCGGGGTGTTACGAATTGAATGGGAAATGTGCATTCGAGATGGGATGGGAAAAAATCAAAATCAAGTGAAACAATTCTTTAGCTTCATAAATTTATTGTAATCTTTACATAGTAACAATTCAATTATTATTCAGCCTTTGAATCCTTATCAGCGTTACACTGCTAGTATTTTAAATAACAGATTCAAAACTCACTTCACTTTTCACAAAATACAAATTACTTAAAACGAAAAAAGGTTTGAATATAAATATAGATGTGTGCAGTACACAATTTATTCTGTACATTTTTTTAATAAATTTTCTTAATTATTTACAAACTTACAGCAGTAATGTTGATTACAGTTCTGACAAAAATAGGCAATTTTTTAAAGTTTTCTTTAAATAGCCAAAGTCGGCGCTCCGGCAAGCACTTGTTGACAAATGCACAATACGTGACTTTCTCAAAATTTCTATTATCCTGATCGCATAAAGGCTAGCTTCTTAATGGAGCTTTTCAAAACGTCTTACGCCCTTCATTCATGGAGATGCTTACAAACTACGTGATTGTGACACAACCACAAGTAGCCTAACTATTCTTTAATGCTGGTTTCCGTACATTGCGCTACCCCAGATGCACTGAACTTGACCATTTTTCATATGGAGTTAATACGATATTAACCCTTCGAATAATAAGAAAATAATTTACTGTCAAATTTTGCCTCTCAAGGTTTGCGCGCAAAATTCCTGGTTCTTCCCATGCATTTTAAATGTTCCTATTTATTGTTTTTTTTTAACTCTTTTGCAAAAACAAAAATTGTTCTAAAATCTAGATAAAATAATCTTTGCGGTGTGTTTATTAGAAATCAACATTTTTGTTTCTAAATATTAAAATTTTAATATTGGAAATTTAAATTGGCTAAAAAATGCATACCTGCGAATATTCGAATTAAAGTAATTAAAATAGAATAAACTTAAAATTTAAAATCTGTATTTTAAATTTTATATTATTTTATTTAAAAAAGGAGTCTGTACTCCTTTTTTAAATAAAATTTGTAATAAAACTGTCACCTCACTTTTTATCACTTTCATACAATTTAATTTTAAAATTAAATGTGTGATACGTCACAAATTGGCAAAAAATTAAACCGTCACTTTTGATCGGGTTTGTAAAATATCAGAAAAACCTAGCTCATATAATTCTGAGACAATGAGAAGCATTATTTCATTCCGTTTCTAACATAAAAGAAATCACAAATATTCGCATGACAGGAAGAGAGATATCTAACTTTTAATAATGCACTGTCGCTCTGGGACAATCTGGGTCTCCTGTTATTATAACGGCATATGATGTTTTGGGACAACTTGGGTCTCCTGTGATTAGACGGGTTAAGTGACTCTAGCAATGAAGACAATGTTCTTGTTTATTTATTATAAGAATAAAAAACAATATAATAGAAGATTTTGCATTCACCCATATATCGAAAGAAATATTAACTGCAGGGCGTTCGTTGGAACTGTTCCGCCAGGGAACTGCATGAGATGATGACAAAACGTTTCATTCTTTCATCTTTTCCCCATCTCCTTCCCACTACATACCCTAATTGGGGATGCCATAGTCTCACTGGCTCCAGACGGGAGCAGCTGACTCTTGCGTTTCACATAAAAAAATATATAAACACACATTTTTTTCTATTTCCAGAACAAATTTAACAATTCATTTAAGATCGATCACCGTTTCTGTCAAATGTTAAACGGATAGTAGTAGATATGAATGCACCTAGTGTAGCGTGCTACCAGCACCATTGTTAGCGTGCAACTGACGTCAAACCCGTAGACAGTGCGTAGCATCGTGTACGAACACTAGCAAAATAGTATGGTGGGTACTCACGAGCGGTGCGTGTGCTAAGCGCATCAAAATCGAGTCGCTTGTAAGTATCTCCGTGTACGAAGACACTTATTGATTATTAGTATCTAGATTTGAAACCTTTCAACAACTGGCAGTGGGTGGGTTATATAATTATGGTCCTGTTAAAATATTTAGGTTATGTACATTTCATTCAATGTCATAACTTCAGGAATGGTAATGTATTAGAAAAAACTTCAAAATAATAGGAATTAATTTAATACTTTACACATTTTATATTATATATTATTTGTTTGTACATTGGTTATTTTACAATTTTCTTTGTGGTACAAGAGATAACATACCTATAATGAAGGATTTTTTATTGTTGTATATATATGTTGGTGTTTTAGAACTATGTACATATTTATATTTTAAAAATTACTGCTTCAGCTGCCGATAAAGTTTTGTGTCGGATACATCCAAAATTGGAATAACTATTGCAATAAATTAAGCAAGTGTCCAATCCTTAACCCATATATGCCCCCTGATTCGAAAACGATCAATACCCTATATATGCCCAGAACTATTTTGGACTTTCGATTTTACTAAAATTTAGATATGTTAGTGGTAATAAGTCTCTAATAACGTTAAAACAAGTTAAGTTAATTGCACAAATATATGTTAAAACTATCCAACGTTATCATAAATTACGCAAAAACTCTAAACTAGAGTTAATTTTGATAATTACTTACTTTTTTGTGAAAGTAGCCATGATTTCTGCACGCCGTAAATAGGTCAAAACTTGCACCGATTCATTACGGGACAATAAAATTTGTTTAGTTGAAACGTTTAATTACCATTAGAAGAAGATACCTTAACCTTAACACAGAAAGCGGTAGATTGCACTTTCCGAATGAAATGCGTAAGATAATTAGCATTGAAAGAAAGCTTAAATTTTGATTCATTTTCGAATCAGTAGGCAAATAAGGAACCAAATAAGGACATAGTTCTGGGCATATATGGGTTAAATGCATTTGATATTTGATTACCTTATTACGACACTGTGGCTTTAAATTAACCTCTTCCACAAGTTGGTTACATGAAGGGTGGAATTTTATTTGTATACATATCCAAACATCCCATAGAAAAGGGTTACAAGTCAAAAATTTCTATTTTACGTTTTATATCTGATTAGTAAAGTGATTGTGATTATCTATAATATCCCGTGAAAACCGTATTTAAGTTAGATCACTCCATCTCCGCGAGATGTTGCTAATGTGTCTTTTCAGTGAAAACCGTATTTAAGTTAGATCACTCCATCTCCACGAGATGTGGCTAATGTGTCTTTTCAGTGAAAACCGTATTTAAGTTAGATCACTCCATCCCCGCGAGATGTGGCTAATGTGTCTTTTCAGTGAAAACCGTATTTAAGTTAGATCACTCCATCTGCGCGAGATGTGGCTAATGTGTCTTTAAAACCGTATTTAAGTTAGATCACTCCATCTCCGCGAGATGTGGCTAATGTGTCTTTTCAATGAAAACCGTATTTAAGTTAGATCACTCCATCTGCGCGAGATGTGGCTAATGTGTCTTTTCAATGAAAACCGTATTTAAGTTAGATCACTCCATCTGCGCGAGATGTGGCTAATGTGTCTTTAAAACCGTATTTAAGTTAGATCACTCCATCTCCGCGAGATGTGGCTAATGTGTCTTTTCAATGAAAACCGTATTTAAGTTAGATCACTCCATCTGCGCGAGATGTGGCTAATGTGTCTTTTCAGTGAAAACCGTATTTAAGTTAGATCACTCCATCTGCGCGAGATGTGGCTAATGTGTCTTTTCAGTGAAAACCGTATTTAAGTTAGATCACTCCATCAAAATTTACTTTTGTTTGTCATACAACACTTTTCTATGTGATGTGCGAATATATGTATATATAAATTAAATGTTGATCTAAAGCATACCATCTGCAGGAAATCGAATAAAACAAATTTTACAGTCCAAATGTATTTTGAGAGTATGAGTGCATAAAGGATTAATTCGATAAGGGTTTCATTTCAAACAATACACCATATTTTGATTTGATTTAAGTGACTACCTTTGGATTTACATAACATTATGTAGACAGGTAAATTTTTTTATATTTTTAAATAAAATACCTAGCATACACTATATTAATATAAATGTACATATGTATAAAAAAAAACATTGGAAACCTTTGGGTAGATAGATACTATATAATATTTCTCTGCTTATAATAAATTATTCAGTGAAAAATAAGAATATTTAAAAGTAGATATCAATACTAAACACACTAAATGTTAAAGGTAAACATTCTGAAAATGAGTTAAAAGATGAAAAAATGTATTTCAATAATTACCTATATTCTAAATTTAACGTAAACGTATAGTTATTTCAATAATTCAACCCATAATTCTTCAAAAATTATGTCAAATCCTTTAACCCTTTCGTACCCTACATTTATTTGAAAAGACATAGATTTCAGAATTTTTTCCTCCCTATCTAAAGTGAATAAAAATATATGGTTTTCGTTTTCCAATTCCTGGCTTTACTTTGATTTTGCTTGCTATGTTTTTTTTGTTATTGGTTTTTAACTACTCGTTCAGGCAGTAACCATTTTAACATTTTGAAAGGTGATTTTAATGTTTAATCTCAACTGAATTTTTTCTCCCAATGTAAGTTTTGAAGATGATGTGATTTCATGATTTAAATTGTATGATGTAATTTTTATTTTACTATAGCTTTTGTTTAAGTTGTATGATTTGTCATTTTATGTGAAACGCCTTCTGATACCTAATGTTCTTTCAAATGTTAAGTAGCAACAACTTCTAAAGTATTGAAAAAATATATAACTCTACCATTTGTTCGCAAGCACCAAATATGTCCTACCACTGCCAGTTTTAAGTCAGGTCTGAAAGGGTTAAGTGAGACTTAACCGGTCAAATGCCGGAGACGCGCCGGCGCGCGAGTCCTAATGCGCAGGCGCAGAAAATAATTCAAATATTTGAATAATATTGTCTTTGAAAAACTTTTGGTCTGCGATTTTGACCCTTATATGTACGACATTTGTATGAAGAACAGTGTCAAAATCGCTTGCGCCATCATTACTCTAGGTAGTGTTAAAGATTTCACTCGAATTGCCACACTGGATTATTTTTAAAACGATTTCTTCCATGTCAATGCGCTGTCATATTTTATCGCGAAATTAACGGTCGTTATCATTATCGCGATGTATTTGTATCGCGATTAAAACGTCGTAAAACCTATTAATTTACGTAATAAATGCAAGTAATGTGATTTTAGTGGATAGTTTATTGTGTTGTGAACGTGATTCAGTCAATAAAATATACAATAGCTCAAAGTTTATCAACAAAACATTCAATTCAAAATTCAAAGTGGTGGTTTTTTTGTGTTTTTTCGCGAAGTTCCGCGAAATTCCGCTAAATGTTCCGGCATTTGACTCGTTAAGTGCTGTCTTTTACTTATAAATTTAATTAATAAATACACTTTCTAAATAACCTTTGAATGGGATTTGTTAGAATCTTCATGTCGAAAAATTCTAGTTACATAATATTATCTAAAAGGAAATCAAAGAACAACCTGTTTCATATATTATTATAATATATAATAAATACAGAACGATACATAAATTAACGAGAACTTAAAAATATCAATGTTTTACTATTAATTTATTTCGCATCAATACTTATTTAGTTAGCCGTATTGCAAAAATTAATATTATGATAATAAAATATAGAAACATTTAACTAAGCAATTTTTTATTTTATTTATCAAACAATTGTTTCATCAAGCAGAAAACCAAGATTTTAGTAGATAATAGAAAAATAAAAGAATACATTAGCAATGTAAAAGAAGTGCATTGTTAATTGTTAAAACATTATTTGATACTATGTGTTAAGTAATACATAATAAAACTATAATTTCTTACATTAAGAATGTGGCTTAAATAAATTAACAGTAATAAAAATTAGTCAAATTTTTCAAATTTTACAAGTTAATAAATTATAATAAAGTTTTTTTTTCGTAACATTAACAACTGTTTTTATCACTAGATTTCAAGTAACAAAATAATTGGTTCTATTTGATAGTGGCGAGGTATAACATTATTTGTGAATTGGTTTGGTTGAAGATCGATTGAAGTCGGGGGCGGTCATTTGAACTTGGGGGGTGTTGAGGCTGGCTGATTCGGGAGGGGTGAGGGCGGGGGCAGGCCTGTCCGAGCCCTGGCTCCATTCGCCTCCTCCGGATTCGCTGTCCAGGCTAATGTCGCCGAAATCAAAGAGATTCGAGGGGGGGACATATGACATCAGCTGACTCGCAGAATCTGGAATCATTAAAGTGCACTTAGCGTTTTTATTCTCCTTGTTTTTTCAACCCAATTATTAACCATCAACGACACGGTGAAATTTCATGAACCTTCCGAATGCTTCTGAGGCTTTTCAAATGTGCTATATATATGTACCTGTCACACGGTCACAGGGACCGTGGACGAATAAGTAGAGAATCGTATGTAAAAACTCAAACTTTTAATGTACGGAAAAAATTCAGACCTCGAGATTCAGACTTAAATAAAGGATGCATGCCATTAAAAAATAATCATTGTGCAGTAGTTTCACAATCCAAAGAGGTATCCAATCATATTAATTTCTTCACAATAAAGTCAATCAAGGAAAGGGTAGTTTTCTGGGTTGATTATGAACTAACAAACTTACAAATAATTCATGCAAAATCAAAGCCTCCTTCTTCTGTCCAATGGCATGTAATCTCAAATGCTTATTTCAGTCGTTGGTGCTGGTTTAGTTAGATGTCATGCCAGCCATTATTACTATGTAATGGCAAAAGTTTTTTTACAAATGTTTAAAAAAAAATAAAAATGTCTCAATGCTATATTGTGCAGTTACACTCCTCGAAAATTTCTGGACAGGTTTCTAAGTGATGAACAGTTAAGAAAAAAGTGGATTGTTCCTTAAATAATATGCAATAAACATTTTGTTTTATCAAACTGTATGTAATTCCACTGGAATCTGTTAGAAACATAAGTATAGTCTAATTTAAGCAAAAAAAGCTATTTTAATAGAAATATTAAAAAAAAAAAAAAACGGTTTCAAAAGAAGAGTTAACCTCACTTTTCAACATTTCAGCCAAGAAATTCGTCTGAAAATTGTTATTTCTGTTGCAAGCTGCAAAACTTATTTCTCATTTCTGTTAAAAAGTTTGTATAGATTCATGGGAGATAACAATCTGAAATAGGTTGCGATTATAAAAAAATGAGTCCTCATTTTTCCCAATTACCTTTGCATTTATATTTCTCAATTAAATTTTTAATAACTCCCGACACTCCAAGCACAATATTTATCAACCATTTATTTTAAATGCCATTAAATCATTAAAATTATCTTTTAAGCCAGATCACATAGTTGTCATAAATATATCGCAAATGATATCCAACTACACCAGCGCCATCTACTTCGAGCTTTCCAGATTACCTGTCAAAAGCGTACTTCCATTTGACATTTCTTTTTGTTTGAACAAGAATCAAGATAGATGAAAGAGTAATTTAATTATGAAACAATACTAGGGTTTTAAGTGAACTTAGAAACTCCGTGCAAATATCTGATGTGCAAACATTATAAAGCATTAAATTTGCAGTTTACCCAATGTGATGATTTCTGAATACAGTCTCAAAAACACTGACGACTCCAGATGACCGGTGACTCATGAAGCAACAATTACATTCTAAACCTCCCTAACAGGGAATTTGGAAATAGCCTGATTCACAAAGAAACCTTTTCTACGAGTACACTAAAGAAATTATTGTAATTTGAAGGGTTTCACTTACCCTCCCCATCACATGTGTCTCTTACCTTTCAATAATAGATTGTACATACAGATAAGAATGCAACGAAAACCTTAATTCTCATAAGGTATCTTAATCCTTCGAGTGCCAACAAAACATTTTGCCAACCAAAAAATGAACAAACTGGAAATGCAGATTAAGAAAACAACAATATATCATTGATTGGCACTCAATGGGTTAAATGTTTAAATAAAAAATCAATAATTACAATTTTCCATGAGATTGTTCGGCTTGCTGAAAGGGTAATTTAAAAGTTGACTTTGGCAGCTAGTTATTCGTCCTTCACAGATATAATAATAATTATTATTATGCCATTAAATTTTAATCTAATTTAAAATTTCTAATTATTTATTATTAATAATTAAGAGATGTTTTTTTTATTTAGATAAATGTAATGTAATTGTATCAGAAGTTGATTTGGATGGATTTAGGTAGATTGTTTGTTTGGCTCGAGTCGACCCGTGGAAGGGATATAGAAGGCCTTGACCCTCCGGGAAAGGTACGGCTTACGTAGAGTTAAAGCTATTATTCAACAGCCACTCAAAATCTAAGAGACGCAATTCTTTGGTAGAATCTAGAAAAACAAAATAGAATATTTAATTTTGGATGAAGTTTAGCCATGTTTCCAAAAATGCGGGAAAATCAAGTAGTTTAATCCCTTACTGCATGTTTTCTATATCTGTGTTGGTGCGAGGGTCAAATTAATGAACCTAACGTTCCTGGAATGTTAAAAAATTACCATTATCTGGTTTATAAATCATTACAACCAGGTTATCTGGAAAAAATAGATTAGGTATAATAAATTCTGAAGTGTTTGAAAACTGTACTTCGGAACACAACGAATTTTTCTATCACAACAATAGTAACAATAGTACGTATGTCTTTGTAGGATATTTCAACTCAACCAGTATAACATTAGATTATTAATGCATTCATCCTTTAAAAGTCAAACTAAGAAATTTTCATGTACGTTGCAATTACGAAAATCCAGTCTCTGGAAAAAAAAATACAATTCTTAAATACTATTAAAAGCGAAAAACTTGTCAATAAGTGTGACAATCTTAGCAATGCAACCAATGGATAAAGAATAGAAAATAGTAGTTGAATAAAAGCCTATTCAAGGGTCGCTGTTGCTTCAGCTCCATGAAATTCCTAATTGATTCTTAACTACACAAATAAAGCAATATTTCGCAATAGAAATAAAAGGTTTGCATACTTTAAAACTGGTTTCACCATGACACCTAGGCAGCTTCTATTATCTCAGATGTATACACAATGCAGTAAGAGGTTAATGTTTAATTTACAAAACAGCATTTCCCAAATGTAGCAAGATTATTCACATACATATAGATACAGATGAAAATAAAAACATAGGCGTTTTGGGATAAACATTATTGAAAAAGTGACCACCACCAAGCAAATGCAGGAATTGACACAAAATTTATTTTAAAACAAACGCAAAAATTACCAAAAAACAGACACACACATTTTGTGTATTCACACTTCAAATGTGATTTAGGCAGGCATTTAATTTGTTTGTGTAAAATGAAATGGCTTAATTTTTTTAGAAAACTAAAAAATCACTTTTAATCTTGTAAAAAAATTAATGTATTTTTTTACAATTAATATTGGTTGTTAAAAATTATTTGGGAAACACTAATTTTGTGTAGATTATTTTTAATTTCACATAACATTCAAACATTTAAAATATTCACAGTTAATTTCTGTTGTAATAATTGTAACAATAGAAAAAAACAAGACTTTTGCAGTGAGAATAAAATTTCAATTGAGGGCAAATTCCATATTTTTTCAATAAGCAATATAAAAATATACGTATATATATATATATAGTTTTTATAAATCCCTTCAAGAAATGCAACAAAACTTGAAAACAAATACAGTAAAACGTACTATACCACTAGAGTTTTTCAATCATTAGTCAAATGAGCCTACATTATTGAAAATATAAAAAGTTTTCATCATCTACATACCATCAATGTTTTCTTTACTCTTTTCAGGAGCCAATTCTGTCGGATTCATGGGCGGAAGATTGTAGAACGGCTCATCTTGGGTGAAGAGCTATAATAAAAAGACAATGCATATTAGTCTTTGAATTAGGTCTGAATTTTTGGCAAACCATACATTGTCACCTACATTTTAAAAATAAATTACTGATACTGGCAACGATCGTCAAAATAATGAGAAATTCTAATGCATTAGAAATTATATTGCCAGGAAATTTAAAACATTATTTTAACTTCCGCTCTTTATTTTTGGTTGTACAAAAAGTGTCAAGCTGTCCTTCACAAAATTTTCATACACATACAGTGAAACCCTCTTAAGAAGTTTTCCAAGGGACCGGAAAAAATAAACTTCTTAAGCAGGAAAACCTTATATGTGGGAAAAATTGTGCCAATATTGAGCCGAGGGACCGAAAAAACCAAACTTCTTAAGCCACGAAACGTCTTAAGAGAGAACTTCTTAACCCATTGGCCACAGAATTAATGAGCTAAAAAGTTGGCCATCACCACTGAATTAATTTTGTACCAAAAATTGAAAACCTACATTGGTGTACTAAATCTATTGTTATTTTTGAACCGTATATTCAAATGAATTAATTTGTTTAAATTTGTTTACATATTGGATTAAGGTAAAGAAAAACATTCAAAATAAAAATTTAAAAAATATTAAAATATATGTAAATAAGGATACAAATATAACCTTCTCTTTTTTCGTAAGTTTTTTTCCACATTTTTATTCAAAAAGTTACAAAAAAACATAATATTCATAAATCGAACAATAATAATTTCTGTATTTTATATACATGTAAACTAATAACAACTAATAAAATAATTGTGTATGATAGTCCTCAAAGCAATCAGGGATGTTCAGGGTTACTACCAAACGCCTAGAACCACTCGCAATTTTGACGAAATTAAATGGCGGCTGGCTGCATACAAAACTTGGAACACAAATATCAGAGAAAAAACATAAGAAACATATTTTTGCTAATTCTATGAAATTAATGATTAATTACCTACAAAGCAATTGAAAAAATTTTATTGAAAAATGTCACTATTGTGCTCACTTTCCGTTTTTTGACAGACTTACTCTAGCCCGTCAGCATGCCGGGGTTTGTAAGTACCTGAGTGGCACACCCGGCAAGCTGCCGGGGTTTGTGGCCAATGGGTTAAGAGGGTTTCACTATATTTTGAACACTGTCCCTTTTACACAATTCAACATCATTTGAATACAGTACATCTGATTTCAAAAGATTTTGACGTACTCTATTTTGCTAAACAAACAAATTAAAATTGTCAATGAAAAACACTGTTATCAAAGGTAAAGGATCTCAGTAGGAGTCACTTTTTCAGCAGTTAAAAATTCGATAACAACACGCTATTTACCTTCCGTTGACATAGCACTAAAACACATCTCCATACTTCTGCTTCTCAAAATACACTGGATGAATTCAACGACCTAAAACTTTATGTATAAAGGAGGAATGTCACTTCCATATTCCACCTGGTGCGCTTCTGAGGGTCATTTTGTTCGCGCTGTGCAAGCATGTGTGCATTACTTTTCAGCCTATCCTCGTGCATATAAATTTATTTGACATTCAATGTGTATATGCTCACTACAGTCAAATGAAATTTTTAACAGTCAATATTTCAGAACACACTTTTTCACATAACGCTATATTTCCGCACAAGCTCAAATAGAGAATAGAAAACCAAGATAAACTTACTCCTAATAAGGTGTTGGCATCGAAGGAATATGAATCACCACGGAGCAGCTCCTTAAGGCTCTCCAAGTCTGTCTGCATGGTTTCCAGATGGTCGTCAACCTCCTCACTACAAAATAAAACAATTTTTTGTTAATTTGATGCTAAAAGTAGAGCGCTGTCATAATAAATTGCATAATAGCTTGAAAATTTATCTACCTGGAATATTTATTTTTATTTTGGTAGCCAAGATAACTTTAGGTTAGTTTTTTCTTGTTATTTATGAGTATTACCATTGGCTGGTGAAAAAAACACCAATGAGGCACTTTCAAACAAAAAAATATTAATGTATATTGTGGGGTAATTACTAAAACTACGAAAGTCCGAAATCAGCATTTTTGATTTACATACTAAAAGCATAACTCTATTTTCTCATGTATGAACGCTACAAACAGAAAAGTCGTAATGTATTGGAATCATTAACCCGTCTGCTTGTTTAGGAATAAAAACAACCCAAAACACGTAATCGCATTATACTTTCATAAGACCAAAAACGTCCCGAGCGATCTTACAATTTAAAAGCTATATATCTCTCTTCCTCTCATAAAAATGTATGTATTTTTCTTTTAACCAGAAAGAGAACAAAATAATGCTTGTTATTGTCTTTGAAATATGTAAGCTATCTTGCATAGATATTTTACAATCTCGATCCAAAGTGACAGTTTCAGAATTTGCGCGCAAAACTGAGGCTTCCGTATCGTGAGGTGCGAATATATTGAACCAAGCAGACGGGTTATTAAGTTATTTGAACATGTTTTTTGTGGGTATTTTCAAAAAAGGTATTGTGTCATTGAAGAAGAAGATAACAATAATAATCTAAACGAAAATATGAAAGAGAACAAGACACAGAAAAATAAAAAGATAACGGCCGCAACTGGGATCGTTATCTTATTTTTAACTGATTTGATAAGAGGTGGTAGTGGCGGCGCTCATCCCGGTAAGATGAGAGGTTCTGGGTTTGTGTCCCAGTTGCGACCGTTATCTTTTTATTTGTCTTTCTGTGTCTTGTTCTCTTTCATATTTTCGTTTAGATTATTATTGTTATCTTCTTCTTCAACCATATATTACATTGATGGAAATAACCTTCAAAAGTTATAAAAAGAGAGTTGTTCTAATAAAAATTGGGTATCATTTAATTCCATAATTAGGTAATGCTAGTTGTTACCACAAGTGTTTTTCCACATTTCAATTAGGCAACTAGACTTAGCTGGTTGTAGTACTAAAATTTGTGAAATTAAGTTGCTTTCATTGCATTTTTGTATGTAACAACTAGGAAAAGTTATTCCATTTCTGTAAATAAATTATATCCATTTTCTTATTTCCAAAATATAAGTATTACGGTCCCAACACATCAATCTCCCATTTAACAATACTTATCAGTATAAACATACAACAACCGTTTTATCAATTTGATTACCATCTTATAATTCAATTTTCCAACAAAGCTGATTACAGAGTTACCTAGTTGTAGTAATTAACCCACGATATTATGTATGTAACTGAAAGTGAATATGAATGAATCTGCAAGAGTTTGCTAGAAAATAAAGTGTACGCCATAACTATCTTTCAGCTTTGTATAAATTAAACATTATTTAATGATAACATACAAAAGACAGCAACACAGCGGCTACACTCAAATATATTAAGTACTAGGGTGCTGAGCTCCCGCCAAATAAACACCTTCCTACAGTACTGGCGGTAAAATGAAGTTTGGCGCGCCGCGTGCTAGCTGACAATAATTTACAAATTACCAACTGTTATTTTTGTAAACTGTACTGTTTTATCAAACAATTTGAATGTATTCATGAAAATTTTATGTATATTGCATGCGTGGTTTCCCCAAAATAGCTACAAATGTTCAGAGAAATAATTTTTTCTCCCTCAATTTATATAAAAAAACCAAAGCTATTTTTATGGTATTATAATATTTTCATAAAGCTAAATAAGTGTCATTCACAAAGAAAACAAAATAATACGATATTTTCTTTTAAATAAATGTAGTAACATGACTCATAATATAAAAAATATATATATAAAAAATGCTATTTTAAATTTTTTTAAATAATCTGAAGTATCCTCAATACGAAGTATAAGATCTAGAATATCTGGGAACATATATGTACCTAGATGCAACACGACAGCTGCACAACACCATTATGAATAAGTAGGCCCAAAGCTATTTAACGATTTACCCGATAAAATAAAAAAAGTGAGAAAAACTGTTTTAAATTTTAAAAAAAACTTATACTGTATTTTTACAGATAACCAACAGATTAACTTATTTTTATCAATGATTTTCAGATATTTTCTGTTGCTAATATTTTGTTGATATTCTATTTCTATAATTACATATATGTATTTTTCTTATTGTACAATATTTTGTAATATTTTACAGTATTTTTTAAAGTATTCTGTGTCCATTTTTGTAACTGTACATATGATCTATAAGCATTTCTAAATATATAACATAAGTACGTAGACTAGCTCCCCAGTTAGACCCGAGAATATTTCTCTACAAGCTTAGCGCCCTTGTGATGATTTTTCATAAAAACAGCGCTATATAAATTAGCCAAATATTATTATTATTAAAATATTAATTGGGTAACCAAAAAACTGATGAATGAATGATATGTAACATATTATTATTGTGAATATTTCCTTTTTTTCTAAATAAATATTTAAAAAAAAAATATATATATATATATTTATACAGTAATAGGTCAATGAGGCTTCCACAATGGCAATGCACTTCATCACAGATAAAATAAATATGTTTGCACATGATGAAATGACAAGATAAATATTAAGAAATATTATTTCCTTACCAAGCGAATAAAATGTATTTCAGTATGCTGGTATACTAGGAGAATTTTTACGGTTCAAAAATCGTAAAATCGAGTCAGTCGTGACGAAATGACGAGGAAGAATAATATTAAGAAATATCATTTCCTTGGGAATAAAATTATTTTAGTATACTAGGAGCATTTTTTAAGGTTCAAAGTACCATAAAATTGAGTCAATCGAGCTGCTAGCGTATCTGTCAGATTTCTGCTAGGGATGTGCCGGCATTAAAGCGGTTAACTTGCAGCAGGACTTCATCTTATAATATTAAATTATTTATTGTCTATTATCTAAGCATTTAAAAATGTACAATGTATATATTGGTATAAATAATATATTCCCCAATCAAAAAAACTTTCAAAACAGTTAACACAAACACCACACCAAAAGAAATATTACATTAAAAAATCATTTTAAATTACAAAAAGTTGTTAGTATATAAAATGCTACATTTGACATTATAGAAAAAAATTGTCAAACTTTAATACATAAAATAATTATTTACTTATCTTAAGAGTTGTTATTTATAAAAAATACTTTATTAAAAGCATAAGTCTGATTGATTAAAACAGTTGAGTACATTTTGCTGGATACATACGAGGGGGGACCCAAAAGTAACGAGACTCAGGCGATAGAGGGGAGAAGTGAAAGGGTAACGGGTTTTGTGTGGTCGCCTATTGTACGGAAACTCTTTCTCAGTCAGAGTGCGAAGTCACGTCGATGTGAAAGTACGCGTTCGTCCAAAGTTAAATTTTAACTAAAAGAAGATTTCTTCTTTTGACGAAAAGGCGAAATGGCATTCTCGAAAACTCTTCTCCTCTCTGAGGATCAAGCCTGCCATGAACTGAAAAAATCAGCTGGAAGAGGACCCATATTTTTTTGCCAAGGTTATCACTGGTGATGAGTCACGGTGTTATGGATTCACTCCCGAAACCAAACCAATGGAAGAGTGTTCTCCCTCCTCAACTAAAAAAAGCACAGATGAAATCGAACATCAAGATGATGCTCATTTTTTTTTTGACGTCAGAGGTGTTGCACACACAGAGTTTGTTCCTCCAGGCCAAATGGTAAACTGACAATTCTACATGGAGGTATTAAAGAGGTTGCGAGAGAGCATCGGTTAAATCTTAGGTGCACAGGGGACTGATTCTTCTACCACAACAACGCACCTGTTTCCACCGCATTCTGTAACGCTGTATTGTAAAAGGTTGTCTGCGAAGCAGTATTTGAGCAAGAATGGAATGACCCTGATTGTTCACCCGCCTTACTCACCCGATCTCTCTCCTTGTGACTTTTTTCTGTTCCCTAAGATGAAAAGGGACTTGTAAGGGAAACGTTTTCATGCTGTAGAAGAAGTGAAATGAAAATCGGTGGAGGCCATAAAAGACATTTCAATCAGTGAGTTTTAAAATTGTTTTGAACAGTGGAAAAAAGGTTGGACAAGATCGACTTAGCATACACTCTAATGGTGAAGGCAAACTTGATGGCGACCAAATTTTGGTGTAAAAATATTGAAAATAAAAAAGTTAAAAAGAAAGCCTCGTTACGTTTGGGTCCTCCCTCGTATATAATGATACATTCAATTCCAATATAAAGAAAGAACGCTAATGTAACATTAACAGCAGTCAATAACTCAAAAATATTAACCAAAAAGCACAAAAATAATATGTACGGTTATATGATTTAATACTTTCTACCCTCAATTTACACATTTACAATGAAGATTTCATTAAAACGAGACACAGATTTGGCCACTCAAACATTCAGAAAAACTCTCGCAAAAAAACATGAGTTGTGAGAAACAAAAATATAACGTTACATCAACAAAAGTTGTAACATAGTATCATTTATAATCATGATTATAACATACAATGTTATAATCATGATTTTGTGTTGAGGCGTAGCCCTACTATGACATAGCCCTACTGCTGATACGACTCAGTCAGGACACTATATTTACGTCTTGTAAGAAAACAACACCGTTTACATAAATCGAGGGTCGACTGTATGTTAATTACTTGGGATGAAAAGGTGTTCCTTGCAGTTTCTTGGTTTTTCTGTCTGGACATAGGGATGCAAAATCCTTCCTCCTAAATATAAAAATTCACACTATAAATCTCCGTCCATTTTTTCATGCTGTTATTCATACATAAATAAAAATATTAAATTATGCTAAACAAGTTTATTGCAAATAACTTATATCCAATAATTGACTGGTAAAAGAAAAAAAAAATAATGCAATCTGTATAAATAATTATTGGTACGCAGTAATAATTTTATACAATTATTTTGAAAGAGGAAAACAAGTAAAGGACTGTTGAACGGCTCAATAATGGATACATCTTAGCAATAATTTTAAATTATTCAAAAACGTAAGTTTGTAACCATGTAATCATATTTATGGCAGTATTCCGTACAATCGCTTATCACAATATGGTAATGACACCCAAATGTGGGGGCGAGGTCTAGATAATCTACTTAGAAAGCAAACATAGTCTAGGCTTTTTATTATCTGAATTAAAAATAATAAAAAAAAATTAAAAATAATTATCTGAATCAGGACATAAGGGTATTGAGGGCAACGAGCGGGCTGATGAACTAGCAAGGAAAGGGACGAAAGAAAAAAAGACCACTTGCGGGATCCGAGCCGGCCGTAGGAGTAGCAGCTTGCCACACCAAATTACATATTGAGAGGTGGGTCAAATCCCAGCACTGGAAGGAATGGGAGAGGGCACCCGGAATGAGGCAAACCAAAGTACTCATAAACGGATCGGACCCCAGACGGATCCAGGAAACTACTCGATATGGACAGAAACTCGCTAGGGGGACTGGTAGGACTACTAACGGGACACTGCCATCTCAGGAGAAACATGCAGCTATTGGGAGTGGAAAGTACCAATAGATGTAAAAAGACAAACATTCCCGGGTTACGAATAACAATGTTTGAAAATCTCCTACTACCACCACAGTAAGCGGAAAATGTTGCTTGTGTCGTGATGGAGGACTTAGCCGGTTGAGGAATCGAACATGCAATGCCCGGGTAGAACCCAAGCGCGATGCCCACTCAACCACTGACCGGTCAAATCCAATGACAGCTCTGGTGAACTTTATTAAAGGGACTGGGTTATTGTTAAAGGATTGAGGTAAAATGGGAGATAGCACAACGGACCTACGGCCTAAGTGCTCACGGGAACTAGTCGTAAACCGTCTCCGCAAAGAATGAAAAAAACAATTAAAAAAAAATTTATCTAAATCCAAAAATAAAAAGGCACTAGTGAAGTAACTGACAATATTTCATAAAACATTTTAATTGTCTTCATCGTGGATTTTTATCTTACAATATTTCACAACACAAAACGCCTCCTTGTCAGCTGACATGAATGGTCACCAAACACGTCTAAAGCTATTTCAAGCAAGGTTTCAATTTTGAATGGTGGTCTTCTTCATGAATTTATCTTACAATATTTCACAACAGAGCAAAACGCCTCTTTAGTCAGCCATTTACATACAAATGACAGTTGTTATGAATGGTCACCAAACAAGGTTGAAGACATTACAAGCATCGTTTTAATTCTTAAGCGGGGTCCAGAGCTCGTCATTTGTCACAACAAGTCAATGAATTTATCAAGTTTGTCAATAAATATTCTCAACTTTTGTTGTTTCGAGTTTAGTTGTGCTTTCCATGTTCGACGGAAAACATTTCCCAAACACTCCATCCCGGGTGAAGCGGGAAGGCAGGCGGGGGCCGGAGCGGGGGGGGGATTCATTTTTTGACAGATGCCGCGCAATGCGGTCGTGTGGGGAGAATTAACGGAACGGCCGCCTTTTGTGGTTATGTGCAATGAGCGGGCATATTCACGAGTTTAAAATATTATTATACTACGTATAATATTATAATAAATATATTTGATAATAAAATTATAATATAATATCAAATATTTATAATTATTCTGTTTTTGACGTAAATATTTACGCACTCTAAATTCGTAACTTTAGGTCGTGCCATAATCGATATTAGTCAGAAATCTTTCCTGATTATTCAAGTTGGCATGGTGAACACAATTTGACAAGTAGTACCTACATAACATAATAATAAAGTACATAATAACAATGTATGGCTGTTTATGAAATTTACGTTTTTGTGTAAAATCATTTCAAGGACACTGTATATTACTGTACAAAGACATGACGTTCCCGCGCGGCGCGGAGAATATTTCAGGCGTTTCTCGATACCGAATAAGTATGTTAATATTTGTTACTATATTATAATTATATTATCAAATATATTTATTATAATATTATACGTAAGTATAATAATATTTTAAACTCATGAATATTTAAGCTCGCTCATTATACATTACACATAACCTCAAAAAGTCGTTCGGTTTGTTCTTCCATAAATACGACCACACCGCGCGACTCCTGTCAATTAAATGAATTATACCCCCCCGCCTGCCTTCCCGCTTCACCCGGGATGAAGTGTTTTGGGAATGTTTTCCGTCGAACACGGGAAGCACAACTAAACTCGAAACATTGACAAACTTGATAAAATCATTGACTTGTTGTGAGACTGTCAATGATTTTATCAAGACAAATTGAGACAAATGACGAGCTTTGGACCCGACTTTATTGGTGGTATTTGGTGTCCATTTTAAAAGAGAACAAGCTGACCCTTGCACATAGAGCCACCTTTTGGCGTGCGTAGAAGTTGTGACAAGTTTTTTGGCACTTGGGCATATTTTAGGTTATATGTGCAAAGAATATTTTTACGTAGTTTGTTTTTATTTTTTTTTTTTATTATTTTATTACGTGTATTCCTCTTATTTAGTTCGTTTGACCATGTATGTACGCTATCAAAATGTTATTATGGCCTAAAAATAAAACACATTCGAATTCTGTCACCATCTAGGAAAGAAGTACACACACCTAAAGACCAATCTCCTGCAACCGTTTCCACAAACAATACATCAAACATCACGACAAACATTTTGGTGAAATATTATTTCATTTAATCTCCTGCGTTTTTCGAAACAATGCAGCGTGGCCAGCTACACACATTTTATGTAGTGGTCTGTGGTGTAGACGTACCATATGCACCACACACTTGACGTTTGACGTTTTAAATATTTACATAGACTTCAAAAAACTTTAAAAGGTATTATCAGGAATTGAAAACAGGATACAGATTGGATTGGAAAATGTCTTCCATTTCTCTGAAACTGATTGAAGAGCTAAATGTATACATCTACCATTTAAGAATTTTAAAACAATTATTTTCAAAAACTGTTCCATAGGTTTGTTGGGTCCTCTACCATTAATAAAAAATTCGAGTGCAGTTTACACGCGGTAGAAGCGAAACTTTACCAATGCATTCTCAACCAACACTTAATAATCAAAGCGACCAATGAGCGCAGACCAGCGTAATTTCCGTTTCATATCTTTTCAATTTGGGAGGCGGGAATGGGTACCGCCGCCCCGTGAACCTTTATTGGATAACCAACACCTCTGCCATAGGTCACCCCAAGTGGTTCGCTACGTTTGGTGATTAAGCAGGGGTGCCCGGGTTCATGGGGTGAGGTATGTCTAGGTCTTGGAGGCGGATGACCAGGACACACTGAACCTCAGATTCCTACCCACTCCTTGAACCTTTTTCCTTCCCGGAACTCTCCTCCCCTTCCTTTCCTTAAACAAACCCCTCCACACAGCATCCCTAAAAATGACATAGGCACTGAAGGAAATAATTTTTCTCAGGGCCTCCTGTGTGGAGCTCATGTTAAAAAAAAAAAAAAAAAAATATCTCAACCAATAGGACCCTATAAAAGTGATATCATAATCAAAGCGGTATGAGCGCAGTTGATGCGTCGCCGGCCCCTCAATCGTCATTTCCGTTTCATCCGAAATCCAAGTCATAGCGGGGCTATAGAAGTTTCACTTCAAAAGACTTTATTAAAAGGCGAGTTCATGATGGAAACAATCATCCATTATGACATTATTTATTTACAATTCATAAACACATTGCTCGCTCGGTGCACTTAACCTCAGAAACTCGGGTGATTTGTGCTCCGTGCATGCTCCGCAACTGAACGCACCGCACGACAGTTGTCAAATGTGAAACGATCCCCTCCCCTGCCTTCCCCTCTTACCCCACAAGGAGAATGTTCTCCATCTACACCTACAAACAAAATATGGTCAACCACGCCCCCAAAACCAAAATGTTTGTGGTAATGTTTGAGGGATTGTTTGTGAAAACGGTTGTAGGACACCAGCCTTTTCAGAAAATAAGATATTGTCACAGAATATATAGGAATAATGAATTCAGGGTTACAGAGACTATGTTCAATACATCAAGAATATAATATTAGTTTTGTTTAAAAAGAAGCTAAGCCATGATATACTACCACAAATCAAATAAGATGATGATAAATATGATGCCATTATGTATTGTATTATGTTAGAGAAAAGAAAACTCACACTGATTGAAATCTGTTGAGTGCCGGTCTGGTAGGCTCATTATTTGAAACTGTAGCCAAAGACATGTTGTTCCAATCCTCTTCATCAGGATGCAGAATCTCCTCTTTGATATTTCTTATCAATGTCTCTTCTCTGGCCTTTTCACTGGTTGTTTTCTTTCCCTTTGATTGGGAGGTCATCAGGTTGACGTTGGGGTTGTAACTTCCAGAGGCCAGGGTGGTGAGGTAGTCCACATTGCTATTGGTAGCGTTGTCCTCGCTGCCGAGCACGTCAGAGGCGTTTTGCAGGGCCGATAAGGCCGCTTGCTGGTTCACTTCGGATAGGGAGACAGCCGCTTCATCCTGGGAATTCGTCTCATCGCTGTCAAATATGTTTGTGGGCAGAGTAGATGGGGGCTATAAAAAATAACAAACCATTAAACAATAGGTACAAAACCTAAATACAGGACATATTACTCAAAAGGACTGACAACCTGGACAAATCTAAATATTCAGCAGAGGACAAAACGAACCAATTTTGATTATTTAAATGTGCCTTAAAATCTGAGAATACGAAAAGAAATTGCCACCAGGCGATAAGCCCGCCTCTATAATTTTATGTATTTAATATCATTAACATTATACAGAGTGGGCCTTAACTATGTTCGCGGTTTGTTTAGTTATTTTTTTAATAATAGGTCAGGCGGGTGCGGGGGGTACCGTTAGATGCGCTACTTCGTGAAATTTTTAGTCGCCATGGAGCCGTTCACGGGAGAGCAGCGTGCGTTTTGTGTTTATGCATATTATGTAAACAATTATTCTGTGATGATTTCGAGACGAATGTACCGTGCGCACTTCGGTTTATGAGACATTAGTAAAGCACCAAGCGCAAAATCTATTCGGAAATGGATCAAAATGTTTGAGACAACCGGTTTAACAGTAAGAATAATGAATGAAGGCCGCCCGAAGTCAACGAGGACACCAGAAGTTATTCAGCGTGAAAGTTATTCAGTAGGGGAAAATCCACAACAATCGACTCGAAAGACAGGTCTTAAACATCAAGAGGACCACTTTACGAAGAATTTTACGCCACGATTTACATTTAAAAGCTTATAAAATTCAGCTGATGCAAGAATTGAAGCCGAACAATAACGATCTTCAACTTAATTTTGCCAATGTGATGCTGGAACATTTTGACAACTATTCCAGCATAATGTTCAGTGATGAGGCCAATTTCCATATCAATGGCCATGTTAATAAACAAAATTGCCAGTAACGGTCTGAGAATAATCCCCGACAGAAGCATCAATGTCCGTTACATAGCCCAAAGGTCGTTGTGTGGGCTGCAATATCAGCTAGGGGTATCATTGGCCCATTCTTCTTTGAAAATGAAAGAGTAGTTGCTAGGACAGTGAAATCTGAGAATTATTGTCAGATGCTTCAGGATTTTTTGATCCCAGCTCTTCAAGAATTTCAAGGCCACAATTCCAGGACCTGGTTTCAGCAGGACGCGCCACCTGTCACACTGCTAAACTGTCCATGGACCGTTTGCAGATGTTCCCCGGAAAACTCATTTCACGAGGAGGAGAAATTGAGTGGCCCCCACGGAGCCCGAATCTCAGCCCATGTGATAATTTTTTGTGGGGATACAGTAGAGCGTCGATTATCCGAACTAATTGGGGGACGTGAGTGTTCGGATAACCGGTATTTTCGGATAATCGAGCCATACATATATTACTTCCATATGACGAAGCGGTGAATGAAAACCATATTTAAATTTATATCTTTAATTAGGAATTAAACGAAAAAAAGTGCAAAATTAACGCTTAAAAAAATCATTAATGTTCGTCTGCCGAAGCAAGCCTACCCGCCTACGAGCGGCTAGGTCACATACTTTTTTAAGGACAGATATTTGATACTGTTCGCTGCTCCGATTATGTAGGATGCGTCTTCCAAATCAATCTTTTTATGATTTCTTAACAGGCTTTCTTCTCCCTCCTTTACTTTTTCCAAAAGTAACATACGTAAAAATTATTTTCTATAATAACGTTTGAAAGCCTCAATAATGCCTTGATCCACGGGCTGTAATAATGAAGTCACATTAGGTGGAAGAAATATGACTTTTACAAACTTGTCTTTTTCATTTCATGAAGGGGCGTTATCAAGAAGCAAAGATGTTTTCGCTCTTTTACCATTTTTAAATTGATGGGCTTTTACAGAGGGTACAAAATTTTCTGTAAACTATTCCATGAAAATTGTACTATCCATCCAAGAACTCTTTTGCGAAGTGTAAACAATAGGCATCGCAGACATATTAAATTGTTTGAAACAACGTGGTTTCTTGCTTTTACCAATTACAAGCACGGGCTGCCAGTAGCATTAGCACATATGATCCTTGCTTATTTTAGGACCAATGTTAATGGCTACGTTATAACCAAAGCTAAATGCTGCTAATTCACGACGTGAAACAAGAGTTTTTCGTGGCAAAGCTTTCAAATTGAGGTTTCGGTTTCGTCTGCATTGTAGACGTTTTCGAGAGTAGGCACGCGCGGGTCGGGTGGGCGTAGTAGTTCGGACAAGCGGTCGTTCGGATGATCGACGTTTGGATAATCGACACTCCACTGTACTTAAAATCCAGAGTCTACGAAGACAATCCAACAACAATAAAACAGTTGAAACAAAACATTGTACGGAAAATTAATGCCATCCAACGGGCAACTTGTCAATGTGTTTTTGAGAATTTTCGAATCCGCCTTAGACAATGTCAACAAGCTGGTGGAACGAACTTGGACAATATAATTTTTAAAACTTAGATATCATTAAAAATTTCATTTATTGTACTTTCTGAAAACATAAATAAAACATTTTGAAGTCCAACAATTATTTATTTTTTGTTAATTAAAACTAGGTATACAGTTAAGTTTTAAATACATTTACTAATAAAAAAAATAAAAAATAAATGATGTGTTGATTTAACATACCTGTGTGGAGGATGTGATGGTGCAACCGGGAAGGCTGGCAACATGGTCCATACTCTTTTTACTAATTCTCCTTCCGTTCTCCTTTGTGACCTTCGTCGTGCCTTCAAACAGGGTCTCTGCTGATACATCAACGTCGCATTCTATGTTCATGGGCATTTCCCCAGTCAGCATTCTTGTGTCGAATTCAATGGGCAAATCATCACTCAAGAGGACATCTGAAAAGAAGGTGATATAATCAAATTTAAATCACAATTTTTTTTTACATTAACTCCACACACAGGAGGGCTAGGGGCAGTGTCGGGCGGTGGATAACGTAGTGTCACCCCTCCCCCCCCATCAAAGTTGACTAACGAAGGTCCATCCCGGGGGGAGGGGAGGGCCCATGTAATCTTTGGGGATGCTGTGTGGAGAGTCTTTCGAGGAGAAGGAGTAAACATGGGTCTTGAAGAGAGGGAGGAAGCACAATTGCCGGCAAATCGTTCCACACCCGAGCTGTTGAATTCAAAAACAAGTCGTAGAAACAAGCCACCCTCATGTGACAAAAAAGTCAACCGTCCACATATGTTGGGCAAATGATGCAAAGATATTATAAATTCATTTGGAATACAAAGCTGATTTGAACTTATTACTGATTCTGCATAAAGGTCCACAAGCTTAAATAATAGTTACACACAAAGCAAATGGTTTTCCTCCGAATTTTTCGGCATTTTGTCAGGAACTAGAATTTAATCATTTTACTTGGAATGCAAGAATGGTTTCCTTCTAAATACATCAGCAGATGAATCCGCATCCGGAATTTAATTATTACATTCGGAACACAAAATTTAGTTATGCGGGTTTGCAGCATCACCAACGATACCAAATTACACAGCACGGTATTACATATTCTTCCCTACAGTAGCGCAACCCTTTGAATAAATCGTTCCATGCTGCCGCCCATGCAGGTATTTATGCTGTCATATGCAGATTGAATGGCTCAAAATTCAGTGATTTAGGTGATTTTAATGTTTGTGTGCGCTTACTCCTTCAAGCAACCTCACGTATCCTTGGGGTTACATCAACCACTAATTGGAAACACAGACTAGATGGTTAAACTGTTGGCTCGCATTTGATTGTTCGAGAGCGAGAAGTGTAGCACATAATATGAAGGAGTAGTAATTATGAAGGAGTAGTGAGGGAACTTACTTTGCATCCCAGGGTCATCGATTTCCTCATTTGCAGCCACATTCTCAATCCCCATGGAGCTGATGGAGTAGGCTGGGGAGGGGGAGGCATACGTGTGCATGTTGGCTGGGGAGGGGGAAGTGTATGAGTGAATGGTGACCGGGCTGTGGGAGGGGCACGCCTCCAGGTTCTCCGCTGATAGACGGGATCTCTTGTAGGCCTCTGAGTGCTCGTGGTCGACCTCTTGGATTGTGGGACCATTCTGCTGGGCAAAGACAAAAACTATAATTTCTGTTTCATGCATTTCATCTAAGAGTGGGAAATACCCAATAATGAAAAATATTATCTGAATCTGATAGAAACGCATTCGTGGAGAGATTGATTTGATATTTCAAATTGGGCCCGCTTTATGAGTAAAAAAAAACTAATATTGTAACAATTTTTGAGAGAAATCAACCTTTTTAGCCAGAGGGCAAATTTATAAATTTTCAATTTGTTCACGGGCCGCAGGGGTGGGGTACCTTTAGCTCAACATTGTTAAATTTGCAGTTGGCAGTGTCGCAGACTTATGCGTATTTTCTAAAATGGTAATTTTTCAATAAAACAATTATTCTTTACCGCAAATATTTTACTTAGCCAAGTGATAATATTTATTTATCAAACGAAAAGGATCACGGGCCACACGAAATGGGCTCGTGCAAGTTGATCAGTGTCAGAAAGAGAAAACAAAAAATTATAATCTATAAGACCACAGAAAAATTAAAATGTGCACTTCTATGAAACCAAAGTTTCAGACCGCAATTTAAGAAAAAATTATGAAACTTGTGAATTTTTTCATGAAACACTAAAAGAGTGACATGACAATAAAGTTCATAATATATTTGTCTAACAAAATATGTGTGTGTTTTTCTTTTTTTCATTATTAGTAATTTTAGTTAGAAAAAAGGTAAATATTTCATTATTTGAATTTTATTGTTGTTTCATAACGCTTAACCCCCTGGGGGCCAGGCTTTTTACCAGAACAACACCGAAATTTCACGATCTTCAATTGAATGTTTTGTGGATTAAATTTAACCTATCGTATATTTTATTGACTGAAACACATTCCTAGAACAATAAACTATTTACCAAAATAATATTACTTGCGTAATTACGTAAATTGATAGGTTTTATGATGTTTTATTCGAGGTCACGCATCGGCATTTTGACGCGGCCGCCAAAATGACAGTTCGAGATGCCCACAGATAAAAATTATTTTAAAATTTTCTAATGTTGCAAGGTGAATGAAATTTTTACCCATCTCATAGAGAATGTTGGCGCTAGCATTTCTGACCGTGTTCTTATTCAAATTTTGTACATAGAAGGGTAAAAATCGAAGATGAAAATATTTTTTTTTCGCGCATGCGCAAGACCTGCGCACATCCCGCCCGACGAAAAATTTCATATAAATTATTCGGAGTGACCGGCTGCATTGCGGCTTTTTCTATGGTAAAGGGCGATAATAGAGCTAGCGATTCTGACCGTGTTTTTCATACACTTTCTTTATACATAAGGGTCAAAATTGCGTAAAAATTTTGATTTTTCATTTTTGTGCGCCGGCGCACAAGCGGCACAGGCCGGGTTAATAAGATCTCGATAGGTTTGTTCTGATTCACGTAAAAAGGCCAGAATTCAAACCTATTGGTGAATTTCGCACACTGGGTGCTTATATTGGCTGATAATTGCCGGTTGTTAGCCGTTGTTAAGGAGCCAAAACAAGTGTTTGTTTTTCTTGAGTCTTCTCATCGTGACGTGGCTGTCAACATTACCGTTTATATCGTGACAAAGCTATCGAGACTCGCATAGTGAATTTACCGCCGGTAATTTATCCCCATCGTAATAAACTAACTAACAATTGCCTGTGGACCATCCAGAAACAGCCAATCGACCACGAGGGATCCACAAACAAGATTGCCAACAAATTATCATAAGTCCCTTTGTGAAATACCTTTGCTATTTGTTTCAGTAAACGTATCATATCGAGATCCACAAGCATAGCTCGTGTAGAGTGAACATTAAGCTTCACTTTAACCCTTGTAAGGTGGTGCCATCAACGCGCTAATCTTACAATTGTAAAGCGGTTCTGACCTGAGAGAATATGCCCGAGGCCTGAGGGGTTAAGAATAAATATATTGAGACTAGCCAGATTAATAGAATACGAAGTATAATATTGACAGAAGACGTGTGTCTCTTGCCCTGTGTGTAATTGTTTGTACATGATTTTTTTTTATTTGCATCTATCATTGATTATTTTATATAGCCAGACAGTATGGAAAAAATGTCAATCACTAGTAAAAAATATATTAGGTGTCGGATACTACTCGTACTAATGCTCTGACTACTTCCACCACCCGCAGTCTCCTTCATACCATGACCAGGTGATACTAGGTAATAGTTTTTGTTTGTGGTCCAACTGAAGGTGTTTTAGATACTCCACTCGTGACAAAAAATTTACATTAGTTATTTAACGAGATAGGTCATATTTCATGAAAATGGTGCTATATAAATTATCTAAGTATTATTGTTTGGTAATATTTTTGAAAACAAACTTTCAGAAAGATCTTTCAATGCTCAAAATGAAAAGAATCTCGAAAACTGTCGCACTTTATGCAGAGGAAAGTACGATTAGATAGTTTCCAATTTATTTTGACTTATCTTAACCGGTCAGCAACGTAAGCAGATGTATTTACTACGGGCGGCTCGACTGCGCTCGACATTGTTAATTTTTATTCAATATTTTTATATGAAATGATAAAAAAGTGAGGTGACAAAAGTGTTTATTATACATTTATACAATAGAATATGTATTGTTGTTTACATAATCTGTGATTTTAGTACCGTTTTCACATAAAAACATCATGTGAGTCATTTTTAAATTTTTTAATGTTTGCATTCTAAATTTTAATATTTACAAATGTTAATATTTATTTGTAATATAACAATTTGAAAGCTTATTTTGTAACCTTTCTAAAACAGTTTTTAATATTCTGCTACGTTCAGAAATGTTTCATTTATAGAGCTTTAATTGTGAAGCGGTAATAACACAAAGTTTTCGTAAAATGTCATTTTGTTTGAGACATTATAAGTGAATATTCGCGAAAATTCGGAGGGGTTAAAACCTTTTTATCGAAAAACTGGGCATGAAAGATACTACACAATTATTTACAAAGACACAATTTGAGACTTAGTAAGAATTTAAAAATTTAAGTATTTGAAGAACTTACCACACTTTCAAAATCAACATCGTTTTCATCCAGCTCATAATCCGGGTCAGGTTCGAGGCGAGGACTCTTGGAGTCCCTCCCTCTGTCTTCAGCATTGTGGGCAGCGTTGTTGATCATCAGCTGATAGCGTCTCTTCATGCCGGACTTAAGGGGGCCGTTGCGGGAAGGTTGAACCAGGGACATCAGGAATTGGATGAGCTATAATAAAAATGGGGGCGAGCATTAAAGTAATAAAATAATTGAAATAATATATTATAAGAGTATTAACTAAGTCATAGTCGTTTGAGTTAATTTGAGTTTGACAACATTTATTATAAAAACAGTTGGTAGAATAGTTGAAGAAGCTAGAATATGAAAGGCGGTCTTCAATAGGCCACTTGCATCACATTTTTTTTCTTTTTTTTCGGTTCAGGCAAATATTCTAAGACATTCTGTATTTTTTTGAAAGTATTTTGCCTGTTGTATGCTGATGATGCAGTGCTGATCTCTAACACTATGGAAGATCTACAGTCTCTAGTATCTAGGATGAACGAAGTATGTATGAAGAATGAGTTAATGATGAATGTAAGTAAGTCTAAAGTCATGGTGTTTGAAAGAGAGAGAACGAAAACAGTGTGCGATATATTTGTGAATGATGAATACTTGGAGCAGGTGGATGAGTTTGTTTATCTGGGTAGTATGTTTACGAGAGATGGGAAGGCTGATAGAGATATTGAAATAAGGGTAAATGCCGGTAACTCCATTAATGGAGGACTGAATGCTGTTGGCGCTAATAAAAAAACTCTCAAAAAAAGCGAAGCTAGCAGTCCACAATGGAGTCCTGATACCTACCCTGATGTATGGCAGTGAGGCATGGAACTGGCAGAGGAAGGATGAAAATAAACTGAATGCTGTTGAAATGAGATCCCTGAGACGTATGTGTGTAAAACCATGTATGATCGTGTTAGAAATGTGGATATCCGCAAAGCATATAAGGCTGATGTAAGTATAATGAGCAAAATTAAGAAAGGGACCCTCAGATGGTTTGGGCACGTAGAGCGAATGAGCGAAGAAAGTAGTGTAAAAAGAATATATGATGCAAATGTGAATGGTAGAAGAAGTCGGGGACGCCCGAGGAAGACATGGCACGATCAAGTGAATCAGATACTTGAGACGGGCCATGTCAAAAGTCAGAATAATAGAAGAGTATGTATGAGACGATGTATGAATGTGAGTGAGGCAAAGAGTGTGTGCCAAGACCGAGTTGTTTGGCGGTCCGTCCTTTCTGCCTACCCCTGCGGGGAAACGGCGTGATGGTTAGTTAGCTAGTTAGTTAGTATTTTTAAAACCCTGGAGATTTTTTTGAAAATTTCAATCCGAAAAATCAGACCATTTTTTATAAAACGGAAAGACGGGACATAATTTTATAGGTATGAAAAAACGATAATTACATAGCCGAAAATCATTTAGAAAAAAAGATCTTTTTCCACACGAATGGCACATGAGAATAACGAGGCATACCAAAAATATTACATCTCATAAATATTTTTTTTCCTTGATCCATCTTATTGATCATAAATCATTATAATGTATAGCGTCTATATTACTAAATTCAATGTAATATACTTGTACTTGTAAATTATAATAATAAGAATATTATAAAATTTTATTTTGTTAAAATCAGCACCATAATCATTATACCTCTAAAACACGTACCGACATCATCTCCACGTTCTGAAGAGAACCCCGTACATTTAATGATGTACGGGGTTAAATATCCCCGTACATCATTAAATGTACGGGGTTCTCTTCAGAACATCTGTCAAAAAGTCGAACCAAATGATAAGTTCGCAGAGAACAAACAATAAATCTAGTGAACGAATTCAAAAATTCGCCTGAAATCAAAGTGATGCCATATAAAAAAATAAATCAATGTGGAATTTTACAAAATTAATAGGAACATTTTCGGAGACGGGACATTTTCATGTAGTGACGTCACGAGCCCAAATAATGGATTTATTTATTTAAAAATAAAAAAAACTGTACATATCTAACAATTTTTGCTAACATTTTCGTAATCTTAGTAAAAAGATCTATCCACATGATTTTTTCCAGGTCGTTATGAAATCCATGCAAGTGGCCTATTATATTTCAAGGTGCTTTTTAATAAAAAGGTTAATGTACCCAATGCAGATATGTTTTAAGATTTTTTATGGCCAAAAGAATTATCGTTTTTTGTTATTTATTTTTGGGGTATTATACAGTTTTGTGTCACCCCCTTCGTTTTGAACAGCATTAGAGTGCCTATCATCAGGGCAGATGTTGTGTAGATGTGTGATAGATAATGTGTAGTAAAACAAAAGGAGGTAATCCGACTCCAGATACTAATATCTACAGCCTGTATGTCGGACGAATATCTACAGCTCATATGTTGGACTAATATCCATGAACTTCAGAGTGAGGACTAATATCTACAGAGCTAAGGTCGGACGAATATCTATGACGGTCCCAGTGGTGACTAATATCTACAGAGGGCAGCTGAGCAAGAGGTTGTACGGAAAAGCATAAATTACTTCAATTACGTAATTACTAATTACGTAAAGGCTTAAATGTTTAAAGTACGTACATGAAGTTTTTGCATAATATTACGTATTTTGCTGTTTGCGAGGACAATAATTTATTGAACAAAGATATTTATTTATTAATATAAGGTCATAATACAAAGATATTTATTTATTTCGAAATACACGGCACCACAACCTAACCTAACCTAACTGACATAGAAATGGTCATGGTAACAGACTAAATCATTTAGAAGCACTCGAAATAAAGAAAGCTGTTAAAACAAAAACCCAAATCCTTAATAATCAGCTAAATGTGTCCAATAGTCCGATATTAGGGATTTTTACATACATTAAGTTTTTTAAACTGCATATGCAATATTACATTATTCCAATATGCTATACATAATTGCAAATCCAACCTCTGCCAGTGCTGTCGATATTCGTCCACACTTTGGTTCTCATAGATATTAGTCAGCAGTTTGAGCTGTAGATATTCGTACGCACTTTGGTTCTCATAGATATTAGTCCGATTTGTTCATTTTGGAATTCCTGTAGATATTAGTAGACGCCTCCGGTAATGCACACCAAAAATAAATGACAATAGCCCCCAATGCAGTTAATTTTTCATCCGAAGTATATTTGATACTAAACTAGTAATAAATGTGATGTATTGGTTTGAGTTTAACTTGTTTTTTTATTTAAATTGAATATGTATCTTTTTTGTTATTTGTTTTTGGGGTGTTATGCCGTGTTACGCTACCTCCTCCTTTAGCCAACGTTTCGGACAGCGTTACAGTGTCCATCATCAGGGTAAATGTGTGGACAGATGATGGACACTATAACGCTGTCCGAAACGTTGGCTAAAGGAGGAGGTAGCGTAACACGGCATAACACCCCAAAAACAAACAACAAAAATACTTTTGGCCGTGAAAATCTAAAATGGTCAACAAATTAAAATGTGATAATAATAATAATAATTGGATAATTTATAAAGCGCCGTTTTTGTGAAAAATCACCTCAAGGGCGCTAAAATATAGGATGCAACAGACTTGAAATACCATTACATTAACTTTATGTGATCAAGAAAATGAACATGATGAAACATTACTTACATTATTGACGATTTGCTGTTGTTTGATGTGTTTCTGCCTCAATAGTGCTATCTCTCTCCAGAGCGCTTCATTTTCATGCTTCATCACACTGAAGCGCGCATCCAGGCTTTCTTGCTTTCCCTTCATCTGCTTCACATCCACCAGAACCTTGTTCATGATCTCCGGTTTCAGGGGAGGTTTCTCCTCCCCAAAGGTGGAGATGTTCTGCTTAGGGTTTGCTATCTTTCTCTTGATGTGTTCCAGAAGGAACGGGTGTCCGCGCAGGAAGCAGGGATGGCAGAATTCGATCTCGTCCTTCTCGGACTTCAGGCCGCCGTTGTCCACCGAGGTAACCTTGTGGAAGCCGTACATATTGAGTTGACGGATGAAGCTCGCCATGTTGTTGTGCTTGTAATAAAGGGGCAGGAGTTCGCGGGCAAAGTCGGCTTGGTTTTGAATGCTGAACATCTTTCCCCCCTGAAATTATAACATTATTGTTATCAAACACAATTATTGAATAGAATGCTTTTGAGTCTGCGATGATTTTTATTGTGGCACCGTTAGTCCTAACTGCCCAGAGATAGTGAAAC
The DNA here is from genome assembly GCA_917880885.1 of Limnephilus marmoratus. Classification (NCBI taxonomy): domain Eukaryota; kingdom Metazoa; phylum Arthropoda; class Insecta; order Trichoptera; family Limnephilidae; genus Limnephilus; species Limnephilus marmoratus. The sequence continues at coordinate 30,922,449 of OU862910.1, forward strand.
ATTTTTAATTCAAAATAAAAACAGCATAATATATGCGAGGTAGAAAGAATTGTGGGAGGGGAGGGGAGAAGGAAGGTTGGAAAGTTGCCAGAGGTCATCAGGGGGTAACTAATAAAATTATAAAAACCGGTCAGCAACGTAAGCAGATATATGCGTTAAAAATACGATAGCAGTCAAGTACAATAAGCGTGTTTATACGTCAACGCGTGTGTCTCCATAGAAATCGTTCTAACTCCCATTATTGTTTTAGTGACGTCCCTAAAACAAAAAGTAAAAGGTCGATAGTGGATCAAGTTGTACATCCCTATCAAGTTGTCCATAGAAATACATAACAAGAATATTCTGTCAGTCGCGCGGTTGACACATATTTTTACCTACCAAATTGCCTACGAGCCGCTCGATATTTTTATATGAAATGATAAAAAAGTGAGCTGACAAAAGTGTTTATTATACATTTATACCAGTGATGGGCAAAGTACGGCCCGCGGGCCAGCTCTGGCCCGCAAAAGTATTTAATCCGGCCCGCCGACGATCTTTCAAAATTATAAGTATACGTAATATATATTATAAATTTCGAAGGATCGTCGGCATCAAAATATAATTATCGCAGACTATTATAGCCAACTGTATAAAGTAAATTATTTGAATTTGAAAAAGAAGCCATTTCTAGACTAGCCACGCAGTTCATGTGTTGAGTTGCGATTAGAATTTGAAACTAGGTTTCAGATTTTAAGAATATTCAGTCATCGTTTGATGTTTTTTCAATGCCGTTTAATGTGGACCCGGAGAATGTCCCTGCAGAATTGCAGTTAGAAATTGTTGAAATGCAGTGCAGCCCCCAATTAAAACAATTGTTCTTAAATTCCGAAAAATTTGATTTTTATAGAACACTGCCGAAAACTGAATATCCAAAGATAATTGATCACGCCAAGAAAATAATAGCGATGTTTCGGTCGTCAGACTCAGACAGAAATTGATTAACTGATGAGCACCTTTTCTCGCTGCTAAAGGTTACATCGTCGCTGCTCAAACCTGCTTTTGAAGACATTATGGCCAATCAAAAACAATTTCATATGTCTCATACACCAACCATAACATAATCTGTAACTTAAATTAGCGTTTATGTGCAAAGTTTTATAATTAAAATATAGATTTTAAAACAAAATGCATTTTGGCTAAACTCCTGGCCCTCCTCTGAATTTTTTTTTAACTTTCTGGCCCCCCATGAAGAAAGTTTGCCCACCACTGATTTATACAATAGAATAAGTATTGTTGTTTACATAATCTGTGATTTTAGTACCGTTTTCACATAAAAACATCACGTGAGTCATTTTACATATTTTTAATGTTTGCATTCTAAATTTTAATATTTACAAATGTTAATATTTATTTGTAATATAACAATTTGAAAGCTTATTTTGTAACCTTTGTAAAATAGTTTTTACTATTCGGCTACATTCAGAAATGTTTCATTTATAGAGCTTTAATTGTGAAGCGGTAATAACACAAAGTTTTCGTAAAACTGGCATTTCGTTTGAGACATTATAAGTATATATTTGCGATTTTCGGAGGGGTTAAAGTATATCCATATAATTAGTCTTACAATATCAATATATCTATTATGAAGTATTCATCACTGTTTTAGAACAAAAAATAATAGTTAGTAAATTCTTTATTTCAGGAAAGATACAAATGTGTCTAGCGTATTCGTAAAACGTTTAATTTACGATTCATTCAGCAAATTATCAAGCTAGTAATATCTGGTGTGCTGCAGATACATTTGCGAACAAGGACTAGAGCCGAACTACGAATTACAGGACATAATTAACAGGAGCGTTTCCTTTGCTTTTAAAAAGTTTTTATTTTTCCATGATTCATATTCATCATCAGATAAAAATTTGCTATTCTTGAAATGTTGATAAAAAAGAATATTTTTTTCCCAAAGGGATACTTTATGCGGGATATGTGGGTAGAACACTTGATAAAAAGAAAGATAATGGTAAAACACCCAACAAAGATAAGTGTCCATTTGGTAATACTCTTGAAATAGATATAAATTATAGGTATTTATACAGCTAAAAACAACCGGCTATCAACAATATGCAACATACATAAAAGGTTAAATTGAAATAAATAGGGTCATGCATTCAACTGTCAAAAGGGATAAAATGCCTGCAAATGTTGTCATGTGATGTGAGAGTGCATGTTTTCAACACTAAAGAACTAATGATTATTAGACAAGTTTATTGATTGTATAACAAAAAATCCAAAAATCGAAAGTACTTGCCTATAAATTACAATTAGGTACCCAGAATCTCAATGGCCTTGATATTGATTATTGAAAACAACACCTATAGACATATGGCGTAAGATGAAATTTCGGTGTAATGATGTCTGTTGTGGTACTAAATGATCTCATGGGATGCATAAATTCCGAACAATTGTGTTAAGTACTATAAATACTAAATTGAAAGATGTCACAACATGTCAATGAGGAGATGTATTTTATAATTTTTTCTGTCCCAGTGACTCGCCGGAAAATGTTTTTTCTACCTATCTGTGACTTTATTTATGGAGCTGTGCCGGTAGTAATGTTATTTAGGACAAAACGCCGAATTCACACACAGGTATTTGGTATTTATATCTTCCATGAAGGGTTATTTATGATCGTGAAAAAAATCATAAATATCAACTGTGGGTGAACTCTTGTGTATTCATATTATAAAGACAGTGAACCTGTAATTAATTGCAATTATAACAAACGAATGAATTGTGCAAATAGAACGGGTATTGATAAATTATTATTGACAGATAGGTACATAGTATAGGTTGCTATGTACGCACTTTCCTTCAGGATATTTATAATCACGCGATTAAAATGTGCTAATTTGAAACATTTCCGGAAAGTTCATTTGTAACGCGCAAGCTTTAAATAATAATCAAAGTGATTAAGTTGCTATTTTAAAATAATAAAAATGTAGAATTTGGTAAACATGTTCTCACTTACGGGTGACCATGATATCAAATGATCGGATTCAGGATCATCAACCAATTTCCACAGTTTGGCTAAGAAAGCCGGAACATTAGCACCAATTTCAACAACGGAACGCATATTTGAAGAAAATGTAAATATATTCAGGAATATAAATAAAACTTATGAAAAACACCGCAGAGCAAGACACATTTAGACAAATATGAAGTACGTAATGGTTGGTACGGTTGGTATGTTGGTAATGGTTGAGGCAGGTTGGGGTTAACTACGCATGCGCATTACCATAATAGCACCCCCCACACGGCCACTTCGAAACAACCGAGTCCCGCACTACTTCAGGCCGCAGCGCAGAAAAGTAAATACCGATAGGTTTACTGCACTGTTCACTGTGCGACTTTTCTGCGCAGCGCCTGAAGTGGCGTATCACTCGGTCGCTCCGAAGTGGCCGTGTGCGGGGTGCTATTCCTAAAAAAAAGACAGGTGAACACAAGTTGACCAACATTAAAACTGAACACCGGTTTTATTTTTAATTAAATGCTCGGTTCCTACCCGCAAGGGCTCAAATTACTTTTTACAAATAATAATATTCAAGCGTATTACTCTAAGGTTTTTTTAAAATGTCAAAGCATCCTTTAATCTTTTACAGGCAAATTGACCTAACCTAAAGATATGATTGCTTGTGTATTAATGCACTGAATCGTAGGAAGCGAGTGTTCCAAACTAGTTTACAAGTTCTTATTCGCGATACTCCGATACTATCGACCTTAATATATATTTACATTTCATGTTAGGCTGTATTTAATATTGTAGCAGTGAACAAAACACTTTCTGTGACATATGTATGATGTATTGTAATATCAAATAATTTTCTAAATGTTATTATCGTAAGAGGAAAACTACGTTTTTTCTTAATTATAAATTATAATTATAATATAAATTATGCGAACGGTGAAGCCAGCTCCGATTAGAGAGGGTATCATCACATGGGTATTACAAGAAGTAAATTTGTAAACATGACAACTGGCAACCCCATATATATGCAGTATGAAAATATGCAAATATGCAAAGTGAAAATATAGACACCTCACAAAAAGGTTCTAGGAATTGTACGCATTTACTATTTCGAAGCTGTGATTTTTTTCTTGTGTAAAGCCCGTGTCAGACCACTCTACACGTAGCATGCTTTTTTTGGGCGTTACCTATACAGATTAGGGAACTACCCATACTACGTGACCTTTTCGGGGGGGGGGGGGGGGGGTTAAAATTGCAAAAAGTTGGTCACGTAGTATGGGTACGTTCCCTTACATGTTATAGTGTCACATTACTCTATACTATAATCTTCCTCTCCCTACGGCAGGAAAGGGGTCAGGTGGGTGGTTTGGTATATTTATGGGGGTCAGGATAAATTATTATTCTTGCTTCGGTCGTCACGCGGCTGCCAGCTGTGATAGAATGGTTTGGTTTGTTTATGAAGAGATCCCGTACAAAAAAAATATATGTATTTCGTGCTAGAGGAGGAATGGGAGAATACGGAATAATTATAATAAAAACATTTATTTTACAAGAGATTGACATATATGAATTTATCTTATTTCCTTTGATTAAATCGATTCTGTTGACAAAAAGTCACTGCTCAGCTGAATATTATGAATTTCTCCCGGAAAGCGGCTGGTTTTCAGAAGTGCCTCTAATTATACGCAATGAATAACTAAATTTAACCAACTAACCATCAAGCCGTTTTCCCGCAGGGGTAGGCAGAGAAGACACACCGCCAAACAACTCGGTCTTGGCAAACACTCCTTGCCTCGTTCACATTCATACATCGTCTCGTACATGCTCTTCTATTATTCTGACGGTAAATTTTTGAGATCGCTGGCAATAGTTAAACGCACTTTTTAAAAAAAAAAATCTTTTGATTCACCTTAATTACATTAAAAGACAACTATTTGCATTGGGGGAAGTGGAAAATATTTCATTCTAAATTTCGATTACGTAAAATTAAAATTAGCTTTCATTCTGTGAAACGAGACCGTCCATTTTCAAACATTATTTTCAAATGTCATTTTGTTATGTTGGTATTCTTGTTACTGTACAAAAAGATGCTAGAGCAAAGCGTAGCAGACTTTACGGGAATTCTAGGTTTGTGTAACATGGTTTGTGATACAAAAGAAAGTGCCCCTTTATAACGCCTACTGGCGTCAAGGCAAGAAAAACATCCCAGTTTTCAAGTAGTTTAGCGGCTACGCTAGGTTTGTGTAACATGGTTTGTGATTCAATAGAAAGTGCCCCGTACCTTCAAAATCTTTTCCGTTCGTTATACATTCAAGTGTATCAGGAATACCAACATACCAAAGTGACAGCGAATGAGCTAATAGCTAATGGCGTACAATCTCACAAGACGGAAGCTAATTTTAATTTTACGTAATCGAAATTTAGAATGAAATATTTTCCACTTCCCCCAATGCAAATAGTTACCTTTTAATGTAGGTGAATCAAAAGGTTTTTTCAAAAAAGTGCATATTAACCGTTGCCAGCGATCTCCAAAAATTAATTCGATTTCTTCTATTAATTCTAATGTAAATTTACATTAGAAATAAATCGAATAACCAGAATTCAAATTAAAATAAACAATTTTCAAATTATTTAACAAAACACAAATAGATATTATGGACGTACCCATACTACGTGACCAACTTTTTGCAATGTTTAACCCCCCCCCCTCCCCGGTGACTAAAAACCTAAGCCCCCGCCGCTCATTTGTACCAAGCGTGGTATTTTGAAGACCCCCCCCCCCTGAATGTGTCACGTAGTATGGTTCCATGCCAAATCGAATCCAATTCCAAATTCCATGCCATGGCATTTGAACAACCCTCTGAAAAGGAAAAAAGAAAAACAGCCGATAACCCAACCTAACGTAACCTGTTTAAGTATTTTTTTCATCACTTTTCCAAGGGGGTGTTGAAGTCAAGGGCGGATCCAGGGGGGGGTCATGGGGGTCATGACCCCCCCCCCTGGGCTGGATCCAGGACCTAGGTTGACCTACTTTTTACTTGTATCTATTATTATCAAAATTAAATTATAACTTCTTGTGACTTGACCACGACTATGTGACCCCCCCCCCTGGCGCCAAAGCTGGATCCGCCCTTGGTTGAAGTTGCATGATTCTGTATTGTCCGGTCACCTATTTCTTCGCACGGGATCTGTGACAGATTCTGTCACCTTACATGCACCTTACCTTGACAACTGACGGCCGCTTAATCACGGCAGTCCCTAAATTAGGAGCAATTTAAAGGCAGGACAGGGGTCGTATAATTTTAAAATATCGCCTGGCTAGCAGATCACGGAGTATCATTGCCATACCTACGCTTATAACACATCGTCTGTCTGGTGTGATAGGTTTGTATGGGATTGTCGTTTGTCGTGTACTGCGTATAGCGTAGTCTGACAGTAGCATAAAATACAGTTAAATCCTTTTGTTACGTTGTCGCTGCCTACTACCTACTTCATTCAGAAGGGTTAAAAAGAAGAGGGACGAAGTCCACGGCAGGGTTGCTAGCTCTTGGAGAATTCCCCAAATTGTGGGAAAGTTTTTCGAGAATTGAATATTTTGTGAGGAAAATGCGAGGACTCTGGGCATTTTTGAATATCCAACCTTATTGAAAAATAATGTGCACGTAATTATGATAATCTAGTATAATTTTGTTGTGACTTTCATTCGCAGTGAATTTAAAAAAAATCTATTTTTAAAGCCTGAATGAAAGAGAAAATCCATTTTTTTTTTTACATTAGCTCCACACAGGAGACTTGAGGAAAATAATTACACTCAAGGCCTGTGTCATTTTGGGGATGCTGTGAGGAGGGTCTTTTTAAGGAAGGGAAGGAGAGGGAGTTCTGGGAAGGAAAAAGGTATGAGGGGTGGGTAGGAATCTGGGGTTCATTCAACAGGTCATCTGCCATCAAACCTACACAAACCTTACCCCAAGAACCCGGACACCCCTGCTAAGTCACCAAACGTAGCGAACCACTTGGTGTCACCTATGGCAGAGGTATTGGTTATTCAATAACAACCCCGCTTTCCAAATTGCGAAAATGACTAGTTAATAAAAAAATAAACGCTAATTTAAATAGGATGGGTTGTTCTAATGAAGGTGGCGCAAAGAGACGATCACATTAGAGTGGGAGAACTGTCAAACTTTTAATGTTTTCGACGCCGTTTGAGACAATTTATGTCATATTTCAAAGTTTTTGTCATATTATCATCATAATGACGTCAACTTGTTGGTGAGTTCTAATGTGTAATAATAGGGGTGGATATGTGATTCAAAAACATAAAGATTTGAAGGCGAAGTAATGGATTTATTCTGTCAAACATTTGAAGTGGGCAACCATCCATGAATTGTAACCGCTCGTCCTTTATAAATCTAATTTCAGGGAGACAGAAATTTAATGCAATATTTTCTTAATCTTCTTATAATTCAATCCCCAATATAAATCGTAAGTATGGCATTACGTAATAATGCAAAAAGAAATGTATAATGCACAGTAAAATTTTCATGAGGCTGAGGCATTCCCATATTTTGTTAAATTTTGAGGGTATAGAAATTCGTGGGGAATTTGAACAACCACTGTGGGTTTGTGGGTATTTTAGAACATTTGCATTGGCAACCCTATCCACAGGTGAACAAAGTTCTTTACAGGGGCGTATAACTTCGTTCAAATTTTTCAACCGTGGTCCGTGACGTAAAAGTGCTGCCACTCATAGATAAAGTTTCATAGATGGAGCTGTAAAGATAGGTTTGTAATTTTGATTTTCGTCATCTCTCGCTCAGGGTTGCCAACTTAGGGGTAAAATAAGTGGGATGGGATTTTTTTACTGGTTTAATAGGTGTTTTGGAGTATTTTTTGTGGTATTTTTGGGGGTTTTGTGATTCCATACATTTTTTAAAATTTTTATTACATCGTATACACGGAGCACTCGCACACTTCTTATTTGAGGATTTATTTTTATTGTACAAAAACTTGCTGAAACGACTTGTGCCTTCACAAATGGAAAAATTGGTGGACTCTTGAAGTTGTAGAATTTTTTTTTTTAATTTCCGAGAACACCTGATCCATACAGCTTCAATGTGTTTTGGTTTTGATTTTCTAAATATATCACAAGATCTTGAAGAAAATGATTTTTTTTTTTACTGTAAATACCGTACAAGAATCTCAACTGCTCCGTCTGAAGCCAGTGAGACTATGGCATTCCCCAAATTAGGTATGTTGTGAGGCTGAAGGTAGTGAGGAGGGGAAGGAGGTGGGGAAGAGGAGGGTTGGGAAGTACCTGGCTATTCAGATCTGGTCACCAAACACGGCTAAAGCCATTTTCAAGCAACATTTCAATTCTGAATGGTGGTCTTACACCAGGGCGATACTGATAGTATCTTCCACTCTGGAACATGCCGTAAATATACTATAATATATATTATTTTATATGAATTAATTGTGAAATAACACAAATTAATCAAATAAAATTTACTTACGCATGCCGGGTTCGAACCCCAATCTCCGGATCGTGAGTCAAGAGTCTTACCCACTGGACTACGGAGGTCGTCAGGTCATTTGATGGATGAAAATTAAAATCTCTTGATTTTATGAAACAAACAGCCCCGTATTTTGCGTATCGCTTGAGAAAGATATGTTTTATAAGGTATATAACAAATCGCGTACTGGCAACACAAAATATTTGGAAATGGCGTCTTGGACAAAACGGTTTGACATCTTGGTTTTCTGCATAACATTAAAAGGTAAAATATAGCATTTTTCTGTTGAAAATAATTATTATACTGTATGCAGATGTTTAATCTGATCGATAAATATGATTTCCATTCAAAAACATTGCTTTTTCATTTTGTTTTCGCTAAAAACGTTCATGATCCTGTGATGGCGCATTGGTGGATGTGTTTAATGGAGATCTTCTTGTTTTGGCCTTTTGTATTGTTTTACGTATTTTAATTTGATTCTTTCAAGATGTATTAATTTATTTTAATGTTTTCCGGTAGACTATATGTAACTTATTGTTATCATTTTTATAGATGGCTGTTAGAGGTTTGTCACATGAAGAAATAACTATTGCACTGGAAGGAGACATTTCCGATGTCAAATGGGAGTCTGACGGTGAAGGTGAAGAGAGCTGGTCAGTGGAGTATCTACAAGATGACCAGGATGAGAACCAGTACCAGGACATCAACATTCAGCATTCGTCCGTAAATTAATTTGAGGTTAGGTCGGTTAGGATAACTTAGTTTTTGTGTTATGTTTTATTATCAATTGTCTTATGTGTTATTTATTATCAATTGTCTTTACTGAAAATAAACATATTTAAAGATGTTCTCAGAGTGTTTCATTTGTCTAATGTAACATTTTCTGATTCCAATAATTTTGTTCTTAAATAATTTATTGGGCTAGTGAAGTAGGTCGAGAGCGATTATATTGTCTATGGTAGACAAATAAGTTTCCTCTATCTTTAGTCTATTAGTGCTGGCAAGTGC